>CM057452.1:1487102500-1487847500 GCA_016271365.2 Neoceratodus forsteri
CAGAGGATGATACAGTCAGGTGAGATTTTAGTTTAGAGGAAATGGGATTAAAAATGAAGGAAGTGAGAACTCCTCCTGGACACAATGCGGATTCCATTGCAACCCATAGTGGTGAGTAAGGGGAGGGTTTCTGAAACCTTTTTATGGTTTGGGCCATTTGGAAAACCCAGAGGTAGCCTTTGAACTAGGGGAATCCGAATCCCCCTTTTTTCCAATGTGATCGAAGTTTGTAGCGGTTAAATCTTGGTAGTTTCCCATCCCAGATAGATAAAGTTACCTACTAATTTACCAATTTAAGCAAAAAAGGAGGATGGTAAGACTAAAGGAATATTGGCAAAGAGGTAAAGAATCTTGGGAGAAATTGACATCTTAATGGTTGCAAATTTCCTCATGAAAGAAAGATTAAGAAGCTTCCATCTGTCCAGAATTGTTTTGATGTTCTCAAATAAGGGGTTAAAGTTAATGTACCATATCTTCCCTAAATTACTAGTAATTTTGATTGCTAGATATGTTATACCCTGTGGTGACCAGCAGAATCTAAGAGGTATGTTCATAAAGGCTTTACAGTGGCCGTTAAGTGGCATAGTTTGTGATTTGCCATAATTCAAAGCAAGGCCAGAAATTTTAGTAAAATGATTAAGCAGATAAACCAACAGGGACCCAGCCTCATTCAGGTTTTTGAGTAAGATTAAGAGGTCATTCGAGTAGGAGAGAGAAACATATCTTGAATCATTCACAGGTATGCCCATAATACCAGAAGATTGATGTAAATAAGCAGTCAGGGGTTCCATGGCTAAAATAAACACGGAAGGTAACAGGAGATAGCCTTGTCTAGTTCCCCTTGCTAGATGAAAGTAAGAGGAAAGGGTGGAATTAGTAAGTACTTTAGCAACAGGGGAGTTATATAATAGCTTGATCCAGGAGCAAAAGGTATGAGAAAGACTGATCTAAGATAAAACTTGATGAAGGTAGTCCCAGTTTAAGGAATCAGAGGCCTTCTCAAAATCAATAGGTATGGCTGCAGCTGGTGTCTTGAGGGATTTGGCTTTGTGAATTAAATTAAATATGGAATGAGGTGATCAGAACCAGATCTATGCTTAATAAAACCAGCTTGTGAACAATGAGTTAGCTTGGGAATCAAGGATTCAAGTCAAGAAGTTAGTAGTTTAGCAAATATCTTCCCGTCCATGTTTAATAAAGAGATGGGCCTGTAACTTATGGGGTGAGTAGAGTCTTTTTCTTTCTTAGGGATATGGGTTATGATTAATTCGGTGCAAGATAGGGGAAGCTTGCCAGTATTGGTAGCTTCTTGATAAACATTAAGAAGGGGACATAAGGTGTCAGAAAACATTTTATAGAAATAGACAGGGAATCCATCACCCCCAGGGGATTTACCAGATTTCAAGGAAAACAAAGCTTTCTGGATTTCCTGCAGCAAGAGGGGTTCATCTAAAGAATTTGTTTCAAGAGTAGAAAGATGAGGAAGATATAACAATTTAAGGAACTGTTAAATTTGTAAAGTAGATGGAGGATTTGTGTTAGAGTATAGTTTTTGATAAAAGGTTTTCATGATACGGTTTATAGAGGGGTTGTCGGAGTGAATTGTACCCTGTTCATCTTTCAGGCTTAGGATATGTCCTTCCATTTATTGTGCTTTGAGCTGACAAGAGAGGAGTTTCCAATTTTTATCGCCGTGTTCCCACCACTTATAGTTAAGTTTAAACAAGGCCAAATCGGTTTTACGAGACATTAATTTGATAATTTTCACTCTAAGTTGAAGAATTTCAAGATGAAGTTAAGAATTAGGACAGTGTTTATTAGAAGAAAAGTATAAATTCTCTTTAGCCTTAAGAAATGTTTCCAAGTCAGTCAGCTGTTGTTCCCTTACTCTGTTCATATGTACAGCATAACTGATAATTTTTCTTCGAATCATAGCTTTAAGAGCTTCCCATACAGAGGACATAGAAGATTCAGTTGGGGTATTGTGAAACAGGAAGTCCTGAATTTGTGCTTTGATCATGGGTAAGAAATTGGAATCTTTGAGAAGGAGAGGGACCAGTCACCAATAAGAAGATTTAAGTGCTAACTGACCCCACAAAAGTTGCAATTTGACAGGGGAATGGTCCAAGATTATGAAGGAAGAGATGGATGAATCAATAGTTTTTATTATAACAGTAGAGGCTAACCAGTAGTCAGTTCTACTGTATGTCTTATGTAGAGAGGAGTAAAAAGTAAATTCTCAATCTCGGGGGTGAAGGAGATGCCATACATCAGTTAATCCAACATCTTGCATTAGTAATGAGATGGCTTTAATACTTCTAGGGTGGGCCTCTGTAGTGGGGCTACTTCTGTCAGTGCTGGCTTCTAAAACTAAGTTAAGATCCCCTCCAAGAATAACTGGCATATTATCAGTGTTAAAGGATAGAATCTGTTGAGCTAAATTATGACAAAACTCCAGCGAATCGAAGTTGGGTGCATAGGTATTAAGAAGCAGAAGAGGACCAGAGCTGGCATTCAGTTTGACCATCACCCGTCTGCCGACAGTATCAGAAACGGAGTTTACAAGGGACCATTTGAGACTCTTATGAATAAGAATAGCAACTCCTCTTTTTTTTGAGGTATAGGATGATGTGTAGATCTGACTGACTCAATCTTTTTTAAGTCTACGAACATCCTTTGCTAAAAATGTTGTTTCTTGAAGGAAAGCAAGTTGTGCTTTATGTTTTTTGAGATGTGGAAGAATTTGCTTCTGCTTACAAGGAGAATTAAGTCCCTTCACATTCCATGTATATAAAAGTAGGTCACCTATATTGTTAGTGTTAAAGAAAGGGAATGATCTCTGGAGTGTGAAGAGACAAATAAATGAGGCAGAGAATGATTAGAATGCAATATAGAGAGCTTACGTATATGCAGAGAGTGGCAGGAACATTCAAGGCAAAAAGTGAGATATATGATACATGAGTGGTACAGATATCTTATTAAAGTTAGAGTAGAGATGGGGAAGGAGAAAAGTCATTAACAACAACAATACTGGTAAGCTAAATAACAAAGAAAATGTTTTATGGGTGTGAGGAGATATGGGTCAGCCTGCTGGTTAAGATACTCTCTCACCACACTCTGGGACATCGATGTAGGGTGGAAACTAGGGAGGACCAGTTATAAATATCGTCCCAAACCTAAGTCTGATCCCAGTAATATAATAAAGTCAGTATTCCTGATAAGCTAAAATGAAAGGGAATAATACCAAGAAAGGCAGGGGACTGTAATAACCTCAGCTTAATTCTAAGCTAATAGGACAAGGTATAAGGATAAAGCTAAACACCAGAACTTATTTATAACATTAGTACATAGATACATACATAAATACATAGACAGTGTTGGCAGATAAGGGCCTATGGCCCACCTAGTCTGCCCATTTGAGCTTGTAAGTTCAGTTTGTTTTCCTAGAAGTCTATTTCCCCTTACCCCTGACCTCTAGAATTCCTTTATGTCTATCCCATGCATTCTTAAATCCCGTGATTGTTTCAGCCCCACCACTTCCTCTGGCAGGGTGTTCCACTTGTCCACCACCCGTTCTGTGAAGAAATTCTTTCTCATGTTTCCTCTGAATCGTCCTCCCTCCAACTTCATCCCATGCCCTCTAGTCCTGAAACATCTTTTTCGCTTAAAAATAGTGTTTTCCTGCACCCTGTTCCTCCCTGTAAGATACTTGTATGTCTCTATCATATCCCCTCTCTCTCCCTCCTCCTCCAGGGAGTACATGTTCAGTTCCTTCAACCTGTCTTCATAGGACTTGTGATGCAACCCATGCACCATCTTTGTTGCCCTCCTCTGAACCTTCTCCACCCTGTCTATGTCCTTACATAGGTATGGTCTCCAGAACTGTACACTGTACTCCAGGTGGGGCCTCACTAGTGTCTTGTATAGCGGAATTATGACCTCTCCTTTTCCTGCTGGTGATGCCCCTGCCTATACATCCCAGCATCCTATTTGTTTTACCTGATGCCTTGTCACACTGTTTCCCTACCTGAGGTCATCAGAGATGACAACCCCAAGATCCCTTTCCTGCTTGGTGCATGCTATATCCTCACCCCCAACTGATATATTGTGCCAGGGTTTTGTGCCCCATATGCATTATCTTGCACTTCTTTGCATTGAATTTCAACTGCCAAACCCTTGACAATTCTTCAAGTTTCTGCAGGTCCCTTTCTCATTCTGTCTACACCTCTGGTGTGTTCTACTCTGTTACAGAGCTTTGTGTCATCAGCGAACAGTGAAATTCTGCCTTCTATATCCTGTGCAATGTCACTGATGAAGATGTTGAATAGGACCGGTCCCAGCACTGATCCCTGTGGTACCTCACTGGTCACTCTTCCCTCTGTGGAGTGACAGCCATTTACCACCACCCTCTGTGTCCTGCCACCCAGCCAGTTACCTACCCACCACACTACTGTCCTGCCCACACCCAAATAGTAGTGATAGTACAAGATATACCAACTCAAAATAACATTAAATTAAAGAACCATATATGAGATGCTAGTACAGCCTAGACATAGATCAAGGAATTCAGGGAGCCAAGTGGAATGCAAATGAACAAATATAAAAGGAAAAGTAGATCATTACCACATTAGAGTGACTCTGAGTATACTTTGCATTGCAACAGAATAAGTACATAATAAATACAGTATTGAGGGGGAAAGAAGAAAGGGGAGGCCAATTTAAGCCCTTTCACCCTGAGCCAAATGCAAATCGGGATTATGTGGAGAGGTATAGATTTCGGTGATAACTGTAGACAGAAGAGATAGTCATGTAAAGATCAGCTCCAGTTACTCAAAAAAATGCCTAAATAGGTGTTATATTGGGTGACTAGGTCTAGAAGACTAGGCCCAGTGAGCCCCAAAACAGGAGGGACCACACAGCAGTAGATTTCTATAATATCTGTAGGTTTCGAGTAAAATAAGGAGCATAAGGAAGATGTAAATTGACAATGCTTTGCAACAGTACCCCAAACATAGCCCACTTCTTTGAGTGCTAATGATAGTTCCATATTGTAAACAGGAGGTAGTAAGAATAATGGAGCGTAGGGAAGGAGATAGAGTAAATGTAGTTGCCAATAATACTTAAGAACCTGTCATCAGGATAGGGAAGGGGCACATTGCCTTGCAATATATAATAATTCACATATGAAAAAAGAAAAGGCAATAATCAGGATGCATACTGATTGAAGATACAGTATGCAACTGAATAGCGAAAAGGCTATGAAATTGATGCACTACCAAACTGGAGAGTAAAAGGCTAGATACAGAGAGGCTATTTAGTGAGGTAATGTATAAGATCTAACACTAAAATAATGGGTTAGAAAAGCATTGCAGATAGACCAAAGTTCCATTGAAGACCTTTAAGTTGCTCGTTTAAACACTGCAACAAAAATTAAATTGATTGCGCAACGATGTACAGCCTTTTCTTTCTGCAACCGCTGGGAGCAAAGGCAACCAGGTAGCATAGACTGTAGAGCAGGCGGCTAGGCAGAAAAAGTGTACTGGCATTCCCTTTAAGTATCCTGGAAGCAAAACCGACCAAGATACAGCAACTGTGACCATATTACTGACCATATAAGCTCATGACACCTTAGATTTATTAGCAGGATTGTGACTATTGATGTTCTTGCGTTTGGTCTTTGCCTTATGTTTCTTTTTTGGGTGGCTCTAAAGATTTGAGGGGGGAACTTGCAACAACTTCTGCCCATGAAGTATCAGCAGAAATACATCCCTGAGGCACAGGGCCAAAATTAGAGGGACATTCGTCTGAAATTTGCTGGGAAAGATCCTCCTGCGAGGAATGCATGTCATCCTCCAAGAGAGCAAACTTATTGCTCAAGGGAATAAAGGGGTTGATTTAAAGGTGAGAGGTTGCACCTTGGGGTGTTTGGGGTGAATCCTTGCTAGAACAACATGAATGTCTTGAAGAACAATGCCCCGACAGAAGCTGCTCTTGCAGCCATGTTGATTGCCTTGGGGTCAAATTAGCTGCGGTATTGCTGCTTGGGGGCTGAATTCTGCAACACTTACCCCACATTCCTGTACCTCGTCATCCACCCTCCGTGCAGATACCAAAGCTGTGTTCGGGTTGCCAATTGCTGCTGAACCTTCCAGGGTAAGATTACAGAGAGAAGGTGTCAGGGGTTTCAAAATCCTTGAAGGAAGAGCCTGAGAAAAGATGTAGTGTTGTGGGGTAACACAGAGCAAATTTAGTGCTTCTTTGGTGGAGGATTTGTTTAAGTGGATTGTAGGCCTTCCTTCTGATGGTTAAATCTTTTGAAAAGTCTCTGTAGATGCCGGCCCAGTGGCGCTGAGGGCTGAGGTGCTTGATGCCTTACCTTACATCACACTGGTGACCCATGTTCAGCAGGGCAGAGAAGGACTGAGCATCCTCTGGACTGCTGTCCTTCTCCAGGGAGGGTGGCACCAGCATTCTGTGCACTACCAGTGCCTAGAGGAAGCTGGGGGCTGGTGCACCAAGGCTACAGCAGGGGAAGGTGAGGCAGGCACTCAGAGGAATGCATATGGGAACGTGTTCACTCCTTGTGGCATCATTGCACATCCTCACCTTAGGGGAGAAAAGAATACCGGAGGAAAAAGGGTCCCAACGTGCCCTATGTTGGCTGTTCCCCACAGGCACTGCCCCCATGACTAGCAGCAACATTCCTCCAGCACTGAATCCTTGAGTGAGGTGGGTTGAGGGATCCCCACTTCCCCACCATGGGGCAGCTGGAGGTTGAGCTGCGAGCGGGGGATGGGGCTAGGGGATCTGGCCAGAGATACAGACGTCTGGAGCCCAGGAGGATAAAAAAATTAGCTAAAAAAGAAAAGTCTCTGTAGATGGAAATATTAAACTCTTGCCACTGAAGTTACCCCATTTCTCTGGCTCGTTTCAGTATTAATTCTGTAAGGGAATAGTTCAAGAAGCAAGCAATGATGGGCCTTGGTCACTGGTCTGATGTTGACCTGAGACCCAGAGTGCAATGAGACCGCTTAATGATTAATGTTAGGTCAGGAGGCAGTTCAAGCATTGCAGGCAGCACATGCAATAAAAGTGCAGTAGTGTCTCCTAATTCTACACATTCAGGGAAGTCAAAAAATCGTAAATTGTTGCGACGATTATGATTTTCAATATCATCAATTTTGGCTTGTAGGGATTTAATAGTTCGATCTTGATTGTGAACAGTAGCCTGGAGGTCGTGATTAGTCGTGGGTGTTACAGGCCGTTGCTTTCTCTTTAAATGCAATTTTCTGGCTAAAAGTTTCAAGAGTGGTTGCAGCCTGTTGGGTGGAGGTTTTTAGGTCAGTAATTTCAGCCATCAGTTTAGAAAACATTACTTCCACTCTAACAAGTGAGCTTTGCTG
Organism: Neoceratodus forsteri; assembly: GCA_016271365.2. NCBI lineage: Eukaryota > Metazoa > Chordata > Ceratodontiformes > Ceratodontidae > Neoceratodus > Neoceratodus forsteri. The sequence goes on from CM057452.1 coordinate 1,487,109,904, forward strand.
TGCTTGGATACCTGCCATAATGCTGAAGGATGAGGCCTAGTATGTAGCAGTACAGTGTAGAATAATTGAATATAAGTAGATGATGGATCAAAAATGACTTACAAACTGTATCAGGCAGCAAGATTACAGGATGGTCACAGGAGTTGGTACCATAGAAAGGTCTGGTGAAGGCTGGATGAGGTTAGATTGCAGTCATTCCTGCAGAGATTCTGAACTATGCTACCATATTCTGCCTGGTCAGGCCACGCCTCCCATAGGGAATACTTTCTATAGATGAGACAAAGGGAAGTGGGATGGCACTTCATGACAAGGAGGGCATCACTGACTCCATGGAGGGTTTTAAGGACAGGGAATGTAAATCTTCTGTGGGTATTGAGCCAAACAACAGGAAGGAAAGTGAGGTTGGGGTCTGCAGGACACCAAATCAAGACTTATACAAGGATGGGGTGCTGGATACCATCATTACGATGGAAGCTAATATGGGTAAGGTTCTGGTAATGAGGACTTCAGTCAGTCAAAGGTGGATTGGAGTATGCCATCCACCTCCCATGTGAGGAGCAAATTGATCCCTGATGCAGTCCAGGATGGGTTCCTGATCAACAGAGTGAGCAAACCTATATGGCAGGTATCATCCTGGATCTGGTACTAACAAATGGTGACCATGTCAGGGGCATCATTGCAGAGGAGCACTTGGTGAGCAGTGACCACCACATGAATTGATATGGGGAGGGAAACAGTGAGCACGAAAATGAAAATGCTGGACTTCAGGAAGGCAGAATATTGGAAGATGGAAAAGATACTGAAGTGGCATCTAGCTAGTCTTAAGTATGGCATGGGATGGGGGATCAAAAGAGGACAGTGATCAGGAAAAGGACATATGCTGCCATTAACACCTACCTTAAGCAAAACAGGAAAAACTCCAAAGCCAAGAGACTAAGTTGGTTCATTATGGATGTGGGTTTGGGTGTGAGGGAAAAGAGGGCTGCATACAGGAGTTTAGGAAGTTCTGAAGGGACGAGGATGAGAAGGACTACCTTGAAAAAGCTGGGAAACCAATTGCGGTGGTCAGGCAAAACAAGGCTAGGAAGGAGCTTCAAACTGCAAAGGGGATCAAGAAGGGAGAGAAAGCCTTCTTCTTGTACATCAGCGAGAAGAGAGACACAAAGATAGGTAAAGAATGATTACTTCTGCTCTATCTTTATTAAAGAAAAGGATGGAACACTGTTGCAAGGGAGGATCAGGGGAGGGAAAAGGGGAGGAGGGGACATAGATGATGACAGGATAACAGAAGACAGGAAGACAAGTTAGGAAAAGGCTCCTGTCTTCGAATGCAAACAAGTCCTTGGTACCAGATGTCATGAACCCAAGGGTGTTCGGGGAGTCAATGGTGGAAAAGGTGGTTCTGCAGGCTGATCTTTTGTACAGCTGATTAGATATGGGAGTCTGACCACAGGAGTCGAGTATCATTCATTTAGCGCAACTGCACCAGAGTAAGCCAAGTGATGACCCTGGGAACTACAGACTAGTCAGCCTGACCTTCACTGTCTGTAAGGTGATGGAGGCCATTATAAAGGAAATTCCAGGTGTAATTCTTGAAGCAAATGGGCTTCAGTACAGGAGACAGTATGGGTTACTGTCAGGAAAGACCTCTCAAACCAACCTGATCAACTTCTTTGGGTATTGAAGACAGCAGGCAAGGGTGTGGTGGCTGATATTCTAGTCTTGGATTTCAGCAAGGCCTTCAATTTTATACTCCACAAGAGACTGGTCAGGAAATTGAAGGAACTAGTGCTGGAAGCAAATTAACAAGGTGTGTGGTAAATTGGCTCACTAGTGGGGCAGTAAGGATGGTGAGACAAGTTCTCAGGTACAAGGGAAGTCATAGTTGGATCTTGAAGGGGTTAGTGCTAGGTCTGATTTTGTTTAATGTATTCACTAATAACATTGGGGAAGCCATTAAAGGCAAAATCTGCCTTTCTAAGGATGACTGCAATTTTTGTGGGAGGTTGAACACAAATGAAGTGATGCAGGACCTAAAGGAAAACCAAATGAAGCTGGAAAGGTGATCCGCCAAATAACTACTTGGGTTCAATATGATGTGTGAAAGGTCATGCATATAGAAAGAAACAACCCAAGGCTGAGTGATGGAAGAGTTCTGGAGGGAGGAGCTGGAAGGGGCGAGAACACAGTTAGCAAAGGGTGGAGTGGGTGAGGGACACATAACAAGGGCACATGGAGGGGTGCACAACAAGGGAATAAATGTGACTAGAAGAATAGAGGGAAGAGAAGGAAAGTCAGATTCTAGGTCATGGGTGGTGTCTCTGAATGTACGGAGTCTTGCAAAAAAAGATGGACAATCTGCAAGCATTATTAGCAGACAGGAGGGTGGTCACAGCTGCAGGAACAGAGACTTGGGCAACATCACACCATGACTGGGACCTTGAGATCTCTTACGCAAAGCATTACCAAAGTATGTTGATATCCTTCAAGCATTAGACTCTATCATCCTTGCAGTGCTCCTGGTACTGACTTCCTGGATCTAATAAGCCATGTTTACCCTAGGAAAAACCTTCTGTTTGAATGCCTCAGTATTTCTGTAAAAACTGCACTACATGCATTGAAACTTCAACATTCTCAGCCTTGCCTGCCTTCCTAAACTGACACTCATGAAGACACCAAACAACATTTTAAGGGTCTCAAATAATCTTAGAACTTCTTATTCTCTTATTACTCTGCTCATGAATGTTGAACTGAATCCAAGGCCACTGATTTCCTTGCAGGTTCCTTCAGACATACCTCAACTAAAGTATCAGCTTCTGCATTAAATGTATGCAGCTTCTAAAACACAGGGCACAGGTGAAACATGGTACTCATTCAAACATGATGCTTATGCTCTCTGACTGGGCTCAGGGTCCTATATCGACCACAGTATCAAGCACCCTCTTACAATGTATTTGAACTTATAGACACTCAAGGAGGGTCACTTTATTTATAAAGAACACATTTTGCAACAGTCACTGACTCATCTTTTGTCCTGAAGGAGTTGAGTCTTACTAAGATGTCCGTATCTTCTGAGAGCTATTTCAACAACTGCTGCTACAGACCACCATCGAAGTCTTAGGATAATTACACCTACACCAACATATTGAAACCGGTCAAATGTATAGAGTTTAATCGACTGGAACTCTGATAACTCCAAACTTCTGAAGGTGTTCATGATGAACATGGCCATCAAATTACCCCGACATTACTATTCAATCAAGAAATCCTACAAACAGCTTTCTTATTGATTTAATGCTTGTAAATAAGCCACATAACATTTCTCATGCTGGGTGTTTCCATTGACCTATTTAGATGCTCCCAAGCATACCCCAGCTTCTACCTTCAGTGTATAAAAGCCTTAAATCATTCACCAATCTACTTTCCTTTCAGACCGAACAGATTAGATGGCATGACCTTTACCCCTTCAGTCTCTGAAATATAGCATCTTCAGACTCTTGTTATGAGGTAGTTGACATACCTCCCTCACAGAAAGACTAGAAACAAGGCATGCCCATGGTTTACTCGTTTTCTTAAAGGCATTAAAAATTGGGACAGAATCTGGAAGAGCACCCAAAAAAAAAATCGACCATACTGGACAGCCTTCTGAACAACAGATACGCTATACCAAACTCATAGGGCTGAAAATCTATATATTTCCAGTCATCTCTTGAATCATCAACAATAACATGGCCAAGTTTTGGGAATCCTCAAGGATATTCAAGGCCATACAAAATGTCTCTGTTACCCAAAATTATTTCACAAATAGTATTTTCACTAAGAATAGCATTATTGAACAACTTAAAATCACTTTGGTACAGCAGGGCTAACATTCATTTTTTCACCAGCAAACAAGCTACTCCTCAACCTTTCAAAAGGATGTCTATACCATGCATCTAATAGAAACCACATAGTGCCTCTTTCAGTTTAGTCCTCCATCCTACAAGCAGATCGAGACCTACTCATCTTTCTAGACCTTAGAAAAGTGCTAATGCTGATCTTCTAAGACTCTTTTCCTTTCAATTCAAAGTTTGTAGTTTTCCGTACAGAAAGGTTCCATAACACATATATTCAGACATATACACAGGATAATGCTAATGTACCGTCTCTCTCCCTCCTCCTACCCTTTTGCTCTCCCCATTTCTCCCCACACAGCAGTCAGTTGTGTAAAAAAAAATATTGATTTAATGTAATAGTGCCATAATCATCAGCATGTGGACTAAAGAGCATATAGGTCCCCATTTTGTAAATCTTTAGTCTATGGTGAAGCCTGCTGTACTTTCCATCCTGCTGTTGCCAAGAGCTCATTAACCATTCAACATATGAGATATCCTCACATCTTTCAATATCTCAATACCAATTTTTTACAGGGGACATTGATATTAAAGACTATGTAATATTGTAGTTAGGTGAAATCCCAAAGTCCCAAAAACAAATCTCTGCTGTAAACAGGGCCATTCAGTCCCCAGAAGAGGATCTGCTCTTTACTTAATAAGGAGCCATAGGGGCAATTTTAAGACAGGACCAGAAGTATGGAGTAATGAACCTCTCTAATCTGTCTTGTACATGTAGTTGAGATATCAAACCCTGTTGAACAGTCTTTATGGAGAATAGTACGGTTGAAAGATTTGAAGTGCATTAAAGGTGCCTATCTTGAATGATAAATTTGTGACAGCATTACTAAGACAAACCAATTTATGAACGAGTTTGGAAAATAAGTGGACAAAAACCAGAGGGACCAAAACAATGGGTAAACCAAATCATAAAATATCCATTCATCTTGGATACCATGTGGAAATCCTGTTATTGAGGCAGAGTTCCTGAGGAAAACAGTACTGTCTATGGTGGGACCTCCTAAGACTTTTAGCAGGAATGCCTGGGTGAAACACTTAAGAACAAAAGTTTGGGATATTGAATTTTCTTATGATTTGTACTGAGAAAACAATTCATCTCCTTTATGAACTGAGTTGTAAAACAGCCCTCTAATTGAGAGCAGCCATTGAGGAAAATGTTTTACCATCTATTTTAAGTTAGAGTTCCTCATACCATTTACGGATCTCATAAGATCATATTTAAAAATTAGCAGTTATGTACTTATAGATAACTATAGAGGTATTAAGGTGGAGGTGAATTTTTAATTTTGTATGCAACAGCAGAATAGAGGGCAGGAACTTTATTTGGGCTATTTTATTTTGACAGATTGACACGAATAAGGAGGTGGTTTTTGGTTCCTATCAGAAACCCACAAGATATTGTTGCATGACTGCCCGATAGTACAAACCAAGATCAGGAAGCATAGGCCACCTTTAACCTGGGGCAACTGGTTGAAAATATTCTTGGCCTCTTACCTGACATAAATAAAATCTATGATTATACCGTGAATTTTCTGAACTAGGAAAGGAAGCCAAATATTCAATATATTGAAGCGGATAAAGATACAAGGAAGACATTCATCTTGATTAAATTGATTTTCCCTCATAAGGAAAGTGGGAAAAGGGACCATCATTTCCGAATCTTGGAGTATAAAGTGCATCAAGGATTCTAAATTAGCATCTGAACCTGTATTAGTTTTTTGCAGAAAGCTCTGTTCCTGAGTATTTAAAGAGATCAGATTTCCAGGAAAGACCCCAAGGCTGTTGCTTCATTTTAAGAGTTTATGATTGAGAGACACAGCTGTTGTTTTGAATTTAGCTTATAGTTAGACCTTTTTATTGAAGTCTCAGATGATATCTAACATAGGGGAAGGAGAGTGGCTGGATGTATTGTTGAAGGTCATCAGAAGTAAGCAGGGACCTTAATTTCCATAACCTGGATTGATATATGCGATCCTTTGACAGTCAATTAGCCTTCATATCAGAGGTCAAAGTAGGGGTTAAAAGCAGTGGAGAGAGGACAGCTCTGCCTCATACCAAGATTGTATGAAACAGTTCAGAAACAGTTCCATTTCTTGGTACCTTGGCAGATGGGCATTTATATAAGGTGGATATCCATTTCTGAAAGTCTGGTGGAAAATTGAAAGCTTTAAGTTGCAAAACAAAAGTTCCAGTTAACTCTGTTGAACCTTCTAGGCATCCAGAATCCAAAGTTGCTGGAAAGCAGCATCTCTGGGCACCAAGAAGGCGATGAGACCAGTATATGTAGGCAGTCTATGAGAATCCTACCTTTTATGAATCCCTCTTGTTCGACCCTATTAGGTCAGGAGAACTATATTAATATGAATAGCTAATAATTTAGCCTGGTACATATCTTGAATAGAGGAGTGGAATTGGCTGGTAACTCCTAACCTATTCAGGATTTTTATCAGGCTTAGGTAAAAGAACAATTAGACTTCAAACAGAGATTTATCACCTCTGTCTACGATATGATATGTTGGTATAATGGTACTAAGCAAAGGGGATAAGCTGAGATCAGAAAACTTTTATAGGGTGGGGAGAAACCCACCGTCCTGTTTTTTTTCTGAAGGTAGATCTCATTATTTTGTCAATTCTGATTTTGATAAGGTGATAAAAGAGAACATTGTTTTCCTTCTGAAAAGAGGAAGATGGGAATCTTGTGAGTATCTACCTAATTCTGGATCTGAGCTAAGTTTGGCATTGGACTATCAGGCTGCCGAAAGAAAGACTAAATTCTGTGGCAATTTCCATTGGGGTGGATTTAATATACCATCAGTTTGTGAGACAGATTAGGTTTTTCTATTCTGCAATAGGTCTCTTTTTCTGCTTGGGACTAGGCTTAGAAGCATTTCAATACCTCCTTAAATTACTTGACTATTGGCGACCCACAATCATACACCCTCCGCGTGCTTTAAGCCTAAGCAAACAGGCTTCCTCTATCATCATGCCTGCAGTTTATCACAAGTCTACCCTACCAGACCCACTATTGTGAACTGTACAGAGCCATTGGCTGGATGTCACTCTCACTAGATGTAGTTCCACACTGGTATCTGGGCCTCTAAGATACTCCTGAACATGCTCCGTGATATCTAAAATCTCTATCTTATTTTCCACAGTTAGTATTCCCTCAGGAAATCAGAATTATCCTCTTGACATACTGAGGACTTGCACTTCCTTTGCAAATGGCCATTTCAGCAGTCCTTCCAACCCTTTGGAATTACTGTAGCTCCAGTCCACACTGAACTTTCCAGCACTGTTTCTTCAACTTTTCAAATACTGGCTAAAGTCCAAAATAAAAGATATTAGCAGCTGTTTTAAAGCCACTTCTCCTTCATTCTTTCACTCCATGCTTTCACTACTATCCGACTAGCTCTAGCCCAAATGAATATACTGAACTTATATTACAACTATCCATTTTTCTATGCTATATCCCCTACATTCTACCTATCTCTCAGACCCCTAGCCCTTCCTTTCCCCCGTTTTCTTATGTGTCTTATTTTGGCGGTTGATATCCCTATCCTACGCCTCCTACTGTCCTATACCATGTAATTCCACTTTCATTCCTTATGAAGAGCTTATATTTCATAATTTGTTTGAAACTATTGGAAATACTATAACGTTTGTTATTATGTTCCTAATTTCTGTAATATTGTTCTAATATGCTATATGTATTTGCCAGTATACATGTCTCAGGACCTCCTTGTGAATGAGCTTGCTCAAAGGAGTTTTCCAGCAATAAACTTGAACTTGAGCTTGAATTGCCATTATCAGTCATGAGGATTCCTGCTGTTTAATATGGAGTGCAAGCAAGCATCCAGCTTTTTCTCCTTGATCCGTGTAAGTTGCTTTAGCTTTTAAAATTGCATACTCCACTTGTTATCCAAGAAGTTCTAAATATGAGTTTGTAAGTTTGGCTAAATCCTGTTTAATTTGCTCTGATGAATGATGAGAAAGTTTATTTTCTATATTTCTTATTTGAGAGAGGGTGGTCGACAGTTGCTTTTCTCTTTTTTTCTTTTTTATTTGATGCTTTAAGGAGACCTCTTAAGTATGCTTTCAATGCACACCATTCCATATCGGGCCTATTAGTAGAATTTTGATTAATACTATTAAATTGTTCAATTTGGTTAGAGATATATTTGGTTACTTCAGGGTCCTTTAAAATTTTATTATTAATTTTCCAACGTCCCAGCTTTGGGGAGAGAGGAAAAGGAAATCTGACATGCCACCAGGGAATGGTCTGAAGGTGGGCCTGGGTGAATGGTAGAGTCCAATACCCCTGGGAGCAGAAATTGAGAAATCAGTAGGTAATTAATATGGGATGACGTTCCATGCATTTTTGAAGTGAAGGTGTAACTCCTATCCAAAGGGTACAGGACTCACCAAACATGGCACAGGCCCACTTGATCCATTAGTTCCCTAAGTGCTCTTTGGGCCGGAGAAATTCCCCTCCAACAAAGTCCAGATTGATCAATAGTTGGATCAAGAATCAAATTAAAGTCCCCCAATAATTATTGGGATAGAAAGGAAGAGCATTAGGATAGTAATTAGATGTGTAAAGAACATTGGAGTATCCTTATAGGGTCCATACATGCTTCACAGTAATATCTCAGTAGTATGCATTTTACTCTTAACCAACACGAATCTACCATGAGGGTCCTTGATGATTTTAATGGGGGAAAATGGAACTGGTCTTGCTATCACTATCATGACACCACAACTCTGAGTAGTCCCTTCTGCAGAAAAAATCTGTCCTATCTGTTGTCTCCTCATCTGTGTAGACTCTGAATCTAATAAGTGAGACTCTTGAATGAATATGATCTCCACCTTTAGTAGACTGAGATGTTTCAATATTTTATATTGCTTAATTTTCTTTCTAGCCCCTTTAATGTTCCACAATACCAATAACCAGATCCCTAGCCATATTTCCATGCCCTGTTAAATGTGAAGTTATCAAATCTTGTAGGTTGAAGGTATATTTCACATGCCCTGTTCGGTACTCTCTCTGTGCTGATCACCCACCCTTCATTAATCCCAACTAACATAGAAACATAGAATTTGATGGCAGATAAGGACCGCTTGGCCCACCTAGTCTGCCATTTCCTACCTAATGGATAATCTGCAGATCCTAGTTAACCAACAGCATACTTCCTCCTACCCCCCAAGGACTGCCTTATGTCAGTCCCATGCATTCTTGAATTCCCCCACTGCTCTTGACTCCACAACCTCCTCAGGGAGGCTGTTCCATGCGTCCACAACCCTCTCCATAAAAAAATACTTCCTCACATTACCTCTGAGCCATCCCCCCTCTATCTTCAAATTGTGCCCCCTTGTTCTTGCACATCTCTTTTTCCAAAAGATGCTTCCGTCTTGGACTTTGTTGATTCCCTTGAAGTACTTGAAAGTTTCTATCATGTCCCCCCATCCCTTCTTTCCTCAAGGGTATACATATACATATTAAGCTCCTTTAGTCTTTCTTCATATGTCTTCTGGTGCAGACCCTGCACCATTTTGGCTGCCCTCCTCTGGACAGCCTCTACTCTGTCTATGTCTTTGCGGAGATGGGGTATCCAGAACTGCACATAGTACTCTAAATGGGGTCTCACCAACTGTCTGTACAGAGGGATAACAACTTCCTGTTTTCTACTATTGATGCTTCTCCCTATGCATCCTAGTATCAACCCAGCCTTCCTTACTGTCTTTTCACATTGTTTACCCACCTTTAGGTCATCTGATATAATTATCCCCAGGTCCCTTTCCATATTTATTGTTGTCAGTATCTCACCCCCATTGTGTACTCTTCCCCTGGGTTTTTGTTTCCCAGGTGCATTACCTTGAACTTTTTTGAATCTGAGCTGCCATACATCGGACCATTCCTCCAACCTTGACAAGTCCCTTCTCATCCTTTCCACTCCATCTTGTGTATCAACCCTGTTGCAGATCTTTGTGTCATCTGCAAAGAGACATACTTTTCTTTCTAGTTCCTCTGTAATGTCACTTGTAAAGACATTAAAAAGGACCAGTCCTAGTACTGAACTCTGAGGTGCCCTGCTAGTAACCCTCCTTTCTTCACTGTGGACTCCGTCTACTACTACCCTTTGAGTGCTGTTGTCTAGCCAATTTTTTAGCCAGGCTACCACCTTGGGATCCACTCAAGGCTGGCTAGCACAATTAATCTTTTGTGGGACTGTATCAAATGCCTTGCTAAAATTTTAGCAGGTCATGTCCACAGCCCTTCCTGGTCTACTACTTTGGCCACCCAGTCAAAGAAATCTATTAGATTCATCTGACATGATCTTCCTATTATGAATCCTAGCTGCCTTGTGTCCTGTACCCCACTGGCCTCTAGGTACTCAACAATTCTTTCCTTCAGAAGTGATTCCATCATTTTTCCTACCACTGAGGTCAAACTAACTAGTATGTAGTTTTCTGTCTCTGTCCTGCTCCTACTTTTGTGAAGAGGAATCACATCCACCCGGTTCAGTCGACAGGTACCACCCCATTCTCCCACGATTTGTTAAAGAGAGTAGTCAGCGGTATCACTAGTTCTACCCTTAGTTCCTTTAGAATTCTTGGCTGAATCCCATCAGGCCTCATTGCTTTGTCCACCTTCAGTTTTATGAGTTCTTTCAGAACCCTTTCTTCTGTAAATGGACTGGTATCAACCCTGTCTTCAGAGTATTTCTCTTGTTTGGTTTAGATACCTCCTCCTCCTCTTCCTTTGTGAATACTGAGCAGAAATATTGGTTCAGTATCCCTGCTTTTTCACTGTCACCCTCTACCCATGTTCCTTCCCCTTTATTAAGCCTCAGCATTCATCATTTGGTCTTGCTTCACTCCCTAATGTACCTATAAAAGATCTTATCCGCCTTCTTAACAGAGTTGGTTATCCTTTCCTTGGTTTGGACCTTTGCTATTCTGACTGCCTTCCCAGCCTCTTTCTACTTTAACTGATAAAGTTCTGTGTCCTGCTCCTTCTGTGTTTCCTTATATTTCCTGAATGCTGTCCTTTTCTCCTTAACCTTCCCTGACACCTCTTTTGAGAACCATAGTGTTTTTTTCCTTCGTTGTGTATTGTTGATTTGCTTTACACAAAGGCGTGTTGCCTCTGTGATGGCTGTTTTGATTACTCCCCATTGTTCCTCCACCCCACTTTCTTGCCTGTTTGCTAGTGCTTTTCTGAGGCATTCTCTCATTTTCCCAAAGTCAGCTCTCCTAAAGTCCAATACTCTTGCTTTTATAGGGCTTGATTGCATGTCTGTTTTTATTGTGAACCACACTGTTTGGTGGTCACTTGTTCCCAGATAGCTACCCACTTCTAAATATGAGATTCTTTCTCTGTCCCCATTTGAGAATACCAGGTCTAAGATTGCTCCCTCCCGAGTGGGTTCCAATACTAGCTGTCTGAGGCATGCCCCCCGTAGGGCATCAAGAATGAACAAGCTCTTGGATGTGCCTGCAGCAAAGGTGCTCCAGTTAACACCTGGCATATTCAGGTCCTCCATCAACAATATCTCCCCTTTTTCTGCCATTCTAAGGAAGCCTTCTAGCATTTCCTTGTCCATTCCCTCCCCCCTGAGATGGGGGTCTGTATACAACCCCCATGCGGATTGTGGTGCCATTTCCTGTCTCCAGGGTGACTCAGAGTGCCTCATCTGCTCTCTGTTTACTCTTTAGTTCTGTTGCTTTGATCCCTTCTTTTACACAGAGAGGTACTCCTCCTCCTCTTTCATCCTCCTTGTCCCTCCTGTAGATTGTGTATCCTGGTATGTTGGCATCCCTGTCATGGTTCTCTGTGTACCATGTTTCTATGACTTCCACAATATCCAGGCAACCCTCTTCCATCAAGGCCACTAGTTCAGGGAGCTTGTTACACAGACTATGGGCATTGGTACTCATCACCCTCCATTTTTTGATGGCTTTACCCCTTTTAGCCCCATTTCTGTTCTTACTGCCTTTGCCTTCTTTTGCATTTACCTCTGTTCTTCTCCCTAATGACTTCTCTACCTTGGTGTTTACCTCACTAATTACTGTGTTTTGTGGGGGGAGGCTGGAATTTCTCCACTCCTTTTCACTGCCTGCCCCCTTGGCTAGCTTAAATGCTTGCCAATGAAGCAGTTAAACCTCTCACCTAGGATCCTGATCCCCCCCGGACAGATGCAGACCATCGCACAAAGATAGGTCTGCATCCCTCCAGGTGGCTCCCCAGGCCCCAATGAAGCCAAAACCCTGAGCTCTACACCAGTTTTTCAACCATTTATTGAATTCCATGGTGAGGAGTACCCTAGCATCACCCTTCCCATAGACAGGCAGCACCTCTGAGAAGGTTACCATATGTGCTACTTGTCTAATGCCCCTCCTCAACTCTACAAACTCCTCTTGCACTGCTCTGATCCCATTCCTACCCAGGTCATTTGTCCCTAGGTGGACAATGACATCCAGCTCCCTCTCTCATGCAGCTGCTCCCATGATCCTGAGGATTCACTTCCTGTCCCTCCAAGCCGTGGTGCCAGGCTGGCAACTTACCTCCCTCTCCCCTTCCTCCCTCAGTTCTACCCCCTAATGATTGAGTCCCCCACTAGGAGTTGTTTCCTTCCCCTGTGGGGTCCCACACCACCCTCCTGTGGGTCTCCTTTGTGAAGGTTCCCAACAACTAAAACCCCATATGTACCCTTGTGACCCAAATACACATGTGCTATGTACCTAAAGTTCCCAAACTTCAGATATTCCTCCCACCCCATCTCCCTTATTGTTACACACTGTGCTTTGCAGAGCCTTTCACCACTCCTCCTCCAGCCACCCAAATGAATCCTCTCCTTCATGAATTAACAGGAATATATCTAAAGGGGAACGGGAAGGGGTCAGCTGCAAGGAAAAACAAATAAAAATACCCTTGCGACAGCCTTCTCCTGAAACATATTCTTTGTAATAAACACAGCATCCTCTATTACCCTATTAAATATTATAAACTATTACAATTTTGATAAAGAAACAATCTGCTATGAAAATATTTGTGAGTATATATAAATATATAGCCTTATATTAGACATGGTTCCCCAGGTAATACGTCTTTAGGCTATTAATATTATTTTTTAGGTATAAAAACAAGTACAGAATTACCCACAATAAAATATATTCATGCTCTCAAAGACTCCAGCCATGATCTTAACTTTGATCTGAGAATGGCACTGCTGAGTCTACTCCCCAACCTGAACACCTGGAAAATAGATAAAACTACAAGCCATTAGAATAATTGGTAGTTCTTAAAAGTCATACTCAGTCCAGTGTATCTGGAAAATAAAAACAACTTCAGACTGACACAACTGTGAGATAGCCATCTGAACAAAAGAAAAATTGACAAAAATCACATTCAACTAAATTCATTTAATGAAATGAGCGAAGTTATGAGTGATTTGCATTATCTAGTGGCCAATTTGCATTATAGCATTGCGAAAATGTAAATCTTGTACACCTGATCACATTATCACAAAAACATTCATTAGTTAGTGACAATTGAATTAAACTAAGGGAACATTGATAACTGGCTGATTATTTACTCTTTTGTGCTAATCAGCACCGCATCGACAATAGTATCAGCAGACTTAACAACAGCCTAAGTCTCCATTAGCCCAATATATGGTGTTTTTAGGAGGATATACATTGGCCATATCTAAAGTCCTGAAAAAGTCAAACCGCACCAATATGAGCTTTAACAGAATTTCCTCTGGTTCTTCACAGTCTGGTGTAAACTGAGGCTTTAGCTCCACTGAAACCTCCTAGTAGAAGAGTGCATTGGGCAAGAACACAGTATATTCCTTATTTGGTATTCAGCCTTGTAACAAATAAAGGCAGCATGCACTTGGGTACAGATAGCAGGTTAATTGGTGTTCTATGACCTGAACTTAGGACAGTATTAAGGAATGAAATACTACAATTTCCCCTTACCAGCTTTTCTGAAGGAACAAATCAACAGAGATCCCAGGCCATTTCAAGTGTACCAAAAATATTAGGAAAAGGTTGCTTGAGGGCTAATCAGGGCCATCTCAGGATCTTCATAGGACACCCAGGGACGGTGACTTGCACCTGAAGCCTCAGCCAGATAGTTCATAAGGAATTTTATTCCTGTGGCTATGATTTTTGAAACTAGAAGGTGGAAGGGTGTTCTTCTGAGCCTAATTGATGCTGGAAAGTCTTGCGCCATTCGTATCTTGACCCCTTCCCAGCGGACTTCCTGCAGTTCCTTTACTTTCATAAGAAAGTGTTGATGGTCAAGATAGTTAAGGAAATGGAAGATTAGTGGTCTAGGATGGGCTCCCGCTGGTGGGATAGGGCACAGAGCCCAGTGAGCCCTCTCTATTACATATTTAGGACTGAAAAGAAAGGAGCCTGTGATCTTCTCTTCCAATTTCTGAACAAAAAGTAAAACATCCAGTCCCTCTTCATTTTCCGGCAGACCTATGAAGACAGCATTATTACTATGGCTGCGGCCCGCTAGGTCTTCAATCTTTTGTTACAGTTTGGATATTTTCTGCTGGGTGGCGATCAGCTCAGGGTCTATTTTTTTCAACATTTTTTTTCCAGCGCACTTATCCGGGCTTCACTATCTGAGGTTCTTATTGAAATGTCTTCCATAGCTTGTGCCAGAGATTTAAGTTCTGATGAGATGGAGCACATCTCCCTTCAAAAGGGTTTAAACTCCTCTGGGAATCTGGTGAGGATAAGCAGTTCTTGTTCCTCTGGTGTAATACCCATACTGTGTGGATCCATGGCACTAGTAGCCCTGGGCTTTTTGGGGTCTTCTTTGGCATAACCAGTGGAGTGTGCTGAGGGTAAACTTTCCTCATTTCTGCCTCCATGAGATGAAGAGAATGATCTTGGAAATAGGCAGCAAGATGTTGAGTCTTCCAGTCAGGTTTCTTTGTAAGTTACTAATTTTTCTGTTGGTGAGAAATTAACTTTTAATGAACGGGTGGCTGGAGCGATGAGATAGAGCTGTTATCAGTCATGCTGCATCATATGGTCTCCTAAAGCCTCTTTTTCTAAAAGTAGGCAATCAGCACCTAACTGCCCAATCACGCATCTCTTTAACCTGTCCTTATCCATCAATGATCTTCCAGTATGCTGTAAAATAGCCCACATTATTCCTCTCTTCAAATCTGGTGATACTTGTGACCTTAATACTTATAGGCCCATTTCCTTGTTACCCACACTAACTAAGCCATTAGAAAAACTAGTTAACTACCAAGTGAGAGAATACTTGGAAGCTAATAACCTGTTAAATCCAATCCAGTCTGGTTTTCCACCTAAGCACAGTACAATATCTGCCCTCACCAAAGTATCTAATGACTGACAATCCATGCTTGACTCCAAAAGACACATCTGCAGTCTTTTTCTTAACCTAAGCAAGGCCTTGATACTGTCAGTCATGACTTGCCTCTATAGTGGTGGTGCAATTCTGTACTGTCTTTAATTGCTGCAAAATTTTATCTTGGCTTGTCTGACTGCCCTGTAGTTGGGTGAAGGGTGTTAATTGTCTTGCCTCTGACCTCAGCTACGTGATAACTGGAGGTGGGGCTTAGTCAGAGTTGAGGTAACAAGTAGAGTATTATTTTCTCAGAAGAAGCCAGAAGAGGAAGGAAGAAAACATATTCAATTCAGTGCTTTAGAGTAATTGGTAATTGCTATTTTCTTTTAAACTTAGACTGTGGGCTTTTAGTGACACTGTACTTTCTTTGTTGTCTTTACTTAGAATTGTTTTTGGGCTGTTGAAAATTTAAAATGTAGTGGTGGTGTAATTCTGTGCTGTCTTTAATTGCTGCAACATTTTTGCCCTCCCTCCACTTCCCCCAACTCTTAATTATATGCCCTATTAAATCAGATTTACAGGAGCTAAACACAGGGTATAGTAAGGGTTGTGAAGTAGGAGGGGCATAAGGGGGAAGAAGCCCACCCTCAGCACGACAAGTGTTTTGACTCATTTATTTATTTGTTGTTGTTTTTTTTTTTAAGAAAATGATCTGAGGATCAGTAGCAGGATTTTTAGGACAGTAAATTAGTAAAAAGGGAACTAGAAGAGCTTCAATAGCAGACAAGTAGTGGAATAGCAGTATAATTGCAGTATAATGTGGGGAGTGGTGCAATGCAGTGGCTGCGGGGCAACCATATTCAGGCAGACCTTCTGGACACTGAGGTGCTGCCCTATCTGCATGCATCTCTCTGGACTGTGGGATGAGGTAGCCAGACTCAGAGCAGAAGTAAACTGGGTCAGGAGTATCATCACCCCTATCCAGAGACCACCCAGTCCAATGCAACTGCCTCAAAGGATGCCAAGAACGAGGAGCACTTGGATAACAGTGTGCTCAGGGAGGGTTAGAGCAGTCAGGCAGAGGCACATCCCAGATCCTATTCCACTCAAAAACTCATATGTCACACTGGCAAATGAGGACAACCAAATAGAGGTACCCAGAGAAGTGGAAGGAAAGGATGTGGAGGTTAGAAGGAGGTGACCTCAGCGGAGAAAGCAGTGGACCCCAGAGGAGGAGGAAGTGATTACTGGTGGGGGACTCCATCATAAGAGGGATCCAGCTAGGAACACAGGAGGGGGAGGACAGGGAGGTGAGGTGCCTACCAGGTGCCATGGCATGGAGGGATGGAAGGAAGATCCTGGAGATCACTGGGAAGGCAAGATGGGAGGGTGAGCTGGATGTCATTATCCACCTAGGTACTAATGACCTGGCACACAGAGGGATGGAAGGAAGATCCTGGGGATCACTGGGAAGGCAAGACGGGAGGGTGAGATGGATGTCATTATCCACCTAGGTACTAATGACCTGGCAAATGGGGAGCCAAAGGAAGTTCAGGAAGAGTTTAGGAAATTGGGGAGGGGTCTCAAGCAAGTAGCTAATTCTGTCACTTTCTCAGAGGTACTACCCTAGAAGGCAAGGGAAACATAGGGTGCATGCACCAGGAACTTTAACTCATTGTTGAAGAACTGGTGCTGTGAGGAAGGGTTTGGATTCATTGGTGACTGGGGACCCACCTGGAGGGATGGATGTTTGTTCAAGCCTGATGGCCTGCATCTATCCTGGAGGGGAATCCAAGCACTCAATGATAAGTTTAAATGCTACATTGACAAGCATTTAAACTAGCAAAGGGGTGTGGCAGGCCAGCAAGGAGGGTACCTACTTACTCACCCCCCACAACTAGCAGTGGAACCAGTGAACCAGAGGAGTGGCTATCTCTTTAAAGCAGTGTGCAAGATGGAATTGGTGCCCAAGAGGCAAAAAGACAGAAAGGGGGAGAAATTGACTGAAGGCAGGCAAGCAAGGAGAACCACGGATAAAGAACAACCAAGGAAGGGGCTGAGTAGAACAGCAAAACAGTCTAGGGAGGTCAAATCATGAAAGCGATGTGCAAATGCCAAGAGCCTTAGCAACAAGATGGAAGATCTGGAGGCTGTCATGGTGCAGTCAGACCTGGACATTGTGGCCATCACTGAAACCTGGTGTAATGATAACCATGACTGGAGATGGCCATACCTGGCTACAACATATTCAGAAGAGACAGAGCAGGTAGGAAGGAGGAGGAGGTGGCACTGTATGTGAAAAATGACATAAGGCCACAGAGATCCAGGAGGAATAAAATGGGGGAGATATACTCTGGGTTAAGCTGGAAAGGAAAATGGGGACAGCCATCTGCACAGGTGTGGTCTATAGACCACCAGCCCAGGAGGAAGAAACAGATAGGGAGCAGATGCTAGCCATCCAAAGGATGTCAGACAAGGGTGAGGTAGTACTGGTTGGAGACTTCAACATTCCAGACGTGGACTGAAGCATTCCAGCAGCAGCATCAACTATAAGCAGTTTTATCCTGGACTCCCTTCAGGGTGCTTTCATCAAGCAAGTGGTCATGGAACCAACTCGGCAGAAGGCAATACTGGACCTTGTGCTCACAAACAGGGACAGTGTGATGGGGGTAACAGTGGGGGAGCACCTGGAGAACAGTGACCACCAGTCATTGTGGTTTGAAATCACAGAAAGAGCAGAACCAAACCACACAAAACACGTATCGTGGATTTTAGTGGGGCAGACTTTGGGAAAATGGGGAGATACTTGAAAGAGGCATTAAGGGAATGGGACAGGAATCAGGGGTTGAGGAACAGTGAGCAGTATTTAAAATGGGGATTACAAGAACAACAGAATTATGCATTAAGCAGGTTACCAAGAGGAAAGGAAGAGAGACCATTATGGTTTTCCAAAGAGGTAGCAAAGAAAGTGAAAGCAAAAAGATTGCACTCAGGCAATACAAAAAGACACAGGCAGAAGGGATAGGGAGAGTACCAGGAGAAGCAAAGAGAGGCAGGGAGGTCAGTAAGGAAGCCAAAGCTCAGACAGAAGAACACATTGCAAAATCAGTGGGTAGAGGGACAAAACCTTTTACAGGTACATAAGTAAAAAGAAAGACAAGGGAGGGATGAGTGAGACTGAAGGGAGGATGGGGACTGCGTGGAGGATGACAACAGTAAAGCTGACATATTGAACAGGTATTTCTGCTCAGTCTTTACTGAGGAAGAGGAGGGTAATGGGTCTGAAGGGAGTACAAGGGGTGAGAATGGTGCAGAAATGGACACAAGTCCCTTTACACGAGAAAGGGTCCTGAAGGAACTGGAAGTAATAAGAGTTGATAAAGCAATGGGGTGAGATGGGATGCACCCCAGGGTCCTTAAAGAACTAAGAGAGGTTGTGGCTGAACCTCTGGCTATCCTGTTTAGCTGATCACTGGAAACAAGGGAGGTACCCAAAGACTGGAGGACAGCAGATGTAGTCCCCTTATACAAAAGCAGGAACAAAGAGGAAGCAGGGAACTACAGACCAGTCAGCCTCACCTCGGTAGTGGGGAAGATCATGGAAGCACTACTGAAGGAGAGATTGGTGGAACATCTGGTTGTCAATGGACTACAGGACCCAAAGCAGCATGGTTTCACCAGGGGGAGGTCATGTCAGACCAACCTCGTTGAATATTTTGACTGGATGACTAGGAAGGTAGATCAGGGGAGGGCAGTGGACATGGCCTATCTGGACTTCAGCAAGGCCTTTAACACTGTGCCACACAGAAGACTACTACAAAGGCTGGGGAATATGGGTGTGGGCAGGGCAGTAGTGTGGTGGGTAGGTAACTGGCTGGGTGGCAGGACACAGAGGGTGGTGGTAAATGGCTGTCACTCCACAGAGGGAAGAGTGATCAGTGGGGTACCACAGGGATCAGTGATGGGACCAGTCCTATTTAACATCTTCATCAGTGACATTGCACAGGACCTAGAAGGCAGAATTTCACTGTTCGCTGATGACACAAAGCTCTGTAACAGAGTAGACACACCAGAGGGTGTAGACAGAATGAGAAGGGACCTGCAGAAACTTGAAGAATGGTCAGGGGGTTTGGCAGTTGAAATTCAATGCAAATAAATGCAAGATAATGCATATGGGGCACAAAAACCTGGCACAATATATCAGTTGGGGGGTGAGAATACAGCATGCACCAAACAGGAAAGGGATCTTGGGGCTATCATCTCTGATGACCTCAAGATAGGGAAACAGTGTGACAAGGCAGCAGGTAAAGCAAATAGGATGCTGGGATGTATAGGCAGGGGCATCACCAGCAGGAAAAGGGAGGTCATAATTCCACTATACAAGACACTAGTGAGGCCCCACCTGGAGTACAGTGTACAGTTCTGGAGAACATACCTACGTAAGGACATAGACAGGGTAGAGAAGGTTCAGAGGAGGGCAACAAAGATGGTGCATGGATTGCATCACAAGTCCTATGAAGACAGGTTGAAGGAGCTGAACATGTACTCCCTGGAGGAGAGGAGGGAGAGAGGGGATATGATAGAGACATACAAGTATCTCACAGGGAAGAACAGGGTGCAGGAATACACTATTTTTAAGTGAAAAAGATCTACCAGGACTAGAGGGCATGGGATGAATTTGGAGGGAGGACAATTCAGAGGAAACATGAGGAAGAATTTCTTCACAGAACGGGTGGTGGATAAGTGGAACACCCTGCTAGAGGAAGTGGTGGAGGCTGAAACAATCACGGGATTTAAGAATGCATGGGATAGACATAAAGTAATTCTGGAGATCAGCGGTAAGGTGCAACAAACTTCTAGGAAAACATAAACTGAACTTACAAGCTCAAATGGGCAGACTGGGTGGGCCATAGGCCCTTATCTGCCGAAACTGTCTATGTATCTACATATCTATGCATCCATTCTGCATTGTCTCGGGCTTGATGACACTGTCTTGAGGTGGTTTATATCCTTCCTTATTGGCAGAAAATAGCAAGTTAAGGCACCGGGGGGGGGACCTCTGACAACTTAAACTACTTCTGAGGGGGGGTGCCTCAACGGTCTATTTTGGGACCCCTTCTCTCTGCAATTTGCACAAAATAAGATAGGCTCTAACATCACTACTGCAAATATTCACCTCTTTGCAGATAATACGGTTATTTACACAACCAATTCCACTCCTGAACTAGCATGTGCAGAACTACAGAGAGAATTTGATGTCCTTCAACACAACCTTTTACATTTAAAACTATCCCTGAATGCAAAAAAGACCAAAGCCATGTTCATCTCCACCTTCTCATGCTCTACAAAACCTGCCCAAAGTAATCATGGTTTGAAGATCCAAACTCTTCTCGGAGAGACTCTGGAACGTGTAGAAAAATTCTTATACCTGGGAGTTTGGATTGACAGGAATCTCAGCTTTACACATCACATTGGTGAGCTAGCTAAAACATGAAGGCAAAGATTGGATATATTCTTCCATATCAAACACCTCCTTAACCACAAGGTGAAAGTAAAGCTAGTTCAATCTACCTTCCTTCCATTAATAGACTATGGAGACATTCTTTACAGTCACTGCCCAAAAAGCTGTACTTTTCATACAGTACTTGACACACTGTATCACCATGCATTGGGCTTCATCCCAGGTGATCCCTTCAACACCCATCACTGCTTGTTGTATACTATGTTAGGCTGGTACTCTCTTAGTACCAGGAGATTGAGGAATGCTTTTCTTTGGATATATACAGCCATTTTCAACAAGCTGCCCTTATACATCACCGACTTCTTCCAATGGGTGCAAGGGACCTACTGCCAAAGGTACTACTCCCTTATCACATTTGTTGTCCCAAAAGTTAGAACATGCTATGGTGCCTCTTAAATCAGTTTTGCCATCCCCACTCTTTGGAACACCCTCCAAAAGTCACTAAGACCTATCCAAATACCTGGTGTTACTGGCTTTAAATCAGTGCTAAATAGAGTGCTATACAAAACATGTAACTGTCATACTTAAATGCTCTACACCCTGGTCAGTATATCCCTTGCAGCCCTGCTACTGCCTTGTTTCCCTGCTGTATTCTCCTTCCTCCATTTCACCCCTATGTAGCCATTCTAGCCCTCTCCTAAGTAGCCCTCCCAGCACTCCATTTTCCCTCCATACCTACAAATTTTCCAACCTCAAAGCCTAAACCGTTGCCTCTCACTCTCTTCCATCCTCACCCCTTCCCCTTATTCTTCCTATCTACCCTTTTTTGCCTAAACCTCAATTTGCTAGCCACCTTGTTTTGTAATTGAGTACTTTGTACTTGCCTTGTAAACATTTTGCCTTTCCCAGGACCATTTTGCAAATGAGTTCCGCTCAATAATGTTTTACCTCATTAAACAGAAAATGGAATTGAATTAAATTGTCTCTGAAGGCTGCATAACATGAATATTCACTTAAATATAGTAGTAGCAGGAAAAGTATTATTACTAGTAATAGTGGTGGTAGTAGTAGTAGTAGTATTGGGTGGTAAAGTTGAAGTTCCTAAAAGAATATTAACCAATTTATAGCAAAAGGTTGCATTATAGAAAATCTGCTCTTCACATCAGATTTCTAGAAATTTGCATGAAAATATCCTTTTCTGTCATAAATAGTTATCTTTTTTCAAATACTGCTTTCACCTGTCTCCAAAATAGATTAAAAGCAGTATTTTCCTAAGTTATTAAATTAAGTTGTGTTTGAACTTCAACACTCCCCTTGTCTGCAGGCTAACTTTTTTCAAAGTATTATTAGAATACCACAGTGAATAGTCACAACCACATCCACATGCCTGTATCTAATATGATGACTAATTAGGGTTCATCCCTGTTAGTTTATTATCCTGAAACTAGTCACATTCTCCTGTTTGTAACCAATGTTGTAACCAATACTTCCAAATAAATCTAGCAAAAGAAAAAGAGAGAGCAACCTGTGGACAACTGAGGGCAGCTGTCATCCTAAATAGGCTTTAGGTTTTTTATCATTATTTCTACCACTGTGTCCAGATTGAAAATCTACCTGAATTTTATAGAGTTGGTCTACAACATCATTTGATAAACGTTGTTACTGTAAAGCCACAGTGGTATGGGAGGGCATGTCTCAAATGGCATCACGAGTCAAGTTTTTTTGTTGCTTGGCACTACAGAGTATGACAAACTTGAAGATCATCCCACTTACTTTACCATCTTAAAATGATAGCCCAAAATGGATTTGGCAGAATTTAGAAACTCAGCCACCTTTCAGAATGAGAACAGTGTGGACAATGACCCGAATAGCACTAAATATAATGTCTCCTTAGCATGCTTTATTGTGTTTCAATTTGGAATGTGATAAATGTATAATAATGTTACATGTACAGGATATAAAGTAATATACTTGGCAGACTCCCCCAGTCATGACACCTGGGGGTCACACCCCAAGAACCTATACATACCACACTTACTTGGTGGTCTCCATTACTGAGGCAAACTCAAATAAGGTTAATCTCATGACCTGAATTATATTGACCACAGTTTACAGGATTTGTCATAGTGATAATATATCCCTGTCCATTTTGCACCATAAAAAGAAAAAAAACACAAAAAAGAAATGTTCAGCAACAAACTCCCCCAGCAATCATACTTGTTTGGCAGACAGAATTTTGATGAGTGGGCCCTTACAATCCCCCCCTCTTCTTCAACCAAGAGTCACCCCTCATCTCTGTTTGTGTGCCCTCCCTTTCCATCAACATCCCCATGTCTTCCCATTTGTTCATCTACCTCCATCCCTCTTCTATTTTTCCCATTGATTAATCCATGCATTAATGAATTATTGTCCCTGATGGTGGCATAACATGAGAATTCACTTACCCATAGTAGTATTAGCAGAAGAAGCAGCAGCAGTAGTAGTTGTACTTGGTGATAGAGTTGTTGTTAGTAAAAGAACATTAAATACTTTGTATCAAAAAGGTTGTGTCATAAAAATTCTACCCTTCACATCAAATTTCTAGAAATCTTCTGCATGAAGATATACTTTTCCATCTTAAATAGTTATCTATTTTTCAAATATGACATGCACCTGTCGCCAAAATAGACTAAAAGCAGTATTTTCTTAAGTATTTAAATTAATTTGTGTTTGAACTTTTAGTACTCCCCTTGTTTGTGGACTAACTTTCTTAAATTTAATGGGCCCTATTCACAATCCCCATACACTGGGCACGTTGGCATTGCTATGACTGAATGCCATGGAGCGGGATCCCTCAGACCCTCACGTGGCATTCACAGGGTTTGTGCGTAGCAGTTACACACCCCTGGAAGCACAGACAGCAATGTGCTGAGGTTGGCGGGGGTGGGGCATATCAGGGCATGATCGCACTCCATGCCATTCACAAAGGTGCAGAGTGCTAGGTGTGGGGATGCATCTTATGTTGATTAACATCCATCCATAAGGGATATGTGCCCTACCAGGATGCTGCCAGCTGTGATGCTAACATTGGGGCACTGAAAACCCCCCACATGGTGCCTCAGCCCATGGAACAACGAGGAGGGCCGGGGCAGTTTGCCACCCTAGTGCCCAAAGCTGGTGGCACACATCACATGCTGTCTTGAAATCTGTGCCCCTCAGGTGCAAGGGATCTGTAAGTGAATGGGACCCAGGCATCCCACTGGATGTAAACTTGGTCTGTGAAAATGGCCTTCATCCATCTCCGTACTGTGGGGGCAGGTCTGCCGACAGGTGCCTTGCCTGTGCTTGCAGTAGTGAATACCATGCACCCTGGACCAGTCTAGGGCTGCAGAGCTAAACGGATGGGATTTGCACCTCTTGTGCATAATTCCCACCCTATCGTTCTTAGGGACCATTATTTGCATATCGTAGTGAATAATCACAACCACATCCACATGTCTGCATCCAATATTGTGTCTAATTACTGTGCACCTCTTTTCATTTATTATACTGGACTTATCATAGTCACCTGCATGAATCCAATGTTGTAACCTACACTCCTGAATAAAACTAACCAACAAAAAAAAAGACCTTCCTCTGGGAAAATAGAGATCGCTGCCATCCTAATAGCCTGTTCTAATTCATGTAGTCTCATGATGCGCATGCACCTAGTCCCAGTTTCACTTTTCAAACAACAATTTCTATATGACATAGCTTTGGTTTCAAAAATTAGTGATATTGCAGAAATCAGTGCAGTTACAGTTGCATTAATCAGCAAGCTATTTAGTTTACATGCCCCCAGACCACCAAACTCATTCATTTTTACGTTCGATTGCGCGTATGCGCAAGGAACGTATTGGGAGAGTAGCACACTTGGAGGTGTGCCTCCCACCCAATGCACTGCTCTCTTGAGCAGGCGTGGCGGTCCTGCACCAATGGGTGCAAGAGCTTAGTATGACAGCGGTGTTCCTCTGCTTCAAAGGAAAGCACTGCTGCCATGCAGCGCCGCCCCTCGTGTCAACGCTACTACTCCCAGCACACGTCCGTCATGCTGCCCCCAAAGCTTTGGTGCCCGCTGCTAGCCCACCCCAGCATGGCAAATGTTGTTTGCCAACAGGAGGTGCCCAATCCCGTTGGCTCTACGGGCCTCCCAAGCTGTCCTGCTGCCATGCTGGGAGCCCACCCAGCGTGGCAAACTGTCATTATTTTGCGTTTGCCCAGTCCCCGTCGGCTCCTTGCCCCCAGGGTAGTTTGCCGATGGGGTGCTAATCCGTCGGCTCCTCGGCCCCCCAGCCATCTTCTGCCATGCTGGGAGCCCACCCCAGCATGGCAAAGGTCCCATGTCATCTTTTTTTTTTTTAACCTAGAAAGCAAAAACGATCTTGCGGCGCATCTCCAGCCCCCCACAACCGCACCCACCACTGCCTCCAGCCTCCCACACTTACCTCGGACTCCGGCACGATGATCTTCGTGGGCCAGAACACGTCTGCACTCTTCAAAGCCGACCATGAACTGAGGAAATGCCGGTAAGCTGTATAATGGGTTACATAGGGGTGGTTTCAACTTTATTGCATATCTCAGTCATTTTTTGGAATTTTTGCACCAAATTTTCAACATGGGGTTTTTGTGACCCTTTCTCATGAATGATGTCACTGTCAGGGCGTTATTCAGGCCGGAAGGGTGATTTCGCAGGCACTGCGCAGTCGCTGTGCAAAATCACCCTTTGGCCTTGAATAAAACCATGATGGTGACATCAGTCATGAAAAGGGGTCCCAAAAACCCCATATTGAAAATTTGGTGCAAAAATTCCAAAAAATGACTGTTTTACGAGCATGCATTGCGCAACTCCTACGCAGGCTTGTAAGTTCGCGAATTTTCAATATTTTCATTCCAGATTTTCAACATTGCCATTTTATCACACCTTCTTAAGAGCTGTACAGCTGTCATTTTTCACATCTCACCCAAAACGTGTTTCCGCCCATGTAGCGCACAATGGCGTAGTCGGTGTGCAAAATCAATGTATGGAACACATTAAGAAAATCACAGTGACACTGCTCATGAGCAGAGGTCTTAAAATAGCTATGTTGAGAAAATTTAATGAAAATGTTTTCTGGCGTGCATTGCGCAGTTCTTCACACATGCGCTCAAATGCGATTGTGAATTTTCAATATTTGCACTCCAGATTTTCAACATTGCCTTTTTACCACACCTCCTCATAAGCAGTACACCTGTCATTTTTCACATACTGCCCAAAATGTGTTTCTGCCCATGTAGCGCACAATGGCGCAGTTGGTGTGTGAACTCAATGTATGGCACACATTAAGAAAATCGCAGTGACACTGATCATGAGCAGAGGTCTTAAAATGGCTGTGCTGAAAATTTGGTGAAAAAATTCCTAAAAATGACTGTTTTATGACTCTGTGTTATGCAGTTCCTACGCACACTCATAAGTTTGCAAATTTTCAATATTTTCACTCCAGATTTTCAATATTGCCATTTTACCACACCTCCTTATGAGCAGAACAGCTGTCATTTTTCACATCCTGCCCAAAACGTCTTTCCGCCCATGTACTGCACAATGGCACAGTTGGTCTGTGAAATCAATGTATGGGACAATGGCAATGTTGAAAATTTGGTGAAAAATATCCTACAAATTACTGTTTTACGAGCGTGCGTTGCACAGTTCCCATGCGCACTCACAGGCTTGAGAATTTTCAATATTTCCACTCCAGATTTTCAACATTGCCATTTTACCACACTTCCTTATGAGCAGTACAGCTGTCATTTTTCACATACTCCCCAAAACGTGTTTCTGCCTATGTAGCACCCAATGGGGGTAACAACAAGGTCATGCTGACAATTTATTGTGCAAATACCAGCAATCGCACAGGGCATTAGGGTAAAGCACCATACATGCCAAACACCACTGCAAATACCTGCCAGCAAACGTTCAGCATTGACAAATGCTTGTTGAGTCTGGCATCATTCAGTGCCATACCTATGTTGGGGATGAATGTGAAGGAGCAGACCATGGCATTAAGGTTAGGACAAGTGAAAGTCTTTTATGTGAATAATAATGATTAAATATATCAAATATGCTTTTCAAACTGTTCACAGGCACAGCTTTTACAGGGGTTGTAAAATTGGTTCCAAAACTGGCAGTGTCCCTTAAATGATCAAAATGGGGCACCATTCCCTCATATAATAATACAGAATATGAGTGCTGGATGACAAACCACACTTAGAATAGGTGCATTAGCACTCTCACAAGCATAACACCTCCAGAACACACATTTGCCTCAGTGTTCCTTTATAACCAAAAGGTAACATCTCCTTAAATTATTAAGCCCAGTGAGACACTGTCTGATGAAAGTAGCCCTCTGGGCTTAGTGATTTAAGGAGTGGTTGCCTTTTAGTTTTTAAATGGTGGGACAAATCAGCTTT
The DNA here is from genome assembly GCA_016271365.2 of Neoceratodus forsteri. Classification (NCBI taxonomy): domain Eukaryota; kingdom Metazoa; phylum Chordata; order Ceratodontiformes; family Ceratodontidae; genus Neoceratodus; species Neoceratodus forsteri. The sequence continues at coordinate 1,487,137,064 of CM057452.1, forward strand.
CTGGTATGGTTATGTTCATAAGAGTGCTGAGGCACATGCACTAAGCACAGTTTGTTATCCAGAACTTAAATTCAGGGTTGACTGCCCCCATGGGGAGTTCCAGATGTGGCCCCAGTGGATGGCATAAGAGGAAGTCCTGAGGATGCCACTTCAGCATTCTCCAGCTGAGGATGGCATCTCGGGTGTAAATCTCCAAATTGCAAATGGCACAAATGGTGCATTATAAGTCATTTTAAACTTCACATGAGGTATGAAATTTTGTTTTTTGTGAAGCCCACCACATAACACAAGTCTACGGTGGGATTCTGAAATTTGATCTCCTGACCTCAGTGTAGTGTAGGAGACCAAATTCCGGGATTCCATAATATGACTTTTTTCAGTTTATTATATTATGGTTGGTTTAATTTTGTTATCTAAAACTATATTAGGTGCTGTGAATCAAGAACCACATGATAGCTGATTTGAAAATTCACTTTCATAATAACTGAGCAAGAAAAATGGTACTTTAACTAACTTGTTCAGTAAAGAAAAAAATGACTAGAAACTGATGACTTCTCCCTGCCTTTTTAGCAGCCTGTTTCTCTGTGCCATTTGAAGACGGTCTCCAAGAACTGACCATTTGCAAGTGTCAGAGGTCACATGCCTGCATGAATACAGGCACAAGTCGTTTTAACATCCTTAGACAAAGAATACTGAAACAACAAATGTTTTCATTGTATGATTTAAAAATGGAGTGTGCTGCCAGAAAGAGACAAGCACCAATTTGAAGAGGATAATACCTAAAATATAAAGATTTAACAAATTCCTTCTAATAATAAAGAATAATGATGTTACAGGGAAAATATATTAATACCTGTACTACAATTGTTAAACCAGCTAATGTGGGACTTTGCTGAACTGGTAATTCATCGGGAATGTAAAAATGCAACTTTTGTTCAGTTGGGTTTGGCCCTGTATATAATGTCTCCACCCCATGTGTTGGCTTGGCTCTGACTGTGGCTCCACTTCCAGTGGCTTTAAACTGTGTATAATGTATCCACCCCATGTTTTGGGCATGGTTCTGACAGTGGCTTCACTCTCCTGGGGTTAACTGTATATAATTTGTAGCTGTTGCATGTCTAATTTGTATTTTTTGCATTGTCTGTATCTCCATGCATGTGGTTTACTGTTGTGTACATACTGAATATGTTTGTCTTCCCTGACTCCATGAAACTGATTCAGTCTGTATCATGTTTGTCCTATGTATTTGAAATTGTATTTCCTGTACTCTCTCCGGTTGTTCCCGAAAATAGGCAAATGTCTTGTCTAGCGTACTTACCTGGTAAACAAAAACTAAATAATAAAAGATGTAAAATGTTTAAGGAACTGTGACTTGTTTTACTATTTAAAGTTTGACGTGATTTAGAGGTGCTTACATACCAGAAACAGACACTTCAAGCTGAGACAAAGGAGTGTGCGTTTTAGTGCTGTCTGAGTTTTTAAATTCAAATTATAAGCAACATGTTATTGATACATACAGTGCAAGCATAATTTCATATTGCAAAAAATTCCCATGAATGATATCTCATTTTTCCGGGCTTCAGCCTTTTATTCTAAGGCAGTTAATACAAGAAAAAGATTGCTTAAAGACTACACAAGGTACAAAGACTAGAAACTCTACAAAATGTTCCTTGCATTCACATTGTGATAACACTCAACAATCAGCTGTTCCACCAGTAGCTGCCTTTTCTAAATTCGATAAACTTTTTACCGAGAAAAAAAAATTCAGTTTTACTCAGTCACACATGTAGACAAACTTACAACAACACAAACAACTGTGTCCTCCCCCATACAATAATAGTACATAGTACATCGCTAGGTACACATCTGGCCTATACAATTCCTATAGAAATCAGAAGTAACATAACTTACCACTCCACCAACTATTTCATGCCAGTAGTCTACTTTAGGTGCATCATCCGGACTTAAGTAAGGCCTTCGACACTGTGCCACACATCAGGCTCGTAAAGAAACTAAGAAGCCTAGGGGCTGGGGAGGAAATGGTAAGCTTGGTATGAAACTGGTTGAAGGATGGGAGGCAGAGGGTGGTGGTCAAGGCCCCTTTTTTCTGCAATTCCAGGGCCACAGTGATTTCCACAGAACTTAATGTAAACCATGGAATAATTATTCCGCAGTTTAAATTAACTGTCAAATAGTTATTCCGGCAGTGTACATCAACTGCAGAAGAATTATTCCACAATTTAAATAAACTGTGGAATAATTATTCTGCAGTTTACATAAGCTGTGAAATAGTTTTCCGCTGTTTATATAAACTGAGGAATACTGTTCAGCAAATAACATAAACTGAGGAATACTGTTCCGCAGCTTACATAAACTGAGGAATATTGTTCTGCAGTTTGCATAACTGAGGAATACTGTTCCACAGTTTATCGTACCGCATCTTACATAAACTGAGGAATATTGTTCCGCAGTTTGCATAACTGAGGATTATTATTCTGCAGTATACATAAACTGAGGAATACTGTTTCACAGCTTAAAAAAAACTGAGGAATACTGTGTAAACTGAGGAATATTGTCCTACAGTTTACATAACTACCGAGGAATACAGTTCTGCAGCTTACATAAACTGAGGAATACTGTTTTGCAGCTTACATAAACTGAGGAATACTGTTCTACAGCTTATAAAAAACTGAGGACTACTGTTCCTCAGCTTACATAAACTGAGGAATATTGTCCCGCAGTTTGCATAACTGAGGAATACTATTCTGCAGTATGCATAAACTGATGAATACAGTTTCACATCTTAAATAAACTGAGGAATACTGCATAAACTGAGGAATATTGTTCTTCATTTTACATAACAACTGAGGTATACTGTTCCACAGTTTACATTAACTGAGGAATATTATTCTACAGTTTACATAAAATGAGGAATATTGTCCTGCAGTTTACTTAAAGTACAGAATATTATTCTGCAGCTTACATTAACTGAGGAATATTATTCTACAGTTTACGTAAACTAAGGAAAATTATTTTGCAGTTTAAATTGACTCTTCAGTACAAACTGAAGAAAAGTGTTTCACAGTTTATATAACATACTTCAGAATACTTTTTGAAATTCCATGGAATTTTAAAAAAGTTCTAAAAAGTATTTTGGAATTGCTCTTGCCCATTGGTTTGCCTTCTGGTGCTTTACCTTAAAATCCAAAATAAGCTAGCCCAGGTTCAGGAATGGTCCAGGGTCAATCGTGGGACTGGCTGAGGAAAGGATGGCCAGCTGAGCAAAAGAGGATTCAGCATCCACAAATAGGTCTCCTCTTTTGGGGAGGGGGGATGGTGCATGTCGCTGGCTTAGACTGGCTGCCACCTAATAGAGGCTAGGTGCAGTGGCAGCAGCCTCCTGTATGATAAAGAGGTGCAGATTCTGAGTGCATGTCACATATTTACACCACACATCCACACCATGGCATGCTTTCTGACTTCAGGAATGCCGCAAAAGTAAGATGGAAAAAAAACACCAGCCAGGATGTTTTCTGCCAGCCTGCCACAGGCTCCACACCACCTACCATGGCAAAACTCCTACAGAAACATACGTAACTGTCGACAACAGTGACATGTCTCAGTAGGAGTTGCCCCCGGGACCTGCAACACTTTTCCCAATCCTCGCCCTTCCCTGAACCAACTCTGACTCAGAGTTGGTATCCTTAGTAATCGGGGTGTGGGAGGCATAGTTCTCTTGTGGATGGTTTGGGGAGCAAAGCCCCCCAAAGAAAAAAATAGACCCTGCTGAGCACTGCTCCCTGCCAACTGCAAATCACAGTTGACAGGGAGCCTGGCACTGCAATGCAAGTCAATGAGTTTGTTGTCAACTTGATATTATAGAGCCTAGGGTAAGTTCCATACCCCTCTAATCTCCTCTACTTTCAGGATTCAAGACCAAGCTACAGGTGCAGGACCATGCATCAAAAGTCTGGTCTCACTGGAGACCAGGTGAGAGAGGGAACTGTGAAAGAGACCTTCAAGTTCCTGTAGGGAATGAACAAGCTGAACTGCAGGGAACTATTTAGCAAGAGTAGGGAGTCAAGAAGAGGAGGTCACAGGGGAAATTGGCAGGGGAATGGTATAAGGTGAATGTAAAGAATTTCTATTTTATAAAAAGAGTGGCAGAGTCATGGAACAGTCTACCAGAAGAGGTGGTGGAAGCCAGGACTGTGAATGGTTTCAAGCATGGCTGGGGCAAAGTGAAGGGTCTGGTGGTTGCTCAGGTCAATAGGAGTAGGAATGGGAGCAGGAAGGTGGACTGGGAGACTCTTAAGACACTAGGCCCCAACTCCCTGGGCAGATAAGGACCTGTAGACAGACTAGATGGAACTTTGGTCTTTTTTGCTACCATTGCCTATGTTTTTATGTTTTTACCTCATACCAGGTCAACAAATTCCAAAATATGTAAATAGCAATCTTTAACTTGACCTTGGATCATTGGATCATAAGGGTAGAGCCGGTTGGAGGGGTATGGGACTAAAGCTTAACAACCCTAGTAGCACATTTCTAAACTTTGAGGACACTTGTCTTGACAGCCCTAGCAGTCTATTTCCAACCTTTATTGAGTTTGGGTTGTGTGGCAGCATAAGCATTAATGCATACATTTTTTTTCTCAGGAATATTTAAAGAATAGTACATTGCAACCATATACAATGAGTCTGTGTTTCCATTGGGTAGTTGAGATAACAGCATTTGAACCTCTGTTATCTCAACTGTGAGATGGAAACAGAAGGTGAATTTTGGATGCTAGCCCATAGTTTAATATATTGATAAGTAAAATAATACCCTTGTAAAGTATACAAAAAATTCCAGGTAATACCATCGCTCCTGGAGTGATAATACCACCGTTCACAAGTGATAATATAGAGAATAATGTATAGGCAGGTGGTTATTATGAGAATTTTACACACACCCGAGGTGTGGGATGCCCCATAAACCCCGAGGGCGAAGCCCGAGAGGTTTATATAGGCATCCCACACTGAGGGTTTGTGTAAAATTCTCATAAATAACCACCTGCCTATTACTTAATTTTTTATAATTGCTGGTCAGCAATTTTTTCCCACATTGATGCTTCTCGTCTGTGATTCACTCACATACATACATACATACATACACACACACACACACACACACACACACACACACACACAATCTTTATTAGAAAAATAGATTTTTGTTTGTTAGGCATCTTTTTGTTTCTTGCAAGTGTTTCTTCGTGCTGTGGTGGAATTTCGTTTAAGTTGCTGCACCAGCGCTTACCTCTGTTAAGCGCTTTGGAGCCGTTCCAGCGTGGTGCTGTGTTTTGGAGGCATTTCTCGGGCTGTACTGGTTATGGACAGCAGGATCAACCAGATAAGAGATTTAAAAAAAAAAAAAAACGAACTCCGGTGTGAGGGCTGGTCTGTAGCAGCTCCTCGGTAAGCGGGACGAGGAGTCACCATGTTTGTCGAGTGTTTAGCCGCCCATGAGAAGAGGAGAGCCAATCAGGATGTGGCTGTAGTCTGATTGAAGTGGCGCGTGTTTGAAATTATAACTGGTTCAGGCGTCAGCCTATGGAAAGAATTGCTGACCAGCCTAGACAGAGGTGGCGTGTTTGCCGTTATAACTAGCTGAGGTAGTTATAACGGCAAATTACAACTCGATTTTACAATGTAAAAAAATTGTGACCAGTAATTATACTATCATTCAGGTGCCGTAATACTATAGTTCGGGACCTGAACGATAGTATTATCAATAAACCTCAACTGCGCAAGTGCAACTTTGACAATGGCATCATCCTAAATGTGCCTTCCTATTGGCCGCTTTTCTAGTGTGGGCGGGCAGAATAATTTTGAAAAAGATGGCAGCTCTTTCACTCACTTAGCGAGAAAATGTCCTTGGGCTAGCACAACATGCTATTTCTATTTTTAACATTTTTCCTTTCTTTGTCCAGCACCTTGAAAAATATCTGGTTGCTCCTGCTTTCACACATCTCAACACAGAAATGCAGGTAAGACTCAGAACAAGCAAATCTTCAGTGCAATGCAGAGTAGTAGGAGTAACAGTTGGGCACTCAAGCCAAAGGCTTACTGAAGTAGTTGGGTGCCCATTATTTTCATAAGAAAAATTGTTGGATCCATGTATTAAAAAAAATAAAAATTAGGTGACTGTGTATGACTTGGCAGTAAAACCTTCTCGAGGTTCTGGGGACAAAGGAACCTCTCTAGCTTTGCTCTTGAGGTTCCCTTGTCCCCAGAACCTCTCGATGGTTTTACTGCCTTGTAATACATACTCACCTATTTATTATTCTGTTTGTTATAGTGTATGATTTTAAAAATCAGCAACAGAATGCAAGCACAGTAATGCAGTTGCTATATTTGTTTACTGCAAGAAGAAACTGTTTTAGAATGCTGGTTTTCTTACTGAAAGTGCAACAAATGAAATGTTACCAACTGTATAAATAAATATTTAACATTCAACTCTTGAATTACTAATTAATTAGCAATGTTTTCCTTTTTCTTTATCAGTTCAATAGTTAATAGAATTTTGCAGACCATGATAAATGCAGAAGCAGGAAAGATTCTACATTTGTAGTTGTAGTATGATAAGATGTGTTTGGCAGCTGAAGGTAGAAGCTGAGGTCTATAATAAAGAGATGAAAAACTTCATTTTGAGTCTTACGTTTTAATTTTTTACACTGTGCACAACAGTGACAGTTTACAATAGTTTACCTTAGTCAGTGTCATCTAAGTAGTCGACAACCATGTTTATATATCTTCTTCTTGTGACTGATCAGTATACAGTAGCTCATTATGCTTACAGTGATGATAAAGTTAGAAGTACAGTTATCCATAAATAGTGCCATGGAACTGATGTGTGAAGGTAGTTACCTGGATGTTGATCAAATTATTATGTTGCTGCAGTTTGATAAACCATCTGCCAGTATTGTGTAGCTTGAAGAGGCATTAGTCAAGTTTGTGAGCTCTGGGGATAGTTAGGAGAAGGAGGAGGGCAGGGGTTGGGTTGAAAGGGGGAATGGAAAGAAGTGGATGGATTGAGGTAGTGGGAACAAGGAGACATCCTGGGGTGAAATGGGTCCAGGAAAGGGGTCCTCCCTACCTGGTTCTCATACTCAAGGGCTCTGCTATTGGCAGACAAGTGACGTGGTCTTCCTTGGTCACTCATCCTACTTGGGTGGTGTTGTGCAACGCCAGGTCTTTTAAGAATACATTCCTCAGTGCTTTGAACAAACAAACGCAAGTCCTTTTCTTTAAGGTGCCAAAAAGTTCTTAATTTTATTCAAAGTGCACAAAGCTTCAATGCTTGCTGCCCCCTCCTTCAGGAAAACACAAACCTCCTAATGCGTTTCACACCCCCTGGTGCTTACTCATAGGGTGGCAGTCTCATTCACCAAGCTCCATTAAATACAATGTGTTTTCAAGTGACAGTGCAAACAGTTTGTCTTAAAAACAATATTAAAAACAATTCTCTTTCTATAACATATTTTGTTATTAGTGCTAGGTAATACATTTATCAAAAAGGGCTGATACATTTACCTAGTATATGCCAGGTAGTACATATTATATAGTTCCATCAATAAACAAAATGTTTTTTTTAAATGCATAATCTTTGTTGTTATGCATTTAAAAAAACATTTTTTATTAATGGAACTATATAATATCACTGTGGAACTATTGCTGAGGACTGTGAGAAACCTGTTCTGGAAATTTTTCCTATTTTACCTGTTTCTGAGCTAAGCACAGTGACCCAGGTGCAGACCCTAATTCTCTTCTCTTCTCCACTATTAAGAACAAGACTGCTTTAATAGCAGATCTTATTGGATCATTTGACTTGACTTGCATCACAGAGACCTGGTTGGATGAAAATGCTGGCCCCGTTCTGGCTTCAGTAATTCCAGCTTATTGCTCGGTGATACATTTCTTGAGGATGGATCATAGAGGCAGGGTGTAGCCTTCTGTTTTAGGTCAGAACTGAACCTAGTAGAGGTTCCAGTGGGGATAGCCAACTCCTTTGAATGTATTTTGGATGAGGGTGTAGGGTGCAGGATTCTTCTCATCTACTGTCCACCAGTAGATAGGAAAGTTTTCCTGCAGGAAGTTATGGATTTCATTGTCGACCTGGCATTGGAGTCCCCCAGATGGCTGATCCTGGGGGATTTCAATGCCTTGTTCGACAATGAACTTTATCAATTTGGTCAAGACTTCCTCATGCTAATGAGTTCTCTGGGCCTTACACAGGTTATTACCTCCTGAAGCCTTATTGAAGGTCATTCATTAGACTTGGTGTTCCTCCTGGGGATGGAGATATCCAATTTGGTGGTGGAGCCAGTCGGGTGGTCTGACCATCACACTACTGGGTTCAGTTTCACAGCCTCCCCTATTAGGCCTGCCCCCACGGAGATGGTCCAGTACCATCCTTTGAGGGGTGTTACCCCAGATGGTATAATGATCATGCTTGGTCTATCAGGTGTACTGAGTGAATGCTTGGATCCAGGGGATCTAGTATATACTTATAATAAGGCAGTGGGGGCAGCTCTGGACTCCTTAGCATCTGTCCATGCTCACCCACTCACCCTTCATTCAAGATCTCCTAAGTTTGATGAGACCTTGAAGGAGTTGAGGAGAGTGGGACAAAGGCTACAGCAGAGCCGGTGGAAACTGGTCCTGGAGAGTGCCAAACTTAGATTGATGGACCATTATGTGATCTATCAATCAACAATCATCTGTAAAAAGGTAGAATTTCTGTCCAGGAAGATTGCTGCTATACAGAACCGACCAGTTCAGCTCTTCTGTACTGTAGACAGATTGTGCAATCCAATCTGTCTACAGTCTGGGAGAGCCTTGTCTCAAGAATGGAATGATGAGTTTGCTCAGTTCTTTGCAGATAAGATTGCCACATTTAGGTTTGGCATCTGTCTGGCTCACTCTAATGGAAGTTGTGGTGGTTGGCAGGAGATGTCAGGCCCCCAGTTTACCCGATCTGACTTTCAGTGACCCACAATCACTGACATTGTGATGATCATCCAGATGTTGTGACCATCCAGCTGTAGTTTGGATCCAGGCCCAACATGCCTCCTGGTAGGATGCATAGATGAGATCAGCCCAGTCCTAGTCAAGATAGTCTGGAGGTCATTGGAGAGAGGGATCTTTCTGGATCCCCTGGAGGAGGTGGTTGTTCAGCCCATTCTTAAAAGCCTCCCTTGACCCGGACTGCTTGGCAAACTACAGACCTGTCTCTAACCTACCCTTTGTGGGTAAGGTTATTGAGAAGGTTGTTACATTGCAATTGGATGATCATTTGAGCAGCCACAATGTCTACAATTCTCACTAGTCAAGTTTTAGGAAGAGACATAGTACCAAGATGGCTCTTGTCTGGGTACTAAATGACCTCCTAATGACAAGAGATTGGAAGACCCATTCCATCATGGTCCTCCTTGATTTCTCTGCAGCATTTGACAATGCAGACCATGTTGAGTTGTTGGAGTGCCTGCAGCTCATCTGTGGTCTGTCCGGTACAGTACTCAGATGGGGCTTCAATCTTTCCTCGAGGGAAGGACCCAGAGAGTGGTGTCTGGAATTTATTCCTCAGCCCCTCTCCCCCTATACTGCGGGGTTCCTCAGGGCTCCATCTTGTCACCCATGTTGTTTTCAGTGTATATGCTGCTGTTAGGAGAGATTATAAGGTGGTACAGTCTGAGTTTACATTGCTATACAGATGATACTCACCTGTACATCTCCTTTGTACTCAGTCAGGTTGTGTTCCTTTCGGTATTTAACAACTGTCTAGCTGAGATCCAGGATTGTATGAGTGTGAGCTGGCAGTAGTTGAACCTGGCTAAAACTGAGGTGCTGGTTATGGATCCAGGTCATTAGAAGGCGGGTTTGTGGGCATGTCTACCCTCGGGGGTATGCCTTGTGAGTGTTCAGCTGACTAGCTCAGACAGGGTGCAGAACCTGGGCATTATTGTTGATGGCTTGACCCTGAAATCACAGGTGTCAGCAGTCGTCAAGACCTCTTTTTACCATCTAAGGAATATCGCCAGGGTGAAACAGCTGATTCCTTGCAAGAAGTTTCCAACATTGGTCCACGTCTACATTACCTCTCGCCTTGACTACTGCATTGCCCTTTTCCTAGATCAATTTGGGGTTGATATCTACCACCTCCATCTAGTGCTGAACGTGGCAGCTAGGCTATTGACTGGTACATCTAGAACCAGTCATATAACACCTGTGCTCTGTGGACTGCATTGGCTGCTGGTGCAGTGGCAGATCACTTTCATGGTTGGTTTGCTGACCAATAAAGCCCTACATGATCAGGGACCTAGTTACTTGCAAGAGCTCCTTTGATCTTACTGTCCCCTCTGCCCTCTCTGATTCACTGACAAGGGATTACTAGAGATTCCAGGGTCTGTTTAAAGACACCTGAGGCCCAGTCTTTTGGTTTGGTGACCCTGACCCTGTGGAATTATCTACCTCATCAGGTGCGAAATTGCCTGACCATCCACGATTTTAAAACTAATGTCTATTTATTTGATCTGGCATATCCAGATTGTTAGGTATTACTATAACTGTTGGAGTTTTTACTGTAGTATTTTACTGATTATTGTTTGTTGTGATTGTTTATTGCATTTATTTTATTGTGTACAATCATAGTAATAATCTTTATTTTTAATGCACCTTTAAAAAAATCAAGGCGCAGAACAGTTTATAAAATACATCCAAATAGCATATCATAATAAAAACCAATAAAATAAATAATATCAACATCGTAACAAAATACTAAAATCAGACCAGTTCAGCATCATCCCCAAACGCTTTACTCCACAAAAAGGATTTCAATGCTTGTTTAAAACCCCCCACCATCATGCACTGTCTAATCCAACCAGGTAGAGAATTCCAGAGTTTCTGTACCACAAACATTAAAGCTCAGGCACCGGAAGATTTTTAAGACTACCCTCGGAATCTCTAGCAACCCCTCGTTGGCTGAGCGGAGTGGTCGCTCCAGGATGTAAGGGACCAGAAGCTCTTTCAGGTAGTCAGGGCCCAAACCATGCAGGGCTTTGTAAGTCAGCAAGCCGGCTTTAAAGGAGATCCACCACTGAACCGGCAGCCAGTGCAGTCCCTGCAGCACCAGAGTAATATGGAAGGAATGAAGCATCCCAGTTAACAGCCAGGCTGCGGAGTTCTGCACCAGCTGCAAGCAGCGGATATCAACCCCTGGAAGCCCTGAGTAAAAGGGAATTGCAGTAGTCCAAGTGCGAGGTCACAAAGGCATGGATCAGAGTAGGTAGGTCTCTGAACAGAATAAGGTGCTTGATCCTAGCGAAATTCCTAAGATAATAAAAGGATAACTTAATGACAGCCATAACGTATGCACACAGTGTCAGCCAGTCATCAAGAATTACCCCTAGCTCACACACCTGTTCAGAGATAAGGAGCTCAACATCCCTCAGGAATAAACCTGAGGGATGATTTGTTCCCCACTCCCCTATCCAGTGACCAGGATCCACGACCATTACCTCTGTCATTACAGAATTCAGCTTCAGCCAGCTGGACCTCATCCATCCTTGGATTTCATCGAGGCAGTTATTAAACACTGAAAGTGTTCTATTCTCATCAGATGTAAAAGAAAGGTAGAGCTGGGTATCATCTGCATAACAATGAAACTTCAGCCCATACTGTCTTACAGTGTCTCTGAGGGGAAGCATGTACACTGCAAACAACATGGAGGACAGCACTGAGCCCTGAGGCACCCCACAAGACAGAGAGATAGGGTCAGAGGAAAACACCCCTAACACCACTCTCTGAGTTCTACCAGTGAGGAAAGAAGTAAACCATCTGTGGACTGAACCTGAAAGCCCGCAGATGATTCTCAAGTGCTCAAGCAGTACCCCATGGTCTACATTGTCAAATGCTGATGACAAATCCAGCAGGACCAAAATGGACCATTTTTTCTAGTCTCTTACCATCAAGAGATCTTTGAGCACCCAAACCAGCGCAGTCTTGGAGCTATGCCTCTTTCTAGAACCACATTGGAGAGGATCACGGATGCTATGGATGGTCAGATGGTTGTCTAACTGAGTAGCCACTACTGTCTCAATTACCTTCCCAACAAAGGGAAGGTTTGAGATATTTCTGTAGTTTGCTAGGATGTCAGTGTCCAAAGAAACCTTCTTCAACACTGGTATCACCAATTCCTCCTTCAGGGAGCAGGGATATTCACCAGAGTCTAAGGAGCACCAGACTATCCTCGCTAGAACCGGGATGATAATCTCCCCACAGCCCATAATCAAGGCTGTAGGGCCCAGATCTAAACTACAGCATGTAATGCACATACCCTGGACAATCCTCATAACATCTTCAATTTCCAGCCTTTTGAAGAGATTTCAGGAACGTAGAGGGAAAGCGACCAAGGACTGGTCCATGGCCTTTCCTATAGATAGTGTTGTGTGGGTCTCCACCCTGATGTCATCCACCTTATGTGCAAAGCATCGAGCAAGCTCCTCACACTGGGATTGCAAAAAGGCTTTATGAACCTGTAGACAGGCTGGGTTGCACAGCCTATCTGTGGTTCTAAAGAGATGGGCCGGTCGGTTCTGTGCAGCAGCAATTTCCCAAGACAGGAATACTGCCTTCTTATGGGTAATTGCTGACTGATAAAGTTCATACTGCTCCAGCAGTCTAAGATGGTCAGCATTCAAGCGGGATTTCCACCAACACCTCTCTAACCTGTGTTCTAAACATCGCATCTCCCTCAGGTTCCCATCGAACCATGGGAACCGAGGGTGAAGGGAGAGAGGACACACACGGAATGATGCAATGGAATCCAGAGTAAAGGTGATGGCCTTATTATAGGCCAGGACCAAAACCACTGGATCCAAGCACATCACAGGAAGCTCTGATAGGTCAATTGCAGCAGTTAGACCATTGGGAGTCACATCCCGTAAAGGGCGGTACTTGACCATCTACACAAGGGTAGGTCTACGCAGGAGGGTGCCAAAATTGAATCTCACAGTGTGATGGTCAGACCATCTGATGGGTTCAGAGCAGGGGACTGTAGTGCTAAAGACCAGTACTGAACTGAGGTATCTTTCTCTTTTTTTATACAGGAGCAGCTTTAAAATGCTTTGTTTGTTTGCAGTTTCCCAGTCCTTGCTGCCTACCCTGAGGACCGAAATGAAATGGTCAATGTTTCCTGTTTTTTTTCAGTCCCCGCTGCCAGCTTTGGGGTCCAGAATACTACAGTATGTCATTTCTGTGGGAACTTGAGATCCCTGGTGCCTATCCTGGAATTTAAAATATTTTTTTTTCTCCAGTTCTCTGGTCTCCGTACCGGTCCTGAGTATCAGGACAGCATTTCTTGCTGCCTGCTTTGAGCCTGAGAACCACGAGTTTGAAGAAGATTAACAGAGCAGGAAATCAGAAGCGGTGTCTTGGCGGTACTGTGGCTGCCGTTATCGAATGCAGGTACCCAGGACTGTTTTTATTTCAAACCAACAAAAAAAATTAGGATTTTCCTGCAGTTGGGGAGGGTACAGTGTTACTTGTTGTTCCGGGGTTAGAGGGATGGAGGCGTGTGCAATGAAAAGCAGGTTAGAAGAAAGAAGAAGAAAAGCACGTGATGGCCAGTTGTGTCTGTCAGAACAGCCGTTAGTATGCTGGCAGCTTTCATGAAGAAACAACAAAAGAAGGCTTTCTTTATGTATAATTACTGGTGTTTTTGGTTGTTTTGAGCAGTTCAAGTGGCAGGACAAACAATGACAAACGCGACACTGTCAGGGGGTTATGTGATGTCTCGCTTAACTGGTAACTCAGTCAGTGGTTCTGTGTCTTGTTGTGGTGATGTTTGCCAGCAGCCAGAGTTCTGTTTTAAGCAGATGCTACCAAAACACTGGGCAGTTTATCTATGTTATTTAAACTGAATTTGTTCATGTTAAACAGAAAGGGGGGGTTGGCCAGCCACAAAGCATCCGCTAAGCTGCAGTAAAAAAAATGGTGGCAGATTGACTTTTAAAATTCTGTCACCTTGATTTCTGAAATCAGGTCAGTTGGGACTGGCGCTTTTAATACCCGGGCTCTGTTATCTGATAGATGCCCACCTTGCCAGGGTTATCAGCCAATCAGAGCCTAGGATTTTGTTAGCCCATTTTCTAAATCCAAACATCAAATTCAGGCACCCGGTCAGTCCCAAGTAAGTCCTCCCTCATACAGAACCCCAGGGAAGAATACCAACACAATCTCACAGGATCATAAAAAGATCATCAAAGTTCCAGCAGATTCACTGTCCAGCAAAGCTGGGGTACACCAAGCAGTGCTCCAAACAGTCAGATTCTAGCAAACAGTCACATTCTTGAGGGATAAACACACCAAAATACAACAACTCACGTCAGTGGTGAAAGTCCCAGATAACATCAAACCATATGATGCTGGTTCTCTTCCAAACTGTTAAATTCCAAAGAAATGACTCCATCAAAAAACACTGCTGTGCATGTAATGGCAAAGAGTATCTCTGTGTAAACCAGAAAACCAGAAATATCTTCCGAAATCAAGTCTGGTCTCAAAGGTCCAGGTCCCGATATAACAAATAACGGTTAGTAATCGAAACACACCAAAAACGACACAAAATAAATCACGATGCATTTAAAAGAAACTGAAACACACGCTAACATAGAATAAACAAAAAAAATGCAAGTGAGATTCTGAGCTCGGTTCAAAGTGGACCCACATTGGTCGCCATCTTGCCTGCCTTGGTTGTAAGAACGGTGCTTTTTATTAATAAATTATGATTTGACTTGCTTTGATTTGTGATGTGCGATCCTTGTGAGGTGAATGTAGAGTCAAAAGTAGCTGAATTTTTTACTTGTTCTGGGATATTACTGAGTAGGAGTTTATTAATTGTGCACTCTTGTACCTGGACATCTGCTGCATTACAGTTGGGGGATGTCAGCATCACCCGAGTAGGAGTTTATTAATTGAGCATTATTGGACCTGGACATCTGCTGCATTACAGTTGGGGGATGTCTGCATCACCCAAGTAGGAGTTTATTAATTATGCACTATTGTACCTGGACATCTGCTGCATTACAACTGGAGGATGTCAGTATCACCCAACTTATTGATGGAAATCTTTGTGGTTCAATGGTTAGTGACTTACTTGGTATCAGGAAGCCCGGCTTGCATTTTCATGATTTTCATTGTTTCAATTTATTCTTTCCTATGCACATAGCATGGTGTCAATATGAATCAGGCTTATAGCTGAGGACTGGTGCCAAATAAAAAGGAGAGACTGTTTTAATATTGATGGTGGTCTTTCATCTGCATATTTAATCTCCTAAAGGGTCTTTTTCAGCTTCTCAGTTTTATAGGATTGATGTCCATGGGATTGTCACCACGTTTGATTTGGTGTTGACTGTATTCTAGGAATGAGTGCCTATGTGAGTCTGTGCCAAGTGTTAAATCACTAGAGCTGTGCAGAATGAGACAATTCTAAATTTGTGCAATTTTTACAAGATTTTTTGAAATTCCATGAATTTTCATGGAATTTAATTGCAAATTTTAACATCTATTAATTTGGTAATGCCTCCACCACCTATCAAACCAGAGCTCTGAAATTAGGCATGTTAATGTTCTGGGATGAGTTTGTAGTGACATGCTGAATATCATAACATTTAGGATGGATTGTCTCAAAATTATAATTCTGTCATTATATTTTTTCTGTGAGAAATTTCATGAGCATTTTAATCTGCATATACCTTAACCATCTATTGGGACAGAGCTCTTAAATGTGGCATGGGGTACTTGATGATAGGTGTTCTAACAATGTGCAACATTTCATGATGTTAGGATGGATTGTCTCAAAATTATAGGAGCTCAAAAGTTGACATTTTATTTTTTGTGTGAAATGTCATGAAACCTTTTATCTGCATATACCTCTGTCATTTATTGGGACAGATATATCAAATTTGGTATCATTACTTGATGTTGTGCATTCTAAAAATGTTCTAGATTTCATGACATTAGAGTACATTGTCTCAATATTATTCATGCTTAAAATCTGTCATTTTATTTTTGCAGTAATTGTCATGAAACATTTTTTATTTGCATATAACTCTGCACCTTTGACGCTAGATATGTATAAATATGCACACATAACATCTTTGTAATTCTGATATCATCCTCCAAATATGGAGACAACTGGAATAAAGATTTGTATGTTATAGGGTTTCAATATTTTACTATGTAAATATTTGAAACATTTTGTGTAAACTCTCAAAGTATATCTGTTTGTAACTTCTCAGCTTCTGCAGGCATACTCTTAACATTTAACATGTACATCTGATGTCAGTGTAACCTGCTCTCTCACACAACTGGATAAGCTGGTTTAGAAGTTTTAAATTTACAGTAGAAAAAATAAAAGTTAGTGATAACATTTTCTCAAATATTTATGGTAGCATACAAATGAAGTGTCCAGAATTGTTTTTGTGGGATTTAACTTTCAAAATGCACGTAGATCTACTTCATTTGATAAGCTGGGATGAACTTTTTGCAGTCCTGCTGTTTCTCTCTGAATGACTATTTTGCCCCCCTTTCTCTCTTAGCATAGCCAGATTGGCTCAGTAGAACTATTGATTTCACTGATATCACCTTTGTTCTTTGCAGGGACAAAATCCCTTAAACTAGAGTCACCTACTGTTTTTCCTAGCAACCTATCCTGTTGTGTTGGAATAGCCAGAATGCATCCTTCTTAATGCCCCAGAGATCATCTTCAGCTACTACATCTTTTTGAGTACTGCTAAGTCTCAGACTTGCACAAACATCAGGCTCTTTGGAACTTCAGTTTATTAGTGTGATCCTTATATATCCTGCATTCAGGTTTGAATTGTTGACTCTGTGTGTATCCTTGCTCCACCTGGGGGATCTATCACTGGTGTGCAAATCAACTTAGCTGTCCATTTCTTGGTGAAAGTGTACATCTGACTACTGAACCGAGATTGCTTTCTTCACTTATGAGATAGCAGTGTTCCTGCTTGCACGGCACTCTGGCTATACGCAGTGTTTAGACTTATTAAAACAGTTCATCTGGGCACTAAAAATGTTTGTTTTATTTAGTGTATCTCACTAAAAGAAGCCTGCAATTGGTTACATCGGGGCTGAACCAGAGTGGGAATCATAGAAGCAAGCCTATCATCAGGCCAAATCAAGTTTGCTCCTTGTGCTTAAATTTTAATCTTGTGTTGGTGCTGGTGGTTTACCTCTTGATG
Organism: Neoceratodus forsteri; assembly: GCA_016271365.2. Lineage (NCBI taxonomy): Eukaryota > Metazoa > Chordata > Ceratodontiformes > Ceratodontidae > Neoceratodus > Neoceratodus forsteri. The sequence continues at coordinate 1,487,154,366 of CM057452.1, forward strand.
TGAACAAGGGACAGTATGACGGAGCATCAGGTTTTGTGTCTGATTCATAATGGCGTACGTTCTGAGTGTTTGAAATATGCTATTTAGCAAACTGTCTTTTGGTATCCTGCTGTCTTGCTAGTTAATTGCACAAACTTGTTTGAGTGAAGCACTTCACATGTCTTTTTGGGGAAGTTTCCTCTGAAATTGAAATTTTGAAGATCTGGTACTGGACTATTCTTATAATGTAATTTAAAACAACTGTAGACACTTACCAGTTGGGTGTGCTGAACTGCAGTTTGACGATTGTTCTAGACTCTCATTTATCATCTATCTTTGTAAAAACAGATAACTGTGAAATACAGGCTGCCTAGCCTTGCGTATGTAAGAACTTCAATTGCTGTGTTTAATATAGTATTAGTATTAACATGGCTCGACTAGGAAAAAAACTTTAATAATGGGGGGGGGGGGATTTAATGGCTATGGACCAGAATGAAAGTGGTAATTTGGCTTTGAGTTCACAGAAGGGTAAATCAGAAATAGAGTCCAATCAAGACAGCTTTAGGATTGATTTAATGCAAATGTCATTTAACACACATTTGACTCTGGTTATATTTTGTTCTAATTCTGAGCATTCAGAGAAAGGAAATAAAAAAGCAAAGGTAAAGGCAAAGATGGAAGTATAAAAAAAAAGCTAAAGATCTTAAAGGTAAAAATCAAAAGAGAAGGGGAAAGGAAAGCAAAAATAATTTTAGCAAAGATAATGAATCCTTTAAACCTTGCCTAAACAGTAATCCTCCAGAAATAAAAGGGAGAGGAAGGCAATTAAATCAATCTAATATAAAAGATCACTATAGCCCCTTGACCTCAGTAGAAATTAAATTGTGCATTCCATGCAATGTGCATAAGGAATCATTACATTTAGGAAACGACAGCTTAATTGATGATCCTAATGAGCATATTGTAATGCAAGCTATGGAACTAATAGGGGTTGGGAATGATACTCAGATGTTTACAGATGATTTAAATTCAGGAGTTCATATTAATTTAGATGCTTCTAAAAGTATAAATGAGCTTTTTGCTGTACTACTAAACATATGGAGGAGACCCTGGATTTTTCATCAGATTATTTTAAGGAATCTAACCAGAACCAGATTGTTATTGGCAGAATTATCTAAAACATATAGCTGGGGAACTACAGGAGACCATAAATGGATTAAAACAGTTTACCAGTTTGAACTCTTATAAACAATTTGATAATGGTATAACAGCAAATTTTGCTACTGCTATGAGTAAAGAATATTGCACAGCAGCATCTAATACACATACTGCACATTTGATGATTTTGGATAATTTATTTGACCTGAAACATGAAATAGGTCTTTTAAAAGAAAATATAGTGATAAACGGCTCTAGACTAAATGATGTTTTACATAGACTTGATAAAATACTTCATTTTGAAAGTATATGTTCATTATCTGTTATTGAACCAGAATGCTCTCAAAATGTACCCTGCCCAGACTTTTTAGTGATGGATTCCTCTGATATGCCTTCCATAACAGCTGAATCTTTAACTCTTCCATCAGTAATTAAGAATGTTTAAAGTAGTGAGGGTTTCAGTATAAGCAAAAGCAAAAGGAAATCTAACAAAATTAGGGGTAAAAATAAGAGATTGAGAAAGGAAAAGATAAGTTGTCAGCAAGAAGGAAAGAAGGTATTGGGAACAAAAGATATGAACAACATGAGCATGGAAGAGAATGTTACAGATATAGTAGGGTCATCTGTAAATGGGGGAATGGGAAGGAAGCTTGGCTTGGATAAGTTTACTTTATATAGAAAAAACAAAGACAAATGTGCACAAAGATTTTGCCCCTAAGAATGATTATGATTTGGTGTTTCGGGAAAATACTGTCTTAGATTCAGTTTGTAAAAAGGTGGGTGGTCAAAGCATAAGTAAATTAATGAAACAAGATCTGAAGCTAGTTAAAGGGTTGGAGGAATCATGTATGGAAAATGCCACAGATCTTTGTAGCTGTGCAATTTTGGCATTATATGGTTATAAGATTCTACTCAATTGGTCATATGAAGAGCCAAGGGATAAGATTGTGAACTTAATAAGGGCAGCGACTGGTGCTGATTTACTGTAACTGTACTCGACATTTTACAAATTTGGAATGATAAGGATGCTTTGGTTTTAGAGTGCTTATTTATATTTTGCACAACTCCTCAAATAGCAAATCAAATCTGGATTAATGAAGTGGGCCTGAGAAAATTTGGATGAAGACTAGAATATATTAACAGGGAACTTTTGAACAAGGAATTTCAAACATCAAACAATGAGTCTTGCCAATTAAGTATTTTTGGTGTAAAATCACCTTTTAGTAAAAATACAAGAACACTCAAGAATACTCTGTTAAATATATTTGGTCATGTCCTAAAAATTCCAGATCCAGAATTTAAAATAGAAAAAGTTTACAGCTGGAACAAAGGTACACGTATGGGACAAGTGGATATTCTTGTTAAACGTCCTGAGGTAGCAAGGAGCGTTCTAGGTAAAGCAACATTACTAGATGATGTAGGATTACATATAATGGAGAGTAAAATATTAAATTAGGGAAGTAAACAAAATTGACAGGAAGTAAGTGTTTCAAATCAGGAAAATGTGGCTGATAGAGTTCCTAAGATATTGCATTTCTATGGTCAGGAAAGAATTAAAAATGATAATAATAATAATCTTAAAAATGTAATAGTAGACATATTACAACAACTTTTGAATGTTTCTATAGAAGACCCTAAAGCATTAATTATAACAAGGCAGGGATTTGATCTAGATTGTGATTTAATCATCATTAAAATAGGCTTTCTAAGCCTACACAATAAGATAATTGAGAACAGGAGCCTACTGGATGCCTTAGGCATACACATAGTTATCACAAACAATTTATTTTACCAGACCATTCCAATATGTAAATCACCAATTAGGATAAATCAGGAGAAATTGTTATTTAATGTTACTACTTGTAATAGATTTGACTTGCTGGATACACAATCAAACTGACTGGTAGAAGAAAAAGAACAATATTTTGAAACAAAGTCTAATAGCCTCCTATTCATTTCCTGGAATATTGCAGGTTTTTTTTCTAAATTAATGGATCACGAATGGTTAGAATTTATACTTAAGTTTATTATTGTTTGTTTACAGGAGACTTGCCACAATAAAGATCAAGAAATTTTATTGAATGGTTATCAAACTTTCCAGATCCCAGGAGAAAAAGATGCTAAAATGGGAAGAACTGTAGGGGGTTTAATTACCTTAATTAAAATAAACTCTGACATTACTGCAGACATCTTATATACTAATAAAAACATAATGGTTATCGACATTAAGGTTAAAAAAGGTAAACATTTCTGTTTACTTCACACATATATCCCTCCATTTAATTAAAATTCATATTATCCAGTACTTTGGGACCAATTGGAGGACTTTATTCATAAGAGCTGGGCGGTAACTTCTAGTGATAACATACTACTTTGTGGGGATTTTAATGCAAGGATTGGACCGTATGATGGTTACTCTGATAGTAACTTCCATAATTGGTGTCATCTAGAAGCCTCTAACTGGTCCAGGTGTACAAAGGATAATAGACTAAACAAAATGGGTCAGAGACTAATAGAATTGTTAGCCCTATATAATTTAGCACCAATTAATGGTAGGTTACATGGAGATAAAGAGGGAAACTTTACTCACTTCTCTGCTAAGGGACCCTCAGTCATAGATTATGGGCCGGATATTCAAGCTGCGCTATTTTGTGGTGCAAGCCCTTGCGCTGCACAAAATAGTTGCACAGGGGTGTGGCTGGGGCAATATTCAAAGGAGTTGTGCTATTGAGCAACTCCTTTGAATATCACCCCCCCTGGCCACAGCCACTGTGCATGGTGCAGTGAAACTTGCACCACCACAAGTGGTCAGAGTGGAGCATTCAAGTTGCGATGGCGCAAGTACCATTGCACCATGCACAAATTTCCAATATTCAAAAGGTGACATGTAAATGGGGCCATAATTCATGTAAAGCATGGGGGGAATTTGCATCTATTTATGGCCCCATTTGCATGCCATTAGCATGCAGGTGTGCCGATCCCTGAGGACTTGTGCCTGGCACCCTGCCAGGCAGCAGCTATCGGGGACTGACCCCCCCCAGCTGCAGCCAGATCATGGGCAAAAGAGTAAAAATTCCCCCCTCCCTGACTGGCCCAATTGTGGGAAAAAGCTGATTCCCGGGACGTTGATGGAGTTATTGTGTTGCTGTAGTTTGATAAACCAGCTGCCAGTATTACGTAGCTTGAAGAGGAATTAGTCAAGTTCATGAGCTCTGGGAATAGTTAGAAGGAGGAGGGCAGGGACTGGGTTGGAAGGGGGAATGGAAAAGAGTGGATGGATTGGGGTAGTGGGAACAAGAAGACATCCTGGGATGAAATGGGTCCAGGAAAGGGGTCATCCCTACGTGATTTCCATTCCCAAGGGCTCTGCTATCGTCAGGCAAGTAATGCAGTCTTCTTTGCTCACTCATCCTACTCAAGCATTGTTGTGCAATGCCAAGTCTATCAAGAACAAGTTTCACAGTGCTTTGAACAAATGAATACAAGTCCTTTTCTTTAAAGTGCCAAAAAGTGCTTAATTTTATTCAAAGTGCACAAAGCATCAGTGCTTGCTGCCCCTTTCTTCAGGAACACGCAAACCTCCTAATGCGTTTCATGCCCCCTGGTGTTTAGTTATAGAATGGCAGTCTCATTCACCAAGCTTCATTAAATACCTGGGGCCAGATATTCAAACTGGGTGCAGCGCAACTTGGCTGCGCAGGGCGTTGACTGGGCGATATTCAACAGAGCTGCGCCATGGCACATCGTTGTTGAATATTGCACCCTGGCTACCTGCACTGTACATGGCACAGTAGCACTGTGGCTGCACAAGTGGCCAGAGTGGAGCAGGAGAATGCACTAGCGCAAGTTCTGTTGCACTATGCGCATCAACTGTGATATTCAAAAGTGCACATGCAAATGGGGCCATAATGTTTGCAAGGTGCAAATGGGGCCATTTGCATGTCATTAGGGCCCTATTTGCATGCAGGTGCACCGATCCCTGGTGATTTGTGCCTGGCACCCTGCCAGGCAGCAGACATCAGGGACCGAAGCCCCCTGCACAGCACTGCAATCTGCCTCACAGCTCGATCATGGGCATTTGTAAAATAAAAGTGATTCCTTCATCACTGGTGGTCCAGTGGACTGCTGTCAGCCCGATCACGGGCATGTGTTAATTAAAAGTAAGTCCTATATCCCTGGTGGTCCAGTGGACCACTGTCAGCCTGATCGCAGGCTTAAATATAAGTAAAAGAAGTTCAAATATCCCTGGTGGTCCAGTGGTACCCCCTCCACACCCATCCACTGAGCCCCACCACCCGCCCCCGGTCAGCGGCGGGTGGCAGCACCCCACCCGCCAGCCGCCCTGCCACCTGCCGACTGACACTGTAGGTAGGGCTGTACGCCCATTGGTCCACAGTTTGAACCAATGGGCATGCAGCCTGTCCCGTACTACATATTCTAGATACTAATAATAATAATAATAACTTTATTTTTAAAGAATGGATACATTAGCATTTCTGGAATGTGTAGTACGGTACGGGCTGCATGCCCATTGGCTCAAGCTGTGGCTCAATGGGTGTACAGCCCTACCTATGGTGTCAGTTGGTGGGTGGCAGGGTGGCAGGTGGGTGGGGTGATGCCGCCCACCACTGACCAGGGGGGAGTGGGGCAGTGGGGCTCAGTGGGCAGGCTGGGTACCATGGGCTGAGAGTGGTCCACTGGACCACCAGGGATATTTGAGCTTCTTTTATTGATACTTAAGCTCGCGATCAGGCTGACAGCAGTCCACTGGACCACCAGGGATTTTGGAGGGTCATATTTGTATATATGCCCACGACCAGGGATGGGGGCACCGACAGGTGCAGCCGGAGCTCGGGTGGCCACTCACAATGTGGCAGCTGCTGTGTTGTGCCCTGCAAAATGTCAGCTCACCTGTGGGTGACCAGCCGTTGTTCCTTTTTTTGGGGGATCAGCTTTGTGCAGTGCAAGCAGGGGTTGCACATGCATGGACTCCGCACTTCCTGGGCTGAATATTGGGATGTGCAGAGTATGCATGGGCATGCTTCCCCCCACTGCGCCGCATACATTACTGATGCACTCTGGCACATCAGGATTTGTGCCAGGCACAATTCATTTGAATATCATGCCAGGGTGCATCAGTGGGTTGTGCATGGCACAACACTGTTGCGCCATGCACAATCCTTTTGAGTATCTGTGAGAGTATGTTTTAAAGTGACCATGCAAAGAGTTTTTCTTAAAAACAATATTAAAAACAATTTTCTTTCTATAACATATTTTGTTATGAGTGCTAGGTAATACATTTATCAAAAAGAGCTGATACATTTACCTAGTAATAGTTCCACAGTGCATATTATATAGTTCCATCAATAAAAATGTTTTTTTTTTAAGAATGCATAATCTTTGTTATTATGTATTTTTTTAAATAACGTTTTTTAATGATGGAACTATATAATAGCACTGTGGAACTATTACTAAGGACTGTGAGTAACATGTGCTGGTAATTCTTTCCTATTTTGCCTGTTGCTGAGCTAAGCACGGTGACCCAGGTGCAGGCCCTAATTCTCTTCTCCACTGTTAAGAACAAGACTGCATTAATAGCAGATCTTGTTGGATCATCTGACCAGACTTGCATGACCAAGACCTGGCTGGATGAAAATGTTGGTGAAGTTCTGGCTTCAGCAATTCCAGCTGGGTGCTCAGTGATACACCGCCCAAGGATGGATCATGGGGTGGGGGTGTAGCCATCTGTTTTAGGTTGGAATTGAATCAGGTAGAGGTTCCAGTGGGGATCACCAACTCCTTTGAATGTATTTTGGCTGAAGGCATAGGGTGCAGGATTCTTCTCATCTACTGTCTACCGGCAGATAGGAAGGTTTTCCTGCAGGAAGTCATGGACTTCATTGTTGACCTGGTGTTGGAGTCCCCCAGATGGCTGATCCTGAGGGATTTCAGTGCCTTGATTGACAATGAACTTTTGCAATTTGGTCAAGACTGCTTCCAGCTAATGAGTTAAGTAGGCCTTATACAAGTTATTAGCTCCTCAACCCATATTGGAGGTCATTCATTGGACTTTTTGTCCTCCTGGGGATGGAGATATCTGATTTGGTGGTGGAGCCAGTTGGGTGGTCTCAGCATCACACCACTGGGATCAGTTTTGCAGCCTCCCCCAGTAGGCCGGCCCCGATAGAGATGGTGTGGTACCGTCCCTTGAGGGGTGTTACCCAAGATGGTCTAATGATGGTACTGGATCTATCAAGTGTACTGAGTGAATGCATGGATCCAGGGGATCTAGTATATGCCTATAATAAGGCAGGGGTGGTGGCACTGGACCCCATAGTGCCTGTTCGTGTTTGCTCCCTCACCCTTTGTTCAAGATCTCTTTAGTGTGATGAGACCTTGAGGGAGTTGAGGAGAGTGGGGTGAAGGACAGATTAGAGCTGGTGGAAATTGAGAGTGGAGTGTGCCAAAGTTAGACTGATGGACCATTATGTGATCATGCTATCAGCAATCACCTGCAAGAAGACAGAATTCCTGTCCAGGGACATTGCTGCTACACAGAACCGACCAGCTCAGCTCTTTAGAACTGTGGCAGATTGTGCAATCCAATCTGCCTCCAGCCTAGGGGAGACTTGTCACAAGAATGGTTTGATGAGTTTGCTCAGTTCTTTGCAGATAAGGTTGCCAAAATCAGGTTTGGCATCTGCTTAGCTCATTCTAATGGAAGTTGTGGTGGTGGGCAGGAGATGTCGGGCCCCCAGTTTACCTGGTCTGACTTTAGCTGACTCGCAATCACTGACATTGTGATGATCATCCAGACATTGTGACCAAACAGCTGTAGTTTGAATAGAGGCCCTACATGCCTCATGGAACAATGCGTAGATGAGATTGGCCCGGTCCTAGTCGAAATAGTCTGGAGGTCATTGGAGAGGGGGGTTCTTTCTGGATCTCCTGAAGGAGGTGGTTGTTTGGACCCTAATTAAAAAGCCCTTCCCTGACCCGTACTGCTTGGGGAACTACAGTCCTGTCCCTAAACTACTCTTTGTGGGTAAGGTTATTGAGAAAGTGGTTGCATCACAATTGGATGAACATTTGACCAGTCACAATGTCTATGATTCTCTCCAGTCAAGGTTTAGGAAGAGACATAGTACTGAGATGGCTCTTGTCCGGAACTAAATGACCTCCTAATAGCAAGAGATTGGAAGACCCATTCCATCTTGGTCCTCCCTGATTTCTCAGCAACATTTGGCACTGTATAACATGGTGTGTTGCTGGATCACCTACAGCTCATCTGTGGATTGTCTGGTATGGTCCTCAGATGGTTTTAATCTTTTCTTGAGGGTAGGACCAAGAAAGTGGTGCCTTTGATTTATTCCTTAGCCCCTTTTCCCTGTCCTGTGGGGTGCTGCAGGGCTCCATCTTGTCACCCATGATGTTTGCAGTGTATATGCTGCTGTTAGAAGAGATTATAATGCAGTACAGTCTGAGATTTCACTGCTATACAGATGATACTCAGCTGTAGATCTCCTTTATACTCAGCCAGGATGTGTTCCTCTGGGTATTTTACAACTGTCTAGCCAAGATCCAGGATTGGATGAGTGCGAGCTGGCTGAGGTTGAACTTGGCTAAAACTGAGGTGCTGGTCATGGATCCAGATCATCCGAAGGTGGGTCTGTCAGCAGGTCTACACTCCTAGTGCAGAATGTGGCAGCCAGGCTATTGACTGGTACATCAAGAACCAGTAATACAATGCCTGTGCACTGTGGAATGCATGGGCTGCCAGTGCAATGGCAGATCACCTTCAAGGTCGGTTTGCTGACCTATAAAGCATTACATTATCAGGGACCTAGATACTTGCAAGATCTCCTTTGCCCTTACTGTCCCCTTCACCCTCTCTGATCCACTGACGAGGGATTGCTAGAGATTCCCAGGGTCTATTTAAAGACATCTGGGGGCCAGTCTTTTGGCTTTGAGGCCCCAACCCTGTGGAATTCTCTACCTCATTGGGTGTGAAATTGCCTGATCATCCAGGATTTTAAAACTGCACAAAAGACCTATTTATTTGTTCCGCATATCCAGATTTTTAGGTATTATTATAACTGTTAGAGTTTTAACTGAAGGATTTTATTGATTATTGGTGGTTGTGATTGTTTATTGCATTTATTTTATTGTGTACAAGTGCCTTGGTTGTATGAAAGGCGCTTTTTATAAGTAAACTATGATTTGACTTGATTTGATTTGTGATGTACGATCCCTGTGAGGTGCATGTAGCGGCAAAAGTAGCTGAAGTTTTTACTTGTTCTGGGATATTACTGAGTAGGAGTTTATTAATTGTGCGCTCTTGTACCTGGACATCTGCTGCATTACAGTTGGGGGATGTCAGCGTTACCTGACTAGGAGTTTATTAATTGTGCACTAGTGTACCTGGACATCTGCTGCATTATAGTTGGGGGATGTCAGCGTTACCCGAGTGGGAGTTTATTAATTGTGCACTCTTGTACCTGGACATCTGCTGCATTACAGTTGGGGGATGTCAGTATCACCCAACTTATTGATGGAAATCCTTCTGGTTGAATGGCTAGTGACTCACTTCATCTCAGGAAGCCCAGCTTGCATTTTCATAGTTTTCATTGTTTGATTTTATTCTTTCCTTTGCACATATCATTGTGCCAATATGAACCAGGCTTATTTCTGAGGTCTGGTGCCAAATAAAAAGGAGAGCCTGTTTTAACACTGATGGTGGTCTTTCATCTGCATATTTAATCATCTAAGGGGTCTTTTTCAGCTTCTCAGTTTTTTAGAATGGATGTCCAATGGATTGTTGCCACATTTGGTTCGGTGCTGACTGTATTCTAGGAATGAGTGCCCATGTGAATCTGTTCCAAGTGTTAAATTACTAGAGTGGTGCAGAATGAGAAAATTCTAAATTTGTGGAATTTTTACAATATTTGTAGAAATTCCATTATTTTTGTGGAATTTAATTGCAATTCTGAAAATGTATTAATTTGGTCATACCTACACTGCCAATTGAGCTAGTACTCAGAAATTTGGCATGCTAATGTTCATGGATTATTTGTCATGACATGCTGAATATCATGGATTGTCTTACAATTATAATTCTGTCATTTTATTTCTGTGAGAAATTTCATGAACATTTTAATCTGCATATACCTTGACCATTTATTGTGCCAGAGCTCTTAAATGTGGCATGGGGTACTTGATGATAGGTGTTCTGACATTGTGCAAAATATCATGACATTAGAATAGATTATCTCAAAAGTATAGGATCTCAAAAGCTGAGATTTTATTTTTTGTGTGAAATGTCATGAAACCTTTTATCTGCATATACCTCTGTCATTTATTGGGACAGATATATCAAATTTGGTATCATTACTTGATGTTGTGCATTCTAAAAATGTTCCAGATTTCATGACATTAGAGTGCAATGTCTCAATATTATTCATGCTTAAAATCTGTCATTTTATTTTTGCAGTAATTTTCATGAAACATTCTATTTCCATATAACTCAGCACCTTTGGCGTTAGATTTGTGTAAATCAGCACACATAACATTTTTGTAATTCTGATATCATCCTCCAAATAAGGAGAGAACTGGAATAGAGATTTGTATGTTATAGGGTTTCAATATTTTACTATGTAAATATTTGAAACATTTTGTGTAAACTCTCAAAATGTGTCTATTTGTAACTTCTCAGCTTTTGCAGGCATACTCTTAACATTTAATATGCATACCTGATGCCAGTGTATCCTGCTGTCTCACACAACTGGGTAAATTGGTTTAGAAGTTTTAAATTTATACTGGAATTAGAAACAAAAGAATTATTAGTAACATTTTCTCAAATATTTATGGTAGCATATAGATGAAGCATCCAGAATTCTTTTTGTGGAATTTAACATTCAAACTGCACGTATACCTATTTTATTTGATAAGCTGGGATGAGCTTTTTGCAATTCTGCTGTTCCTCTCTGGGTGACTATTCCCCCTTAGCATAGTCAGATTAGCTCAGTAGAACTACTGATTCCACTGACATCCTCTTTGTTCTTTGAAGGGACAAAATCCCTTAAAATGAGAGTCACCTACTGCTTTTCCTAGCAACCTATCCTGTTGTGTTGGAATTGCCAGAATGCTTCCTTCCTGGTGATCCAGAGATTGTCTTGAGCAACTAGATCTTTTTGAATACTGCTAAGTCTCAGACTTGCACATACGTCAGGCTCTTTGGAATTTCAGTTTACTTGGTGGGATCCTTATATATCCTGTATTCAGATTTTAATTGTTGACACTGTGTGCGTCCTTGCTCCAACTGGGGGGTCTATCCCTGGTGTGCAACTCAGCTCAGCTGTCCATTTCTTGGTGAAAGTGTACGTCTGACTATTGAAACTGGTGACCTCTACACTATCTGCCTGTCATATCCATATCACATCATATCAAAAAAGCATCCTTGACAATGCCATTGCTATCCCTGGGTATTCCATCTACAGACAAGATCAATTGGGTTGCACTGGGGGAGTGACCACGCATATCATGTCCTCACTGCAGTTTAGTATCACCCTAGCTACCTCCATCCTAGCTGTCTATGAAGCCCTTGTCACCCACATTACTCTTCCTTTCTCAATTCCAGTCTTTGTGGCTGTCATCAATTGCCTCCCAAGCATTCAACCCTCAGTCATGACTAAACTCTTAGCCAATATCATCTCCCTCTTACAATCTAGTAAACTGTTCATAATGGGTGACTTGAATCTAAATTGGTAGTCTCCCAGGTTAAACAAGCTATACAATGACATCACTGCTCTAAACCTCACTCAACCTATACTTGAGCCCACACACCCTAATCCCAAAACACAAAACCACACCCTGCTTGGCTGGGCACTCACAACCCACCGCATCACATCATTAAACCTGGTCTCCTCCCTGATGCCCTTAGTGATCACAACAACATTTTCATTGTACGTAAGGTCCATTGCCCCAAATCTCCCCCTAAAATCATACAGCTCTGGTCCTTTAAATCCTTAGACCTTACCACACTCAGCTCTGCACTTGCTTCCATTGACTGGGCTCCCCTCTCCACTGCCTTTTCTGTCAACCAAGCCCTTGACTATTTTAAGGATAAATTAATTGCCACCTGGAATGCCTTTGCTCTTTCAGAAGGAACAAAGTCTGTGGGCTTCACCTCCCGTGGATCACCCCCGAACTTCTGGCCTGCTTCAGAGAGTGTGAGTGGGCCTGGAGAAAACACAAATCCACTAAACATCCAAACAACTATGCCAAGTACAGAATGCTAAGCAATTCATGTACTAAAGCTACTAGACTGGCTAAGACTGATTATTTCAACTCCTCATTCCAGACTAAGATTAACTCTCCATCTAAATTCTGGATGCTAGTTCATGCCCTTTTCTCTCCCCCTCCCCCTTCCCCTCCAGATCTCAAAACAAATAGTTCCCTAGTTCCTGACCCTAGCTCCGTGGCCAGTGAATTCAATGCCTACAACACATTCTGCACCCCATTTCTTCTAAATTCCCTCTCCCCCTTGCTGCCTACTAATTTCAGCCCTTCACCTTAGCCAGTGCCTTCCCTCTCTCTTTTTCCTTTTCTACTGTAACCCCCTTGTTACACATGGTTACTAGAATCCCACTTAGAACTAGCAGCAGGCAGGGATAGGTAGCTTGTGAGACACCAGTTAAATGCGTTTCACACTGTCTCACTCTGTCCTCAGTCTCAGCTGAGCTGGGGGGATGACACCACCACAGAATTCTCACAGTAGCATAAGCCACATTGGAATGCTGTAGCAAGGGGCACATTAGCACATTGGAGAATTCAGTCAGTCTGCAGAAAAACTCAAGAGAGTAGGACATGTGCTGCAGTTGGCAGCCCCTCAGAGCCTAGCTCTGATATAGAGCTACAACATGAGAGGGCAGTGTGTTCTCGCCCTAGGGAAGGACACAGAAGAAACAAGCAGAAGTGGGAGAGATCACTTCTTGTCTTGTTCAGTGTCCCATCCCTGGAGAGATGGCAGGAAAAGTCCAGTATTTCAGGGGCAATCCCCTGGCCCTACTGGAAGAGGGAAATGCTGCCTGAAAAGAGAATTTGTACTGAAGTACCAGATTTTGTGTCTTGTGAGTGAAGCCCTGGGGCAACTGCATACCACGGTGAGTGTGCTCTGATACAGAGCTCATGTTTTCACCAAGTAAGAGTTGTGTAAAAGTATCTGCCTACTGTGGGATTAGGAAAGGACTAACCAAGTACAGTACTTTTAAATATGTGTATGGCTTAAAATGCATCTAACCAGTGGGAGCCTACAGAGATGGGCATGGCCACTTGCAGAGCATTGCAAGTCAGGACACCAGCTACATAAAGAGTAGAATGTTAAATGTGATATACATTTTGAGATAGCATCTACAGCCAGAGAGTTTGAAGAAAGGTGTTGACTCCTAATGAATGGCTAGGTATAGATTTGGGAGCAAGAGGTGGGGAGATCCCCATCTGGAGTAACTAGGTTTACCTGCATGGGTTTACTTTGGGCACCTATAGCTTTCTCACAGGCACTTGGCTGGTGTCTGCAGAAAGTACCCAGCCATGGGATTAAGGATGTGTTTTACCTTTAGAGATAGGAAGTGCTCATGGGTGGTAGAGGGAGAGGCACCATAAAATGTCCATGCTATATGGAAAAGTGACCAAGTGCTGGCCAGGGTGCCATGCCAGGAATCCAAGAGAAGAGTATCATTTTGGGCTGAGTGCCCAGTGTGTTCAGAACCTGAGAGTTGATGTGTTGTGAAGAAGATGTGCTATTTTATTTGTTAATCTGCATTGCCAGTGAGTGTAGCCCCATGGGGGTACATCTTGCTTCATTATTCCTGTGTTGATGTGAATAAAAGCCACACTCTAGAATCCCACTCCTGGTTTGGACATTTCAGTTATTGCTTCCTGTGTCCTGATTACTTGGGTGCCACTGACCAGAAGTACAAACCTAGCCAATATGCCGAGCAATAGTTTTCTCCCCAAACCTAGGTTAACCATGTAGGGCTTACAAAATAAGGGGCCACCCCAGCCCTAGGTTGCACTACTATCTCCTCTGATGAAACTCTTAGTGCCCTCCTATCCCTGAACCCCTATAAAGGCTCCTCACCAAATGAGCTCGATCCTAAACTTCTCTACCTTTCTGCTCATTAAATTGCTTATCCTATCTCCCTAATCCTTAACCTCTCCTTTATTTCTGTCCAAGTACCCTCATTCTGGAAGCATGCTGTGGTCCTTCCTCTCCCCAAGGGTGGTGACACATCCACTCTTGGTAACTATGGCCCCATTTCCCTCCTTCCTACCCTTGCTAAACTTCAAGAACATTTAGTTCTTTCTCTACCATCACCCTTCCTCTCCAGTTCCTCCATCTTCACCTCCTTCCAGTTTGTTTTTCAGAAGAACCACTCAACAACCACCTCCCTCCTCATGCTTACTAACTCCATCCTTTTAGGGATGGACGATGACCTGATCACCTCAGTTATCTTAGTCAACCTAGCCAAAGCTCATCCTCTCCCTCCACCTCCCTCATCCACTGTCTCAGATCTAAGGACACCCGCACCTTGACAGTCCCTTGCCGCTCCACCTAATCAGTCAGACTGGTTTCGCCCATCGTTACCCTAAAATCTAGAATTCCCTACCCCCTGAAATATGACATTCCTACTCCAACTACTACCTTACCTCTGCCCTATACAATTACCTCTCCCTGAGCTGTTCCTCCTTTAACCCTCCTTAATACCTATCCCCAGTTTCTTCCTTTCTACCCTGACACCCCCGGCAGGGTTCTCAACATCCTGAAGGGGGAATCAGGAAATGGCTACCCTTCTCCTCATATCAGTTCTTGCCTCTTCCCCTCTCTTCTCCACCTGTCCTTCTAGATCACTGCATGCACAACCTACTCCATCTTTTTACTCCAACAGCACTTGCGTACTATCTCGAGCCTGCTGCTGGTACACTCATGCCTATAATGGTTCTGTTGCATTATTAATGTTTTGTACTTTTATATATTCTTTTATATGATTTTGGACATGTAGTAATTTACACAATGTTCCACTACTTTTATTGTACAAGACCATGTGTTCCAACTGTTGCATAATCTTACAATGTTGTGTTGTTTGTACTACCCACATACTATTGTAATTGATCATCCTTCACAACCCTATGTAACCCCTTCCCCCCCAGGTCACACCATGACATGAGCAACTTGTTGTTCAGCGTGCCCTCCTGGTGAAACAGTTCAATAAATAAATAAATATCCCTAGCTTTTCATTTGAACCCCCAGATAAGGTAGCGTGAAATTAGTAAATTCCAATCTAATGGAACTTTCATGAAATTCCACAGTTTTCAAAATGACTTATGGAATTTGACTTTAAGTACAGATGTTATTTTACAATTTCTGGCAGCAATCAATTAATACAATGGACACATGAAGTTTCCTTGTTTGTTCTAAGAAACTACAAATTGAATGGCATTGCACTCCTAGTTTTAAAGTTTCAGGGGTTCAAAAATTTCTAGTTAACATTCTTGCTCAATTAAATTTTAACACGTTATGAATGTTTGACTACTTTTAATTCAGTCACACTTAAAGCTGTAAATATAAACTTTGTTAAAAATGATTGTGTGGTATTGTAGTTCAAATGTTCCAAATCTGGTTAAATTTGGATATATCTTATAAAAATTAGAAGGAAATAACTGATATCCCAAATTTTAGCAACATGTTTGGAAGGCTATAACCCAGTTCCATTTGAAGCTAGAAATCTAAAACTATGTACATATATAAACGTAGTGATAACCTGTATATCTGTAGCTGTTGATAAAGACTTGTAGCTTCATTTATTTTGCAAAATACAACCAACAAGACCCTCCTGTGTCAGGGAAACCACACCAATGATCTAACAGTCAACTCATATGGAGTCTTTGACAAAGACTCGGTATGAGTTGAAACGTTAGATCATTGGTGTGGTTTCCCTGACCCAAGAGGGTCAGTTTGATGATATTTTGTGAAATAAATGAAGCTACAAGTCTTTATCAACAACTACTGGACTCTTCATTATTTGAACTTATGTGCCCTGGGTGAGTGCCCTGACTGCTTGTTTACTTTGATTTGAGTTTTGTCACAGAGCACCCCAGGTCACCTTGGTGTGGCTCTTTTGTTGCAAACACCTATCCATGTTGTATGTTTCTCTAAATCCCGAAACTGTGCAGAAATTTGGATAAGAAATTTTAAAATTAGACAGAAATAACCAAAAATTAAAATTTGATTAAATGTTTGGCAACCCATACCTCTTTCCCCATTCAGTCTGCGACTCGGACCTTTGGCACACTATTGCGAGACATTATTACCTATCAACACACCACATGTGATGTAATTTGTATGCATAGTTTTAAAATTAAAGTGAAATAACATCCCGCAGAATTTTCATGCAAATTCTGTGAAGTTCCATGGAATGGCAATTCCTTAGGCATTCCATAGGCAAAATGTAATATTCCACACAGCTCTAGATATCACCTAATTAAAGATTATGCTGCTCTGATGTTCACAGAGCAAAACAGAGGCCCAGAAAACCATTTTTAATATTGATATGGGATTTGAGATCTCAAGTGTGCCAGAACTATGTATGAGGGTGATTTCAATGGCAGTAAGGGGTTGTGCTTACATTTTGATTAAATGTTTGACCACCTTTGACTCTGAAATTCAGTGCACTTGTGTAAGACATTATCACCTGTCTACATAGTGTAGTAAGAGACTGTGCTTGGTTTGGTCTATTCCCCTTGCCCATTCTTTTGAGAAACATTTGTTTTGTTGCCTTAGTACCGATTGTTTCAGTGAATAAGGAATCAATTCCATGGGTAATTTTTTTTTTGATTAAATAATGATCTATGCCAACTAGAAACCCCCAAAGTGTTGTGGGCTTCTATTCTGTATCATCAATGTTTTTGATTTAAAAAATGAATTCTGCTGCTAGAGGATCTAGTTCTGGTACATGTGTAGTGTGAGGTTTCCCTAGTTTCACCTTTGTCCACAAGAAATGAAGTCACTAGTTTCATGTCTGAGGTAATCTTTTGAGTGTTTTTTCCATTTTCTTGGTTAAGAATAAGATTTTCTCTGTCACTCATCTGTTTTGAAAAAGAAAACGTGGCTGACATTTTGAAATGTGTTGGTGATGAACTGTAAGGAATCCGAGTGGTATTCAGTGAGCAAAACCTGTGGAAGTGAGCACAAGGGGGAGCACAGGTGCCATTGATTGTAGAATGTGCACAATAAGCCTTTTGGAATGTGCACAACCATTTAGAATATGAACAACAAGGTTTTTAAGGTGGCTGACTTCAATGCACAATAAGGTAGTCTGCAACATTCTGCTGCAGAATTACAACAGAAAATAAGGCAATTTCAATGGTAGTTAATTCATTTTGCCATGTAGTAACCTGAGACCCTGCTGCACATCCTAACAGGCGTCACTGTATGTCTTCAAATGACTGTTGTTTCTGTGTTACTTGTACTAACATGGGTCACCCATCACCTTCAGATAGGTAGATAGATAGATAGACCATAGATAGAGACGAAAGTACTGACGTTATGAAGCTATAATTCATTTGAGAGGTTCTGGTGATAGGATAACCACAAGTGCAACACTAGAGAGCTTCTGTGTGTCTAAAACCCTGAGGAGGAATTATAGCCAGGTTACATAGTTCCTTATTTAGTAATATTTTTGACAAATATGGATATTTTATAAAAGTTCTATTTTATTTTCTGAAGTAAGAGTTAGATTGTGCTGTGTTTCACTTGACTTTTGCTGTATATGTCTGGTGCAGTAAAAAACAACTCATAGTTGCACATTGGAATCTGCAAATGTTTGATACTGTAATACTAATGCTGTAATGTCACATCAAAGATATTATAAGATGATGACTACACTACAGTGGTATAGGGCTGTCGGGGGCAGATTTTTGCCAATTGCAGCTAGTGCAGAATGTGGCAGCCAAGTTGATGACTGGCCTACCTAGATTGTGCCATATCACACCTGTGCTCTGCTATCTGCACTGGCTGCCTGATAATTGGTGTATATCCTTCAAGGTCAATTTGCTGACCTACAAAGCCCTAGATGGGCAGGGGCCTGGCTTCCTACAAGACCTGCATCCCTACCACCCCTCCTACCCATTTCTCTCCTCTGTCAAGGGATTTCTGGAGGTTCACATGGTCCATCTAAAAACATTAGGTGCTCGCATGTTTGCATTTGCAGCCCTGACCCCGTGAAACTCTCTACCTCATCAGATTAGAGAATGCCAGACCACTGACCAGTTCAAGCGTACATATGAACATAAACATACGAAATTTGCCAGCAGATAAAGGCCTAGAGGTCTATCAATCTGCTCGAATGTACAGCTAGCACCCCTTATTCTGCAGCTGCCCCTCCCTTCCACCCTTCCCCTCATTGACCCTCCCCTTGTCCTGTCCCATCCCCTTTTGAAACAGTCCACTGTTCTACTGGATACCACTTCTGCAGGTAACGCATTCCTCCCGGCTACCACCCTCTCTGTAATAAAGTGTCTCCTTATCTCCCTCCTGAACCTTTTTCCTCCAGTCTCATATCATGACCCTGGTGTCCCTCCTCTCCTTACTTTGAACACCTCTCTGTACCTGCCTTGTTTATTCCTTTCATGTACTTAAAGGTTTCAATCATGTCCCTCCTCTCCTCCAGCGAGTACATGTTTAACTCCCTCAGTCTCCTCTCATATGATAAGTTCCCCAGCCCCTTGATCATCTTTGTTGCCCTGCACTGCACCCCCTCCAGTAACTTAATGTCCCTCTTCAAATACGGGCACCAGTAATGCATGCAGTACTCCAGGTGTGGTCTAATGACCTATACAGTGGCAGAATCACCTCCTCCCTCCTTGAGGATATACGCCTTGCAATGGAAACCCAGCATTTTGTTGGCCTTTGCAGCTGCCTTCCTACATTGTGCAGAGTTGTTCATTGACCCTATAATGAGCACCCCCACATCCTTCTCCTCCTCTTTCTGGGTCAGATGCATTCCCCCCAAGCTGGTAACTCCTCCTTGGGTTCATCAACCCAAAATGCAGCACCTTACACTTTCTGGCATTAAACCCCAGTTGCCAGGTGTCTGACCAGGTTTCAAGCTTTGCCAGATCATTATGCAACCCCTGCCATGCCTCTAGGTCATATCCACCACCACTCTCATCTTGGTGTCATCAGCAAACAGACTGATATTGCTCTTGATGTCCAATGATATGTCATCAATGACTATCCCAAACAACACTGGTCCCAAGACCGAGCACTGTGGAACTCTGCTCATCACTACACTTGGGTGTGACAGCTCCCCACCCACCACCACTCTCTGTTGCCTTCCCTGCAGCCAGTTCCCTACCCATCTCACCAGCAGTGCACCAGCTTCCGTGCCTTCTAACTTACTTCCCAGCCTCCCATGTGGCACCAAGTTGAATGCCTTACTGAAGTCCAGATACAGGACATCCACTGCATGGCCCTTGTCCAGTTGCCTAGTTAGCCAGTCATAGAACTCCACTAGGTTGGATTGGCATGATCTGCCATGTATGAAGCCATGCTGTCTGTTGCCCTGTAGTCCTCTGGCCTCTAGGAGGGCCACCAGCCTCTCCTTCAGGATAGTCTCCATCAGCTTACACATGATGGATGTGAGGCTCACCGATCTGTAGTTCCCCATTTCATCCTTGGGGCCACTCTTGTGGAGGGGCACCACATGAGCCATCCTCCAATCCTGAGGTACACACCCTGAGTGTATTGAGGCATTAAATAGGTCTGCCTGAGGTCCTGCAAGGACCTCTGCAAGCTCCGTCAGTACCCTGGGGTGGATGTCATCTGGGCCTGGTGCCTTGTCCACCCTCAATGCCTTCAAACCCTCCCAAACTCTGCCCTCCATAATATCCCCATCTGTCACCCCTTCCCCTCCCATTTCTGCCATTCCTCCCCCCTTGATATCACCCCCCCCCTTCTCCTTAGTAAATACTAAGCAGAAGTAATCATTTAGCGCTTCTGGTTTATCACACTCTGCTACCACCCAACCCCTTCCTTCCTAATCCTTACAATGTGGTTCTTACAGCTCCTTTTCTCCCTGATGTATATAAAGAAGTCCTTCTCCCCCTTCTTAATGCTTTGTGCCAGCCTGAACTCTGTAGATGCCTTGGCTCCCCATTGCCCATGTCCCTTCCTTCAATTCCGTCAGGTTCTCCGCCCTGTCATCCCCCTCCCTGTTTACTTGTACCTCCTAAAAGCAGCTCTTTTCCTCCTTACCTTTTCCATGACCTCCTTGCTCAACCAGCTTGTTTTTTTTAGCCCTAGCCTTCTTGCTCTGGGCCTTGCAGCAGTTTTTGGTTGCCTCCACTATCCCCAGCTTTATGAGCACCCTCTTCTGGTTAGTGCCCATACTAGGCTGAATTCTGGCCAGGTAGCCTTTTACCACTTGCACCATCCTCCCAATCGCAGCCCTCCTGAAGTCCAGCACTCTTGTGCCAGATTCCACACCTTCCTTACCCATATCCAATGTGAATCATACTGAGGGGTGGTCACTCCCTGACGGTGGTTCTTCCACCTTAAGTTCTCTCACAAACTCCCCATTTGCCGGCACAAGGTCAAGGGTATTCCCTAACCTGGTTGGTTCACTGATCATTTGCAGCAGGAAGCTGTCCTGAAAGGCACCCAGCAGTACCTGCTCCCTTCTATTCCTGGTTTTTGGGGTACTCTAGTCCACTCCAGGCGTACTGAAATCCCCCACAATCACCACACTACCCTTCTCATAGGTTGTCCTGATCTGTCCCGCTAGTTCCCTGTCTAACTAATCTATCTGTGAGGGCGTCCTGTACACCACTCCCATTCTGAGAATCCTATTCATGGAATTCTGGATTTGCACCCAAAGTGACTCCATACTACCCTCCTCGCCTCCCTCCCTTACACACTTCAGTCCTTTCTTCATATATAGTGACATCCTCCTCATTTCCCAATCACCCTGTCATTACAAAATGGCCTGTACCCTGGTACAGACTGGTCCCAGTCATTGTATTGGGTGGCCCATGTTTCTGTGATGGCTGCAATGTCCACCTCTCCCTCTGCCATGAGTACCTGTAACTCTGCAGTTTTCTTCCCAAGGCTCCTAGCATTAAGTGTAACCACCTCCACTCCCCCACCTCCCATGCTGCCCTCCTTTACTAGCATCACCAATAGTACTTGCCATTTGTCCTTTGTCACTGTTGGGGGGGATAAGCTCAAATGGTTTTCCAACCTATGGTCTCCGCATGTCTCTTGCCCACTTGCCACACCCCGCTCCTAGTTTAAATTCCCAACTTCCTCTATGTTCTCCTCCATCCTCCGTTTCAACACTTTCTTTCCCTCCTCACTTAAGTATAGTCTGTCCTTAGCATAGAGACTACTGTCCTCCCAGGGTCCTCCCAACCCCCACCCCCAACAGCCCATACTCTTTAGCATGACACCTGGTTCTTAGCCATCTGTTAAACTCTTCATTTTTCAGCTTTCTTGTTGTGCTTGCCTTGGGCACTGGAAGTATCTCTGAAAAAGTTACTGATCTTCTTGCCCCCTCACATAATTGTCCTAGTTCCACAAACCTCCTCTGGACTATATCTACTGTCTTGTCAGCCAGGTCATTCGTCCTAAGATGTATAATTAAATGAGGCTTTTCCCTACCCCTTCTAGCATATTTCAGAAAAGATTGTCCCACCCTTTCTGCTGTTATTCATGGCATAGCCTCCACCTAAATGTGACTATGCCTCTCCCCCTTGCTACCCCACCTGACGCCTCTTAATATTGAGTCCCCCAGCACTAAGATTCCACCTCTCTTACTCTCTGCTTGCTTCCATTCATCTCCATCTCTTATTCCCGACTCCTCTTCTTCCTTCTGCACATTATTTCACCCTTTTGCCCCATTGCAATTCTCCCAGCAGAACTTTCCCCTGCTCTGGTTTGGCCCAGGCATTTATCAATTACTCCTCCAATTGCATCACCTCCCTCCTCCTTCTTCCCCTGTAGCAGTGCAAAACTATTTTTTGAAGACCCTTCACAAATGCCCGCTTCCTCTCTCTTCATAGTAACCTGTTCCCTCCTTTGCACTCCATGACTGTTGCCACTTCTCCTCCCCTCACAAGTCCCTAGCTCTTCCTTCTATTTGTCTTTTCTCTCCTGGCCTGGTTTCTCTGGCAATCGTTCTTCCTGGCCTGGGCCCCTTTGTTGCCGCTTCCCTTCTTCCATCCCTCGCCTCACCACTGTTGGCTCAAATTGCCCTCCCTCATCTCCCCTCCTCCCTCTCTCCAGTACTGGACTAAACCCACCTCCAGTCTGCCTTGCCTGTCTTAGTTCCTCCTGCAGACCCTTGATCTCCTTTCTAATTTTCTCTGTTTGGTTGCACACTAAACATCTCCCACCCTCCAGGCAATTTTGAGAATGACTGGTGCACTGCAGTTGTTGCAGCCTACCACCCTACCCATTCCTCTCATTGCCCACCAGTGACCCCCACCCTTCCAGATGAAGGATACCAAACACTCCCCCAAGTCCCTCTTTCCCCCATGTATCAGTGCAAAACATTATTCTTCTTTTCTTAATTTCCCTTACTCCCTTTGTCGTACATGTCTAGATATATTGAGCAACTGCTTTTACATTCCTATCCTTCCTGTCCATACCCAAAGGAGACTTTAAGTAACTATTGCACAACTTCTTCAAACTCCTACTCCTTCTTTCCACAATGCAAATAGCAATGCAAAGTAGTAACAATGAAAGCTCCTTGATTTGCAGTTACTTCCCTTGCACTGAGTAGATCATCTCTTTACTCACTACTGTTCCTTTCCTGGACGTCTGCTTCTGCTATGACAGGTGTATATCTTTTGACCATTTGGGGAAGTGATGTCAGAACCCCTGGTATAAAGGAAAGCCTGTGCCTTCCAGAAACAATCAGGTAGCTGAGGCCCCTGGTCAGACCATTATCACCCTTCACCCACTATGCACTAAACTTTGCAGCTAGTAAAGCCAGCAAAAAGCAATCACAGTTCTACTCAAAGCACAAAAAATAGGTTTGCTACCAAAAAAAACAGGTCTCCAATTCAAACAGCCTCACCAACAACACATTAAAATAGGCTTGAAACTAAAAGATATAGGTCTCCAATTCAAAGAAACAGCCCCGATAAAATCACACCAAATAAGTTTTAAATCAGAAGAAATAGGCCTCCACATACACAGCCTGCTACACTGAGAAGCATCAAACAAATGACCCCACTTATAGACACCAAAATATGTTTAAAAATTCCAACAGCCCCAAAACAATACCCTGCTAGCCCCTTAGAAGTAGTAAGAAAGAAAAGGAATAACCTTCTACCTAGTAAAATTCACAAGAAACAATGTAAAAGGGGCAAGAAGAAGCTACTGTACTGGAACAGATCTGATCCCTTCCCCTTCTGGTTACTTCCCAGATCCTCCCCTTCACACTGTCCCACCCTCTCTTGAATTCTATCCTGACACCACTCTTTCTGCAGAGAAGTGTCTCCTGATCTCCTTCCTAAACCTAGTCTATAACAATGCACCCTAGTGGTCTAGTTTTCACTGAGAAACAAAGTCCACATTATCCACCTTTTTTTTATGCCTTTTAAGTACTTAGAAGTTTCAGTCATGTCTACTCTCTCCCTTCTATCCTCCATGGAGTTTATGCTAAGTTCCCTCAGCCTGTCTTCTTATTCCCTGTTCTTCTGTCTCTGAACCATCTTCATTGCCCTCCCTTGAACTTCCTGAAGCTGGTTGATATCCTTATTCAGGAAGAGGCTTCTGTATTGTACAGTTACTGAAGATGTGTTTGCACAAAGGATCTGTTCGGTGGCAGAACAGCCTCCTACATTCTGCTCATGAACCCCCTAGCAATACATTCTAATACATCCCCACTTTCTGTTTGCATTAGCTGCTGCTTTTCTACACTGCATTGCTGTCACCATGTCCTTTACGTTCTCTGATTCAGTGATCTTGACCCACTAAACTGTGCCTGAACATATGAACATATGAAGAAGCCAGTAGAAGAAAGTCATCAATCAGCACACTCCAAGTGTCCATCACCCTCTTTGTGAAGAAGTGCTTGCTGACCTCCCTCCTAAACCTCCCAGCCTCCAGCTTAAGATTTGTGCCCCCTCATGTTATTTTTGCCACACAGCTTAAAGAGACTCTTCTTATCAATCTTATTTATCCTTTTCAAGTTCTTAAAGGTCCCTATCATGTCCTCTCTCTCTCCTGCCTTCCAAGGAGTACATGCTCAGTGTCCTCAACCTCTTCTCATATTCCTTTCCCTGTTATCTCACTGTTATCTTTGTAGCCCGCTCTAGACCTTCTCTAGCAGGTTAATGTCCTTTTTGAGGTGTGGGCACCGGTACTGAACTTCCATACTCTAGATATGGCATTGCCAGTGACCTGTACAAGGGCAGTACAACCTCGTTTCTCCTACTGCTGATCCCCCAGATATGCATCCCTGCATCTTGTTTGCCTTTGTTGCTTCTTCCTTGCACTGTGTCGAGTGCTTCAGGTCACTAATGATCATCACGCCCAGGTCCTTCTCCTCCTCTGATGCAGATACTTGGACTTCACTCTGGTAGTACTCTGTCCTAGGATTCTTGTCTCCAATATGCATAACTTTGCATTTCTTGACATTGTAGTCAAGCTGCCAGATCTGGACCACCTCCCCAGCTTTTTCAGATCTTCCTGTAGGTCCTGCATCCCTTCAACTGTATCCACTCTCCTGCAGAGCTTGGTTTCATCCATGAATAGGAAACTTTTTGCACTTTATGCCATCATCCCCAATGTCATTGATGAAAACATTTAAAAACAGTGGCCCCAACACTGAGCCCTGTGGGACCATACTGGTTACCTCTCTGGAGACAGATAACTTTCCCCACACAACCAACCTCTGGGTCCTGTCCCCCAGCTAGATTTCAACCCATCTGGCCATCTTTTCCCCAACCCCGAGATCCACCAACTTCCTGGTCAGCCTTTTGTGGGGCACAGTCAAAGGCCTTGCTGAAATCAAGATAGAGGATGTCTACCATTTTACCCCTGTCTGTCTTAGTGACAAAATCAAAGAAGACAACCAAATTCATTTGACATAATCTCCCCCCCCCCATGAATCCATTATGCCTCACATTCTGGAGACCATGTTTCTCTAGATATTCAACTAACCTTTCCTTTAGTATGGTCTCTATGAGCTTGCATACAACGGAGGTAAGACTGACTGGTCTATCATTCCCTGGGTCATCCATTGGACCACTTTTGTGGAGAGGCACTACATGTGCTGCTCTCCAGTCATGTGGTACCATGCCTGACTCTAGTGAACTATTAAATAGGTCTGCCAGTGGCCCTGCCAGCTCCTCAGCCAGTTCCTTTACTACCCTTGGATGTACTCTATCTGGGCATGGTGATTTATCCAACTTTAATGCCAGCAGCCCCTCCCTCACTCTATCCTCATCTATCACTACATCTGTGTTTCCTTCCCCTCCCACATCGCTTTTCCCTCCTGAAGGCAATGGTCCATCCTTCTCCCTGGGGTAGATGGAACAGAAGTATACATTTAGTATCTCTGCTTTCCCCATATTATCCTTCACCCACTCCATCCCTTTCTTAAGCCTAGCAATCCCTTCCTTCTTGTCCCTTTTCTCACTTATATAGAGAAAGAAAGCCTTCTCTCCCTTCTCAGCTCCTTCAGCTATCTGCAGCTCCTTCTGTGCCTTTGCTCATCGAACTTCCTTACTTGCCTCACTAGTCAACCTTAGGTAATTTTCCCATTCCACCTCTGTCTTGGTCTTCCTGAATTTTCTAAAGGCCAATCTTTTTTCCCCTTATTGCCTGGGCAACCCCAGAACTGAATCTGCTGGGTGCTTTAGAAGTTGACGGCAGATAAGGACCGCAAGGCCCATCCAGTCTGCCCATTTCTTTTCCTACTTTATAAATGTGCCATCGGCCTTTGCTCTGTCAGTGACCTATCTATTCATAGTCATTTGTATTGCTCCCTTATGCCTATCCCATGCCTGTTTGCAGCCCTGCACTGTATTCATAGCCACCACTTCTTGTGGTAAGCTATTCCATGCATCTACCACCCTTTTGTGAAAAAGAATTTCCTCCCATTCCCCTTAATTGGCCTCTCTAATCTCATGCTGTGTCCTCTTGTCCTGCTATTTTCTTATATTTAAACATGTTAGACTCTTTCACCTTGTTTATGCCCTTAAGGTGTTTAAATGTCTCGATCATATCACCTCTCTCCTCCTTTGCTCAAGGGTACATATTGAGCTCCGTTAATCTGTCCTCATATGTCTTCTGATGCAGTCCCTGCAACATTTTGGTTGCCCTTCTCTGGACTGCCTCAATTTTGGTTAATGTCCTTGTAGAAGGTGTGGCCTCAATACTGCACGTGAAATTCAGATGTGATTTAAACAATGTCTTGGTGCAGGACGATACCTCCTCTTCACGACTTGTGATACCCCTACTAATACACCCTATCACCCCCCTAGCCTTACCTCCTGCTTTAGAGGTCTGCTTGGATGATTTTAGGTCATCAGTGATGATGATGCCCAAGTCTCTTTCTTCCTTTGTGACTGCTAGCAACTCCTCCCAGCCTATAAGTGGCTTCAGTGTTTCTCTTCCCTATGTGCATGATTTTGCACTTCTTTGCATTAAATCCAGTTGCCACTCTTCTGACCATTTTGCTAGTTTATCAGATCTCTTCTCATTCTGCCACCCCATCTGGATCATCTACTCAGTTGCAGATCTTGGTGTCATCTGCAAACAGACAAGCCTTACCCTCTAGTCCATCTGCGAGGTCATTAATGAAGATGTTGAATAGGACTGGCCCCAGGACTGATCCCTGAGGTACCCCACTTGTGACTTGCATCTCTTCTGACTGTATACCATTTACCACCACTCTCTGTTTTCTGCCAGTCAACCAGTTTGCCACCCAGTTGACCAGCTTTTGCCCTTGTGTTCTTCCCCCTGAGCCTAACACGCTCATATGTGGCAACCAGTATTCCTTCCTTAATGATGGACCTCCTTCGGTCCACCTCCATATCTGCTCTGATGCCCGCCAGTTGGCTCCTTACTAATTTGTCCATTTTCCTGAAGTCTTCCCTCCTGAAATCCAAGATTTCAGTCTTAGTCGTGATGCTTTTCCTGCCCACATCTAACTGGAAGCACACTGTGCAATGGTCACTTCCACCCAGTGGCTCACTGACCATTATTTCATGTACATGCTCCCCATTTGTCAATACCAGATCAAGTATTGCCTCAACTCTTGTTGTTCCAGTGACGCCCTGATTCAGGAACTCACTCTGCAGTCCTTCTGGGAGTCTTTCTGGAGGCTGAGATGTTGCCCTATTTGCAGACAACTCTCTGCCCTGAGAGCGGAAGTTGCCCATCTTCAGGCCACACTGGACAGTAATAAGGGAACCTTCTCCCAGGCCACTATGGATAGTAAGAAGGGAACCTCCCCCATCCAGGGAGTACCAGAGCCACCACCACTACCTCAGAGGTTGCAAAGAAAGCACAGCAGTTGCACCACAGTGGGCTCAGAGAGGGTGAGGATGGCGGAACAGAGGCACACCCAGTCAGTTGTTCCACACCACAATCCATACACCATTCTGGGGGAGCATAGCTCCCCTATGGATGCACCCGCAGAGAAGACTAAGGAGGCTGAGGACAACTGTCAAAAGGGAGGCCCACAGGAAGGATGCAGAGGACACCACAAGGAAAGGAAGCAGCT
This sequence comes from Neoceratodus forsteri, assembly GCA_016271365.2. Classification (NCBI taxonomy): domain Eukaryota; kingdom Metazoa; phylum Chordata; order Ceratodontiformes; family Ceratodontidae; genus Neoceratodus; species Neoceratodus forsteri. The sequence goes on from CM057452.1 coordinate 1,487,182,301, forward strand.
CCTGGTGGGGAATCAATTATTAGGGGGATAGAACTGGGGGGAGCAGGGAAAACTGAAGTAAGGTGCCTGCCTGGTGCCATGGCTTGGAGAGACAGGAACCACATCCTCAGGATCACGAGAACAGCTGCACGGGAGTCTGAGCTGGATGTCATTGTCCACCTAGGGACAAATGACTTGGATCATCATGAGCTTAGAGCAGTGCAGAAGGACTTTGTAGAATTGGAGAGGGGCCTACGACAAGTAGCACACACAATATCCTTCTCTGAGGTGCTGCCTGTCAATGACATGAGTGAGGCGATGGTACTTTGCACCATGCAATTTAATGAATGGTTGAAAAAATGGTGTGGAGCACAGAGGTTTGGCTTCATTGGAGACTGGTGTTCCACCTGGAAGGACACCAGCCTATACTGGCAGGATGGTCTGCATCTGTCCAGGAAAGGAACAAGTCTTTTGAGCAATCAGTTTAAATGCTTCATTGGAAAGCTTTTAAACTAGTCAAGGGGGAAGGCACTGATAAGCAGCAGGAAAATCCCAGCCTCTTCCTACAAAACAGGGTACTAAATGAGAAAAAGACCAAGGTAGAAAGGTCAGTGGGGGATGCTGCAAAAAAAGATAAAGCCATCAAAAAATGGAGAGCAATGAGTACCAATGCTCATAGTCTGAGTAACTAGCTTTCTGAATTAGTGGCCTTGATGGAGGAGGAACATCTGGATATTGTGGCAGTCACAGAAACATGGTACACACAAAATCATGACTGGGACACAAACATACCAGGATACACTATCTACAGGAGAGATGGGGAGGGTAAAAGAGGAGGATGAGTAGCTCTTTACATAAGGGAAGGAATCAAAGCAACAGAACAAAAGGGAAAACAGGGAGGAGAAGAAGCACTCTGGGTAAATTTGGAGACCGAAATGGCACCACAATCCGAGACAGGGTTAGACAGACCTCTCTCTCAGGGGAGGAAATGGACAAGGAAATGATAGAAAGAATACTTAGAATATCAGAAAAGGGGAGATATTGCTTATGGGTGATCTGAATATGCCAGATGTTAACTGGAGTGCAGTTGCAGCAGCCACTTCGAAGAGTGGGGTTATTCTAGATGCCCACAGGGGGCATGCCTTAGACAACTAGTAGTGGAGCCCACTCGAGAGGGAGCAATCTTAAACCTGGTTCTCTCAAATGGAGATGAAGGGAGGATCACAGATGTAGAAATGTGTAGCCACCTGGGAACTAGCGACCATCAAACAGTATGGTTCACAATAAACACAGCAATAGAGTCAAGCCATACAAAGGGAAAGGTACTGGACTTTAGGATGGCTGACTTTGCCAAAATGGGTGAGTGCCTAAGGAATGCACTAGCAAATGGGCAGGAAGGAGGTGTGGAAGAACAATGGGGAATAATAAAAACTGTCATCACAGAGGTAACAAGCCTTTGTGTGAAGCAAGTAAACAAAATGAAATGATGTAAGAAACCACTATGGTTCTCAAAGGAAGTGGCAGTGAAGGTTAAAGAGAAAAAGAAAGCATTCAGGAAGTACAAGGAATCACAGAAGAAGCAGGACAGAGAACTGTATCAGTTAAAGCAAAAGGATGCTGGGAGTCAGAACAGCAAACACCCAAACCGAGGAAAAGATAGTCAACTCAGTTAAGAAGGGGGGATAAAACCTTATATAGGTACATCAGGGAGTTAAGGAAGACCAAGGGAGGGTTAGTGAGGCTTAATAAAGGGGAGGGAGGGAAGGTAGACAGAGGGTGACTGTGAAAAGGCAGAGATACTAAACAAATATTTTTGCTCAGTATTTACAAAAGAAGAGGGGCAGGTACCTAAAACAAACAGAAACACTCTGGATACAGAAGTTGATACCAGCCCATTTACAGAAGAAAGGGTTCTGAAAGAACTCTTAAAACTGAAGGTGGACAAAGCAATGGGACCTGATGGGATTCATCTCAGAATTATAAAAGAACTAAGGGTAGAACTAGTGACACCACTGACTACCCTCTTTAACAAATCATGGGAGGATGGGGTGGTACCCGAGGACTGGAGAAGGGCAGATGTGATTCCCCTTCACAAAAGTGGGAGCAAGGCAGAAGCAGGAAACTACAGACCTGTTAGTTTAACCTCAGTGGTAGGGAAAATGATGGAATCACTTCTGAAGGAAATAATTGTTGAGTATCTAGAGGCCAGAGGGGCACAGGACCCAAGGCAGCATGGATTCACAGAGGGAAGGTCATGCCAGACAAATCTGAAAGATTTCTTTGACTGGGTGACCAAAGTAGTAGATCGGGGGGTGCTGTGGACATTGCCTACCTAGACATTAGCAAGGCATTTGACACAGTCCCACACTAAAGATTAATATACAAGTTAGCCAGCCTGGGAGTGGGTCCCAAGATGACAGCCTGGGTAAAGAATTGGCTGGAGAATAGGACACAGAAAGTAATAGTAAATGGAGTCCACTCTGAAGAAAGGGGGGTTACTAGTGGGGACCGTAGGGTTCAGTATTAGACTGGTCCTCTTCAATGTCTTTATAAGTGACATTGCAGAGGGACTGAAGGAAAAGTATGTCTCTTTGCAGATGACACAAAGATCTGTAACAGAGTTGATACATGGGGTAGAAAGGATGAGAAGGGACTTGGCAAGGTTGGAGGAATGGTCAGACATATGGCAACTTAGATTCAATGCAAAGAAGTGCAAAGTAATGCACCTGGGAAATAAAAATCCAGGAGAAGAGTACACAATAGCAGGGAGGTACTAACAACAACAATAATGGAAAGGGATCTGGGTGTAGTCATATCAGATGACCTAAAGGTGGGTATGCAATGTGAGAAGTCAGTAGGGAAAGCTGGGGGATACTGGGATGCATAGGAGGGGCATCACAAGTAGAAAAGGAAGTGGTTATCCTCTATACAGACAGTTGGTGAGACCCACCTGAGTACTGCGTGCAGTTTTGGAGACCTCATCTATGCAAGGACATAGACAGGATGGAAGCAGTCCAGAGGAGGGCAACTAAAATGGTACAGGGTCTACATCAGAAACCATATGAAGAGAGACTGAGAGCTTAATATGTATACCCTTGATGAAAGGAGGGACAGGGGGACATGATAGAAACTTTTAAGTACCTCAAGGGAATCAACAAAGTCCAAGAGGGTAGCATCTTTCAGAAAAAGAGATGTGTAAGAACAAGGGGGCACAATTTAAAGTTAGATTGGGGGCGTCTCAGGGGTAATGTGAGGAAATTCTTTTTCGCAGAGAGAGTGGTGGACGCATGGAACCGCCTTCCTGGAGAGGTTGTGGGGTCTAAAACAGTGAAGAAATTCAAACATGCATGGGACAGACATAAGGCAATTATAGTGGGGGGTTGCAGGAAATAGGCTGTTGGTTAACTAGAATCTGCAGCTTATCCAGTAGGTAGGGAAATGGGCAGACTGGGTGGGCCAAGTGGTCCTTATCTGCCGTCAAAGTCTATGTTTCCATGTTTCTCCCCTGATAGTATCCTATACGGATTCACACAGTATTATAAATCATTATATGACAAAATAAGTAAGCCTCCCTCGATTTCCATCCTGGAAGACTATTTTACACGTACTTCTCTACCCGTTCTATCAGAATCTCATAATAGTTTATTGATGGCACCTATTTCTAGTCTGGAAATAATGGAGGTAATACAAAAGCTCCCTTAGATAAGGCTCAGGTCCGGTGGCATCTCAGCCTATTTCTGCTAAGAAAATTTAAAGACTTAATTGTCCCTGTTCTCCTCTCATTATACCGACATATCTTATCTGTGGCCCGTACCAACCCCACCCTGTATGAAGCCCTAATTGTACTGATTCCTAAACCTGGTAAAGACCTGGAAATTGTTAAAAGTTATAGACCTATTTCCCTATTAATCCAAGATATGAAGATCTTAAAGAATTTTAGCTGATAGGTTGACCTTGGTGATGCCGGACCTTATTGGACTGCATCAAGTGGGGTTCATGAGGGGACGTTCCTCAGTGGACCACCTCCTCATGCTTACTCATGTCTTCTCACCATCCAGGAATGCACAATTCCCTGCGTCTTGGTGTCCCTGGATGCTGAGAAGGCCTTTGACAGAGTTGATTGTTTTTTTGTTCCATGCTTTAAAAGCCTTTGGTTTCCCAACCCAATTTCTGGACTGGATTGCAGCTATCTACCGGGCCCCCTCGGCTAGAATTATGGGAAACGGAGCTATATCGGAGTCTTTCCCTCTGTATTCAGGTACCAGACAGGGGTGCCCTCTTTCTCTCCTCCTATTTAATATTTACCTTGAGCCGCTTCTCTGAAACTTAACTGCTAGCTCAGAAATACAGGCTATCACCATACAGGGGCAGAAAGTCAGGATTTTAGCATATGCAGATGATCTCCTTCAACAGCTTTCTCATCCGGACACTTCTATCCCTGCAATGCTTGAGGTCATTGAGAGTTACAGTCGCCTTTCTAGTTATAAACTTAATCTTAGTAAATAGGCTGTTTCCCCTTGAATCATAAGGTTTTTAAGCAGTCAATTACTATCTTGGATCTTAAATGGGCCCTAACTTTCTCGATTACCTTGGCATTGCACTCACCAGAAATCCTTTGTAACTATTAAGAAAATTTCGACCCCTCATTTTGACTCATTACTCAGGATCTGGACAGATGGGGCAAACTCCCTTCCTCTGGGGTCAGATCAACCTGGTCAAAATCAATTTATTTCCTCACCTCTTATATCCTCTCAATCTTCTCAATGTTTGGCTCCCTGGGACATGGTTCAGGAAGTTGCATCAACTCCTCACAAAGTTTATCTAGGCTAATGAGCAAGCGAGATTGGCATACAGCAAGTTAGCTGCCCCAAATGACAAGGGTGGGTTAAGGCTACCACAATTACACATGTACTACTGGGCCAGCCATGCTTCTAAATATATTAGATGGCTTGATCCAGCTCCCTCACTTCCCTGTCCACTGTGGCTTGAAATAGAGGCAGCCATGATTCGGTCCACAGGGATTAAACCCTCTATCCAGCTAACTCTAAAATCATCCCAACTTCCCCTAAGCTAAAGTCTCATGATAACTGAGTTATCAATACAGGTCCATGTGCAACTCTGTATGTCCATACAATACAAACCTCATCATAATCTTTCCCTATCCATGTGGAATTCTCCTCTATTTGTATTGGATGGTAAACACATCCCTTCTGCATTGTTACTACAGGTGGGGAATGGATCTCCATCTTTATTCCAGAAAGATGAGAATTCCTGGCTCTCTATCTCGGATATTATGTCCAAATGTAATATTCCCTCTACCAGCCACTTTAAGGTATGTCAACTCAAGCATCCCCTCATTAAGGTTTTGGGCCACTCTCCACCCGTGCCAAACAGTAAGTCATTACATCAGGATCTTCAGGTTTTAAGTCATCCCCAAGGCTATCTCTAAGATATATGCTACACTTTTTGAGTACCGTCTCCCCCATGTTTAGGCTCCACGAAATATTAGATCTCTCTATTCCCTTCTTTAAACTTAGACTGTGCCTCCATATGGCTTAATTGCCATCACTTTATTACACAGGATAGGCTCCACCTTACACAATTTCATATGCTGCACAGTTTATATTATCCACCCCAGAAATTGGCCAAATGGGGCATTATTGAATCCAATGTATGTACTCAGTGCTCCCTAGAAGAAGATTCGCTTCCACACATTTTCTGGAGTTGTCCAAAAGTGGCACCTCTCTGGAAAACAATTATAACTAAAGCTGATCCCTTTTGGGGTATTTCTAATTGTTTTACTCCTGACATTTGTTTATTAGGAGATTATTCCTTATTAATAGTTACAAAATGTAAATACTATATATCCATTATTGCAATGTCTGTTATTAAACTTGCACTTAGACACTGGAAGGATTCGAGGCTTTCAATGACTGGCTTAATGAACCACTGGAGAACCTCCAGGATGGAAAAGGGCGCGCTTAGCCTCCATTATAGATTAGTTTAAATACAACAAGATTTGGGATCCTTCACACTTTTGTACTCCATTTAGTTTGATTAGAATATTGGCTTCTCAGACAGTTAACTTGCTGGTGCTGTATATTTGGTGGTTTGTTTGTGTGGGAGTGTAGTTGGGGGATAGACTGTCTATCGAAAAAATTTGTACAACTATGATTATTTGCTCTGTTCTGTCTCCTATATGTATGTACAACCTTCAATAAACTTTAAATTTTAAAAATGTATCTTTTACGTACTTTCACGCAATGACATTACCAAAGTTTATTCAGATGTCCTTCCAAGGCATTGTACTCTATCATCCTTGCAACCTTCCTTGGTACTGACTTCCTGGGATCTAGTAAGCCTATTTCTTACCATAGGCAAATCTTCTCTTTGAATGCCCCATTCAGTATCTTAGTCAAACTGGACTACATGCATTGGCTAACTTTAAGCATTCTCACTCCCCTTGCCTACCTTCCCCTAAATTGGCACTCATAAAAAGACACTGAACCTTTATTTTTAAGGAACTCTTAAATGATCTTAGACAATTTATTCATCTCCTATTGCTATGCTCTAGGAAATTTTAACTGAAACTAGGGCCACTGACTTCCTTAGAGGCCCCTTCAGACTCACCTCAACTAAAATGCATCAGCTTCTTGCATTTAAATGTGTACAGCTTCCTAAAGACACAGGATATGATTCAAGCATGGATACTCCATGCAAGACTTGACATTCTTATGCTCTTGAGACTTGGCTCATGGGTTCTACATCTGACCATATTATCAATCTCCCTCTTACAATATATTTAGAACTTACAGACCTCCAACTTCCAATGTTTGTGATCTCATTTCCAGTCCTCAACTCATCTTGATAAGGTGGTCTGCAAACAACCTCCAACCCCATCTTTCTCCTCTATTGGACCTTCAACCAACCCATAATGTATCCTCCTCTGGTTCTCCAACTCCTGCATCATACCAGTTATTCCTCCTAATATAAACTGCCACACCTCCCCCCTTCTCATCTACCCTGTCCCTCTTGTATAGTTTATATCCAGGGGTCGCAAAGTTCCAGTCATGGTGTGATGTTGCCCAAGTCTTGGTTACTGCAGCTATGCCCTCCCTCCAGTCTGCTAACAGTGTCTGCAGGTCATCCATCTTGTTTCCAAGACTCCATGCATTCAGAGACACCACCCTCCACCTAGAATCTGACCTTCCTTCTGTTGCCTCTATTCCTTCATTCACATTTATCCCCTCTGTGTGCACCCCTCCATGTTGCCTTGTTATTTGTTCCTCACCCCTCCATCCTTTGCTAAGTGTGTTCTTGCCCCTTCCACCTCCTCCTTCCAGACATCTTCGACCACTCAAAATCAGGTTATTTGTTGCGATATGTATGACCTTTCTGATCTTCATATTCAATCCAAGTAGTCATTTGGGAGACCACCTTTTCAGCTTTATTAGGTATTCCTTGGGTCCTGTACCCCTTCATTTGTGTTCTGCCTCCCACAGAGCTTCCGTCATCCTTAGAAAGGCAGAGTAAGCCTTTAATGGCTTCCCCAATGTTATTAATGAATACATGAAACAAAATAAGGCCTAGCACTAACCCCTTCAGGAGCCCACTGTGACTGTCCTCGTACCTGAGACATCAAACCACAGTCCTTTGGTCCTACTAGTGAGCCAATTTACTACTCACTTTGTTAATTTGCTTCCCAGCCCTAGGTCCTCCAATTTCCTGTTCAGGATCTTGTGGAATATGAAGTTGAAGGCCTTGCTGAATTCCAAGCCTAGGATATCAGCCACCTCACACTTGTCTGCTGTCTTTATTACACAAATAAGTGGATCAGGTTGGTTTGGCAGGATCTCCCTAACATGAACAAATGCTATATCTTGTTCTGGAGCCCATTTACTTCAAAGATCCCAACTGGCCTTCCCTTCATGATGGCCTACATCAGTTTACAGACAATGGAGGTCAGTTTGACTAGCCTGTAGTTCCCAGGGTCATCCCTTGTACCACTCTTGCGCAGTGGAGCTGAATGAGTGATACACCACTCCTGCAGTCAGACTCCCATATCTAATGAGCTGTTCAAGAGATCAGCGTTCAGAACCACCAGTTCCACCACTGACTCCCTTAACACCTTTGGATTCATGACATCTGGTCCTGAGTACTTGTTTACCTTCAGAGTCAGGAGCCTTTTCCTAGCCTTTCTTTCTGTCATGTTATTATTTCATCATCCACGTCCCCTCCTCCCCCTTTCTTTCCCCTTATCCTCCCTTGCAGCACTGTTCCATCCTTTTCTTCAGTAAAGACAGAACAGAAGTGTTCATTCTTTGCCCATCTTGTGTCCCTCTTTTCACTGATATACCAGAAGAAGGCCTTCTCTCCCTTCTTGATCCCCTTTGCAGTTTGCAGCTTTTTCCTAGCCTTGTCCTGCCTGACCACCCTAGTAGATTTCCTAGTATTTTCCAGGTAGTAATTCTCATCCTCATCCCTTTGGAACTTTCTAAACGTCCTGTTTACAACCCTCTTTTCCCTCACAGTTTGACTCATGTCCATAATGAACTAACTTGGTCTCTTGGCTTTGGAGTTTTTCCTGTTTTGTTTAATTCAGGTGTTAGTGGCTGCATCTATCCCTTTCCTGATCACTGTCCACTTTTGATCCCCCACCTCCATGCCATCCTTAAGACTAGCTAGGTGTCACTTCAGTATCTTTTCCATCTTCCTATATTCTGCCTTCCTGAATCCAGCATTTTCATCTTAGAGATAACTGTTTCCCTCCCTTTTTCAGCTCATGTGGTGGTCACTGCTCCCCAAGGGCTCCTCTACTATGATGTCCCTGATGTGGTCACCATTTGTTATTGCCAGATCCAGGATGATACCTGTCATATAGGTTTGCTCACATCCTAGATCAGGAACCCATCATGGACTGCAACAGGAATCAAATGGCTCCTCACATGGGAGGTAGATGGCACACTCCAATCCACCTTAGACTAATTGAAGTCCTCATTACCACCACCTCACCCCTATCACATTCAGTCCTAATGGCAGTATCCAACATCCTGTCCTTGTCTAAGTCTTGATTTGGAAACCTGTAGACCCTAACCTCACTTTTCTTCCTGTTGTTGTTTGGATCAACACCCACCGAAGATTTACATTCCCTGTCCCTAAATCCTTCATGGAGGCAGTGATGCCCTCCCTGAAATAAAGTGCCACCCCCTTCCCTTTGTCCCATCTATATGAAGTATTCCCTGTTATTCAGTTCCCAGTCATGGTTCATGGTATTTCAAGTCTCTGTGACTACTGCTGGCTCCACCTTCCCCACTGCCATCATGACCTTGAGAGTATCCATTTTGTTCCTTAGAGTTCTAGTGTCCAGGGACACTACCCTCCACCATTCCAGAGTTCCCTCTTCCTTTTTCATCCAAGAGTCATCCCTCACCTCTACTTGTCTGTCTTCCACTTCTCTTAACCCCTTGTCCTCCTCCAATTCTTTTACCTACCTCTATCCCTCATCCACTTCTCCCATCAATGAATTCCTCTTTTATTGAATTATTGTTCAGAGGCCTCTGAACATGTGCTACCTGCTCGACCTTTGATGCAGCACCCCCTGGACCAGCCACTGCAAGCCTTCCAGCCTGCTCTTCTGCCAGCTGTTAGTTCGGAGACCCATAAACGGGCACTCCCTGGTTGATCTTCTGGTGCAACGCCCTCTGGACCAGCCTCTGCAAGCCTTAAAGACTGCCTTTCTGCCAGCCATAGGTTCAGAGATCCATGAAAGTGTGCTCCCTGCTCTATCTTCTGGTGCAGCACACCCTGGACCAGTCACTGCAAGCCTTCTACCCCACCCTTCTGCCAGCTGTAAGTTTAGAGACCCATGATCAGGCACTCCCTGCACCGATCCTCTGGTGTGGCACCCCCTGGACCAGGCACTGCAAACCTTCTACCCAGCCCTTCTGCGAGTCATGAGGTATGATCCCTGCCATCCTAACACTCATGCTTGAATTTAGCACTTTCCTCACCTGCCTTTGCTTGGCTCTCTCCTCCAGCTTGAACTCTGCATTTTGCACTGCAACAGAAGCAGCTCCTTGGAATCCCTGTAGTTGTCTGCAGCTTGTTGGACCTTAATTTTTCAGCTGCATGACCTGATTTAGCAGACTAGTAACCCAAGCAGCATTTACTTGATTATAACTGCCTGACTGTTATTAACCGTATCTAGCTGTGTATTTTAAAATCTAATTCCTTGTTATTGCCAGCTTCTGCTACAGTACAAGCTATTTGGAATGTATTGTTATCAGCTTTGTGGAATTAATTTAGCCATCCTTAATTTATCTTAGCTGTGTGCTGTCTTATCTGATTTAGTGACCATGAAATGTCAGCAGTTATTTTAGATTTGTATGAGACGTTAGCAGCTATTTAATTCAGAGTTGCTGTGTTTTTTCCTTTTTACAATGCTCTGTGTCGAATTTTCTGGTCGTTACAGATCCACTATATTACTGAGCTCAGGTATTTAGCCCTCATTCTCTTACTCCGTTTTACTGTCTCTGTATTAATGTTGCTGTCCCCGCCAACCTTAATGCCCTGTTTATGACTAAAATGTTTAAATTCTCTTTTCTATCTCTCCAATCACTCCCTGCTTCTTTTTTTGCCTTCACTTCACTTTCTCAGTATCACACCCCCTTTGGTTCTTCTTGTGGAACCCACCCCCATAAAGTCTAATCCCTCTGAGCCCAGACCCCCTGCCTTCACCTTGTCTCTGCCCTGTCTAACCCCCTGCCCACCATTTGCCTACTACCTAAAGCTAATTACTCTTTTCTTTTTCCTTTTAGCTCATAGGCCCCTAAACAGGTGCTCCCTGCTCAATCCTCTGGTGCAGCACCCCCTGGAACAGCCACTGAAAGCCTTTCAGCCTGCCTTTCTGCCAGCCGTAAGGTATGATCCCTGCAGTCCCGGCGCTTACACTTGAATTTCGCCCCTTCCTTACATGCCTTTGGCTGGCTCTCTCCTACTGCTTGAACTCCACAGTCTACACTGCTGCACAAGCAGCTCCTCAGATTCCCAGTAGCTGTCTACAGCTTGTTGGACCTTAATTTCTCAGCTGCATGACTTGTTTTAGCTGACTAATAGCCCAAGCTGCATTTACTTGATTGTAATTTGCCCGGCTGTTATTAAGCACAGTATAACTGCATCTAACTGTGTATTTTAAAATCTAATTCCTTCTTATTGCCAGCTCCTGCTACTAGCTATTGCCTCACCCACCCTATCTGGCAAATTTCTTATATAGGGTTGAATCAGGCTGTCACATGACCTGCTACCTTTTTTTAAGTGCTCATTTCTCCATTGGCAAGTTACATTGAACTGCCACTAGAGGGGCTCAACCCCTTGTCTTGACATTCTAGATGCTTTCTTAAAGCCATACCTCTCTGCTATAACAAGTGCTGAACAGTCAGAGTTTCTGACTGATTATCTTTTCATGGTTCTTGTGCAAATATCATTTCTACTCGGTCCTGCTCCACTCCAATTTTCTACACATTCCATGGCAGTATTTAGGCCAAGCCATGATTTCGTTGGTTGCTTGCTATTAATTTTCATTCTTTACATATGCCTATGCAACAACATTACCAAAGTTTATTCAGATATCCTTCCAAGGCATTGTGCTGTGTCATTCTTCCAGCGCTCCCCTGGTACTGACGTCCTGGGATCTAATAAGCCTGTTTCTTACCCTAGGCAAACCTTCTGTTTGAATGCCCCACTCAGTATTTCAGTCAAAACTGCACTACCTGCATTGGCTAACTTTAAGCATTCTCACTCCCCTTGCCTGCTTTCCCCTAACTGGCACTGATAAAAAGACACTGGATCTTTATTTTTAAGGGACTCGTAAATTACCTTGGACAACTTACTCTTCTCCTATTGCTATGCGCTGGGAATGTTGAACTGAATCCAGGGCCACTGACTTCCTTAGAGGCCCTTTGAACTTACCTCAACTAAAAGGAATCAGATTCCTGCATTTAAATGTATGCAGATTCCTAAAAGCACAGGGTATGATAGAAGCATGGGTACTCCATTCCAAACTTGATGTGCTTATGCTTTCTGAGTCAACTAGTATTGGAGCCCACTCAAGAGGGAGCAATCTTAGACCTGGTTCTCTCAAATGGAGATGAAGAGAAGATCACAGATGTAGAAGTGGGTAGCCATCTTTGAACTAGCAACCATCGAACAGTATGGTTCACAATAAACACAGCAAAAGAATCAAGCCATACAAAGGCAAAGGTACTGGACTTTAGGAGGGCTGACTTTGCCAAAATGGGCAAGTGCCTAAGGAATGCACTAGCAAATGGGCAGGAAGGAGGGTTGGAAGAACTATGGGGAATAACAAAAACTGCCATCACAGAGGTAACAAGCCTCTGTGTAAAGCAAATAAACAAAACTAAGCGATGTAAGAAACGATTATGGTTCTCAAAGAAAGTGGCAGTGAAGGTTCAGGAGAAAAAGAAAGCTTTCAGGAAGTACAAGGAATCACAGAAGGAGCAGGACAGAGAACTGTATCAGTTAAAACAAAAGGAAGCTGGGAAGGCAGTCAGAACAGCAAAGGTCCAAACCGAGGAAAAGATAGCCAACTCAGTTAAGAAGGGGAATAAAACCTTTTATAGGTACATCAGGGAGCGAAGGAAGACCAAGGGAGGGATAGTGAGGCTTAATAAAGGGGGAGGGTGGGCAGAGGGTGACTGTGAAAAGGCAGAGATACTAAACAAATATTTCTGCTCAGTATTTACAAATGAAGAGGGGGAGGTACCTAAAACAAACAGTAGAAACACTCTGGCTACAAAAGTTGATACCAGCCTATTTACAGAAGAAAGGGTTCTGAAAGAACTCTTAAAACTGAAGTTAGACAAAGCAATGGGGCCTGATGGGATTCATCCCAGAATTCTAAAAGAACTAAGGGTAGAATTAGTGACTCCACTGACTACCCTGTGTAATAAATCATGGGAGGATGGGGTGGTACCCGAGGACTGGAGGAGGACAGATGTGATTCCCCTTCACAAAAGTGGGAGCAAGGCAGAAGCAGGAAGCTACAGACCTGTTAGTTTAACCTCAGTGGTAGGGAAAATGATGGAATCACTTCTGAAGGAAAGAATAGTCGAGTATCTAGAGGCCAGAGGGGTACAGGACCCAAGGCAGCATGGATTCACAGCAGGAAGGTCATGCCAGACAAATCTGATAGATTTCTTTGACTGGGTGACCAAAGTAGTAGATCTGGGAGGGACTGTGGACATGGCCTACCTAGACTTTAGCAAGGCATTTGACACAGTCCCACACAAAAGATTAATATACAAGTTAGCTAGCCTGGGAGTGGGTCCCAAGATGACAGCCTGGGTAAAAAATTTGCTGGAGAATAGGACACTGAGAGTAATAGTAAATGGAATCCACTCTGAAGAAAGGGGGGTTACTAGTGGGGTACCTCAGGGTTCAGTATTAGGACTGGTCCTCTTCAATGTCTTTATAAGTGACATTGCAGAGGGACTGGAAAGAAAAGTATGTCTCTTTGCAGATGACACAAAGATCTGCAACAGAGTTGATGCACAAGGTGGGGTGGAAAGGATGAAAAGGGACTTGGCAAGGTTAGAGGAATGGTCAAATGTATGGCAGCTTAGATTCAATGCTAAGAGCTGCAAGGTAATGCACCTGGGAAACAAAAACCCAGGAAAGAGTACATAATGGGGGGGGGTGAGATACTAACAACAACAAAAATGGAAAGGGACCTGGGGGCAGTCATATCAGATGACCTAAAGGTGGGCAAACAATGTGAGAGGGAAGCAAGGAGGGCTGAGGGGATACTGGGATGCATAGGGAGAGGCATCACCAGTAGAAAACAGGAAGTTATTATCCCTCTATACAGACAGCTGGTCAGACCCCATCTGAGTACTGCATGCAGTTCTGGAGACTCAGTCTTCGCAAAGACATAGACAGGATAGAAGCTGTCGAAAGGAGGGCAACTAAAATGGTGTGGGGTCTGCACCAGAAGACATATGAAGAGAGACTTAAGGAGCTTAATATTTATAGCCTCGAGGAAAGGAGGGAGAGGGGGGACATGATAGAAACTTTCAAGTACCTCAAGGGAATCAACAAAGTCCAAGATGGTAGCATCTTTCAAAAAAAGAGGTGTGCAAGAACAAGGGGCACAATTTGAAGATAGAGGGGGTGGCTCAGAGGTAATTTAAGGAAGTATTTTTTCACAGAGAGGGTTGTGGAAGCATGGAACGGCCTTCCGGAGGAGGTTGTGGAGTCAAAAACAGTGGTGGAATTCAAGCATGCATGGGACAGTCATAAGGCAATTCTAGGGGTTGGGGGAAGGAAGAAGTAGGCTGCTGGTTAACTAAGATCTGTAGCTTATCCAGTAGGCAGGGAAATGGGCAGACTGGATGGGCCAAGCGGTCCTTATCTGATATCAAATTCTATGTTTCTATGTTTTGTCACCAAATTTTCAACATAGCCATTTTAAGACCTCTGCTCATGAACAGTGTAACTGTGATTTTCTTAATCTGTCCCAAACATTGCTTTAGCACACCAACTGCACCATTGTGTGCTACATGTGCGAAAACACATTTTGGGTGACGTGAAAAATGGCAGCTGCACTGTTCATAAGGAAATATAATAAAATGGCAATGTTTAAAATCTGGAGTGCATAGGAACCGCGCAATGCACTCTCATAAAACAGTCATTTTTAGGAATTTTTTCACCAAATTTTCAACATAGCCATTTTAAGACCTCTGCTCATGAACAGTGTCACTGTGATTTTCTTAATTTGTTCCATACATTGATTTCGCACACCAACTGCGCCACTGTGCGCTACATGGGCGGAAACACATTTTGGGTGAGATGTGAAAAATGACAGCTGTACTACTCATAAGAAGGTGTGGTAAAATGGCAATGTTGAAAATCTGGAGTGAAAATATTGAAAATTCGCAAACTTACGAGCCTGCGTAGGAACTGCGCAATGCAGGCTCATTAAACAGTCATTTTTTGGAATTTTTCCAACAAATGTTCAAAATAGGTTTCTTGAGAGCCCAACTTATGAACACTGGCAGTGTCATTTCATTAATCAGTCCCAAAAGGTGATTTCACACAGTGACTGTGAAATCACCCTTCGGGCCTGAATAACGCCATGACAGTGAAGCATTCATGAGAAGGGGTCCCAAAAACCCCATGTTGAAAATTTGGTGCAAAAATTCCAAAAAATGCCTGAGATATGCAACAAAGTTGAAAAAACCCTATCTATCCCATTATACAGCTTACCGGCATTTTCTCAGTTTGCGGTCGGCTTTGAAGAGTGCAGACGTGTTCCTGGTCCACCGAAGATCGTCGCGCCAAGGTCCTGAGGTAAGTATGGGGTGAGGGGTGTGTGGGGAGGCAGGGTACGCAGTGGGTGGGTGCGGGTTGTGGGAGGAGGGAAGGGAGAAGCGACAAGAGACTGTTTTTAATTTGCATGTTTTTTTTTTTTTTTTTACAAAAATGACGATGCGGGACATTTGCCACGCTGGGGTGAGCTCCCAGCATGGCACAAGAATGGCTCATTGGGGGGGCGTGGAGCTGACAGGGGATTGGGCACCCCCGTCAGCCATAGCATCAGTTGCCATGCTGGGGTGGGCTCCCAGCATGGCACCCTGTACTCTCGGGGGGGGGAGGACAGTGGAGCCGACGGGAATTGGGCACCCTGTCGGCTATATATGACTTGCCATGCTGGGTGGGCACCCAGCGTGGCATGTGGAAGGCTTTTTGGAAGCAGCACAGTCAACGGGATTGGGCACCCCAAGCTGTACAGTGTGTGGTGAAGCAGCACGTGAGTATGCGCGTGTGTGTGTGTGTGTGTGTGTGTGTGTGTGTGTGTGTGTGTGCGTGCGTGTGGGGGGGAGTGAGCATGAGCAGGCGATATCTTATCGCTGCTCACTGAAGCATAGCTCCCCCTTTCAACTGTACACCACTGCATTTTGGAGCTGTCATACACAGCTCCAGCAGGCATTGGAGAACTGCAGCCGCGCCTGCCAATACACTGACTGAATTGGAAGAGGGCTGTCACACCTCCGAAAACCTAGATGATGGCACTATGTTTCTTGCACATGCATGCAAGCAAACGTAAAAAGAAAAACAAAATGAAGCAGTCAGATAGGTGCAAACACACCATGTGGTACAGTAGAAACCATGGTCTAATACCATAGTAGATCATGGTTTGTGATGTAATACCTTGGCAATCCACTACAGGTAAGAAGCAGCAAACAAGTATTTGAAAGGTGAAAGCAGTAAACGTTATGTTGTTCTATGTCCTGCTGAGTTAGATAGTTTAGAGGGGAAAAAAAGTGAAAATAATATTCCGCAAAATAGTAGTTGTTCAATAAAGTGTTTTTCAGATTGGCTTATTTCAGTACATTTGGAGAAACGGTGCTTGTGCTTCTAGGATTGTTTGACAGCCACCTATTGGTCTGCAAAGGAACTGGAGGAAGAAAACTAAAATGTACCATAGCACACTCCCATCATGCAGTGCAGCCCATATCTTCTAACACACAGAGAGGAAAATAAAAGCACCTAGAATAGAAAGTGAATTGCAAGTTTTTGAAAAGTTGTAAAATATGTTTTGATGTTAGAAAACTTGAAGCTTGTAATTAAAGTTATTTTAACAAAAGTGAAATAGCAGCCACAATATTTCCAATAGGTGTGTTCCAATTGTTTTCAAGATATGTATATTATGTTTGACAGCAAAGATACAGTATTCTGAAAGTAAATCTGTGATTGTACTAATTTATTCAAAGGCTATTAGTCATACACTCATTTCAATGTAAAGCAGATTAAGCCATCAGGATGGTTCTACTGTGGAATTAATCCATGGTTGGTTGGTTGGACCCACTGTGCCTTTGGTTTCATGATGCAACCTCCCAACCATGGATTAATTCCACAGTAGACCCATGCTTTCTCAGTGTCTTAATCCTTACTTTGCTGTGCTTTTCCTTTTTTACACTGCCGTGTGCTAAATCTGCTGCTCATTACAGATCTGTTGTATTACTTAGCTCAGATATTTAGCCCTCATGCTCTTACTCCTTTCTTACTTTCTCTGTATTAATTTTGATGTCCCTTCCAAACTTTCTGCCCTGTTTACAACTAGAACTTTTAAATTCTCTTTTCTATCTCTCAGATCACTCCCTGCTTCTTTTTTTGCCTTCACTTTTTTCTCAGCATCTTCCCCCACCCTTGGCTCTACTTGTGGAACCTGACCCTGATAAAGACAAATCCCGCTGAGCTCAGACTCCCTGCCTTCTTCTTGTCTCTGCCCCGTATACCCCCCTACCTCATTTGTCTACTGGTAAAGCTAATTACTCTTTTCTTTCCCCATTAGTTCGGAGGCCCCTAAACAGGTGTTCTCTGCTCAATCCTCTTGTGCAGGGGCCCCTTGGCCAGCCACTACAAGCCTTCCAGCATATCCTTCTGCCAGCCATCAGCTATGATCCCTGCAGTCCCAGCACTTCTGCTTGAATTTAGCACCTTCCTCACCTGCCTTTGATTGGCTCTCTCCTCCAGCTTGAACTCCATGGTCTGCACCACAGGACAAGCAGCTCTTGGATTTTCTGTAAATGTCTATAGCTTGTTGGACCTTAATTTCTCCGCTGCATAACTTGATTTAGCTGTCTAATAGCCCAAGTTACATTTACTTGATTTTAACTGCCCGACTGTTATTAAGCTCAGTAAAACTGCATCTAACTGTGCATTTTAAAATAGAGTTCTTTGTTATTGCCAACTCTTGCTACTAGTGATTACATCACCTGCCCTATTTTGCGAATTTCTTACATAGTGTAGGTTGAGGCTGTCACATGATCTAGCCCCCTTTTTTTTAAGTGCTCATTTCTCCATTGGCATGCTACACTGAACTGCCACTAGAAGGCCTCAACCCCTTGTCTTGGCATTCTGGATGTTGTCTTAAAGCCATACCTCTCTGCTATAACAAGTGCTGAACAGTCAGAGTTTCTAACTGATTACCTTTTCATAGTTCTTGTGCAAATATCATTTCTATTCAGTTCTGCTCCGCTTTAATTTTCTACACTTACCATGGCAATATTTAGGCCAAGTCAATGATTCCTTGGCTGCTTACTATTAATTTTAATTTTTTACAATGGAGTCACATGATGCAGCATGCCTAAAAGACATCTCTTCAGCCTGCTCTGACTACCTGCTTAATTAAAATACTCTTTTTTACTGAATAAGGAGATATATTACACCAAAAGCATCTTGCACCTACTACCAACATCATGCAACATCTATCGGGGTGCTTTCATGAGGTATGGATCCAGAGATGAAGTTGCCGCAGCCAAAACAAACACCACCCTTAACTCCGCAAAAGCCCCAAAGAAATCTCAAACCTCTGGTGCTACTACCTCCCACACTCAATCTACTTCCTTGGGGGACCAAGAGCCACTCACCTTGGCAGGCTTTTTGGCTGATGTCTGACCCTTCCAGGAGGAGCTCAGGATGATGGCTATGGAGATAAAACTCTCTCCCAGGCAATGGAGGACATTGTCATTAAGACCTCCGACAATGAGGCATCACTGGCAGGAGAGGGGAGGCTAAGCAGAGAGAAGAGGTAGCAGAGTGAAATCACAGCAGAGAGAGTGAGGAAGCCCTCAGGTCCCTTAAGACAGAGAAAACACTGGGCCGATAAATTACATCCCAGAGTGCTTAAGGAACTTGCGGATGTCTTGGTGAAACCCCTGGCAGAGCTTTTCACCATCTCTCTGAGGACAGGGTGGATGCCCCAGGACTGGAAGGTGGCACATATAGTGCCTATCCACAAGTGGGGATCAAGAGAGGTGGCAGGGAAGTACAGGCCTGTCAGCCTGACATCAGTGGTGGGTAAGGTGATGGGGGCAATGTCAAGGAGAGACTGGGGGGTGCCTGGATGATAGACAGCATGGATTCATCCCGGGGAAATCGTGTCAGACAAACCTTGTGGAGTTCTATGACTGGGTGACGAGTGCCTTGGACCTGGGTAGGCTAGTAGACATCCTCTTTCTAGACTTCAGCAAGGCATTTGACTCTGTTCCTCACAAGGGCCTGTTGGATAAGCTGGGAGGAATGGGGTTGGGGAACCAGATGATCAGATGGATAGGCAATTGGCTCCAGGACCAGACCCAGAGGGTCATAGCTGGTGGGATCATCACCAAGGCGGGTCATTAGTGGGGTCCCACAGTGATCAGTCCTTGGGCCCCTCCTGTTCAATGCCTACATCTCTGACATAAGGACAGGTATCAGGAGTGAGATGAATCTCTTTGCGGATGACTCAAAACCGGGGCTGGTGGTGATGGATGGGGAGGGGAGGGTGGCCCTACAGGGGACCTGGAGGCTCTGGAAAGATGGTCTAGAAAGTGGAAGCTGAAGTTCAATGCATGGAAATGCAAGGTACTACACCTGGGGGCCAAAAACCCTGGCCAAGTGTACTCCTTGGGGGGGAAATGCTACAAGTCTTGATGACTGAGAGGGACCTGGGGGTGGTGGTGGATGTCAAGATGAACAACTTGGAGACTTATAGGAGGGCAGTAGCCAAGGCCAGCAGGATGCTGGGATGCATTGCTAAGGGGATCACCTCCAGAAGGAGGGAAGTGATACTCCCTCTGTATAACTGCTTGGTGAGGCCACACCTTGAGTACTGCATGCAGTTTTGGAGGCCACACTTAAACAGGGACATTAAACTCCTGGAGAGGGTCCAGAGGAGGGCAACTAAAATGATTTGGGGCTTTGGGGACAGGACCTATGAGGAGAGGTTCAAGAGCTAAATTTGTACACACTGGAAGACAGAAGGGACCGGGGGACATGATTGAGGTCTTCAGGTATGTGAAGAGGGTAAATAGGGGAGGAACAGTCAGGGTGCTTTGAAGGAAGGAGGAGGGGGGCCATTAGAGAGCATAGGTGGAAGCTGGAGGGGGAAGGATTCAGGGGAGAAAGGAGGAGGAGGTGCTACTTCACTGAGAGGGTGGTGGAGCCATGGAATGCGCTGCCTAGGGGGCTGGTGGAGGCAGAGACAGTGGAGGGGTTCATATTTCTCTTCATGAACTACCTCAAGAGGCAGCATCTGCTGGCCAAAATTAAGGATCTTCAAGAGCTGCAGTGGGAGGGACGCAAGATCCGCGTAACCCAAAATTGCCAGTCTCTGTAAGACTATGCAGGGCCAGCTTCCATACACTGGTCACAAAGACCATTGCTGTGGGGATGAAGTTTAGAATGACCTATCCCATGAAGTTCCAGGTGCTCATTGCTGGTGAGTGGCATTCATATGAAGATGCTGAAACAGCTCACACGGATCTCAAGCGAGTCCTGCCTGACCTTTATCGGACTCAAAATGATGATCCTGTCCTGTCTACTGTAGGAAGTAAAGGTAGAAGTCATTGATTAGTATGCAGATCCAGTTTGACATGTGACCTCATAAATGGTGTCTACTGATCAAATTTGCTTTGGTCACAGAGGCCTGAAGAGACTAATACTGCTCACTAGTGCAGTTTGCAGGAATTATTTTGTCAATGCATCAGCGAGTCCTCAACAAAAATTCCTGATCCCTTGTAGTGAGAAGACTTCCCCCCACAATGAATGATAAATCAGACTGTTCATTTCTTTAATCACTAGTCGGGGACCCTGGCTCCTGCTGTTTGTAGAGACTTCCTCCTGTTTTGATTTGCTGATCACTTTGGACTCTTTTAGCTATCTATGTTTGTTGGACTTGAGATGGTAATTTCTTCTAATGTTATAGTACTCCTTTATTACTGGTTTTCCCAGATAAGATCAATATAGATAAGTAGGGCTATTGTTAGCTCTCATTTCATTTTCATTTACCCTCAGATTAATATAAATGCTTGTAATTCATTTACTTAGCCACAAGAGGGGAGTGTTGTTCCACTTTTTACTAATTTTGTATCTGGTTCTTGTTGAAGCTAAATTTCATGTTTGGTAACATAGAATCATAGAAACATAGAATTTGACGGCAGATAAGGACCGCTTGGCCCACCCAGTCTGCCCTTTTCCCTACCTAATGGATCAGCTGCAGATCCTAGTTATCCAGCAGCCTACTTCTTTCTGCCCCCACCCCCTAGAATTGCCTTATGGCTGTCCCATGCATGCTTGAATTCAACCACTGTTTTTGACTCTACAACCTCCTCTGGAAGGCCGTTCCATGCATCCACAACCCTCTCTGTGAAAAATACTTCCTTACATTACCTCTGAGCCACCCTCATCTTCAAATTGTGCCCTTGTTCTTGCACCACTTCTTTTGAAAGATGCTACCCTCTTGGACTTTGTTGATTGCCTTGAGGTACTTGAAAGTATCTATCATGTCCCCCCTCTCGCTTCTTTCCTCGAGGCTATACATATTAAGCTCCTTTAGTCTCTCTTCATATGTCTTCCGGTGCAGACCCTGCACCATTTTAGTTGCCCTCCTGTGGACAGCTTCCATCTTGTCTATGTCCTTTCGGAGACTGGGTCTGCAGAACTGCACACAGTACTCCCGATGGGGTCTCACCAGCTGTCTGTACAGAGGGATAACAACTTCCTGTTTTCTACTGCTGATGCCTCTCCCTATGCATCCCAGTATCCCCCAGCCCTCCTTACTGCCCTCTCACATTGCTTGCCCACCTTTAAGACATCTGATATGACTACCCCCCGGTCCCTTTCCATTTTTGTTGTTGTTAGTATCAGGGTCATCTAGGTTAGGACCATAGACACTGCAGAGGAGGAGGGGGACTGAATGAATAGTCCCATTGAGGATCCTTGATAACCTGCTCCGAGTCAAAGACAATACTTCTGTAGACTATACAATATTCAAGTTGATCCTCGTTATGAATCCTTCTGATATGGGGGTGGGTGGTCAGGGGGGAGCAAATTGATAGGCTATTGTGGGATGGTGCACATAATAGGCAAGATGGAGGGGGGAACGTTTTTTTTATGCAATTCTGTTTATTCCTTTCATATTTTCAGTTATTATTGTATAGGGTTTTCTCGTTGTTTACTGGGGTAAATTGTTAGTTAGGTGGGGATGGGGGGATAAACCATAACTTATGGTCCAGATTGCATGTTACCTTTTATATGCATTTACATTGGTTAAACATCATAACTTTTTTCTGACTCATATGCTCAAATATGGGTGCATGATGTGTGTTTTTCCACGTGGACTGTGAAGGGGGTTAGGAACAAACTCAAGCAGTATACGGTTTTAAAACATTTAAGTCTGGTGCGCTCTCAAATTACTTTCATCCAAGAGTCTTACTTGCTGGATTCAGAGGTGTTGCAGATGAAAAGGCAGCAAGTAGGGAAAGTTTCTTCAGCCCAAGGCTCCACCAATAGCAGAGGGTTTATGATTTTAGTCAACAGAAGTATTGTCTTTGACTCGGAGCAGGTTACCAAGGATCCTCAAGGCAGATACATAATGGTAAAAGATTCATTCGGTCCCCTCCTCCTCTGCAGTGTCTATGGTCCTAACCTAGATGACCCTGACTTCTTTGCAGTCTGGTCCTGAGGATACTCCTTCCTACCTATTATGATTGTTATCGGGGCACTTAATATCTAGTAGTTGATCCTAAGTTGGATCGTCGCCTCCCTTTGGCCAAAGGGTATCTCCTGCAGAAAGCCTTGCATGACCTGATAGATCAGCTTGGCCTACACAATGCCTGAAGAGTTTTGTACCCCAAAGAGAAGGAATACACTTTTGTTTCCTAGGTTCACAATACGCTTTCGCATATAGACTATCTATTATTTTCTCAAGCACTTATCCCTGGGGTCTTTTCCTCCTCTATCCTGCCTGGACCACCCTCAGACCATTCCCTAGTTTTATACTGTATAGCCTTAACCATTATTCCAAAGAGAGAGACAGAAGATGGGTAATTAATGACCAGATCATTAAGGATCCCGAAACTGTGCAAACGGTAAAGCAGCACATCGAGCTTTTCTTTAGCGTAAACACATCCCCGGATATTACTCCGGATATTCTATGGTGTGCCTTTAAAACGTATCTTAGAGGTATCCTAACTAGCCTGGCTGCCATGCAGAAGAGGTCCCAGAATGTGAAACTGAAGACTTTATTGTCCCAAACACGGGCAATGGTAAATTCCCTAACCCCAAATATCCTTGATGAAATCAAACACAATTTAACAATTATTAGAGACCAATATTTAGAGATTCTTAGGGAGAAGGCCGAATTTGCTATCGTACATACTAAAGCCACTTATGTGGATCAAGGGGAAGAAGCCGGGAAACTCCTTGCCCTCAGGATAAAACAGCAGTAATCAGCAAGGTTTATTCCCCCTATCAGATCTCTAAAAGATGGAACATTGAAAACCTCCCCTGATAGTATCTTATTCGGATTCACACAGTATTATAAATCATTATATGACAAAATGAGTAAGCCTCCCTCGATTTCCATCCTGGAAGACTATTTTACACATACTTCCCTACCCGTTCCATCAGAATCTCATAATAGTTTATTGATGGCACTTATTTCCAGTCTGGAAATAATAAAGATAATACAAAAGCTCCCCTTAGATAAGGCTCCAGGTCTGGATGGCTTCTCAGCCTATTTCTTTAAGAAATTTAAAGACTTAATCATCCCTGTTCTCCTCTCATTATACCAACATATCTTATCTGGGGTCCGTACTGACCCCACCCTATACGAAGCTCTTATTGTACTGATTCCTAAACCTGGTAAAGACCCGGAACTTGTTCAGAGTTATAGACCCATTTCCCTATTAATCCAAGAAATGAAGATCTTAACAAAAAGTTTAGCTGATAGGCTGACCTTAGTGATGCTGGACCTTATTGGAATGCATCAAGTGGGGTTCATGCGGGGACGTTCCTCAGTGAACCCAGGAATGCACAATTCCCTGCAGTCTTGGTGTCCCTGGATGCTGAGAAGGCTTTGACAGAGTTGATTGGGATGTTTTGTTCCATAGCTTTAAAAGCCTTTGGTTTCCCAACCCAATTTCAAGACTGGATTGCAACTATCTATTGGGACCCCTCAGCTAGAATTATGGGAAATGCAGCTATTTCGAGTCTTTCCTCTGTATTCAGGTACCAGACGGGTGCCCTTTTCCCCTCCTATTTAATATTTACCTTGAGTCGCTTCTCCGAAACTTAATTGCTAGCTCAGAAATACAGGCTATCACCATACAGGGGCAGGAATTCAGGATTTTAGCATATGCAGATGATCTCCTTCTTCAGCTTTCTCATCTAGACACCTCTATCCCTGCAATGCTTGAGGTCATTGAGAGTTACAGTTGCCTTTCTAGTTACAAACTTAATCTTAGTGAATTGGCTGTTTTCCCCTTAAATTATAAGGTTTTTAAGCTGTCGGTTACTATTTTGAGTCTTAAATGGGCTCCAGACTCTCTTGTTCACTCGGCATTGCACTCACCAGAAATCCTCTTGTAACTATTAAGAAAAATTCAACCACCTCATTTTGACCATTACTCAGGATCTGGACAGATGGGGCAAACTTCCTTTTCCTCTGGGGTTGGATCAACCTGGTCAAAATCAATATATTTCCTAACCTCTTATATCCTCTCAGTCTTCTCAATGTTTGGCTCCCTGGGACATGGTTCAGGAAGTTGCATCAACTCCTCACGAAGTTTATCTGGGCTAACAAGCAACTGAGATTGGCATACAACAAGTTAGCTGCCCCAAAAGACAAGGGATGGTTAAGGCTCCCCAATTACATATGTACTACTGGGCCAGCCATGCTTCTAAATATATTAGATGGCTTGACCCAGCTTCCTCACTTCCCCATCCACTGTGGCTTGAAATAGAGGCAGCCATGATTCGGTCCACAGGATTGAACCCCCCTATCCTGCTAACTCTAAAACCATCCAAACATCCCCCTAAGCTAAAGTCTATGATAACTGAGTTATTCATATGGGTCCATGTATAACTCTGTATGTCTCTACAATACAAACCTCATCATGATCTTTCCCTATCCATGTGAAATTCTTCTCTATTTGTATTGGATGGTAAACACATCCCTTCTACATGCTTACCACAGGTGGGAATGGATCTCATCTTTATTCCAGAAAGATAAGAATTCCTGGCTGTCTAGCTCAGATATTATGTCCAAATTTAATATTCCTCTACTGGCCACTTTAAGGTCTGTCAACTCAAGCATCTCCTCATTAAAGTTTTGGGCCACTGTCCACCCATGCCAAACAGTAGGTCATTACATCAGGATCTTCAGGTTTTAAGTCATCCCTCAAGGCTATCTAATATGTATGCTACACTTTTTGAGCAACGCCTTCCCAATGTTTAGGCCCCATGAAATACTAGATCTCTATTCCTTCTTTAACCCTAGACTGGGCCTCCTTAT
The DNA here is from genome assembly GCA_016271365.2 of Neoceratodus forsteri. NCBI lineage: Eukaryota > Metazoa > Chordata > Ceratodontiformes > Ceratodontidae > Neoceratodus > Neoceratodus forsteri. The sequence continues at coordinate 1,487,207,637 of CM057452.1, forward strand.
GGCTTAATTGCCATAGCTTTATAACACAGGATAGGCTCCGCCTTACACAGTTTCATATACTGCACAGTTTACATTATTCACCCCAGAAATTGGCCATTGGGGCCTTATCGAATTCAATGTATGTACTCGTGCTCACTAGAAGAAGTTCGCCCTACACATTTTCTGGAGTTGTCCAAAAGTGGCACCTCTCTGGAAAACAATTCTAGCAAAGGATGATCTCTTTTTGGGTATTTCTGATTGTTTTACTCCTGAAATTTGTATATTAGGAGATTATTCCTTATTAAGAGTTACACAACGTAAATATGATATATCCATTATTGCAATGTCTGTTATTAAACTTGCACTTAGACACTGGAAGGATTCGGAGGTGCTCTCTTACAATGACTGGCTTAATGAACCACTGGAGAACCTCAGGATGGAAAAAGGGTGCGCTAGCCTCCATTATAGATTGCCTAAATACAACAAGATTTGGGATCCCCTTCATACCTTGTACTCCATTTAGTTTGATTAGAATATTGGCTTCTCAGACAGTTAACTCTTGCTGGTGCTGTATATTTGGTGGTTTGCCAGGGGTGGGGGTGGGTTTAGGGCAGGGAGTGATTTGGGGATAGACTCAGTCTATCTAAAATGTGTACAACATGTTTATTTGCTCTGTTCTGTCTCCTATATGTATGTAAAACCTTCAATAAACTTTAAATTAAAACAAATAAAAAAAATGTATTCTTTACATACCTATGCAACGACATTACCAAAGTTTATTCAGATATCCTTCCAAAGCATTGTACTCTATCATCCCTGCAATGATAACCTGCCCTGACTTCCTGGGATCTAATAAGCCTATTTCTTACCATAGGCAAACCTTCTCTTTGAATGCTCCATTCAGTATCTCAGTCAAACTGGACTACATGCACTGGCTAACTTTAAGCATTCTTGCTCCCCTTGCCTGCTTTCTCCTAAACTGACACTCATAAAAGACACTGAACCTTTATTTTTAAGGGTCTCTTAAATTATCTTAGACAATTTATTCCTCTCCTATTGCTATGCTGTAGGAATGTTTAACTGAAACTAAGGCCACTGACTTCCTTAGAGGCCCCTTCAGACTCACCTCAACTAAAAGTCATCAGCTTCTTGCATTTAAATGTGTACAGCTTCCTTAAGACAAGGATATGATTCAAGCATAGGTACTCCAGGCAAGACTTGCCTTTCTTATGCTCTCTGAGATTTGGCTCAAGGGTTCAACATCTGACCACATTATCAATCTCCCCTCTTGCAATATATTTAGAACTTATAGACCCTCCAGCTTCCAATGTTTGTGATCTCATTTCCCAGTCCCTCAACTCATATTGATGGAGTGGTCTGTAAACAACCTCCAACCTCACCATTCTCCTCTGTTGGACCTTAACTGAACCCATAATGCCTCCTCCTCCGCTCCTCCAAATCCTCCATTGTGCAAGTTATTCCTCCTGATATAAACTGCCACGCTCCATCCTTCTCAACTACCTTGTCCCTCTTGTATAGTTTATATCCAGGGATCGCAAGGTTCCAGTCATGGTGTGATGTTTCCACATCTCGGTTACTGCAGCTATGTCCACCCTCCTGTCTGCTAATAGTGCCTGCAGGTCGTTCATCTTGTTTCAAGACTCTGTGCATTCAGAGACACCACCTTCATCTAGAATCTGACGTTCTCCTCTTACCTCTATTCTTCTAGTCACATTTATCCCTCTGTGTGCACCCTCCATGTTTCCTTGTTATTTTTCCTCACCCTCCATCCATTAGTAACTGTGTTCTTGCCCCTTCCACCTCCTTCTTTCAGACGTCTTCTATCACTCAACCTCAGGTTCTTTCTTGCTATATGCATGACCTTTCATATCTTCATATTCAACCCAAGTAGTCAAATGGCAGACCACCTTTCCAGCTTCATTAGGTTTTCCTTTAGGTCCTGCACCCTTTCATTCATGTTCAGCCTCCCACAGACCTTCATGCATCCTTTGAAAGGCAGATTAAGCCTTTTATGGCTTCCCCAATGTTATTAATAACTTCATTAAACAAAATCAGGCCTAGCACTAACCCCTTCAGAATCCCACTATGACTCTTCTCATACCGGAGAGCTCCTACCACAATCTTTTGTGTCCTATTATGAGACAATTTACCACCCACCTTGATAATTTGCTTACCAGCCCTAGGTCTTCCAATTTCCTGTTCAGGATCTTGTGGAGTATGAAGTTGAAGGACTTGTTGAAATCCAAGCCTAGAATATCAGCCACCTCACCCTTGACTGCTGTCTTCAATACCCAAAGAAGCGGATCAGGTTGGTTTGGCAGGATATCCCTGACATGAACCCATGCTATCTCTTGTCCTGAAGAACATTTACTTCAAGGATCCCAACTGGTGTTTCCTTCATAATGGCCTCCATCAGCTTACAAAGAGTGGAGGTCAGACTGACTAGCCTGTAGTTCCCAGGGTCATCCCTTGGTTTACTCTTGTGCTGTGGAGCTAAATGAGTGATACCCCACTCCTGCGTCAGACTCCCATATCTAATGAGCTGTTCAAGAGATCAGCCTGTAGAACCACCAGTTCGACCACTGACTCCCTCAACACCCTTGGGTTCATGACATCTGGTACCGAGGATGTGTTTACCTTCAGAGACAGGAGCCTTTTCCCAGCCTGTCTTCCTGTCTAGTTATCCTTTCATCACCCATGTCCCCTCCTTGTCCTTTCCTTCCCCTCATCCTCCCTTGCAGCACTGTTCCAACCTTTTCTTTAGTAAAGACAGAGCAGAAGTGTTCATTCTTTGCCCATTGTGTGTCCTTCTTTTCACTGATATACCAGAAGAAGGATTTCTCTCCCTTCTTGATCCCCTTTGCAGTTTGTAGCTCCTTCCTAGCCTTGTTCTGCCTGACCACCCTAGTAGCTTTCCCAGCTTTTTCCAGGTAGTCCTTCTCATCCTCCTCCCTATAGAACTTCCTAAACTTCCTGTATGCTGCCCTCTTTTCCATCACTTCCTGACCCACATCCATAATGAACAAACTTGGTCTCTTGGCTTTGGAGTTTTTATTGTTTTGCTCAAGGCAGGTGCTAGTGGCAGCATTTATCCTTTTCCGGATCACTGTTCACTGTTGATCCCCCACCCCATGCCATCCTTAAGACTAGCTAGATGTCACTTCAGTATCTTTTCCATCTTCCTATATTCTGCCTTCCTGAAGTCCAGCATTTTCATCTTAGAGATAACTGTTTCCCTCCCTTTTTCAGCTCATGTGGTGGTCACTGCTCCCCAAGGGCTCCTCTACCATCATGTCCCTGATATGGTCACCATTTGTTATTGCCAGATCCAGGATGATACCTGTCATATAGGTTTGCTCACACCCAAGATCAAGAACCCATCCTGGACTGCAACAAGAATCAAATGGCTCCTTGCATGGGAGGTGGCTGGCACACTCCAGTCCACCTTAGACTAACTGAAGTCCTCATTACCACCACCTCACCCCTATCAGCTTCCATCCTAATGGCAGTATCCAACACCCTGTCATTGTTCAAGTCTTAATTTGGTGGCCTGTAGACCCCAGCCTCACTTTTCTTCCTGTTGTTGTTTGGATCAACACCCACAGAAGATTTACATTCCCTGTTCCTAAATCCTCCATGGAGGCACTGATGCCCTCCCTGAAATAAAGTGCCATCCCATTCCCTTTGTCCCATCTATAGAAAGTATTCCCTGTTATTCAGTTCCCAGTCATGGTTCATGGTATTTCAAGTCTCTGTGACTACTGCTGGCTCCACCTTCCCCACTGCCATCATGACCTTGAGAGTATCCATTTTGTTTCTTAGAGTTCTAGTGTCCAGGGACACTACCCTCCATCATTCCTGACTTCCCTCTTTCTTTTTCATCCAAGAGTCACCCCTCACCTCTACTTGTCTGCCTTCCACTTCTCTCATCCCCTTGTCCTCCCCCCATTCTTTCACCTATCTCTATCCCTCTTCTACTTCTCCCATCAATGAATTCATGTATTAATAACTTATTGTTCAGAAGCCTCTGAATGGTGCTCCCTGTATGGTCCCTCTGGTGGCACCCCTGACCAGCCACTGCAAACCTTCCAGCGTGCTTTTCTGCCTGCCATAAGTTCAGAGGTCTCTGAACATATGCTCCCTGATCGATCCTCTGTGCAGTGCTCTCTGACCAGCCACTGCAAGCCTTCCAGCCTGCCCTTCTGTCAACTGTGTTGGGAGACCCATAAACAGGCACTCCTACTCAATCTTCTGGTGCGGCACCCCTGGACCAGTCACTGCAAGACTTCCAGCCTGCCCTCTTCCAGCTGTAAGGTATCCCTGCATTCCTGGCACTTACACTTGAATTTTCACCTGCCCTTGACTGGCTTTCCTGCAGCTTGAACGCTGCAGTCAGCACTGCAGCAAGCAGCTCCTCAGATTCCCAGTAGCTGTCTACAGCTTGTTGGACCTTAATTTCTCAGCTGCATGACTTGGTTTAGCTGACTAATAGCCCAAGCTGCATTTACTTGATTGTAATTACCTTGCTGTTTTTAAGCACGGTATAACTGCATCTAACTGTGTATTTTAAAATCTAATTCCTTGTTATTGCCAGTTCCTGCTACTAGCTATTACCTCACCCATCTTATTTGGCAAATTTCTTATATGGGGTAAAATCAGGCTGTCATACGACCTGCTACCTTTCTTTTTTTTTTAGTGCTCATTTCTCCATTGGCAGGTTACATTGAACTGCCACTAGAGGGTTCAACCCCTTGTCTTTACATTCTGGATGTTGTATTAAAGCCATACCTCTCTGCTCTAATGAGTGCTGAACAGTCAGAGTTTCTGACTGATTATCTTTTCATGGTTCTTGTGCAAATATCATTTCTGCTCGGTCCTGCTCCACTCCAATTTTCTACACATACCATGGCAGTATATAGGCCAAGCATGATTTCTTTGGTTGTTTACTATTAAATTTTATTATTTACATACCCCATGCAATGACATTACCAATGTTTATTCAGATATCCTTCTAAAGCATTGCACTCTAGTATCCTTGCAGTGCTCCCATGGTACTTACTTCCTGGTATCTAATAAGCCTATTTCTAGCCCTAGGCAAACCTTCTGTTCGAATGCAGCACTCAGTATTTCAGTCAAAACTGCACTACCTGCATTGGCTAACTTTAAACATTCTCACTCCCCTTGCCTGCCTTCCCCTAAACTGACACTCAGAAAAAGACACCGAACCTTTATTTTTAAGGTACTCTTAAATAATCTTAAATAACTTATTCTTCTCCTATTGCTGTGTTCTGGGAATGCTGAACTGAATCCAGGGCCACTGACTTCCTTAGAGACCCCTTAGGACTTACCTCAACTAAAAGGTATCAGCTTCCTGCATTTAAATGTATGCAGCTTCCTAAAAACACAGGGTATGATTCAAGCATGGGTACTCCATTCCAAATTTGATGTGCTTATGCTCTCTGAGACTGGGCTCAAGGGTCCTATATCTGACCACATAATCAACCTCCCCTCTTACAATGTATTTAGAACTTATAGATCCTCCCAAAAAAATTGTTGTTTACAAAAAAGTACCCTCCAGTTACTTTATTCATAAAGGACACATTTTTTGTAACAGTCACTGACTCATCCTCTGTTCTGAAGGAGTTTGAAAGTCTTACCCTAAAGATGTCAGTGTCTCCTGAGGAGGCTGTTTCAATAATTGCCTGCTACAGACCACCATCGGGGGACTTAGGATAATTCCACACCTACATAACATATTGCAGAAACCTGAGACTGGATGAGTAATTATGAGGGTCTTTAATCTCGACTGGATCTCTGATAGCTCCAAACTTCTGAAGGGTGTTCATGATGAACATGGCCTATCTCAAGTTACCCCTGACATTACCAGCCCAAATACAAGAAATCCTACCAGTAGCTTTCTTATCGACTTAATGCTTGTAAGTAAGCCTCATAACATTTCTCATGCTGGGGTGTTTCACAATGACCTAGGTGATCACAGAGCAGTTGTTTGCACAGGATGCTCACCAAAGCATACTTCAACTTCTACCTTCAGTGTATAAAGAAACCTTAAATCATTCAGACAATCTACTTTCCTCCCAGACCTAAGCCAGATTAGGTGGCAGGATTTTTACTTGGTCTCTTCAGTCTCTGGAGCCTATAACATCTTCCAGATTCTTGTTATGAGGGTAGTTGACAAACATGCCCCTCTTACAAAAAGACTAGAAAAAGGTCATGCCCATGGTTTACTCCTTTTCTTAAAGAGGCATAAAAAAATAGAGACAGATTCTGGAAAACGACCCGAAAAACAAAATCCGACCTTGACTGGACAGCATTCAAAACAGCCAGATACCTCTGTACCAAACTCATAAGGGCTCAAAAATCTATATATTTCCAGTCATCTCTAGTATCATCTCGCAATAACATGGTCACATTTTGGAGAATTGTCAGGGAAATTCATAGCCATACACCAATGTCTGTGTTGCCCCCCAGAATTATTTCTGGAAAATATATCTTCACTGATGGAGCTATCGTTATTGAACAACTTAATAATCACTTTACTATGGCAGTGCTAGCATTCAACTCTTTGCCAGCAAGCTTAGCTACCACTCAGCCCTTCAGTAAGGACTTCTATACCATTGTATCTAACGAAAACCCATATAGCACCTCTTTCAGTTTCAGTCTTGTATCCTACAAGCAGATCAAGGACCTACTCATCTCTCTAGACCTTAAGAAAAGTGCTGGTGCTGATCTTCTAGAGCCTCTTTTTCTAAAAGTAGGCAATCACCACCTAACTGCCCCTATCACGCATCTCTTTAAGCTGTCCTTATCCTTCAGTGATCTTCCAGCATGCTGTAAAATACCCACATTATTTCTCTCTTCAAATCTGGTGATACTTGTGACCTAAATACTTAAAGGCCCATTTCCTTGTTACCCATACTAGCTAAGCTATTAGAAAAACTAGTTAACTAACAACTGAGGGTATACTTGGAAACTAATAACATGTTAAATCCAATCCAGAGTGGTTTTCCACCTAAGCACAGCACAATATCTGCTCTCACCAAAGTAACTAATGACTGACAATCCATGCCTGACTCCAAAAGACACAACTGCAATATTTTTCTTAACCTAAGCAAGGCCTTCGACACTGTCAAGCATGACTTGCTTCTATCCATTCTGCATTGTCACGGGCTTGATGACACTGTCTTGAGGTGATTTATATCCTACCTTATTGGCAGAAAATAGCAAGTTAAGGCACAGGGGGACAACTCACCACTAAACTACTTCTGAGGGAGCCTTAATGGTCTATTTGGGACCTCTTCTCTTGCAATTTACATAAATAAGATAGGCTCTAATATCACTACTGCAAATATTCACTCTTCAGATGATACGGTTATTTACACAACCAAGTCACCCTGAACTAACATGGCAGAACTACAGAGGAATTTGATGTCCTTCAACACAACCTTCACAGTTTAAATTATACCTGAATGCAAAAAAGACCAAAGCCATGTTCATCTCCACCTTCTCTTGCTCTACAAAACCTGCTCCAAGTAATCATGTCTTAAAGATCCAAACTCTTCATGGAGAGACTCTGGAAGCTGTAGAAAACTTCAGGTACCTGTGGTTTTGGATTGACAGTAATCTCAGCTTTACACACCACAATGGTGAGCTAGCTAAAACATTAAGGCAAAGATTGGATATATTCTTCCGTATCAAACACTTCCTTAACCACGAGGTGAAAGTAAAGCTAGTTCAATCTACTTTCCTTCCATTACTAGACTATGGAGACATTCTTTACAGTCACTGCCCAAAAGTTGTACTTTTCATACTTGACACACTGTATCACCGTGCACTGCGCTTCATTGCAGGTGCTCCCTTCAACACCCATCACTGCTCGTTTAGACTATGTTAGACTAGTCCTCTCTTAGTACCAGAAGATTGTAGAATGCTTCTCTTTGGATATATAGAGCCATTTTCAACAAGCTGCCCTTATACATCACCAATCTCTTCCAATGGGCGCAGGGACCTACTGCCTAAGATGCTATTCCCTCATCACATTTGTTTTCCCAAAGGTCAGAAAATTTTATGGTGTCTCTAAAATCAGCTTTTCCCTCCTAACTCTTTAGAACACCCTCCAAAAGTCACTAAGACATACCCAAATACTTGGTGTTACTGCCTTTAAATCTAAGCTAAATAGTGTGCTGTATAAAGCATGTAACTGTCATACTTAAATGCCCTACATCCTGGTCTGCATATCCCTTGCAGCCCGGCTACTACCCTGTTTCCCTGCCTTATTCTCCTTCCTCCATTTCACCCCTTTGTAGCCATTCTAACCCTCTCCTAAGTAGCCATCCTAGCACTCCATTTTCCCTCCGTACCTACAACATTTTCCAACCTCAAGCCTAAACTGTTGCCTCTCACTCTCTTCCATCCTTTCCTCTTCCCACTATTCTTCCTAGCTACCCTTCTTTACCTAAATCTATATTTGCTAACCACACTATTTTGTAATTGAGTACTCTGGTCAGGTTGAAGTGTAATATGGATGTCCTGGTCGCTTTTAATATCTGTGCACTTGATGTCTTTCTGCTTGTTACATTGTAATATCTTATTGGGATACTAATTATCTTAAATTGTACATGCCTTGTAAACTTTTTGTCTGTCCCAGGACCATCTCGCAAATGAGCTCTGCTCAATAGTGTTTTGCCTTGTTAAACAGAAAATTGAATTGAATGGTCTCTGAAGGCTGCATAACATGAGTATTCACTTACATATGGTAGTAGCAGGAAAAGTATTATTACTGGTAATAGTGGTGGTAGTAGCAGTAGTAGTATTTGTTGGTAAGGTTGAAGTTCCGAAAATAATATTAATATTAAAAAATTTGTAGCAAAAGGTTACATTATAGAAAATTTGCTCTTCACATCAGATTTCTGGAAATCTTCTGCATGAAAATATCCTTTTCTTTCTTAAATAGTTATCTTTTTTCAAATACTGCCTTTACCTGTCTCCAAAATAGTTTAAAAGCAGTATTTTCCTAAGTTATTAGATTAATTTGTATTTGAACTTCAACATTCCCCTTGTCTGCAGACTAACTTTTTCAAAGTATTATTAGAATTCCCCAGCAATCATACTTATTTGATAGACAGAATTTTGATGAATGGGCCCCTTACAATTCCCCCCCTTCTTCTTCAACCAAGAGTCACCCCTCATCTCTGTTTGTCTGCCCTTCCTTTCCATCAACATCCCCTTGTCTTCCCCATTTTTTTCATCTGCCTCGATCCCTCTTCTATTATTCCCATTAATTAATCCATGTATTAATGAATTATTGTCTCTGATATTGGCATAACATGAGAATTCATTGACCCATAGTAGTATTAGCAGCAGCAGTAGAAGTTTTACTTGGTTTTACTTGGCGGTAGGGTTGTTGTTCCTTAAAGAACATTAAATACTTTGTATCAAAAAGGTTGCATCATAGAAATTCCACCCTTCACATCAAATTTCTGGAATCTCTGCATGTAGATATCTTTTTCTGTCTTAAAGTAGTTATCTATTTTTCAGATATGACCTGCATCTGTCACCAAAATAGACTAAAAGCAGTATTTTCCTAAGTATTTAAAGTAATTTGTGTTTGAACTTTTAGCACTCCCCTTGTTTATGGACTAACTTTCTTAAACGTAATGGGCCCTATTCACAGTGCCAACACACTGCATACACTGGGCATGTTGGCATCCCTATGACTGAATGCCATGGAGCGGGATCCCACACACCCTCATGTGGCAGTCACAGGGTTTGCATGTGACAATTATTCACCCCTGGCTGCACAGACAGCAACATGCTGAGGTGGGCAGGTGATGTATTAGGTGCATGATTGCACTCCACGCCATTCACAAAGGTGCAGAGTGCTGGGTGAAGGGATGCACCTTATGCTGAATAATGCCTAGCCATAAGGGATATGTGCCCCCCAGGATGCTGCCAGCTGTGATGCTAACATCGGGGCACTGCAGACCCCCCACATGGTGACTCAGCCCCTGTAACAACAAGGAGGACTGGGGCGGCTGGCCACCCACCTGCCCAAAGTTGGTGGCACACATCACACTCTGTCTTGACACCCATGTCCCACAGGTGCAAGGGATCGGTTATTGAATAGGGCCCAGGCATCCCACTGGATGTGCATCTGGTCTGTGAAAATGGCTTTCATGCATCTCTGCACTGCAGGGCAGGGCCTCTGACAGGTGCCTTGCCTGTGCATGCAGTAATGAATACCATGCACCCTGCACCAGTCTGGGGCTGCAGAGCTACATGGGTGAGATATGCACCTCTGGTGCTTAATTCTCACCCGATCATGCTTAGGGCCCATTATTTGCATATCGCTGTGAATAATCACAACCACATCCACATGTCTGCATCCAATATCGTGTGTAATTTCAGTGCATCCCTTTTAGTTTATTATACTGGACTAATCATATTCACCTGCTTGAGTCCAATGTTGTATCCTACACTTCTGAATAAAACTAACCAACAACAACAAAAAAGATCAACCTCTTTGCAGAAAGAGGGGACAGCCATCCTAATAGCCTGTGCCAATACATGTAGTCTCACAATGCACATGCACTTAGTTCCAGTTTCACTTTTCAAACAACAATTTTTATTTGAAATAGCTCTTGGTTTCAAAAAGAAGTGATGCTGCAGAAATCAGTGCAGTTAGTATTAATCAGCAAGCTATTTAGTTTACATGCCCCAAAACCACCAGCCTCATTCATATATGAGTTTGGCATCATTCAGTGACATACCTATTTTGAGGATGCATGTGAAGGAGCAGACCATAGCATTAAGGTTGGGACAAGTGAAAGTCTTTTATGTGAATAATAATGGTTAAATATAGCAAATATGCTTTAGAAACTCTGTTCACAGGCACAACTTTTACATGGGTGCTAAAAATTGGTTAGAAAGCTGGCGATATCCCTTTTAATGATAAACATAGGGGTCCATTTCCCCCGTATAATAATATTCAATATGATGCTGGATGACAAACAACATTAGGATATGTGCCTTAGTACTCTAACAATGCTTAACACCCAGAACACACATTTGCCCCAGTGTTCCTTTATAGCCAAGAGGTAATATCTCTTAATCATTAGCCCAGTGAGATACTGTCTGATGAAAGTATCTCATTGGGCCTAATGATTTATGAGGTGATTCCCTTTTAGTTATAAATGGTGGGACAAATCAGCTCTCTTGCACTGTTACGTTCATAAGAGTGCTGAGGCACATGCACTAAGTACAGTTTGTTATCCAGCATTTACATTCAGGGATGCTTGCCCCCATGGGGAGTTCCAGATGTGGCCCCAGTGGATGGCATAAAAGGAAGTCATGAGGATGCCACTTCAGCATTCTCCAGCTGAGGATGGCATCTCGGGTGTAAATCTCCAAATTGCAAATGGCACAACTGGTGCATTATAAGTCATTTTAAACTTCATATGAGGTATGAAATTTTGTTTTTTGTGAAGCCCCCCGCATAACATAAGTCCACGTTTGGATTTTGAAATTTGATCTCCCGACCTCAATGTAATGTAGATCAGGTGGCCACATTTCGGGATTCCAAAATATAGCCTTTTTCTTTAGTTTATTATTTTCTGGTTGGTTTAATTTTTTTATCTGAAACTATAATAGGTGCTGTAAATCAAGAGGCATATGAGACCTGATTTGAAAATTGACTTTTATAATAACTAAACGAGGAAAATGGTGCTTTAACTAACTTGCTCAGTAAAAAAAAAATGATTAGAAACTGAAGACTGCTGCCTGTCTTTTTAGCAGCCTGTTTCTCTGTTCCATTTGAAGACAGTCTCCAGTAACTGATCATTTGAAAGTGTCAGAGGTCACATGCCTGCAAGAATACAGGCACAAGTCTTTTGAACACCCATAGACAAAGAATACTGAAAAAACAAATGTTTTCATTGTATGACTTAAAAATGGAGTGTGCTGCCAGAAAGAGACAAGCACCAATTTGAAGAGGATAATACCTAAACATACGAACATATGAAATTTGCCAGCTGATAAAGGCCTAGAGGTCTATCAAGTCTGCTCGAATGTGCAGCTAGCACCCCTTATTCTGCAGGTGCCCTTCCCTTCCACCCTTCCCCTCATTAACCCTCCCCCTTGTCCTGTCCCATCTTCGTTGAAGCCGTCCACTGTTCTACTGCATCCCAGTCCTGCAGGTAATATACATTCCACCCGGCCACCACCCTCTTTGTAAAAGTGTCTCCTCATCTCCTCCTGAACCTCTCCTGCTCCAGTCTCATATAATGGCCCCTGGTGGCCTCCTCCCTTACTTTGAACAGCCCCTCTGTACCCATCTTGTTTATTTCTTTCATGTATTTAAAGGTTTCAATCATGTCACCCTGTCTCCTCTCCTCCAGTGAGTACATGTTCAACTCTTCAACCTCCTCTCGTGTGATAAGTTCCCCAGCCCCTTGATCATCTTTTGTTGCCTGGCGCTGCACCCCTCCAGTAACTTAATGTCCTCTTCAGATACAGATGCCAGTACTGCATGCAGTACCCAGGTGTGGTCTCAACTAATGACCTATACAGTGGCAGAATCACCCTCCCTCCTCGAGGATATACCCTTGCAATACAACCCAGCATTTTGTTGGCCTTGCAGCTGCCTTCCCTACATTGTGCCGAGTTGTTCATTGACCCTGTAATGGGCACACCCAGATCCTTCTCCTCCTCTGTCTGGGCTAGCTGCACTCTCCCTAGCTGGTAACCTCTCCTTGGTTCTTCATCTCAAAATGCAGCACCTTGCACTTTTGGCATTAAAGCCCAGTTGCCAGGTGTCTGCCCCAGTTTCAAGCTTTGCCAGAATCATCCTGCAACCCCTGCCATCCCCCTAGGTCATCCACCACCGTACCAACCTTGGTATCATCAACAAACAGACTGATCTTGCTCTTGATGTCCCATGTTATGTCTGCAATGAATGTCCCAAACAACACTGGTCCCAACACCGAGTCTCTGTGGGACACTGCTCATCACTGCCCTTGGGTGTGAGAGCCCCCACCCACCACCACCCTCTGTTGCCTTCCTGCAGCCAGTTTCCTACCCATCTCACCAGCTTTGCACCCAGCCCCTGTGCCTACTAACTTTCTTCCCAGCCTTCCATGTGGCACCAAGTCGAATGCCTTACTGAAGTCCAGATACAGGACATCCACTGCATGGCCCTGTCCAGCTGCCTAGTTACCCAGTCATAGAACTCGACCAGGTTGGTTTGGCAGGATCTGCCATGTATGAAACCATGCTGTCTGCTGTCCTGGTCCTTGGCCTCTGGGAGGGCCACCAGCCTCTCCTTCAGGATAGTCTCCATTAGCTTACCCACATTGGATGTGAGGCTCACTGGTCTGTAGTTTCCAGCCCGTTCCCTTGGGGCCACTCTTGTGGAGGGCATCACATGACCATCCTCCAGTCCTGAGGTATGCACCCTGAATGTAGTGAGGCATTAAATAGGTCTGCCAGAATCCAAGACCATGGCTCTCCCAGGCTGTACTTCACTTAGATATGTAGATGCCTGAACATCTCCTTTAAAAAGTATACCTAGCCTGAGCACAGCTCTTCTCCTATGGACCAGAAAGAAACACCCCACCTCAATCCCATTACGCACTCTGAATATCTTGCAAGATTGTAATCTAGTATCTTGTAAAAAAAAAAAACCTGTACTGGTTTCATACTAAGGCTAAAAAGGTGTCTTGCCTCCTGCCAGTGTTCTGAACACTGTTCATTAGTGTGCAGAAAGAAAGGAAGAAACCATTATCAGGTTGAAAAAGAAAACAAAAGAGAAAAAAAAAACAAAAAAAAAGACTGAGCCCCAAAAATAAAATGAACACAACCTCATCTCTTTTTTTCCTCTTTTGTCTTCGTCTATCCAGAATACCTAAATCTGTGATTCCTCAGCCTGTGAGGATGCCACAGAGATAGATCAGATTCACCACCATCCTCCTCAGCTCCCTCCTCAAATAATAAGCATAAAATTCTGAACAGGAATGGCCTCATAACCTCTTTTCTATATAGATATTCTCTTGTCCTGTTTACCTGCTTTGGACCTTGTAACCGGTGGAAGCCAGCGCCTCATGTACTAAAGGAGCCACCATACCACCTGCCGCTTCTGGCAAGGTTAAATCTTCTACACCCACCAACCCATCCTGAACAATAATAGAACATTAATATCTATGTTAGTCTGAAAAGTCTGCTTGACCAAATTAATACCATCCTCTGCAGCTTTTGATGCTACTGGATTCAACTTCACATTTGGAATGCCCTGATTTACCTGAGTAAGTTCAGGGCTGTTAATAACTCATTAAATTTCATTTCCTCCTTTTGTGCTATTGCAACATATAAATCTTTTTTCAGCCGGACTTGGGTCAATACTATTATGTAGAAGCCCATGTGCAGATACGAAAAGAATGACCCTGCTCCTCACATAAATTACATCTCAGGGGTTGTCGACAGTGTGCTCCTATATGTCCCCGGTCCCCACATAATCCACACTTCTGTTTGTCACAAGCATTACTCAGGTGTCCCACATCACCACATTTGAAACAGGCCCGTGGCTGACCAGGGTAAAAAACTACCCCCTATCCCTGCCCAGAAAAAAACAATTAGGAAGGTGCTTAGTCTGACCATTTTCCAACTTCAAAAGTACTTGATATTTCCATCCCCCTGTCCATAATTGTTCTTCATCTAAGATGGGTTCTGGTAGTACTTTAATCGTACAGTGCTTTTGTAGCCAGTAGGTAATATCAGCCACATTCACTTCCTCATTTCTAAAGAGGATGGTAATCTTCTTTGCTAAAGGTTTGGTCAGGGGGATCGCCAAAAAAGGTCTCCACAAAGGGGAGAGCGTCATTACGCGATACTGCCTCCAAAAGCGTTCTAAACCAGCAGGGTGTTTAAAACTAACATCAAACATCACATCACCAGGTACATGTATCAATGCATAAATCTTGTATGCATAATATTTCATACTTTCTTTTAAAAGCACTTTACCCACAAATTTCCTATCTGAATTGACTCCATATCCCCTGTATTTTAACCTAATCAATCATGCCTCAGCAAGGTTCCATCAAAGTCTCTATCAACAGGAAACAAATGTTCAGCAACTTTACCATGCCAAATTTCTGCAGCAGGAATAGGCACAGTAACTGGGTTTGTCATATCCATAGGGATAGGCCCTTGTTTTTTCAAAACTGCTTCAGGCTCAGATGCAATGTGTAAACTAGAAGAGCCATCTGATTCCTGTTCCCTAATTTTTAGTAGTAAAGGATGCATTTCTTCTGTTAAGGATAAAGATGACTCTTCAGTAGGGGAGAACTGACCTGGAGGGATCAAAGAGTAGTAGCTTCCCTTGAGAAGGGCAGTAGAAGAAGGAGGTTACAAACCAGACTGTGAAACACCAACAGAGGCACAGTCAATGTTCGAATCCCACCCATTACCTGCAGCATTACGTTTCCATCCAGCAGCTATTAATGTAGTGGAAACCCAATCTTCATACAAAATACCATCTGTGTCCTGAACAGTGTCCTGACCAGAAACAAACAAAGCGTCCTGCTGAGAACCTGTAGTGGTGTTTGTCTTTGTAAAATCATGATTAACAAACTCTGTACTAGGGTCTGTAAAAGTATTATAAGCTGATACTATAATAGAGGAAGTACTCTCCGAAACCCCTGGCCTTGCTATCACAGTATCCATTTCTCACTCCCCTACCTCTTTCAATGCTGACACTCCAGGGTCCGATGTAGAAAAATCACCATCCAGATTCTCTTTAGGAGTCCCAGAAAAAGTCCCCAAGAAGCTAGCGTCTCTGTAGTCATCATAAGGCCTCCATTTTCATCTTCTCCGGTTCCTACGCACGCACGTAATTCCAGTTCCTGTGTCACCAAAACACTGCACTGACGTTCCTTCTCAAGAAGCAACCTCCGTGTCGCTTCCGTACAGCACTGTTCCGCTTCAACAACATTTTGTTCCAGGACTTCCATGGTTACCGCTTCCACCTGCTCCACGACCGGACAAGGTAATAAAACATTTTCTATGGTAGACTCCATTACTGAAGCAGCCAATTCCTGCTCCATTTGCGTTACAGGGCTGCAAAAATTTAAAGTACCGGTCCGTATTGCCGATACAACAACTCCTCCTCAGGAGCCAAGGAGTAGACCCTCTCCCTGGCCTCCCGCATGTCCTCTCCAAGCAAAGCTCCAACTACCACTGATCAGAGGATTCCAATCAGCCATACAGCGCCCTCTGCCTTCGCAGAGTAGGGGAATTTCCCCAGTGTCCTGGCCAAATTTCCCTCATTCACTGTAATTACCACCAACAGCTTAATCTGGTTCAAGGTCAGTTGGCTTCCATCTGTATCCCCCTCCCCTGGGTCATGCCTGAAAATAGGCAGGATTTGTCTAGTGCACTTACCTGGTCAACAAAAAATAAATAAATATGGTTTTCTGGGCCTCTGTTTTGCTCTATGAACATCAGAGCAATATAGTCTTAAACAAGATGATTTCTAGAGCTGTGTGGAATATAAAATTCTGCCTGTGGAATGCCTGTGGAATTACCATTCCGTAGAATTTCACAGAATTTGCATGAAAATTCTGCAGGATTTTGCCAAATTTTTAATTTCAGTTATTTCACTTTAATTTTAAAACTATAGATACAAATGACACCATGTGTGGTATGTTGACAGGTAATAATCTCTCACATGAGTGTACCAAATGTTAGAGTCATATTCTGAATGGGGAAGAGATATGAGCTGAAATGTTAGATCATTGGTGTGGTTTCCCAGACTCAGGAGGGTCAGTTTGGTTGTATTTGGTGAAATAAATGAAGCTATAACACTTTATCAACAACTACTGGATTCTTCATTATTTGGACTTATGTGCCCTGGGTGAGTGCCATGACTGTTTGTTTACTCTGACATGGATATATGCTCTATGTTTTAAGTCTCAAGCTTCAAGAGGGACTGAGTTATATGTAGCCAAACATTTTGCCAAAATTTTGATTTATGTTATTTTAATATAATTTTCTTAGTATTCATTGAAATTTTATAGCATTTTACAGGTATACAGGTTATCACTACATTTATATACTGTATATACATAGTTTTAGATTTCTAGCTTCAAATGGAACTGAGTTATAGCCTGCCAAACATGTTGCCAAAATTTGAATTTCAGTTTTTTCCCTCTAATTTATATAATTCATATGCTCTTCTGGTGGATAGTGATTCCTCTATGGAAGCACCTGTGGTGGAGACCAAGGAGAATGCTGGGAACCTTCACAAAGGAGACCACAGGAGGGTGGAATGGGACACATTAGGAAAATCTAAATGACACTGTTCATGAGCAGAGGTCTTAAAGTGGCTATGTCGAAAATTTAGTGGAAAAATTCTAAAATTGACTGTTTTACGAGCGTGCACTGCTCAAGATTCCACATACTACGCACGCTAGTAAGTTCATGAATTTTCAATATTTGCACTCCAATGACTTCCAAATACCTAAAAAGCACATACAAGCAAGCAACACTCGGCACTGACAAATGCTTGTTTGATATGCTATGATATGATATGATATGATATAATAAGATATGATATGGATATGCTTGGCAGGTAGTGTAGAGGTCAGCAGTTTTAGTAGTCAGATGTACACTTTCTCAAAGAAATGAACAGCTGAGTTGAGTTGCACACCAGTGATAGACCCTCAGGTTGGAGCAAGGATGCACACAGTATCAACAATTCAAACCTGAATGCAGAATATATAAGGATCACACCTAGTAAACTGAAGTTCCAATGAGCCTGACGTACATGCAATTCTGAGACTTAGCAGTACTCAAAAAAAAGTAGTAGCTCAAGACAATCTCTGGGGCACCAGAATGGAAGAATTCTGGCTACTCCAACACAGCAGGATAGTTTGCCAGGAAAAGCAGTAGGTGACTCTCATTCTAAGGGATTTTTTCCCTGCAAAGAACAAAGGATATCAGTGGAATCAGTAGTTCTACTGAACCAATCAGACTATGCTAAGAGAGAAGAGGGGCAAAACAGTCACCCAGAGAGGAACAGCAGGACTGCAGAAAGTTCATCCCAGCTTATCAAATTAAGTAGGTATACGTGCATTTTGAATGTTACATTCTACAAAAAGAATTCTGGATGAGTCATCTATATGCTACCATAAATATTTGAAAAAATGTTGCCATTAATCTTTTTGTTTGTTTTTCCACTATAAATTTAAAACTTCTAAACCAATGTATCCAGTTGTGAGACAGCAGGATACACTGACATCAGATATGCATGTTAAATGTTAAGAGTATGCCTGCAAAAGCTGAGAAGTTACAAATAGACACATTTTGAGAGTTTACACAAAATGTTGCAAATATTTACAAAGTAAAATACTGAAACCCTATAACATGCAGATCTCTTCTCCAGTTCTCTCCATATCTAGATGATTATATAACCATTATAAAAATGTTATGTGTGCTGATTTATACATATCTAGCACCAAAGGTGCCGAGTTATATGCAAATAAAAAATGTTTCATGAAAATTACTGCAAAAATAAAATGACAGATTTTAAGCATGAATAATATTGAGACAATGTACTCTAATGTCATGAAATCTAGAACATTTTTAGAATGCACAACACCAAGTAATTATACCAAATTTGATATCCCTGGCCCAATAGATGGCAGAGATATATTCAGATAAAAGGTTTCATGACATTTCACACAAAAAATAAAATGACAGCTTTTGAGCTCCTATAATTTTGAGACAATCCATCCTAACATCATGAAATGTTGCACATTGTCAGAACACCTATCATCAAGTACCCCATGCCACATTTAAGAGCTCTGGCACAATAGATGGTTAAGGTATATGCAGATTAAAATGTTCATGAAATTTCTCACAAAAAATAAAATGACAGAATTATAATATTGAGACAATCCATCCTAAATTTTATAATATTCAGCATGTCATTGAAAATCATCCCAGAACATTAGCATGCCAAATTTCAGAGCTCTGATTTGATAGATGGTGGAGGTATGACCAAATAAATACATTTTAAAAATTGAAATTGAATTCCATGAAAATTCATGGGATTTCAAAAAATTTCGTAAAAATTACACAAATTTAGAATTTTCTCATTCTGCACCACTCTAGTGATTTATCACATGGCACAGATTCACATGGGCACTCATTCCTAGAATACTGTCAGCACCAAACCAAACGTGGCAACAATCCCTTAGAGGATTAAATATGCAGGTGAAAGACCACCATCAGTGTTAAACAGGCTTTCCTTTTTATTTGGCACCAGACCTCAGCAATAAGTCTGGTTAATATTGACACCATGCAATGTGCACAAAAATGCAAGCTGGACTTCCTGACACCATGTGAGTCACTAACCATTAAACCAGAAAGATTTCCATCAATAAGTTGGGTGACTCTGACATCCCCCAGCCGTAATGCAGCAGATGTCCAGGTATAAGAGCGCACAACTAATAAACTCCTACTCTGTAATATGCCAGAATAAATAAAAACTTCAGCTACTTTTGCCTCTACATTCACCTCATAGGATCATACATTGCAGATCAAATCAAGTCAAATCATAGTTTATTTATAAAAAGTGTCTTTCATACAACCAAGGCGCTTGTACACAATAAAATAAATGCAATAAACAATCACAACAAACAATAATCAATAAAATCTGACAGTTAAAACTCTAACACTTATGATAATACCTAAAAATCTGGATATGTCGGATTAAATAAATAGGTCTTTAGTGCAATTTCACACCTGATGAGGTAGAGAATTCCACAGGGTCAGGTCCACAAAACTGAGAGACTGGGCCCCAAATGTCTTTAAATGGACCCTGGAAATCTCTAGAAATCCCTCATCAGTGGATCAGACAGTGTGGAGGGAACAGTAAGGGCAAAGGAGATCTTACAAGTAACTAGGTCCCTGATCATGTAGGGCTTTACAGGTTAGCAAACTGACCTTGAAGGTGATCTGCCACTGCACTGGCAGCCAGTGCAGTCCACAGAGCACAGGCATTATATTACTGGTTCTAGATGTACCAGTCAATAGCCAGGCTGCCATATTCTGCAGCAACTGGAGATTGGAGATCAACCCCCGGTAGCTTTAGGAAAAGTGCCTTGCAGTAGTCAAGGCGAGAGGTAATGAAGGCGTGGACCAGTGTTGGAAGATCCTTGGAAGGAACCAGCTGTTTCACCTGGGCGGTGTTCCTCAGATGGTAAAAAGAGGTCTTGATGACTGCTGACACCTGTGATTTCAGGGTTGAGCCATCAACAAAAACGACCAGGTTCCGCACCCGGTCTGAGGTAGTCTGCTGAACACCCACAAGGCATAGCCCCTAGGGTAGACCTGCTGACAAACTCACCTTCTGATGACATGGGTCCATGACCAGCACCTCAGATTTAGCCAGGTTCAACCACAGTCAGCTTGCACTCATCCAATCCTGGATCTTGATTAGATAGTTGTTAAATACTGAGAGGAACCCATCCTGACTGAGTACAAAGGAGATGTACAGCTAAGTATCATCTGTATAGCAGTGAAAACTCAGACCATACAGCCTTATAATCTCTCTTAACAGCACCATGTACACAGAAACAACATGGGTGCCAAGATAGAGCCCTGTGGCACGCAGCAGGATGGGGGAGATGGGCATAGGAATAAATCCCAAATACCACTCTCTGGGTTCTAACCTCAAGGAAAGATTGAAGCCACCTGAGAACCATACCTGACAGTCCACAGAAGAGCTGCAGGCACTCCAACAACACACCATGGTCTACAGTGTCAAATGCTGCACAGAAATCAAGGAGGATCAAGATGGAATGGGTCTTCCAATCTATTGCTATTAGGAGGTCATTTAGTACCCAGACAAGGGCCATCTCAGTACTATGTCTGTTCCTAAACCTTGACTGGAGCAGATCATAGACATTGTGACTGATCAAATGATCATCCAATTGTGATGCAACCACCTTCTCAATAATTTTATCTACAGCAGGTAAGTTAGAGACAGGTCTGTAGTTCGCCAAGCTGTCCGGGTCAAGGGAGGGCTTTTTAGGGAAGGGCCGAACAACCGCCTCCTTCAGGGAATCCAGAAATATCTCCCTCTCCAATGACCTCCAGACTTTCTTGACTAGGACCGAGCCTATCTCATTTATGCATCCTTCCAGGAGGCATGTAGGGCTTGGATCCAAACTACAGCTGGTTGGTCACAACATCTGGATGCTCATCACAATGTCAGTGACTATGGGTCAGCTAAAGTCAGACAGGTAAACTGGGGCCCAACATCTCCTGCCATCCACCGCAACTTCCATTAGGCGAGCCAGGTTGATGCCAGACCTGACTGTGGCAACCTTATCTGCAAAGAACCAAGCAAACGTGTCACATTATTCTAGTGACAAGGCTCCCTCAGGCTGGAGACAGATTGGATTGCACAATCTGTCCACAGTTCGGAACAGCTGAGCTGGTCAGTTCTGTGCAGCAGAAATCTTCCTGGACAGGAATTTTGCCTTCTTATGGGTGATTGCTAATTGATAGATCACATAATGGTCCAGCAATTTAAGTCTGGCACACTCCAGGCCCGATTTCCACCAGCTCTGCTCTAGCATTCACCCCACTCTCCTCAATTCCTTCAAGGTCTCATCAAACGAAGGAGATCTTGAATGAAGGGTGAGTGAGTGAACATGAACAGGCGCCATGGAGTCCAGTGCCACCACCACTGCCTTATTATAGGCATATACTAGATCCCCTGGATCCATGCATTCACTCAGTACATCTGATGGATCCAGAACCATCATTAGACCATCTGGGGTAACACCCCTCAAAGGACGGTACTGGATCATCTCCATAGGGGCAGACATACCGGGGGAGGCTGTGAAACTAAACCCAGTGGTGTGATGGTCAGACCATCCAACTGGCTCCACTACCAAATTGGATATCTCCATCCCCAGGAGGAACACCAAGTCCAATGAATGATCTCCAATATGGGTTGAGGAGGTAATAACCTGTGTAAGGCTGGGGAACACATTAGCTAGAGGAAGTCTTGACTAAATTGCAAAAGTTCCTTGTTGACCAAGACATTGAAATCTCCCAGGATTAGCCATCTGGGGGACTCCAATGTCAGGTCAATAATGAAGTCCATGACTTCCTGCAGGAAAACTTTCCTATCTACTGGTGGACAGTAGATGAGAAGAATCCTGCACCCTACACCATCACCCAAAATACATTCAAAGGAGTTGGTGATCCCCCCTGGAACCTCTACCAGGTTCACTTCTGACTTAAAACAGATGGCTACACCTCCGCCCCTATGATCCATCCTCGGGCAGTGTATCACCGAGCACCAAGCTGGAATTGCTGAAGCCAGAACTGGACCAGCATTTTCATCCAGCCAGGTCTCTGTGATGTATGTCAGGTCAGATGATCCAAACAAGATCTGCTATTAAAACAGTCCTGCTCTTAATAGTGGAGAAGAGAATTAGGTCCTGCACCTGGGTCACCATGCTTAGCTCAGCAACATGTAAAATAGGAAAGAATTGCCAGCACAGATTACTCACAGTCCTCAGTAATAGTTCCATGTGCTATTACATAGTTCTATCAATAATTTTTTTTAATGCATAATAACAAAGATTAAGCATTTAAAAAAAATACATTTTTTATTGATGGAACAATATGATACGTACTGCCTGATATCTGCTAGGAAATGTATCAGCTCTTTTTGATAAATGTGTTACCTAGCACTCATAACAAACTATGTTACAGAAAAAAATATATTTTTTTTTATTTATTTCACTCCGGTTACGACTCATGGGATCTTCTCTCTGGCATCTGTTCTTTATCCTGCCCATCTGTTTATCCCTCAGCTTGAGCCCCCAGTGCAGCCAGCACCCCTGGATTCACCCACCTAGGGAGGGTAGCCTTTGACTCTTTGGGCTCTCTTACAAGTCAGATAGAGGTGCGCATGGAGGGAGGAAGTGGAAGGCCAGCTGAGGAGAACCCGGCAGAGGGCATGGGGACAGGTGGCGTTGCCTGTCCCACAAGCTGGTCTTTTCCTTGTTCTGCACTGGTTTCCCATCCCTGTGTCGGTGCACCCCAACACTCTTGGCACATGGCAACCCTGCCAGCATCAGCCACGCTGATCTCATTCTGCCTGGCATGCTGCGACATCCCCTGGTCTCCACCAAGGGTCGCTGTCATGTCTAGCTGACCCAACCCGCTCTCCTGGGGAGGAGAGCACCACTAGGGCACTTTGTCCTCAACCCACCCTGCCAACCCAGCGGCGCCCGAGCCCGTTCCCGAACTCAGGTCACCGGTGTAGTGTGAGTTGTGGCATCCAATGCTTCAACCCTCAGAGCCACCAGGCAAGCTCAAGAGAATTGTCTTTAATATTGTTTTTAAGACAAACTGTTTGCACTGTCACTTTAAAACACACTGTATTTAATGGAGCTTGGTGAATGAGACTGCCATCCTATGAGTAAGCACCAGGGGGTGTGAAACGTGTTAGGAGGTTTGTGTTTTCCTGAAGGAGGGGGCAGCAAGCACTGAAGCTTTGTGCACTTTGAATAACATTCAGCACTTTTTGGCTCCTTAAAGAAAAGGACTTGCGTTTGTTTGTTCAAAGCACTGTGGAATGTATTCTTAATAGACCTGGCGTTGCACAACACTGCCCGAGTAGGATGAGTGACCAAGGAAGACCGTGTTACTTGTCTGCCAATAGCAGAGCCCTTGGGTATGGGAACCAGGCAGGGAGGACCCCTTTCCTGACCCATTTCACCCCAGGATATCTCCTTGTTCCCACTACCCCAATCCATCCACTCCTTTCCATTCCCTCTTCCAACTCAACCGCTGCCCTCCTCCTCCTAACTATCCCCAGAACTCACAAACTGGACTAATTCCTCTTCAAGCTACACAATACTGGCAGATGGTTTATCAAACTGCAGCGACACAATAATTCCATCAACATTCAGGGAATTACCTATACACATCAATTTCATGGCACAGTGTAAAAAATTAAAACACAAGACTCAAAATGAAGTTTTGCATCTCTTTATTATAGAAATCAACTTCAACCTTCTGCTGCCAAGCACATCTTGTCATATTAAAACTAGAAATGTAGAATATGTCCTTTTTCTGCATTTATCATAGACTGCAAAATTCTATTATCTATTGGACTGACAAAAAAAAGCAAACAATTGCAAATTAAGTAGTAATTCAACAGTTGAATGTTCAATATATATTTACAAAGTTGTTAACATTTCATTTGTTGCACTGTCAGTAAGAAAACCAGCATTCTAAAACAGTTCCTTCTTGCAGTAAACACATTTAGCAACTGCATTACTGTGTTTGCATTCTGTTGTTTATTTTTAAAACCATACACTATAACAAATAAACTATGGGCTAGCATTCAAAATTCACCTTGTGTTTCCATCTCACAGTTGAGATAATAGAGGTTCATATGCTGTTATCTCAACCACTGAATGGAAACACAGACTCATTGTGTATGGTTGCCCTTGCACTATTCTCTAAATATTCCTGAGAAATAAAATGCATGCATTAATGCTTATGTTGCCACAAAACCCAAACTCAACAAAGGTAGGAAATGGACTACTAGGGCTGTCAAGACAGAGTCCTCAAAGTTTAGAAAAGTACTACTAGGGTTGTTAAGCTTTAGTCCCATACCCCTCCAACCTGCTCTACCCTCATGATCCAAGGTCTAGTTAAAGATTGCTATTTACATATTTTGGAATATGTTGACCGGTAGGAGGTAAAAACATAAAAACACAGACAATGATAGCAGAAAAAGACCAAAGGTCCATCTAGTCTGCCCACAGGTCCCTATCTACCCTGGGAGTTGGGACCTATTGTCACTAAGAGTTTTGATCTCTCCCAGTCCACCTTCCTGCTCCCATTCCTACTCCTGCTGACCTGAGCAACCCACAGACCCTTACCTTTGCCCCAACCATGCTTGAAACCATTCACAATCCTGTCTGCCTCCCCCTTTTCTGGCAGACTGTTCCATGACGCTGCCACTCTTTTTGTAAAATAGAAATTCCTCACATTCACCTTATACTATTCCCCTGCCAGTTTTCCCTTGTCACCTCCTCTTCTTGACTCACTACTCCTGCTAAATAGTTCTCTGTAGTTCACCCTGTTCATTCCTTTCAGGAACTTAAAGGTCTCTATCATATTGCTCTCTCTTGCCCGGTCTGAAGTGAGACCAGACTGTTGATTCATGGCCCTGCACCTGTAGCTTGGCCTTGGATTATGAGGCTAGAGGAGGTTAGAGGGGTATGGGACTTACCGTAGGCTTTACAAGGTCAAGTTGAGAACAGACTTATTGAACAGCATTGCAGCGCCAGGCTCCCTGTCGACTGCAGTTTGCAGTCGGCAGGGAGCCGTGCACAGCAGGGTCTGTTTTTTTCTTTTAGCTTCTTTTGGCAGGCTTTGCTTATTCTGGATTTTAAGGTAAAGCACCAGAAGGCAAACTAATGGGCAGTAGCTGTTCCAAAATATTTTTCATAACATTTTAAAATTCTATGGAATTTCAAAAGTATTATGCAGAATGATATATAAACTATGGAACTCTTTTCTTCAGTTTGCACTGAAGAGTCCATTTAAACTGCAGGATAATTTTCCTCAGTTTATGTAAATTGTAGAATAACATTCCTCAGTTTATGAAAGCTGCAGAATAATATTCCAGAGTTTATGTAAACTGCTGAATAATATTTCTCAGTTTATGTAAATGGCAGTACAATATTCCTCAATTTATGTAAACTGCGGAACAATATTCCTCAGTTTATGTAAGATGCGGTACAATAAACTGTAGAATAGTATTCCTCAGTTATGCAAACTGCAGAACAATATTCCTCAGTTTATGTAAGCGGAGGAACAGTATTCCTCAGTTTATGTAAGCTGCAGAACAATATTCTTCAGTTTATGTAAGCTGCAGAACAATATTCTTCAATTTATGTAAGCTGCAGAACAGTATTCCTCAGTTTATGTAAGCTGCAGAACAATATTCCTCAATTTATGTAAGCTGCAGAACAATATTCCTCAGTTTATGTAAGCTGCAGAACAATATTCCTCGATTTATGTAAGCTGCAGAACAATATTCCTCAATTTATGTAAGCTGCAGAACAGTATTCCTCGGTTTATGTAGGCTGCAGAACAATATTCCTCAGTTTATGTAAGCTGCAGAACAGTATTCCTCAGTTTATGTAAACTGAAGAACAGTATTCCTCAGTTTATGTAAGCTGAAGAACAGTATTCCTCAGTTTATGTAAGCTGCAGAACAGTATTCCTCAGTTTTTATAAGCTGTAGAACAGTACTCCTCAGTTTTTCTAAGCTGAGGAACAGTATTAATCAGTTTAGGTAAACAATGGAAAACTATTCCACAACTTACATAAACTGCAGAAGAATTATTCCACAATTTATTTAAACTGTGGAATAATTATTCTGCAGTGTATGTACACTGCAGAATAACTATTTGACAGTTTATTTAGACCATGGAATAATTATTCCATAGTTTACATTAAATTCTGTGGAAATCATCGTGGCCCTGGAATTGCAGAAAAAAGGGGCCTTGGCCACGACCCTCTGCCTCCTATCATTCAACCAGTTTCATACCAAGCTTACCACTTCCTCCCCAGCTCCTAGGATGCTTAGTTTCTTTACAAAAACCTCCGGCGTGGCACAATGTTGAAGGCCTTACTGAAGTCCAGCTGATGTACCTTAAGTAGACTAGTGGCATGAAATAGTTGGTAAAGTGGCAACTTATGTTACCTCTGATTTACTATATGTATTGTATAGGCCAGATGTGTAACTAGCGATGTGCTATGTACCATTATTGTACTGGGGAGGACGCTGTTTGTGTTTTTGTACGTTTTGTCTACTGCACATGTGTGACTGTGTAAAACTGATTTTTTTTTCTAAGTAAAAAGTTCATTGATTTTAGAAAAGGCAGCTACTGGTGGAACAGCTGATTGTTGAGTGTTATCATAATGTGAATGCTGACATAACAGCCTGCTGTACTGCAATATTACCATATAGTCTGGAGTCAGAGATGGAGTGT
The DNA here is from genome assembly GCA_016271365.2 of Neoceratodus forsteri. NCBI lineage: Eukaryota > Metazoa > Chordata > Ceratodontiformes > Ceratodontidae > Neoceratodus > Neoceratodus forsteri. The sequence goes on from CM057452.1 coordinate 1,487,234,753, forward strand.
GAACAAAAGATACAGCCAACAAGTTTGAAAAGTTGCTCCCATGAAATATAGCTTGTGCGTCACTTAACAGTTTTACAGTATCCTCCTCTTACATTCTTTCTCCACTCCTTGGGGAGAGGTTCATGGCTTTTTTCACTTAAACTTAAAATTCTTAATTCATGCATAATTTTTAATGTACTAGTGCTGCATTTGAACAAATGACAGTTTCATATCTGTCACGATGCAAGGAACATTTTGTAGAGTTTCTTGTCTTTGTACCTTGTGTAGTCTTCAAGAAATTTTTTCCTTGTATTTACTTCCTTAGAATACAAAGCTAAAGCCTGGAAATAAGAGATATTCATGGGAATTTTTTGCAATATGAAGTTATGCTTGCATTGTATGTATCATTTATATGTTGCTTACAATTTGAATTTAAGAACACTGACAGCATTGAAATGAACACTCCTTTGTCTCAACTGCAAGTGTTTGCTTCTAGCATGTAAATTCCCCTAAATCATGTAAAACTTTAAATAGTTAAACAAGTCACAGTTCCTTAAACATTTTACAACATATTTTATTATATAGCTTTTGTTGACCAGGTAAGTACACTAGACAAGACATTTGTCTATTTTCAGGAACAACCCGGGAGACTACAGGAAATGCAAGTTCAAAAACATAGGACAAACATGATACATATTGAGTTAGTTTCACAGCGTCAGGGAAGGCAAACATATTCAGTATGTACACAACAGTAAAACATATGCATGGGGATACGAACAGTGCAATAAATACAAATTAGAGTTGTAACAGCTACAAATTATATACAGTTAACCCCAGGAGAGTGGAGCCACAGTCAGAACCATACCCAAAACATGGGGTGGATACATTATATACAGTTTAGAGCCACAGTCAGAGCCACACCAACACATGGGGTGGAGACATTATATACAGGGCCAAACCCAACTGAACAAAAGTTACATTTTTACATTCCTGATGAATTACCAGTTCAGCAAAGTCCCACATTAGCTGGTTTAACAATTGTAGTACAGGTATTAATATATTTTCCCTCTGTAACATCATTATTCTTTATTATTAGAAGGAATTTGAAGGTGGACAAGGCGCCAGGCCCATATGGCATCCACCCCTGGGTACTGAAGGAGCTGGCAGAGGTCCTTGCAGGACCTTTGGCAGACCTATTTAATGCCTCACTACATTCAGGGTGCATACCTCAGGACTGGAGGATGTCTCATGTGATGCCCCTCCACAAGAGTGGCCCCAAGGATGAACTGGGAAACTACAGACCAGTGAGCCTCACATCCATTGTGGGTAAGCCAATGGAGACTATCCTGAAGGAGAGGCTGGTGGCCTCCTAGAGGCCAAGGACTAGGACAGCAGACAGCATGGCTTCATACATGGCAGATCCTGCCAAACCAACCTGGTCGAGTTCTATGACTGGGTAACTAGGCAGCTGGACAGGGGCCATGCAGTGGATGTCCTGTATCTGGACTTCAGTAAGGCATTCGACTTGGTGCCACATGGAAGGCTGGGAAGAAAGTTAGTAGGCACAGGGGCGGGTGCAAAGCTGGTGAGATGGGTAGGAAACTGGCTGCAGGGAAGGCAACAGAGGGTGGTGGTGGGTGGGGAGCTCTCACACCCAAGGGCAGTGATGAGCAGTGTCCCACAGGACTCGGTGTTGGGACCAGTGTTGTTTGGGATATTCATTGCAGACATAACAGGGGACATCAAGAGCAAGATCAGTCTGTTTGCTGATGATACCAAGGTTGGCACGGTGGTGGATGACCTAGGGGGATGGCAGGGGTTGCAGGATGATTTGGCAAAGCTTGAAACTGGGTCAGACACCTGGCAACTGGGCTTTAATGCCAAAGGAGTGCAAGTGCATTTTGGGATGAAGAACCCAGGAGGATTACCAGCTAGGGAGGTGCAGCTAGCCCAGACAGAGGAGGAGAAGGATCTGGGTGTGCCCATTACAGGGTCAATGAACAACTCGGCACAATGTAGGAAGAGCAGCTGCAAGGCCAACAAAATGCTGGGTTGTATTGCAAGGGTATATCCTCGAGGAGGGAGGAGGTGATTCTGCCACTGTATGGGTCATTAGTTAGACCGCACCTGGAGTACTGCGTGCAGTACTGGCCCTATATCTGAAGAGGACATTAAGTTACTGGAGGGGTGCAGCGCTAGGACGACAAAGATGTTCAAGGGGCTGGGGGACTTATCATACGAGGAGGAGGTTGAAGAGTTGAACATGTACTCACTGGAGGAGAGGAGACAGGGTGACATGATTGAAACCTTTAAATACATGAAAGAAATAAACAAGATGGGTACAGAGGGGCTGTTCAAAGTAAGGGAGGAGGGTCACCAGGGCCATTATATGAGACTGGAGCAAGGAAGGTTCAGGAGGGAGATGAGGAGACACTTTTTTACAAAGAGGGTGGTGGCCGGGTGGAATGTGTTACCTGCAGGAGTGGTATGCAGTAGAACAGTGGACTGCTTCAAACGAAGATGGGACAGGACAAGGGGGAGGGTTAATGAAGGGGAAGGGTGGAAGGGAGGGGCACCTGCAGAATAAGGGGTGCTAGCTGCACATTCGAGCAGACTTGATAGACCTCTAGGCCTTTATCAGCTGGCAAATTTCGTATGTTCGTATGTTTAGGTATTATCCTCTTCAAATTGGTGCTTGTCTCTTTCTGGCAGCACACTCCATTTTTAAGCCATACAATGAAAACATTTGTTTTTTCAGTATTCTTTGTCTAAGGGTGTTAAAAAAACTTGTGCCTGTATTCTTGCAGGCATGTGACCTCTGACACTTTCAAATGATCAGTTACTGGAGACTGTCTTCAAATGGAACAGAGAAACAGGCTGCTAAAAAGACAGGCAGCAGTCTTCAGTTTCTAGTCATTTTTTTTTTTTACTGAGCAAGTTAGTTAAAGCACCATTTTCCTCGTTTAGTTATTATAAAAGTCAATTTTCAAATCAGGTCTCATATGCCTCTTGATTTACAGCACCTATTATAGTTTCAGATAAAAAAATTAAACCAACCATAAAATAATAAACTAAAGAAAAAGGCTATATTTTGGAATCCCGAAATGTGGCCACCTGATCTACATTACATTGAGGTCGGGAGATCAAATTTCAAAATCCAAACGTGGACTTATGTTATGCGGGGGGCTTCACAAAAAACAAAATTTCATACCTCATATGAAGTTTAAATGACTTATAATGCACCAGTTGTGCCATTTGCAATTTGAGATTTACACCGAGATGCCATCCTCAGCTGGAGAATGCTGAAGTGGCATCCTCATGACTTCCTCTAATGCCATCCACTGGGGCCATCTGGAACTCCCCATGGGGGCAAGCATCCCTGAATGTAAATGCTGGATAACAAACTGTACTTAGTGCATGTGCCTCAGCACTCTTATGAACATAACAGTGCAGAGAGCTGATTTGTCCCACCATTTATAACTAAAAGGGAACCACCTCATAAATCATTAGGCCCAATGAGATACTTTCATCAGACAGTATCTCACTGGGCTTAATGATTTAAGGAGATGTTACCTCTTGGCTATAAAGGAACACTGGGGCAAATGTGTGTTCTGGGGGTGTTACGCTTGTTAGAGTACTAAGGCACATATCCTAAGTGTTGTTTGTCATCCAGCACTCATATTGAATATTATTATACGGGGGAAATGGACCCCTATGTTTATCATTAAAAGGGATATCGCCAGCTTTCTAACCAATTTTTAGTACCCATGTAAAAGTTGTGCCTGTGAACAGAGTTTCTAATGCATATTTGCTATATTTAATCATTATTATTCACATAAAAGACTTTCACTTGTCCCAGCCTTAATGCTATAGTCTGCTCTTTCACATGCATCCTCAAGATAGGTATGTCACTGAATGATGCCAAACTCATATATGAATGAGTCTGGTGGTTTTGTGGCATGTAAACTGAATAGCTTGCTGATTAATGCTAACTGCACTGATTTCTGCAGCATCACTTCTTTTTGAAACCAATAGCTATTTCGTATAAAAATTGTTGTCTGAAAAGTGAAACTGGAACTAAGTACATGTGCATTGTGAGACTACATGTATTGGCACAGGCTATTAGGATGGCTGTCACCTCTTTTTGCAAAGAGGTTGATCTTTTTTGTTGTTGTTGGTTAGTTTTATTCAGGAGTGTAGGATACACCATTGCACTCAAGCAGGTGAATATGATTAGTCCAATATAATAAACTAAAAGGGATGCACTGAAATTACACACAATATTGGATGCAGACATGTGGATGTGGTTGTGATTATTCACAGCGATATGCAAATAATGGGCCCTAAGCATGATCGGGTGAGAATTAAGCACCAGAGGTGCATATCTCACCCATGTAGCTCTGCAGCCCCAGACTGGTGCAGGGTACACTGTATTCATTACTGCATGCACAGGCAAGGCACCTGTCAGAGGCCCTGCCCCTGCAGTGCAGAGATGCATGAAAGTCATTTTCGCAGACCAGATGCACATCCAGTGGGATGCCTGGGCCCTATTCACTAACCGATCCCTTGCAGCTGTGGGACATGGATGTCAAGACAGAGTGTGATGTGTGCCACCAACTTTGGGCAGGTGGGTGGCCAGCCGCCCCAGTCCTCCTTGTTGTTACAGGGGCTGAGTCACCATGTGGGGGGTCTGCAGTGCCCCGATGTTAGCATCACAGCTGGCAGCATCCTGGGGGGCACATATCCCTTATGGCTAGGCATTATTCAGCATAAGGTGCATCCCTTCACCCAGCACTCTGCACCTTTGTGAATGGCGTGGAGTGCAATCATGCACCCAATACATCACCTGCCCACCTCAGCATGTTGCTGTCTGTGCAGCCAGGGGTGAATAATTGTCACATGCAAACCCTGTGACTGCCACATGAGGGTGTGTGGGATCCCGCTCCATGGCATTCAGTCATAGGGATGCCAACATGCCCAGTGTATGCAGTGTGTTGGCACTGTGAATAGGGCCCATTACGTTTAAGAAAGTTAGTCCATAAACAAGGGGAGTGCTAAAAGTTCAAACACAAATTACTTTAAATACTTAGGAAAATACTGCTTTTAGTCTATTTTGGTGACAGATGCAGGTCATATCTGAAAAATAGATAACTACTTAAGACAGAAAAAGATATCTACATGCAGCGGATTTCCAGAAATTTGATGTGAAGGGTGGAATTTCTATGATGCAACCTTTTTTGATACAAAGTATTTAATGTTCTTTAAGGAACAACAACCCTACCGCCAAGTAAAACCAAGTAAAACTTCTACTGCTGCTGCTAATACTACTATGGGTCAATGAATTCTCATGTTATGCCATTATCAGAGACAATAATTCATTAATACATGGATTAATTAATAGAATAATAGAAGAGGATCGAGGCAGATGAAAAAATGGGAAGACAAGGGATGTTGATGGAAAGGAAGGGCAGACAAACAGAGATGAGGGTGACTCTTGGTTGAAGAAGAAGAATTATGAGGGCCCATTCATCAAAATTCTGTCTATCAAATAAGTATGATTGCTGGGGTATTCTAATAATACTTTGAAAAGTTAGTCTGCAGACAAGGGGAATGTTGAAGTTCAAATACAAATTAATCTAATAACTAGGAAAATACTGCTTTTAAACTATTTTGGAGACAGGTAAAGGCAGTATTTGAAAAAAGATAACTATTTAAGAAAGAAAAGGATATTTTCAAGCAGAAGATTTCCAGAAATCTGATGTGAAGAGCAGATTTTCTATAATGTAACCTTTTGCTACAAATTGGTTAATATTAATATTATTTTCGGAACTTCAACCTTACCAACAAATACTACTACTGCTATTACCACCACTATTACCAGTAATAATACTTTTCCTGCTACTACCATATGTAAGTGAATACTCATGTTATGCAGCCTTCAGAGACCATTCAATTCAATTTTCTGTTTAACAAGGCAAAACAGCTATTGAGCAGAGCTCATTTGCGAGATGGTCCTGGGACAGACAAAATGTTTACAAGGCATGTACAATTTAAGATAATTAGTATCCCAATAAGATATTACAATGTAACAAGCAGAAAGACATCAAGTGCACAGATATTAAAAGCGACCAGGACATCCATATTACACTTCAACCTGACCAGAGTACTCAATTACAAAATAGTGTGGTTAGCAAATATAGATTTAGGCAAAGAAGGGTAGCTAGGAAGAATAGTGGGAAGAGGAAAGGATGGAAGAGAGTGAGAGGCAACAGTTTAGGCTTTGAGGTTGGAAAATTTTGTAGGTACGGAGGGAAAATGGAGTGCTAGGATGGCTACTTAGGAGAGGGTTAGAATGGCTACAAAGGGGTGAAATGGAGGAAGGAGAATAAGGCAGGGAAACAGGGTAGTAGCCGGGCTGCAACGGATATGCAGACCAGGATGTAGGGCATTTAAGTATGACAGTTACATGCTTTATACAGCACACTATTTAGCTTAGATTTAAAGGCAGTAACACCAAGTATTTGGGTATGTCTGTAGTGACTTTTGGAGGTGTTCTAAAGAGTTAGGAGGGAAAAGCTGATTTTAGAGACACCATAAAATTTTCTGACCTTTGGGAAAACAAATGTGATGAGGGAATAGCATCTTGGGCAGTAGGTCCCTGTGCCATTGGAAGAGATTGGTGATGTATATAGGCACCTTGTTGAAAATGGCTCTATATATCCACAGAGAAGCATTCTACAATCTCCTGGTACTAAGAGAGGACTAGTCTAACATAGTCTAAACGAGCAGTGATGGGTGTTGAAGGGAGCACCTGCAATGAAGCGCAGTGCACGGTGATACAGTGTGTCAAGTATGAAAAGTACAACTTTTGGGCAGTGTCTGTAAAGAATGTCTCCATAGTCTAGTAATGGAAGGAAAGTAGATTGAACTAGCTTTACTTTCACCTCGTAGTTAAGGAGTGTTTGATCTGGGAAGAATATATCCAATCTTTGCCTTAATGTTTTAGCTAGCTCACCATTGTGGTGTGTAAAGCTGAGATTACTGTCAATCCAAAACCACAGGTATCTGAAAGTTTTCTACAACTTCCAGAGTCTCTCCATGAAGAGTTTGGATCTTTAAGACATGATTACTTGGAGCAGGTTTTGTAGAGCAAGAGAAGGTGGAGATGAACATGGCTTTGGTCTTTTTTGCATTCAGGTATAATTTAAACTGTAGACGGTTGTGTTGAAGGACATCAAATTCCCTCTGTAGTTCTGCACATGTTAGTTCAGGGGTAGACTTGGTTGTGTAAATAACCGTATCATCTGCGAAGAGGTGAATATTTGCAGTAGTGATATTAGAGCCAATCTTATTTATGTAAATTGCAAAGAGAAGAGGTCCCAAAATAGACCATTAAGGCTCCCTCTCAGAAGTAGTTTAAGTGGTGAGATGTCCCCTGTGCCTTAACTTTCTATTTTCTGCCAATAAGGTAGGATATCAATCACCTCAAGACAGTGTTATCAAGCCCGAGACAATGCAGAATGGATAATAGCAAGTCGTGCTTGACAGTGTCGAAGGCCTTGCTTAGGTTAAGAAAAAGATTGCAGATGTGTCTTTTGGAGTCAAGCATGGATTGTCAGTCATTAGTTACTTTGGTGAGGGCAGATATTGTACTGTGCTTAGGTGGAAAACCACTCTGGATTGGATTTAACAGGTTATTAGTTTCCAAGTATACCCTCAGTTGTTAGTTAACTAGTTTTACTAATAGCTTAGCTAGTATGGGTAACAAGGAAATGGGCCTGTAAGTATTAAGGTCACAAGTATCACCAGATTTGAAGAGAGAAATAATGTGGGTATTTTACAGCATGCTGGAAGATCACTGAAGGATAAGGACAGCTTAAAGAGATGCGTGATAGGGGCAGTTAGGTGGTGATTGCCTACTTTTAGAAAAAGAGGCTCTAGAAGATCAGCACCAGCCCTTTTCTTAAGGTCTAGAGAGATGAGTAGGTCCTTGATCTGCATGTAGGATACAAGACTGAAACTGAAAGAGGTGCTATATGGGTTTTCGTTAGATACAATGGTATAGAAGTCCTTACTGAAGGGCTGAGTGAGTAGCTCGCTTGCTGGCAAAGAGTTGAATGCTAGCACTGCCATAGTAAAGTGATTTTTAAGTTGTTCAATAACGATAGCTCCGTCCAGTGAAAATATAAAATTTCCAGAAATAATTTTGAGGCAACAAGACATTGGTGTATGGCTATGAATTTCCTGACAATTCTCCAAAAGTGTGACCATGTTATTTGAGATGATACTAGAGATGACTGGAAATATATAGATTTTGAGCCCTTATGAGTTTGGTACAGAGGTATCTGGCTGTTCTGAATACTGTCCAGTCAAGGTCGGATTTTGTTTTAGGTCCTTTTCCAGAATCTGTCTCTATTTTTATGCCTCTTTAAGAAAAGGAGTAAACCATGGGCATGACCTTTTCTAGTCTTTTTGTAAGAGGCATGTTTGTCAACTACCCTCATAACAAGAATCTGGAAGATGTTATAGGCTCCAGAGACTGAAGAGACCAAGTAAAATCCTGCCACCTAATCAGCTTAGGTCTGGGAGGAAAGTAGATTGTTTGAATGATTTAAGGTTTCTTTATACACTGAAGGTAGAAGTTGAAGTATGCTTTGGTGAGCATCCTGTGAATACAACTGCTCTGTGATCACCTAGGTCATTGTGAAACACCCCAGCATGAGAAATGTTATTAGGCTTACTTACAAGCATTAAGTCGATAAGAAAGCTACTGGTAGGATTTCTTGTATTTAGGCTGATAATGCCAGTGGTAACTTGAGATAGGCCGTGTTCATCATGAACACCCTTCAGAAGTTTGGAGCTATCAGAGATCCAGTCGAGATTAAGACCCTCATAATTACACATCCAGTCTCAGGTTTCTGCAATATGTTATGTAGGTGTGGAATTATCCTAAGCCCCCGATGGTGGTCTGTAGCAGGCAGTTATTGAAACAGCCTCCTCAGGAGACACTGACATCTTTAGGGTAAGACTTTCAAACTCCTTCAGAACAGAGGATGAGTCAGTGACTGTTACAAAAAATGTGTCCTTTATGAATAAAGTAACTGGGAGGGTACTTTATTTGTAAACAACAATTTTTTTGGGAGGATCTATAAGTTCTAAATACATTGTAAGAGGGGAGGTTGATTATGTGGTCAGATATAGGACCCTTGAGCCCAGTCTCAGAGAGCATAAGCACATCAAATTTGGAATGGAGTACCCATGCTTGAATCATACCCTGTGTTTTTAGGAAGCTGCATACATTTAAATTCAGGAAGCTGATACCTTTTAGTTGAGGTAAGTCCTAAGGGGTCTCTAAGGAAGTCAGTGGCCCTGGATTCAGTTCAGCATTCCCAGAACACAGCAATAGGAGAAGAATAAGTTATTTAAGATTATTTAAGAGTACCTTAAAAATAAAGGTTCGGTGTCTTTTTCTGAGTGTCAGTTTAGGGGAAGGCAGGCAAGGGGAGTGAGAATGTTTAAAGTTAGCCAATGCAGGTAGTGCAGTTTTGACTGAAATACTGAGTGCTGCATTCGAACAGAAGGTTTGCCTAGGGCTAGAAATAGGCTTATTAGATACCAGGAAGTAAGTACCATGGGAGCACTGCAAGGATACTAGAGTGCAATGCTTTAGAAGGATATCTGAATAAACATTGGTAATGTCATTGCATGGGGTATGTAAAGAATAAAAATTAATAGTAAACAACAAAGAAATCAAGGCTTGGCCTAAATACTGCCACGGTATGTGTAGAAAATTGGAGTGGAGCAGGACCGAGCAGAAATGATATTTGCACAAGAACCATGAAAAGATAATCAGTCAGAAACTCTGACTGTTCAGCACTCATTAGAGCAGAGAGGTATGGCTTTAATACAACATCCAGAATGTAAAGACAAGGGGTTGAACCTCTCTAGTGGCAGTTCAATGTAACCTGCCAATGGAGAAATGAGCATTAAAAAAAAAGAAAGGTAGCGGTCGTATGACAGCCTGATTTTACCCCATATAAGAAATTTGCCAAATAAGGTGGGTGAGGGTAATAGCTAGTAGCAGGAAGCTGGCAATAACAAGGAATTAGATTTTAAAATACACAGTTAGATGCAGTTATACCGTGCTTAAAACAGCAAGGTAATTACAATCAAGTAAATGCAGCTTGGGCTATTAGTCAGCTAAACCAAGTCATGCAGCTGAGAAATTAAGGTCCAACAAGCTGTAGACAGCTACTGGGAATCTGAGGAGCTGCTTGTGCTGCAGTGCTGACTGCAGCGTTCAAGCTGCAGGAGAGAGCCAGTCAAAGGCAGGTGAAAATTCAAGTGTAAGTGCCAGGAATGCAGGGATACCTTACAGCTGGAAGAAGGGCAGGCTGGAAGTCTTGCAGTGACTGGTCCAGGGGGTGCCGCACCAGAAGATTGAGTAGGGAGTGCCTGTTTATGGGTCTCCCAACTTACAGTTGACAGAAGGGCAGGCTGGAAGGCTTGCAGTGGCTGGTTCAGAGAGCACTGCACCAGAGGATCGAGCAGGGAGCATATGTTCAGAGACCTCTGAACTTATGGCAGGCAGAAAGGCACGCTGGAAGGTTTGCAGTGGCTGGTCCAGGGGGTGCCACACCAGAGGACCATACAGGGAGCACCCATTCAGAGGCTTCTGAACAATAAGTTATTAATACATGAATTCATTGATGGGAGAAGTAGAAGAGGGATAGAGATAGGTGAAAGAATGGGGGGAGGACAAGGGGATGAGAGAACTGGAAGGCAGACAAGTAGAGGTGAGGGGTGACTCTTGGATGAAAAAGAAAGAGGGAACTCAGGAATGGTGGAGGGTAGTGTCCCTGGACACTAGAACTCTAAGGAACAAAATGGATACTCTCAAGGTCATGATGGCAGTGGGGAAGGTGGAGCCAGCAGTAGTCACAGAGACTTGAAATACCATGAACCATGACTGGGAACTGAATAACAGGAATACTTTCTATAGATGGGACAAAGGAATGGGATGGCACTTTATTTCAGGGAGGGCATCAGTGCCTCCATGGAGGATTTAGGAACAGGGAATGTAAATCTTCTGTGGGTGTTGATCCAAACAACAACAGGAAGAAAAGTGAGGCTGGGGTCTACAGGCCACCAAATTAAGACTTGAACAATGACAGGGTGTTGGATACTGCCATTAGGATGGAAGCTGATAGGGGTGAGGTGGTGGTAATGAGGACTTCAGTTAGTCTAAGGTGGACTGGAGTGTGCCAGCCACCTCCCATGCAAGGAGCCATTTGATTCTTGTTGCAGTCCAGGATGGGTTCTTGATTTGGGTGTGAGCAAACCTATATGACAGGTATCATCCTGGATCTGGCAATAACAAATGGTGACCATATCAGGGACATGATGGTAGAGGAGCCCTTGGGGAGCAGTGACCACCACATGAGCTGAAAAAGAGAGGGAAACAGTTATCTCTAAGATGAAAATGCTGGACTTCAGGAAGGCAGAATATAGGAAGATGGAAAAGATACTGAAGTGACACCTAGCTAGTCTTAAGGATGGCATGGGGTGGGGGATCAACAGTGAACAGTGATCCGGAAAAGGATAAATGCTGCCACTAGCACCTGCCTTGAGCAAAACAATAAAAACTCCAAAGCCAAGAGACCAAGTTTGTTCATTATGGATGTGGGTCAGGAAGTGATGGAAAAGAGGGCAGCATACAGGAAGTTTAGGAAGTTCTATAGGGACGAGGATGAGAAGGACTACCTGGAAAAAGCTGGGAAAGCTACTAGGGTGGTCAGGCAGAACAAGGCTAGGAAGGAGCTACAAACTGCAAAGGGGATCAAGAAGGGAGAGAAATCCTTCTTCTGGTATATCAGTGAAAGAAGGACACACAATGGGCAAAGAATGAACACTTCTGCTCTGTCTTTACTAAAGAAAAGGTTGGAACAGTGCTGCAAGGGAGGATGAGGAGAAGGAAAGGACAAGGAGGGGACATGGGTGATGAAAGGATAACTAGACAGGAAGACAGGCTGGGAAAAGGCTCCTGTCTCTGAAGGTAAACACATCCTCGGTACCAGATGTCATGAACCCAAGGGTGTTGAGGGAGTCAGTGGTCGAACTGGTGGTTCTACAGGCTGATCTCTTGAACAGCTCATTAGATATGGAGTCTGACCGCAGGAGTGGGGTATCACTCATTTAGCTCCACAGCACAAGAGTAAACCAAGGGATGACCCTGGGAACTACAGGCTAGTCAGTCTGACCTCCACTCTCTGTAAGCTGATGGAGGCCATTATGAAGGGGAACACCAGTTGGGATCCTTGAAGTAAATGTTCTTCAGGACAAGAGATAGCATGGGTTCATGTCAGGGATATCCTGCCAAACCAACCTGATCTGCTTCTTTGGATATTGAAGACAGCAGTCAAGGGTGAGGTGGCCGATATTCTAGGCTTGGATTTCAACAAGTCCTTCAACTTCATACTCCACAAGATCCTGAACAGGAAATTGGAAGACCTAGGGCTGGTAAGCAAATTATCAAGGTGGGTGGTAAATTGTCTCATAATAGGACACAAAAGATTGTGGTAGGAGCTCTCCGGTATGAGAAGAGTCATAGTGGGATTCTGAAGGGGTTAGTGCTAGGCCTGATTTTGTTTAATGAAGTTATTAATAACATTGGGGAAGCCATAAAAAGGCTTAATCTGCCTTTCTAAGGATGCATGAAGCTCTGTGGGAGGCTGAACATGAATGAAAGGGTGCAGGACCTAAAGGAAAACCTAATGAAGCTGGAAAGGTGGCCTGCCATATGACTACTTGGGTTGAATATGAAGATCTGAAAGGTCATGCATATAGCAAGAAGGAACCTGAGGTTGAGTGATGGAAGACGTCTGAAAGAAGGAGGTGGAAGGGGCAAGAACACAGTTACTAATGGATGGAGGGTGAGGAAAAATAACAAGGAACATGGAGGGGTGCACACAGAGGGATAAATGTGACTAGAAGAATAGAGTAAGAGGAGGAACGTCAGATTCTAGGTGAAGGTGGTGTCTCTGAATGCACAAAGTCTTGGAAACAAGATGAACGACCTGCAGGCACTATTAGCAGACAGGAGGGTGGACATAGCTGCAGTAACCGAGATGTGGGAAACATCACACCATGACTGGAACCTTGCGATCCCTGGATATAAACTATACAAGAGGGACAAGGTAGTCGAGAAGGATGGAGGCGTGGCAGTTTATATCAGGGAGGGAATAACTTGCACAATGGAGGATTTGGAGGAACGGGAGGAGGAGGCATTATGGGTTCAGTTAAGGTCCAACAGAGGGAGAATGGTGAGGTTGGAGGTTGTTTACAGACCACTCCATCAATATGAGTTGAGGGACTGGGAAATGAGATCACAAACATTGGAAGCTGGAGGGTCTATAAGTTCTAAATATATTGCAAGAGGGGAGATTGATAATGTGGTCAGATGTTGAACCCTTGAGCCAAATCTCAGAGAGCATAAGAAAGGCAAGTCTTGCCTGGAGTACCTATGCTTGAATCATATCCTGTGTCTTTAGGAAGCTGTACACATTTAAATGCAAGAGCTGATGTCTTTTAGTTGAGGTGAGTCTGAAGGGGCCTCTAAGGAAGTCAGTGGCCTTAGTTTCAGTTAAACATTCCTACAGCATAGCAATAGGAGAGGAATAAATTGTCTAAGATAATTTAAGAGACCCTTAAAAATAAAGGTTCAGTGTCTTTTATGAGTGTCAGTTTAGGAGAAAGCAGGCAAGGGAGCAAGAATGCTTAAAGTTAGCCAGTGCATGTAGTCCAGTTTGACTGAGATACTGAATGGAGCATTCAAGAGAAGGTTTGCCTATGGTAAAATAAAGCTATTAGATCCCAGGAAGTCAGGGCAGGTTATCATTGCAGGGATGATAGAGTACAATGCTTTGGAAGGATATCTGAATAAACTTTGGTAATGTCGTTGCATGGGGTATGTAAAGAATACATTTTTTATTTGTTTTAATTTAAAGTTTATTGAAGGTTTTACATACATATAGGAGACAGAACAGAGCAAATAAACATATTGTACAAATTTTTCGATAGACTGAGTCTGTCCCCCACAACTACCCACTCCCCCACCCCAGGCAAACCACCAAATATACAGCACCAGCAAGAGTTAACTGTCTGAGAAGCCAATATTCTAATCAAACTAAATGGAGTACAAGGTATGAAGGGGATCCCAAATCTTGTTGTATTTAGGCAATCTATAATGGAGGCTAGCGCACCCTTTTTCCATCCTGAGGTTCTCCAGTGGTTCATTAAGCCAGTCATTGTAAGAGAGCACCTCCGAATCCTTCCAGTGTCTAAGTGCAAGTTTAATAACAGACATTGCAATAATGGATATATCATATTTACGTTGTGTAACTCTTAATAAGGAATAATCTCCTAATATACAAATTTCAGGAGTAAAACAATCAGAAATACCCAAAAGAGATCATCCTTTGCTAGAATTGTTTTCCAGAGAGGTGCCACTTTTGGACAACTCCAGAAAATGTGTAGGAGCGAACCTTCTTCTAGTGAGCACCGAGTACATACATTGAATTCGATAAGGCCCCAATGGCCAATTTCTGGGGTGAATAATGTAAACTGTGCAGTATATGAAACTGTGTAAGGCAGAGCCTATCCTGTGTTATAAAGCTATGGCAATTTAGGCCATAAGGAGGCCCAGTCTAGGGTTAAAGAAGGAAATAGAGAGATCTAGTATTTCATGGGGCCTAAACATTGGGGGAAGACGGTGCTCAAAAAGTGTAGCATACATATTAGAGATAGCCTTAGGGGGATGACTTAAAACCTGAATATCCTGATGTAATGACCTACTGTTTGGCATGGGTGGACAGTGGCCCAAAACTTTAATGAGGAGATGCTTGAGTTGACAGACCTAAAAGTGGCCAGTAGAGGGAATATTAAATTTGGACATAATATCTGAGCTAGACAGCCAGGAATTCTTATCTTTCTGGAATAAAGATGGAGATCCATTCCCCACCTGTGGTAAGCATGTAGAAGGGATGTGTTTACCATCCAATACAAATAGAGAAGAATTTCACATGGATAGGGAAAGATCATGATGAGGTTTGTATTGTAGAGACATACAGAGTTATACATGGACCCATATGAATAACTCAGTTATCATAGACTTTAGCATAGGGGGATGTTTGGATGATTTTAGAGTTAGCAGGATAGGGGGGTTCAATCCCTGTGGACCGAATCATGGCTGCCTCTATTTCAAGCCACAGTGGATGGGGAAGTGAGGAAGCTGGGTCAAGCCATCTAATATATTTAGAAGCATGGCTGGCCCAGTAGTACATATGTAATTGGGGGAGCCTTAACCATCCCTTGTCTTTTGGGGCAGCTAACTTGTTGTATGCCAATCTCAGTTGCTTGTTAGCCCAGATAAACTTCGTGAGGAGTTGATGCAACTTCCTGAACCATGTCCCAGGGAGCCAAACATTGAGAAGACTGAGAGGATATAAGAGGTTAGGAAATATATTGATTTTGACCAGGTTGATCCAACCCCAGAGGGAAAGAGGAAGTTTGCCCCATCTGTCCAGATCCTGAGTAATGGTCAAAATGAGGTGGTTGAATTTTTTCTTAATAGTTACAAGAGGATTTCTGGTGAGTGCAATGCCGAGGTGAACAAGAGAGTCTGGAGCCCATTTAAGACTCAAAATAGTAACCGACAGCTTAAAAACCTTATAATTTAAGGGGAAAACAGCCAATTCACTAAGATTAAGTTTGTAACTAGAAAGGGAACTGTAACTCTCAATGACCTCAAGCATTGCAGGGATAGAGGTGTCTAGATGAGAAAGCTGAAGAAGGAGATCATCTGCATATGCTAAAATCCTGAATTCCTGCCCCTGTATGGTGATAGCCTGTATTTCTGAGCTAGCAATTAAGTTTCGGAGAAGCGACTCAAGGTAAATATTAAATAGGAGGGAGGAAAGAGGGCACCCCGTCTGGTACCTGAATACAGAGGGAAAGACTCAGAAATAGCTGCATTTCCCATAATTCTAGCTGAGGGGTCCCAATAGATAGTTGCAATCCAGTCTTGAAATTGGGTTGGGAAACCAAAGGCTTTTAAAGCTTGGAACAAAACATCCCAATCAACTCTGTCAAAGCCTTCTCAGCATCCAGGGACACCAAGACTGCAGGGAATTGTGCATTCCTGGGTTCACTGAGGAACGTCCCCGCATGAACCCCACTTGATGCATTCCAATAAGGTCCAGCATCACCAAGGTCAGCCTATCAGCTAAACTTTTTGTTAAGATCTTCATTTCTTGGATTAATAGGGAAATGGGTCTATAATTCTGAACAAGTTCCGGGTCTTTACCAGGTTTAGGAATCAGTACAATAAGAGCTCATGTATGGGGTGGGGTCGATGCAGACCCCAGATAAGATATGTTGGTATAATGAGAGGAGAACAGGGATGATTAAGTCTTTAAATTTCTTAAAGAAATAGGCTGAGAAGCCATCCAGACCTGGAGCCTTATCTAAGGAGCTTTTGTATTATCTTATTATTTCCAGACTGGAAATAAGTGCCATCAATAAACTATTATGAGATTCTGATGGAGCGGTGAGGAAGTACGTGTAAAATAGTCTTCCAGGATGGAAATCGAGGGAGGCTTACTCATTTTGTCATATAATGATTTATAATACTGTGTGAATCCGAATAAGATACTATCAGGGAGGTTTTCAATGTTCCATCTTTAGAGATCTGATAGGGGAATAAACCTTGCTGATTACTGCTGTTTTATCCTGAGGGCAAGGAGTTTCCCGGCTTCTTCCCCTTGATCCACATAAGTGGCTTTAGTATGTACGATAGCAAATTCGGCCTTCTCCCTAAGAATCTCTAAATATTGGTCTCTAATAATTGTTAAATTGTGTTTGATTTCATCAAGGATATTTGGGGTTAGGGAATTTACCTTTGCCTGTGTTTGGGACAATAAAGTCTTCAGTTTCACATTCTGGGACCTCTTCTTTGCGGTAGCCTGGCTAATTAGGATACCTCTAAGATACGTTTTAAAGGCACACCATAGAATATCCTGAGTAATATCTGGGGATGTGTTTACGCTAAAGAAAAGCTGATGTGCTGCTTAACCGTTTGCACAGTTTCGGGATCATAATGATTTGGTCATTAATTACCCATCTTCTGTCTCTCTTTGGAATAATGGTTAGGCTATACAGTATAAAACTAGGGAATGGTCTGAGGGTGGTCCAGGCAGGATGAGGGAGAAAAGACCCCAGGGATAAGTGCTTGAGAAAATAATAGATAGTCTATATGCGGCGTGTTGGAACCTAGGAAACAAAGTGTATTCCTTCTCTTTGGGGTACAAAACTCTTCAGGCATTGTGTAGGCCAAGCTGATCTATCAGGTCATGCAAGGCTTTCTGCAGGAGATACCCTTTGGCCAAAGGAGGAGAGACGATCCAACTTGGGATCAACTACTAGATATAAGTGCCCCGAGAACAATCATAATAGGTAGGAAGGGAAGTATCCTCAGGACCAGACTCGCAAATAAGTCAGGGTCATCTAGGTTAGGACCATAGACACTGCAGAGGAGGAGGGGGACCGAATGAATAGTCCCTTTTACCATTATGTATCTGCCTTGAGGATCCTTGGTAACCTGCTCCGAGTCAAAGACAATACTTCTGTTGACTAAAATCATAAACCCTCTGCTATTGGTGGAGCCTTGGGCTGAAAAAACTTTCCCTACTTGCTGCCTTTTCATCTGCAACACCTCAGAGTCCAGCAAGTAAGACTCTTGGAAGAAAGTAATTTGAGAGTGCACCAGACTTAAATGTTTTAAAACCGTATACTGCTTGAGTTTGTTCCTAACCCCCTTCACAGTCCACGTGGAAAAACACACATCATGCTCCATATTTGAGCATATGAGTCAGAAAAAAGTTATGATGTTTAACCAAAGTAAATGCATATAAAAGGTAACTTGCAATCTGGACCATAAGTTATGGTTTGTCCCCCCATCCCCACCTAACTAACCAATTTACCCCAGTAAACAACGAGAAAACCCTATACATTAATAACTGAAAATATGAAAGTGATGAACAGTATTGCATAAGAAAACCCTTCCCCCCTCCACCTTGCCTATTATGTGCACCATACCACAATAACCTATCAATTTGCTGCCCCCGACCACCCACCCCCATATCAGAAGGATTCATAACGAGGATCAACTTGAATATTGTATAGTCTACAGAAGTATTGTCTTTGACTCGGAGCAGGTTATCAAGGATCCTCAATGGGACTATTCATTCAGTCCCCCTCCTCCTCTGCAGTGTCTATGGTCCTAACCTAGATGACCCTGATACTAACAAGAACAAAAATGGAAAGGGACCGGGGGGTAGTCATATCAGATGTCTTAAGGGTGGGCAAGCAATGTGAGAGGGCAGTAAGGAGGGCTGGGGGATACTGGGATGCATAGGGAGAGGCATCAGCAGTAGAAAACAGGAAGTTGTTATCCCTCTGTACAGACAGCTGGTGAGACCCTATCTGGAGTACTGTGTGCAGTTCTGCAGACTCAGTCTATGTCTCAGGACATAGACAAGATGGAAGCTGTCCACAGGAGGGCAACTAAAATGGTGCAGGGTCTGCACCGGAAGACATATGAAGAGATACTAAAGGAGCTTAATATGTATAGCCTCATGGAAAGGAGTGAGAGGGGGGACATGATAGAAACTTTCAAGTACCTCAAGGGAATCAACAAAGTCCAAGAGGGCAGCATCTTTCAAAAAAAGAGGTGTGCAAGAACAAGGGGGCACAATTTGAAGATGAGGGGGCGGCTCAGAGGTAATGTAAGGAAGTATTTTTTCACAGACAGGGTTGTGGATGCATGGAACAGCCTTCCAGAGGAGGTTGTAGAGTTAAAAACAGTGGTTGAATTCAAGCACGCATGGGACAGCCATAAGGCAATTCTAGGGGGTGGGGGCAGAAAGAAGTAGGCTGCTGGATAACTAGGATCTGCAGCTGATCCATTAGGTAGGGAAAAGGGCAGACTGGGTGGGCCAAGCGGTCCTTATCTGCCGTCAAATTCTATGTTTCTATGATTCTATGTTACCAAACATGAAACTTAGCTTCAACAAGAACCAGATACAAAATTAGTAAAAAGTGGAACAACACTCCCCTCTTGTGGCTAAGTAAATGAATTACAAGCATTTATATTAATCTGAGGGTAAATGAAAATGAAATGAGAGCTAACAATAGCCCTTCTTATCTATATTGATCTTATCTGGGAAAACCAGTAATAAAGAAATACTATAACATTAGAAGAAATTACCATCTCAAGTCCAACAAACAGATAGCTAAAAGAGTCCAAAGTGATCTGCAAATCAAAACAGGAGGAAGTCTCTACAAACAGCAGGAGCCAGGGTCCCCGACTAGTTATTAAAGAAATTAACAGTCTGATTTATCATTCATTGTGGGGGGAAGTCTTCTCACTACAAGGGATCAGGAATTCTTTGTTGAGGACTCGCTGATGCATCGACAAAATAATTCCCTGCAAACTGCACTAGTGAGCAGTATTAGTGCTCTTCAGACGCACTGACCCAAAGCAAATTTGATCGAGTACACCATTTATGAGGTCACATGTCAAACTGGATCTGCATACTAATCAATGACTTCTACCTTTACTTCCTACAGTAGACAGGACAGGATCATCATTTTGAGTCCTGATAAAGGTCAGGCAGGACTCGCTTGAGATCTGTGTGAGCTGTTTCAGCATCTTCATATGAATGCCACTCACCAGCGATGAGCACCTGGAACTTCATGGGATAGGTCATTCTAAACTTGATCTCCACAGCAATGGTCTTTGTGACCAGTGTATGGAAGCTGGCCCTGCATAGTCTTACAGAGACTGGCAAATTTTGGGTTACGTGGATCTTGCGTCCCTCCCACTGCAGCTCTTGAAGATCCTTAATTTTGGCCAGCAGATGCTGCCTCTTGAGGTAGTTCATGAAGAGAAATATTAACCCCTCCACTATCTCTGCCTCCACCAGCCACCTTGGCAGTGCATTCCATGGCTCCACCACGCTCTCAGTGAAGTAGCACCTCCTCCTTTCTCCCCTGAATCTTCCGCCCTCCAGCTTCCACCTATGCCCTCTAATGGCCCCCTCCTCTTTCCTTCGAAGCACCCTGACTGTTCCTCTCCTATTTACTCTCTTCACATACCTGAAGACCTCAATCATGTCCCCCCGGTCCCTTCTGTCTTCCAGTGTGTACAAATTTAGCTCTTGAACCTCTCCTCATAGGTCCTGTTCCCCAAAGCCCCAAATCATTTTAGTTGCCCTCCTCTGGACCCTCTCCAGGAGTTTAATGTCCCTCTTTAAGTGTGGCCTCCAAAACTGCACACAGTACTCAAGGTGTGGCCTCACCAAGCAGTTATACAGAGGGAGTATCACTTCCCTCCTTCTGGAGGTGATCCCCTTAGTAATGCATCTCAGCATCCTGTTGGCCTTGGCTACTGCCCTTCTACAAGTCTCTAGTTGTTCATCTTGACATCCACCACCACCACCAGGTCCCTCTTAGTCATCGAGACTTGTAGCATTCCCCCCCCCAAGGGAGTACACTTGGCCGGGGTTTTTGGCCCCCAGGTGCAGTACCTTGCATTTCCATGCATTGAACTTCAGCTTCCACTTTCTAGACCATCTTTCCAGAGCCTCCAGGTCCCCCTGTAGGGCCACCTTCCCTCCTCCCCATCCATCACCACCAGCCCCAGTTTTGAGTCATCCGCAAAGAGATTCATCTCACTCCTGATACCTGTCCTTATGTCAGAGACATAGGCATTGAACAGGAGGGGCCCAAGGACTGATCCCTGTGGGACCCCACTAATGACCCTCCTTGGCGATGAGACTATCCCACCAGCTATGACCCTCTGGGTCCGGTCCTGGAGCCAATTGCCTATCCATCTGATCATCTGGTTCCCCACCCCCATTCCTCCCAGCTTATCCAACAGGCCCTCATGAGGAACAGAGTCAAATGCCTTGCTGAAGTCTAGAAAGAGGATGTCTACTGACCTACCCAGGTCCAAGGCACTCGTCACCCAGTCATAGAACTCCACAAGGTTTGTCTGACACGATTTCCCCGGGATGAATCCATGCTGTCTATCGTCCAGGCACCCTGATTTTCCAGGCCCCCCCAGTCTCTCCTTGATAATGCCCCCATCACCTTGCCCACCACTGATGTCAGGCTGACAGTCCTGTACTTCTCTGCCACCTCTCTTGATCGCCCTTGTGGATAGGCACTATATGCGCCACCTTCCAGTCCTGGGACATCCACCCTGTCCTCAGAGAGATGGTGAAAAGCTCTGCCAGGGGTTTCGCCAAGACATCCGCAAGTTCCTTAAGCACTCTGGGATGTAATTTATCCAGCCCCAGTGTTTTCTCTGTCTTAAGGGACCTGAGGGCTTCCCTCACTCTCTCTGCTGTGATTTCCACTTCCGCTACCTCTTCTCTCTGCTTAGCCTCCCCCCTCCTGCCAGTGATGCCTCATTGTCGGAGGTCTTAATGACAATGTCCTCCATTGCCTGGGAGAGGGATTTTATCTCCATAGCCATCATCCTGAGCTCCTCCTGGAAGGGTCAGACACCAGCCAAAAAGCCTGCCAAGGTGAGTGGCTCTTGGTCCCCCAGGGAAGTAGATTGAGTGTGGGAGGCAGTAGCACCAGAGGTTTGAGATTTCTTTGGAGCCTTTTGCGGAGTTACGGGTGGTGTTTGTTTTGGCTGCGGCAACTTCATCTCTGGATCCATACCTCATGGAAGCACCCTGATAGATGTTGCATGATGTTGGTAGTAGGTGCAAGATGCTTTTGGTGTAATATATCTCCTTATTCAGTAAAAAAGAGTATTTTAATTAAGCAGGTAGTCAGAGCGGACTGAAGAGATGTCTTTTAGGCGTGCTGCATCATGTGACTCCATTGTAAAAAATTAAAATTAATAGTAAGCAGCCAAGGAATCATTGACTTGGCCTAAATACTATACATAGTGAAATGTGAAAATTAAAGCAGAGCAGGACTGAATAGAAATGATATTTGCACAAGAACTACGAAAAGGTAATCAGTTAGAAACTCTGACTGTTCAGCACTTGTTATAGCAGAGAGGTATGGCTTTAAGACAACATCCAGAATGCCAAGACAAGGGGTTGAGGCCTTCTAGTGGCAGTTCAGTGTAGCATGCCAATGGAGAAATGAGCACTTAAAAAAAAGGGGGCTAGATCATGTGACAGCCTCAACCTACACTATGTAAGAAATTCGCAAAATAGGGCAGGTGATGTAATCACTAGTAGCAAGAGTTGGCAATAACAAAGAACTCTATTTTAAAATGCACAGTTAGATGCAGTTTTACTGAGCTTAATAACATGGCAGTTAAAATCAAGTAAATGTAACTTGGGCTATTAGTCAGCTAAATCAAGTTATGCAGCTGGAGAAATTAAGGTCAACAAGCTATAGACATTTACAGAAAATCAAGGAGCTGCTTGTCCTGTGGTGCAGACCATGGAGTTCAAGCTGGAGGAGAGAGCCAATCAAAGGCAGGTGAGGAAGGTGCTAAATTCAAGCAGAAGTGCTGGGACTGCAGGGATCATAGCTGATGGCTGGCAGAAGGATATGCTGGAAGGCTTGTAGTGGCTGGTCCAAGGGCCCCTGCACAAGATGATTCAGCAGGGAACACCTGTTTAGGGGCCTCCGAACTAATGGGGAAAGAAAAGAGTTATTAGCTTTACCAGTAGACAAATGAGGTAGGGGGGTATACGGGACAGAGACAAGAAGAAGGCAGGGGGTCTGAGCTCAGCGGGATTTGTCTTTATCAGGGTCAGGTTCCACAAGTAGAGCCAAGGGTGGGGGATGACGCTGAGAAAGGAAAGTGAAGGCAAAAAAAGAAGCAGGGAATGATCTGAGAGATAGAAAAGAGAATTTAAAAGTTCTAGTTGTAAACAGGGCAGAAAGTTTGAAGGGGACATCAAAATTAATACAGAGAAAGTAAGAAAGGACTAAGAGCATGAGGGCTAAATATCTGAGCTAAGTAATACAACAGATCTGTAATGAGCAGCAGATTTAGCACACAGCAGTGTAAAAAAGGAAAAGCACAGCAAAGTAAGGATTAAGACACGAGAAAGCATGGGTCTACTGTGGAATTAATCCATGATTGGGAGGTTGCACCATGAAACCAAAGGCACAGTGGGTCCAACCAACCAACCATGGATTAATTCCACAGTAGACCCATCCTTTTGAGTGGCTTAATCTGCTTGTAACATGGAAATGAGTGTATGACTAATAGCCTTTGAATAAATTAGTACAATCACACTGATTTACTTTCAGAATACTGTATCTTGTGCTGTCAAACATAATATACATATACTTGAAAACAATTGGAACACACCTATTGGAAATATCGTGGCTGCTATTTCACTTTTGTTAAAATAACTTTAATTACAAGCTTTAAGTTTTCTAACATCAAAACATATTTTACAACTTTTCAAAAACTTGCAATTCACTTTCTATTCTAGGTGCTTTTATTTTCCTCTCTGTGTGTTAGAAGATATGGGCTGCACTGCATGATGGGAGTGTGCTATGGTACATTTTAGTTTTCTTCCTCCAGTTCCTTTGCAGACCAATAGGTGGCTGTCAAACAATCCTAGAAGCACAAGCACCGTTTCTCCAAATGTACTGAATTAAGCCAATCTGAAAAACACTTTATTGAACAACTACTATTTTGAGGAATATTATTTTCACTTTTTCCCCCTCTAAACTATCTAACTCAGCAGGACATAGAACAACATAACGTTTACTGCTTTCACCTTCAAATACCTGTTTGCTGCTTCTTACCTGTAGTGGATTGCCAAGGTATTACATCACAAACCACGATCTACTATGGTATTAGACCATGGTTTCTACTGTTCCACATGGTGTGTTTGCACCTATCTGACTGCTTCATTTTGTTTTTCCTTTTACGTTTGCTTGCATGCATGTGCAAGAAACATAGTGCCATCATCTGGGTTTTCGGAGGTGTGACAGCCCTCTTCCAATTCAGTCAGTGTGTTGGCAGGTGCGGCCGCAGTTCTCCAATGCCTGCTGGAGCTGTGTATGACAGCTCCAAAATGCAGTGGTGTACAGTTGAAAGGCGGAGCTATGCTTCAGTGAGCAGCGATAAGATATCACCTGTTCATGCTCACTCCCCCTACACACACACACACACACACACACACACACACACACGCACGCATACTGCGTGCTGCGCCCCCCACGCACACTGTACAGCTTGGGGTGCCCAATCCCCCATCGGCTGTGCTGCGCCCCCCACAAAGCCTTCCACATGCCACGCTGGGTGCCCACCCCAGCATGGCAAGACATCGTATAGCCGACGGGGGTGCCCAATCCCACGTCGGCTCCACTGTCCTCCCCCCCGAGAGTACAGGGTGCCATGCTGGAGCCCACCCAGCATGGCAACTGATGCTATGGCTGGCAGGGGTGCCCAATCCTGTCGGCTCCCGCCCCCAATAGAGCATTCTTGTGCCACGCTGGGAGCTCACCCCAGCATGGCAAACATCCCGCATCATCATTTTTGTAAAAACAAAAAATGCAAATTAAAAACAGTCCTTGGCGCTTCCTTCCCCCTCCCACAACCCGCACCCACCCACTGTGCAACCTGCCTCCCACACACCCCTCACCCCATACTTACCTCAGGACCTTGGCGAGACGATCTTCGGTGGACCGGGAACACGTCTGCACTCTTCAAAGCCGACCGCAAACTGAGAAAATGCCGGTAAGCTGTATAATGGGATAGATAGGGTTTTTTCAACTTTGTTGCATATCTCAGGCATTTTTTGGAATTTTTGCACCAAATTTTCAACATGGGGTTTTTGGGACCCCTTCTCATGAATGCTTCACTGTCATGGTGTTATTCGGGCCTGAAGGGTGATTTCGCAGTCACTGTGCGAAATCACCTTTTGGGACTGATTAATGAAACGACACTGCCAGTGTTCATAAGGTTGGCTCTCAAGAAGCCTATTTTGAAAATTTGGTGGAAAAATTCCAAAAAATGACTGTTTAATGAGCCTGCATTGCGCAGTTCCTACGCAGGCTCGTAAGTTTGTGAATTTTCAATATTTTCACTCCAGATTTTCAACATTGCCATTTTACCACACCTTCTTATGAGTAGTACAGCTGTCATTTTTCACATCTCACCCAAAACGTGTTTCCGCCCATGTAGTGCACAATGGCGCAGTTGGTGTGCGGAATCAATGTATGGAACAAATTAAGAAAATCACAGTGACACTGTTCATGAGCAGAGGTCGTAAAATGGCTATGTTGAAAATTTGGTGAAAAAATTCCTAAAAATGACTGTTTTATGAGCGTGCATTGCGCGGTTCCTATGCACTCCAGATTTTCAACATTGCCATTTTATTATACTTCCTTATGAACAGTGCAGCTGCCATTTTTCACGTCACCCAAAATATGTTTTCGCACATGTAGCACACAATGGTGCAGTTGGTGTGCGAAAGCAATGTTTGGGACAGATTAAGAAAATCACAGTTACACTGTTCATGAGTAGAGGTCTTAAAATGGCTATGTTGAAAATTTGGTGACAAAACATAGAAACATAGAATTTGATGGCAGATAAGGACCGCTTTGCCCATCCAGTCTGCCCATTTCCCTGCCTACTGGATAAGCTACAGATCCTAGTTAACCAGCAGCCTACTTCTTCCTACCCCCAACCCCTAGAATTTCCTTATGACTGTCCCATGCATGCTTGAATTCCACCACTGTTTTTGACTCCACAACCTCCTCAAGGCCGCTCCATGCTTCCACAACCCTCTCTGTGAAAAATACTTCCTAAATTACCTCTGAGCAGCCCCCTCTATCTTCAAATTGTGCCCCTTGTTCTTGCACACCTCTTTTTTTGAAAGATGCTACCCTCTTGGACTTTGTTGATTCCCTTGAGGTACTTGAAAGTTTCTATCATGTCCCCCCTCTCCCTCCTTTCCTCGAGGCTATAAATATTAAGCTCCTTAAATCTGTCTTCATATGTCTTCTGGTGCAGACCCCGCACCATTTTAGTTGCCCCCCTCTGGACAGCTTCCATCTGGTCTATGTATTTGCGAAGACTGAGTCTTCAGAACTGTACGCAGTACTCCAGATGGGGTCTGACCAGCTGTCTGTACAGAGGGATAATAACTTCCTGTTTTCTACTGCTGATGTCCCTCCCTATGCATCCCAGTATCCCCTCAGCCCTCCTTGCTTCCCTCTCACATTGCTTGCCCACCTTTAGGTCATCTGATATGACTACCCCCAGGTCCCTTTCCATTTTTGTTGTTGTTAGTATCTCACCCCCCATTATGTACTCTTCTCCTGGGTTTTTGTTTCCCAGGTGCATTACCTTGCAGTTCTTAGCATTGAATCTAAGCTGCCATACATTTGACCATTCCTCTAACCTTGCCAAGTCCCTTTTCATCCTTTCCACCCCACCTTGTGCATCAACTCTGTTGCAGTTCTTTGTGTCATCTGCAAAGAGACATACTTTTCCTTCCAGTCCCTCTGCAATGTCACTTATAAAGACATTGAAGAGGACCGGTCCTAATACTGAACCCTGAGGTACCCCACTAGTAACCCCCCTTTCTTCAGAGTGGATTCCATTTACTATTACTCTCTGTGTCCTATTCTCCAGCCAATTTTTTACCCAGGTTGTCATCTTGGGACCCACCCCCAGGCTAGCTAACTTGTATATTAATTTTTTGTGTGGGACTGTGTCAAATGCCTTGCTAAAGTCTAGGTAGGCCATGTCCACAGCCCCACCCAGATCTACTACTTTGGTCACCCAGTCAAAGAAATCTATCAGATTTTTCTGGCATGACCTTCCTGCTGTGAATCCATGCTGCCTTGGGTCCTGTGCCCCTCTGGCCTCTAGATACTCGACTATTCTTTCCTTTAGAAGTGATTCCATCATTTTCCCTACCACTGAGGTTAAACTAACAGGTCTGTAGTTTCCTGCTTCTGCCTTGCTCCCACTTTTGTGAAGGGGAATCACATCTGCCCTCCTCCAGTCCTCGGGTACCACCCCATCCTCCCATGATTTATTACACAGGGTAGTCAGTGGTGTCACTAATTCTACCCTTAGTTCTTTTAGAATTCTGGGATGAATCCCATCAGGCCCCATTGCTTTGTCTACCTTCAGTTTTAAGAGTTCTTTCAGAACCCTTTCTTCTGTAAATAGGCTGGTATCAACTTCTCTATCCAGAGTGTTTCTACTGTTTGTTTTAGGTACCTCCCCCTCTTCATTTGTAAATACTGAGCAAAAATATTTGTTTAGTATCTCTGCCTTTTCACAGTCACCCTCTGCCCACCCCCCCTTTATTAAGCCTCACTATCCCTCCCTCGGTCTTCCTTCACTCCCTGATGTACCTATAAAAGGTTTTATTCCTCTTCTTAGCTGAGTTGGCTATCTTTTCCTCGGTTTGGGCCTTTGCTGTTCTGACTGCCTTCCCAGCTTCCTTTTGTTTTAACTGATACAGTTCTCTGTCCTGCTCCTTCTGTGATTCCTTGTACTTCCTGAAAGCTTTCTTTTTCTCCTGAACCTTCGCTGCCACTTTCTTTGAGAACCATAGTCGTTTCTTACATCATTTAGTTTTGTTTATTTGCTTCACACAGAGGCTTGTTACCTCTGTGATGGCAGTTTTTGTTATTCCCATTGTTCTTCCACCCTCCTTCCTGCCCATTTGCTAGTGCATTCCTTAGGCACTGCCCATTTTGTAAAGTCAGCCCTCCTAAAGTCCAGTACCTTTGCCTTTGTAGGCTTGATTCTATTGCTGTGTTTATTGTGAACCATACTGTTCGATGGTTGCTAGTTCCCAGATGGCTACCCACTTCTACATCTGTGATCTTCTCTTCATCTCCATTTGAGAGAACCAGGTCTAAGATTGCTCTCTCTTGAGTGGGCTCCAATACTAGTTGTCTAAGGCATGCCCCCTGTAGTGCATCTAGAATAACCCAGCTCTTCGGAGTGGCTGCTGCAACTGCACTCCAGTTAACATCTGGCATATTCAGATCGCCTATCAGCAAAATCTCCCCTTTTTCTGCCTTACTAAGTATACTTTCTATCATTTCCTTGTCCACGTCCTCCCCCTGAGAAGGGGGTCTGTATACAACCCCTGTGCGGATTGTGGTGCCATTGCCGGTCTCCAAATTTACCCACAGTGCTTCTTCTCCTCCCTGTTTTCCCCTTTGTTCTGTTGCTTTGATTCCTTCCCTTATGTAAAGAGCTACTCCTCCTCCTCTTACCCTCTCTGTCTCTCCAGTAGATGTTTACGTCCCAGTCATGGTTTTGTGTGAACCATGTTTCTGTGACTGCCACAATATCCAGATGTTCCTCCTCCATCAAGGCCACTAATTCAGGAAGCTTGTTACTCAGACTACAGGCATTGGTACTTATTACTTTCCATTTCTTGATGGCTTTACCTTCTGTTGCAGCATCCCCCACTGACCTTTCTACCTCGGTCTTTTTCTCATTTAGTACCCTGTTTTATAGGGAGAGGCTGGGATTTTCCTGCTGCTTATCAGTGCCTCCCCCTTGACTAGTTTAAAAGCTTGCCAATGAAGCATTTAAACTGATTGCTCAAAAGAGTTGTTCCCTTCCTGGACAGATGCAGACCATCCTGCCAGTATAGGCTGGTGTCCCTCCAGGTGGAACCCCAGTCCCCAAAGAAGCCAAACCCCTGTGCTCCACACCATTTTCTCAACCATTCATTAAACTGCATGGTGCAAAGTACCCTTGCCTCACTCATGCCATTGACAGGCAGCACCTCTGAGAAGGATACTGTGTGTGCTACTTGTTGTAGGCCCCTCCCCAGTTCTACAAAGTCCTTCTGCACTGCTCTAATCTCATGTTGAGCCAAGTCATTTGTCCCTAGGTGGACAATGACATCCAGCTCAGACTCCGTGCAGCTGTTCTCGTGATCCTGAGGATCGCTTCCTGGCCCTCAAGCCATGGCACCAGGCAGGCACCTTACTTCAGTTTTCCCTGCTCCCCCCAGTTCTATCCCCCTAATAACTGAGTCCCCCACCAGGAGCTGCTTCCTTTCCTTGTGGTGTCCTCTGCCTCCTTCCTGTGGGTCTCCCTTGTGACAGGTGTCCTCAGCCTCCTTAATCTCCTCTGTGGGTGCATCCATAGGGGAGCTGTGCTCCTCCAGAATGGTGTGTGGATTGTGGAGTGGAACAACTGAATGGGTGTGCCTCTGTTCCACCATCCTCACCCTCCCTGAGCCCACTGTGGTCCAACTGCTGTGCTTTCTTTGCAACCTCTTAGGTAGTGGTGGTGGCTCTGGTGCTCCCTGGATGGGGGGGAGGTTCCCTTCCTACCATCCAGTCTGGCCTGGGGGAAGGTTCCCCTTACTGCTGTCCAGTGTGGCCTGAAGACGGGCAAATTCCTCCCTCAGGGCAGAGAGTTGTCTGCAAATAGGGCAGCATCTCAGCCTCCAGAAAGACTCCCGGAAGACTGCTGCCCCACAGCCATTACATTGCACTGCTCCCTGCATGATTATGTACTTTGTGTGTGTGTGTGTGTGTGTGTGTGTGTGTGTGTGTGTGGGTGTGTGTGTTTGTGTGTGTGATTGGTTTGTTATATAGAAATATATATATTATACAATGTGTATGCTTATATTTTCAGTGCTGAGTGTTAGAGAGGATATGACATTGATATGCACCTTGCACTCCTGAGGAAATGATGTCAGAACCCCAGGTATAAAGGAAGTATTTCCATGGGTGGGTGGGGTGAGGGGTGGGAAGGAGTTGGGCCTAAACTGTGCCCTTACAAAACAATCAGCTAAGAGCTTTGACCCACCACTGCGATGAATGCCTTCCTGTCAGCAAGATGCCATACAGAACAATTTGACAGAGAAAATGCCCGGCTAATCAAACAGAGAAAAATCCAGACATCCAAGTCAGACACAGGTAAACCTCCCCAGCCCCAAAACAGCCTGGTGGTTTGTGCTCTGAAAGCAGTCAGCCCCAAAATAAGTCAGTTGTGCTTTAAACTCTTCCTGCACTGAAAATCTTACGAATTGTAACAAGACTGTCTTTTCCTGATAATTCTAAGTTCCTTATTTCACCTTTCAGTTAGAAGTAGCCTCCACCTGCAGAATATCTGCTACAAACCAAAGACAATTGTAAGGTTCACTTCCCTCTGTTGTGAGCACAACTTGCTTTCTTGCAAATCCTATGTTTAGTATTACAGTTCCCAGCAAGATTTAGTTTGACTTGAAAAAATATTAGCTGTTCTGATGAGTTTGCTATAAAACACTTGCTTATAATACTATTGTTCTCAGGTCTGTTACCAAAGCTATTGGCTGATAAGTAGCTATGATGTAATCAGTTCCTGAGAAAGTCTGGAATTTCCTTTTAAGGTACACAAAGATAAACACATACAACAGTTTACTGTCTGGGTCAAATACTCAACCTGTACCTGCACTTATTTCAGGATTTGTGACAAATTTTTAGCCCAGGGTTTAAACTCTTTTTGCACTGAAAATCTTACGAATTGTAACAAGACTGTCTTTTCCTGATAATTGTAAGTTCCTTATTTCATCTTTCAGTTAGAAGTAGCCTCCACCTGCAGAATATCTGCTACAAAACAAAGACAATTGTAAGGTTCACCTCCCTCTGTTGTGAGCACAACTTGCTTTCTTGCAAATCCTATGTTCAGTATTGCAGCTCCCAGCAAGATGTAGTTTGACTTGAAAAAATATTAGCTGTTCTGATGAGTTTGCTATAAAACACTTGCTTATAATACTATTGTTCTCAGGTCTGTTACCAAAGCTATTGGCTGATAAGTAGCTGTGATGTAATCACTTCCTGAGAAAGTCTGGAATTTCCTTTTAAGGCAGACAAAGATAAACACAAAAAACAGTTTACTGTCTGGGTCAAATACACAACCTGTAGCTGCACTTATTTCAGGATTTGTGACAAAAAGTCCATAAAATGACTGTGTTATCAGTGAGCACTGCACAGTTTCCATGCACCCTCGTAAGTTCAAGACTTTGTAATATTTTCAGTCCAGATTTTCACCAGCAGCATTTTTCCACACTTCCTTATGAACAGTACAGCTGTCATGTTTCACAGCATGGCTGAAATGTGTTTTCACACTTTCAGCGCAGTGATGCATGGTCGCTGTGGGAAATCATTGTTCGGGACAGATAAAGAAAATCACGGTGACACTGTTCATGATCAGAGGTCCCAAAATGCCTCTGTTGACAATCTGCTGTAAAAAATCCCCAAACTAATTACATTACGGGTGTGCGTTGCACAGTTTCTATGCACGCTCGTGACTTCACCATTTTTTTTAATATTTTTACTGCAGATTTGCAACATTGCCATTTCTTACACCTCCTCATGAACAGTACAGCTGTCATTTTTTACATCCTCTTCAGAATGTTTTTGCACCTCTGGTGCTAAATGCCGTAGTCGCTGTGCATAAGCAGCTTTTGGCTAACAAACTGATGTTGCCACTGTTCATAAGGTAGGGTCACAAAAAAACATGTTGAAAATTTGGGGTTAAAATACCAACGAATGCCTGAGGTATTAGGGTTTCCAACCATAATGCCCAACCCTGTAGAGAATGACAGGCATCAGGGATGTGACTTGGGATTCTTGCCTGTAATGCTCATACCATTCCACAACCTGCAGCCAGTGAGAGGCATCGAGGTATGTCTTGGACTCTTTGGTCCCAAAGTTCACCCCATTCTCCTATACTGCACCCATCTCACTGAATTTCCTGATGGAGTGGGGTGTGCAAAAGGGCCAAAGACCCCAAGGCACACCGTGACACTTGTAATTATCTGCAGGGTGGGGTGTGGTGAAATGGTGTGGCCGTTATGCCTGATGACCCAAAGGCACACCACAATGCCTGTTACTCTGTGCAGGGTGGTGGTGGGGTTGGCTTCAGTTCAGTACTTCACTGCCATTCCTATTATGCAGCTCTGTAACTTCTACACTACCACTGCCAATGCCAGCAAGCAAACATTTGGCATTGACAAAGGCTTGTTTATGCCATATTACAATCCTATATAAATACCTGCTAACTACTCACACTGAAGGACTAAATATCTGAGCTAAGTAATACAGTGAATCTGTACTGAGCTGCAAACTTGGCCCAGAGAGGTGTCAAAAAAAAATACAACACATCTAAATTAAATAGCTGCAAATGTCTCTTACTAAATTAAAATAACTGCTGACATTTCATGGGCACTAAATCAGATAAGACAGCACACAGCTAAGACAAATTAAGGATGGCTAAATTAATTCCACAAAGCTGACAACAATAATGCATCCGAAATAGCTTGTACTGTAGCTGAAGCTGGCAATAACAAGGAATTAGGCTTTAAAATACACAGCTAGATATGGTTAATAACAGGCAGTTAAAATCAAGTAAATGCTGCTTGGATTATTAGTCAGCTAAATCAGGTCATGCAGCTGAGAAATTAAGGTCCAACAAGCTACAGACAACTACAGGGATTCCAAGGAGCTGCTTGTGCTATGGTACAGACCATGGAGTTCAAGCTGGAGGAGAGAGCCACTCAAAGGCAGGCGAGGAAGGCACTAAATTCAAGTGTAAGTACTGTGTCTGCAGGGATCATACCTTATGGCTGGCAGAAGGGCAGGCTGGAAGGCTTGCAGTGGTTTGTCCATTGGGAGCCACATCAGAGGATCAAGCAGGAAGCACCCATTCAGAAGCCTCTGAACTTTCGGCTGGCTGAAGGGCAGGCTAGAAGACTTGCAGTTGCTAGTAAAGGGAACACAGGACCAGACGATCGAGCAGGTACCGCCCATTCATGGGCCTTCAAACTTATAGCTGGCAGAAGGGCAGGCTGGAAGGCTTGTAATGGCTGGTCTGGGAGTGCCACATCAGAGGATCAAGCAGGGAGCACACATTCAAGTGCCTCTGAACTTACTGCTACCAGAGGTGCATTATGGAAAGCTTGTAGTGGCTGGTCCAGGGGGTGCCTCACCAGAGGATTGAGCAGGGAGCGCCCATTCAGGGGCCTCAGAACTTAAGCTGACAGAAGGGCAAATTGGAAGTCTTGGAGCGGCTAGTCCAGGGGTGCTGCACCTGACGATCGAGCAGGGAGTGCCCATTCAGAGGCCTCCAAACAATAATTCATTAATACATGGATTCATTGGTGGGAATAGTTGAAGAGGGATAGAGGTAGATGAAAGAATCGGGAGGAGGACAAGGGGATGAGAGATGGGGAGGGCAAACAAGCAACGGTTAGTAGTAACTCTTGGTTGAAAAAGAAAGAGGGAAATCAGGTGTGTTGGAGGGTAGTGTCCGTAAACACTAGAACTCTCTGGATCAAAATGGATGATCTATAGGCCATGATGACAGTAGGGAAGGTGGAGCCAGCAGCATTCACCGAGACTCAGTGTATCATGAACCATGACTGGGAACTGTATAATAGGGAATGTTTTCTATAGATGGGACGAGGGAAGGAGGATGACACTATTTTAGGGAGGGCATCACTGCTTCCATGGAGGATTTAGGGACAGGGAAAGTAAATCTTCTGTGGGTATTGATCCAAGCAACAACAGGAAGGAAAGTGAGGTTAGGGTCAACAGAACACCAAATCAAGATTTTATTTATTTATTTATTGGAATTTCGGATAACACCTTTGAGCTAAAAGCTCATTTACAACGGTTCCATGTCGTAAGGCAAGAGACAAGGTACACAGACATTACAAAACATATAGGGGTATATACAGCAGGCAAGTACGTTATGGTACATACAGATACAGATTCAAGCAATTATAGTTAAAATATATCAGGTAGGAGAGGTCAACTTTATTGCAACAGTACTAAGAGCATATCTAAGGTGGACAAGCAATTTACAGTGGTCGCTGAGCTTTGGAGCATACAGGTAGAGTTATAGAGGGTCAGCCATGGTGATGATCAAAGGAGGGTGAGGACAGAATAGATGAGGGCAAGGGAGGTGGGGCAGAGACAAAGGGGTGACAGAATAAGGGGCTGAGTAGTCAGAAGGGTGGGATTGGATAGGAATCTACCTAAGTAGCTGATAGGGCAGGGCTGGGTAATGTGGGGAATGGGATAAGGGAAATAGTTTTAAAGTGGGGGTGAGATGAGGGGAAACCAAGGGGAGGGGTGAAATTTGGGGAGATTAATATTTGTGAAGAGAAAGCAGGAAGGTGGGGAGAGGGGATGTGGGGGTAAGTACTCAGTGAGTCACACCAGGCAGGGGAGGAAGTGGGGAGGAGATTGGTGCTATGCAGGATAGATAAGATATCAATTACACTAGGATTAGGCACAGGTGATGCAGTCACAGTTACTGAGAGTTGCCAGGTACTGCAGCAGCTTGACCATATATGGGCGTAGTTTCGTTTCCTCATCAGCTCAGAGTTAAAGCAATTTAGCCAGCAGGGGGCCCTGGGTTCGAAGGACAGTTTCCCTAGTGAGGTCCAGTGGAATGGTACAATGAAGGCAGCTTTACTCGATCCCCTAGTTACTGTAGTCTGGAGGAAGATGTGTTTCTTAGCAATTGCCTCACTCCAGGAGGAGCAAGACCTAGGGTGGATTTTTTAGCTAATAGACAGACTTGGTACTGAATTCTGCTATTCAGTTTTAACCAACCAGTGCTTGAGTATAGTTCACAAGTGTGAGTTAAATGGTCCACAGGCAGGACTAGTCTTCAGGCTTTGTTTAAGACTTGCACAAGGACAGGATGTTGGATACTGTCATTAGGATGGAAACAGATAGGGGTGAGGTGGCGGTAATAAGGACCTCAATTAGTCTAAGGTGCATTAGAGTGTGCCATCCGCCTCCCATGCAAGGAGCAAATTGATCCCTGATGCATTCCAGGATGGGTTCCTGATCAACAGAGTGAGCAAACCTGTATGACAGATATCATCCTGGATCTGGTATTAACAAATGGAGACCATGTCAGGGGCATCATGGCAGAGGAGCACTTGGGGAGCAGTGACCACCACATGAGTTGATTTGGGGAGGGAAACAGTGAGCACTAAAATGAAAATGCTGGACTTCAGGAAGGCAGAATATAGGAAGATGGGAAAGATATTAAAGTGACATCTAGCTAGTCTAAATGACGGCATGGGGTAGGGGATCAAAAGTGGACAGTGATCAGGAAAAGGACATATGCTGCCACTAACACCAGCCTTAAGCAAAACAGGAAAAACTCCAAAGCCAAGAGCCCATGTTGGTTCATTATGGACGTGGGTCAGGGTGTGATGGAAAAGAGGGCTGCATACAGGAGGTTTAGGAAGTTCTGAAGGGATGAGGATGAGAAGGACTACCTGGAAAAATCTGGAAAATCTACTAGGTTGGTCAGGCAGGACAAGGCTAGGAAGGAGCTGCAAATTGCAAAGCAGATCAAGAAGGAGAGACAGCCTTCTTCTTGTACATCAGTGAGAAGAGAGACACAAAGATATGTAAAGAACAAACTTTTCTGCTCTGTCTTTACTAAAAAAGATGGAACACTGTTGCAAGGGAGGATCAGGGAGGAAAAGAGGAGGAGGGACATGGATGATGACAGGATAACAGAAGACAGAAAGACAGGTTAGATAAAGCTCCTGTCTCTGAAGGTAAACAAGTCCTTGGTACCAGATGTCATGGACACCAAGGGTGTTGAGAGAGTCAGTGGTGGAAATGGTGGTTCTGAAGGCTGATCTGTTGAACAGCTCTTTAGATATGGGAGTCTGACAGCAGGAGTGGAGTATCACCATTTGGCACAACTGCACAAGAGTAAGCCAAGGGATGACCCTGGAACTACAAGAAGTCAGTCTGACCTCCATTGTCTGTAAGCTGATGGAGGCCATTATGAAGGAAATTCAGTTGGCATTCTTGAAGCAAATGGGCTTCAGTACAGGAGAATGCATGGGTTAATGTCAGGAGGTCCTCTCAAACTAACCTGATCCACTTCTTTGGTATTAAAGACAGCAGGCAAGGTTGAGGTGGATGATATTCTAGGCTTGGATTTCAGCAAGGCCTTCAACTTCATACTCCACAAGAGGCTGGTCAGAAAATTGGGGACCTAGGTCTGGGAAGCAAATTAACAAGGTGAGTAGTAAACTGGCTTATTAGTAGGACACAAAGGATGGTGGGAGGAGCTCTCAGGAAAAAAAAAGTCATAGTGGGATCTTGAAGGGTTAGTGCTAGGCCTGATTTTGTGTAATGTATTAATTAATAACATTGTGAAAGCCATTAAAGGCAAAAAACACCTTTCTAAGGATGACATCAATTTATGTGGGAGTCTGAACACAGATAAAGTGATGGAGGACCTTAAGGAAAACCTAATAACGCTGGAAAGGTGGTCTGCCTTATGACTACTTGGGTTCAGTAAGATGTTGTGAAAGGTCATGCATATAAAAAGAAAAAACCCAAGGCTGAGTTATGGAAGAGGTCTGGAAGGAGGAGGTGGAAGGGGTGAGAACACAGTTAGCAAATGGTGGAGTGGATGAGGAACACATAACAAGGGCACGTGGAGGGGTGCACACAGAGTGGATAAATGTGAATAAAGGGAAGAGAATGAAGGTCAGATTCTAGGTCACGGGTGGTGTCTCAGAATGCACAGAGTTCTGCAAAAAAAGATGGACCACCAGCAAGCATTATTAGCAGACAGAAGGGTGGTCACAGCTGCAGTACCTGAGACTTGGGCAACATCACACCATAACTGGAACCTTGAGATCCTTCAATATAAACTATACAGGATGGCAGGGAAATCGGGGAGTGGGAGACGTGGCAGTTTATATCAGGGAGAGAATAACTTGCATGAGGAAGGAGTTAGAAGAAGGGGAGATTGAGGCATTATGGGTTTAGTTAAGGTCCAATACAGGGAGAAAGGTGAGGTTTGGGGTTGTTTACAGACCACCCAATCAGGTTGAGGAGAGGGACACAGAAATATAAAAACATGGAAGTTAATGGCAGAAGGAGACCACAAGGTCCACTGAGTCTGCCCATTGTCTTTTAGCCTAGCTTTCTAACTGCCCATGGGTTTGAGTGCTCCCTTGTATCTGTCCCAAGCATTCTTGAAACCTACCACTGTGCATGCCCCCAAAACCTCTGCTGAGCTGAGCTCACATATATTGGAAGCTGCAGGGAAGGGAGAGGTGGCAAATGTGGGGCACTTCAACCTGCCCAAGATGGAATGGAGCATACCATCCACAACATGTGCTAGGAGTCAAGTGATCCTGGAAGGATTGCAGAGTGAGTTCCTGAATCAGGGCATCACTGGACCAACAAGAGTTGAGGCAATAGTTGATCTGGTGTTGACAAATGGGGAGCATATAGAGGAAATAAAGGTCAGTGAGCCACTAGGTGGAAGTGACCATTGCACAATGTGGTTCTAGTTAGATATGGGCAGGGAAAGCATCACAACTAAGACTAAAATCTTGGATTTCAGGAGGGCAGACTTCAGGAAAATGGACAAAATACTAAGGAGCCATCTGGCGGGCATCAGAGCAGATATGGGGGTGGACCGAAGAAGGTCCATCATTAAGGAAGGAATACTGGTTGCCACATATGAGTGTGTTAGGCTCAGAGGGAAGAACACAAGGGCAAAAGCACCCATCTGGTTCAGTTCTGGAGTTGCCCAGGCAATAAGGGAAAAAAGGTTGGCCTTTAGAAAATTCAGGAAGACCAAGACAGAGGTGGAATGGAAAAATTACCTAAAGGTTGACTAGTGAGGCAAGTAAGGAAGTTCGATGAGCAAAGGCACAGAAGGAGCTGCAGATAGCTGAAGGAGCTGAGAAGGAGAGAAGGCTTTCTTTCACTAAATAAGTGAGAAAAGGGACAAGAAGGGAGGGATTGTTAGGCTTAAGAAAAGGATGGAGTGGGTGAAGGATAATATAGGGGGGAGTGGGTGAAGGATAATATAGGTGAAAGCAGAGATACTAAATGTATACTTATGCTCTGTCTACACCAGGGAGAAGGATGGACCAGTGCCTTCAGGAGGGAAAAGAGAAGTGGAGGGGAGGGAAACACAGATGTAGTGATAGATGAGGATAGAGTGAGGGAGGGGCTGCTGGCATTAAAGTTGGATAAATCACCATGCCCAGATAGAGTACATCCAAGGGTACTAAAGGAACTGGCTGAGGAGCTGGCAGGCCACTGGCAGACCTATTTAATAGTTCACTAGAGTCAGGCATGGTACTACATGACTGGACAGGAGCACATGTAGTGCCCCTCCACAGAAGTGGTCCCATGGATGACCCAGGGAATTACCAGGCCAGTCAGTCTTACCTCCATTGTGGGAAAACTCATAGAGACCATACTAAAGGAAAGGTTATGAACATATGGACATGCGAAATTTGCCAGCAGATAAAGGCCTAGAGGTCTATCAAGTCTGCTTGAATGTGCAGCTAGCACCCCTTTAGTTGAATTTCTAGAGGAACATGGTCTCCAGGATGTGAGGCAGAATGGATTCATAGTGGGGAGATAGTGTCAAATGAATCTGGTTGACTTCTTTGATTTTGTCACTAAGACAGACAGGGGCCAAACGGTAGACATCCTCTATCTTGATTTCAGCAAGGCCTTTGACTGTGCTACACAAAAGGTTGATCAGGAAGTTGGTGGATCTCGGGGTTGGGGAAAAGATGGCCAGATGGGTTGAAATCTGTCTGGGGGACAGAACCCAGAGGTTGGTTGGTTGTGTGGGGAGAGTTATCTGTCATCAGAGAGGTAACCAGTATGGTCCCACAGGGCTCAGTGCTGGGGCCAGTGTTTTTCAATGTTTTCATCAATGACATTGGGGATGGCATAAAGGGCAAAATTTTCCTATTCATGGACGAAACCAAGCTCTGCAGGAGAGTGGATACAGCTGAAGGGATGCAGGACCTAGAGGAAGATCTGGAAAAGCTGGGGAGGTGGTCCAGATCTGGCAGCTTGACTACAATGCCAAGAAAAGCAAAGTTATGTATATTGGAGACAAGAATCCTAGGACAGAGTACTACCTGAGTGGAGTACGAGTATCTGCATCAGAAGAAGAGAAGGACCTGGGAGTGATGATCATTAGTGATCTGAAGCACTCAACACAGTGCAAGGAAGAAGCAACAAAGGCAAACAAGATGCAGGGATGCATATCTTTGGGGGATCAGCAGTAGGAGAAAGGAGGTTGTACTGCCCTTGTACAGGTCACTGGCAAGGCCACATCTAGAGTATGGAGTTCAGTACTGGTGCCCACACCTCAAAAAGGACATTAACCTGCCAGAGAAGGTCTAGAGGGGGCTACAAAGATAACAGTGGGATAACAGGGAAAGAAATATGAGAAGAGGTTGAGGGCACTGAGCATGTACTCCTTGGAAGACAGAAGAGAGAGAGGGGACAT
The DNA here is from genome assembly GCA_016271365.2 of Neoceratodus forsteri. Taxonomy (NCBI): domain Eukaryota; kingdom Metazoa; phylum Chordata; order Ceratodontiformes; family Ceratodontidae; genus Neoceratodus; species Neoceratodus forsteri. The sequence goes on from CM057452.1 coordinate 1,487,274,105, forward strand.
GATAGGGACCTTTAAGTACTTGAAAAGAATAAATAAGATTGATAAGAAGAGTCTCTTTAAGCAGTGTGGCAACCATAACATGAGGGGGCACAAATCTTAAGCTGGAGGCTGGAGGTTTAGGAGGGAGGTCAGCAAGCACTTATTCACAAAGAGGGTGGTGGACTCTTGGAATGTGCTGATGACTTTCTTCCATTGGCTTCTTCATATGTTCATATGTTCAGGTACAGTTTAGTGGGTCAAGATCACTGAATCAGAGAACGTAAAGGACACGGTGACAGCAAAGCAGTGTAGAAAAGCAGCAGCTAAGGCAAATAGAAAGTGGGGATGTATTAGAACGTATTGCTAGGGGGTTCATGAGCAGAATGGAGGAGGTTGTTCTGCCACCGAACAGATCCTTTGTGCAAACACACCTTCAGTAGCTGTACAATACAGAAGCCCCTTCCTGAATAAGGATATCAACCAGCTTCAGGCAGTTCAAGGGAGGGCAACAAAGATGGTTCAGAGACAGAAGAACAGGGAATAAGAAGACAGGCTGAGGGAACTTAGCATAAACTCCATGGAGGAAAGAAGGGAGAGATTAGACATGACCAAAACTTTCAAGTACTGTACTTAAAGGGCATAAAAAAGGTGGATCATGTAAACTTTTTTTCTCAGTGAAAACAAGACCACCAGGGTGCATTGTTATAAACTAGATTCAGGAAGGAGGTCAGGAGGCACTTCTCTGCAGAAAGAGTGGTGTCAGGATAAAATAAACTCCCACCTGAGGTCCTCACTCAAAAGACAGTGGGGGGGTCAAGAGAGGGTGGGACAGTGTGAAGGGGAGGATCTGGGAAGTAACCAGAAGGGGAAGGGATCAGATCAGTTCTACTACAGTAGCTTCTTCTTGTACCTTTTACATTGTTTCTTGTGAATTTTACTAGGTAGAAGGTTATTCTTTTCATTCTTACTACTTCTAAGGGGCTAGCAGGGTATTGTTTTAGGGCTGTCGAATTTTAAATGTATTTTGTGTCTACAAGTGGGCTCATTTGTTTGATGTTTCTCTGTGTAGCAGGCTGTGTTTGTGGAGGCCTATTTCTTCTGATTTAAAACCTATTTGGTGTGATTTTATTGGAGCTGTTTCTTTGAATTGGAGACCTATATCTTTTAGTTTCAAGCCTATTTTGATGTGTTGTTGGTGAGGCTATTTGGATTGGAGACCTGTTTCTTTTGGTAGCAAACCTATTTTTTGTGCTTTGAGTAGACTTGTGATTGCTTTTTGCTGGCTTCACTAGCTGTAAAGTTTAGTACGTAGTGGGGGAAGGGTGATAATGGTCTGACCAGGGGCCTCAGCTACCTGATTGTTTCTGGAAGGCACAGGCTTTCCTTTATACCAGGGGTTTAACATCACTTCCCAAATGGGCCAAAGACACACACCTGTCATAGCAGAAGCAGACATCCAGGAAAGGACAGCAGTGAGTGAAGAGATGACTGCTATCTCAGTGCAAGGGAAGTAACTGCAAATCAAGGAGCTTTATTGTTACTACTTGCATTGCTATTTGCATTGTGGAAAGGAGGAGTAGGAGTTTGAAGAAGGTTGTGCAATAGTTACTTAAAGTCTCCTTTTGGGTATGGACAGGAAGGATAGGAATGTAAAAGCAGTTGTTAATATATCTAGACATGTATGACAAAGGGGTAAGGGATATTAAGAAGGAAAATAATGTTTTGCACTGATACAGGGGAGAGAAAAGACTTGGGAGTGTTTGGTATCCTTCATCTGGAAGGTTGGAGGGTTGCTTGTGGGCAATGAGAGGAATGGGTAGGGTGGGAGGCTGCAACAACTGCAGTGCACCAATCATTCTCAAAATTGCCTGGAGGGTGGGGATGTTTAGTATGCAACCACACAGAGAAAATTAGAAAGGAGATTGAGGGTCTGAGGAGGAACTAAGACAGGCAAGGCAGGCTGGAGGTGGGTTTAGTCCTATACTGGAGAGGGAGGAGGGAGATGATGGAGGGCAATTTGAGCCATCAGTGGTGAGGCGAGGACAGAAGAAGAAGCGGCGACAAGGGGTCCAGGCCAGGAAGAGCGATTGCTTAGGAAACCAGGCCAGGAGACAAAGAGAAATAGAAGGAAGAGATAGGGATTTGGGAGGAGAAGAAGTGGAGACAGCCAAGGGTGCAAGGAGGGAACAGGTTACTATGAAGAGAGAGGAAGCAGGCATTTGTGAATGGCTTCAAAAAATAGTTTTGCACTGCTACAGGGGAATAAGGAGGAGGGAGGCGATGCAATTGGAGGAGTAATTGATAAATGCCTGGACCAAACCAGAGCCGTGGGGAGTTCTTCTGGGAGAATTGTAATGGGGCAAAAGGGTGAAATAATCTGCAGGAGGAAGAAGAGGAACTGGGAATAAGAGATGGAGATGAATGGAAGCAAGCAGAGAGTAAGAGGGGTAGAATCTTAGTGCTGGGGGACTCAATAGTAAGAGGAGTCATGTGGGGGTAGCAAGGGAGAGAGGCATAGTCACATTTGGGTGGAGGCCATGCCATGAATAACAGCGGAAAGGGTGGGACAATCTGTTCTGAAATATGCTAGAAGGGGTAGGGACAAGCCTCATTTAATTATACATCTTGGGACGAATTACCTAGCTGACAAGACAGTAGATATAATCCAGAGGAGTTTTGAGGAACTAGGATAATTATGTGAGGGGGCAAGAAAATCAGCAACTTTTTGAGAGATACTTCCAGTGCCCAAGGCAAGCACAACAAGAAAGCTGAGAATTGAAGAATTTAATGGATTGTTAAGAACCTGGTGTCATGCTAAAGTGTATGGGCTCTTGGGGGAGGAGGTTGGAAGGGCCCTGGGAAGAGAGTAGTCTCTATGCCAAGGACAGACTATACTTGAGTGAGGAGGGAAAGAAAGTGTTGAAACGGAGGATGGAGGAGTACATAGAGGAAGCTGGGAATTTAAACTAGGAGTGGGGTGTGGCAAGTGGGCAAGAGACATGCGGAGACCACAGGTTGGAAAACCATTTGAGCTTATCCCCCCAACAGTGACAAAGGACAAATGGCAAGTACTATTGGTGATCCTAGTAAAGGAGGGCAGGATAGGGGGAAGGGTGGAAGGTGGTTACCCTTAATGCTAGGAGCCTTGTGAGGAAAACTGCAGAGTTACAGGTGCTCATGGCAGAGGGAGAGGTGGACATTGCAGCCATCGCAGAAACATGGGCCACCCAATACAATGACTGGGACCAGTCTGTACCAGGGTACAGGCTATTTTGTAGGGGCAGGGTGACTGGGAAAGAAGGTGGGTGTCACTATATGTGAAAGAAGGGCTGAAGTATGTAAGGGAGGAAGGGGAGTAGGGTAGTAAGGACTCACTTTGGATGCAAATCCAGGATTCCAAGAATTGGATTCTCAGAATGGGTGGTGTACAGGATGCCCTGTTAGATAGAGGAGTTAGACAGGGAACTAGCGGGATGGATCAGGAGGACCTGTGAGAAGGGTAGCGTGGTGATTGTGGGGGATTTCAGTATGCCAAGAGTGGACTGGATTACCCCAAAAACCAGGAATAGAAGGGAGCAGGTACTACTGGATGCATTCCAGGACAGCTTCCTGCTGCAAATGGTCAGTGAACCAACCAGGTTAGGGAATACCCTTGACCTTGTGGTGACAAATGGGGAGTTTTTGAGAGAACTTAAGGTGGAAGAACCGCTGTCAGGGAGTGACCACCACTCAATATGGCTCACATTGGATATGGGCAAGGAAGGTGTGGAATCTGGCACAAGAGTGCTGGACTTCAGGAAGACCAACCTTGGGAGGATGGTGCAAGTGGTAAAAGGGTAACTGGCCAGAAATCGACCTAGTATGGGTACTAACCAGAGGTGGGAGCTCATAAAGCTGGTGATAGTGGAGGCAACCAAAACCTGCTGCAAGGCCCAGAGCAAGAAGGCTGGGGCTTAAAAAATGAGCTGTTGAGAAGGAGGTCATGGAAAGGTACGGAAGAAAAGATCTGCCTTTAGGAGGAACAAGAAAACAGGGAAGGGGAGGACAGAATTGAAAGAAGTGACATGGGCAGTAAGGGGAGCCAAGGCATCTACGGAGTTCAGGCTGGCACAAGGAATTAAGAAGGGGAAGAAGGACTTATTTATGTACATCAGGGAGAAAAGGAGCTGTAAGAATCACATAGTAAGGATTAGGAAGGAAGGGACTGGGTGGTAGCAGAGTGTAATAAACCAGAAGTGCTAAATGATTACTTCTGCTTAGTATTTACTAAGGAGAAGAAAGGGTTGATATCCAAGGGGGGAGGAATGGCAGAAACAGGAGGGGAGGGGTGACAGATGGGGATATCATGGAGGGCAGAGTTTGGGAGGGTTTGAAGGCCCTGAGGGTAGACAAGGCGCCAGGCTCAGATGGCATCCATCCCAGGGTACTGAAGGAGCTTGCAGAGGTCCTTGCAGGACCTCAGACAGACCTATTTAATGCTTCAGTACACTCAGGGTGTGTTCCTCAGGATTGGAGGATGGCTCATGTGGTGCTCCTCCTCAGAGTGGCTCCAACGATGAAATGAGAAACTACAGACGGTGAGCCTCACATCCATCATGGGGAAGCTGATGGAGACTATCCTGAAGGAGAGGCTGGTGGCCCTCCTAGAGGACAAGGACTACAGGGCAACAGACAGCATGGCTTCATACATGGCAGATCATGCCAATCCAACCTGCTAGAGTTCTATGACTGGCTAACTAGGTAACTGGACAAGGGACATGCAGTGGATTTCCTGTATCTGGACTTCAGTAAGGCATTTGACTTGGTTCCACATGGGAGGTTGGGAAGTAAGTTAGAAGGCACAGGGATGGTGCACAGCTGGTGAGATGGGTAGGGAACTGGCTTCAGAGTAGGCAACAGAGAGTGGTGGTGGGTGGGGAGCTCTCACACCCAAGGGTAGTGACGAGCAGTGTTCCACAGGGCTCGGTCTTGGGACCAGTGTTGTTTGAGAAATTCATTACAGACATATCATTGGACATCAAAAGCAAGATCAGTCTGTTTGCTGATGATACCAAGATGGGAGCAGTGGTGGATGACCTAGGGGCATGGCAGGGGTTGCAGGATGATCTGGCAAAGCTTGAAACCTGGTCAGATACCTGGCAACTGGGGTTTAATGCCAAAAAGTGTAAGGTGCTGCATTTGGGGTTGATGAATCCAAGGAGGTGTTACTAGCTGGGCGGAATGCAGCTAGTCCAGAAGGAGGAGGAAAAGGATGTAGGAGTGCTCATTACAAGGTCAGTGAATAACTCTGCACAATGTAGGAAGGCAGCTGCAAAGGCTAACAAAATGCAAGGTTTCATTGCAAGTGGTATATCCTCAAGGAGGGAGGATGTGATTCTGCCACTGCATAGGTCATTAGTTAGACCACACCTGGAGTACTGCATGCAGTACTGGTGCCCATATCTGAAGAGGGACATTAAGTTACTGGAGGGGGTGCAGTGCAGGGTGACAAAGATGATCAAGGGGCTGGGGAACTTATCATATGAGAGAAGACTGAGGGAGTTGAACATGTACTCTCTGGAGGAGAGGAGAGATGGGGGGGACATGATTGAAACCTTTAAGTACATGAAAGGAATAAACATGGCAGTTACAGAGGGGCTGTTCAAAGTAAGAGAGGGGAGGGACACCAGGGCCATGATATGATACTGGAGGGAGAAAGGTTCAGGATGGAGATGAGGAATCACTTTATTACAGAGAGGGTGGTATCCAGGTGGAATGAGTTACCTGCAGAAGTGGTATCCAGTAGAAGAGTGGACTGCTTCAAAAGGTGATGGGATAGGACAAGGGGGAGGGTGAATGGAGGGGAAGGTTGGAAGGGAGGGGCAGCTGCAGAATAAGGTGTGCTAGCTGCACATTCAAGCAGACTTGATAGACCTCTAGGCCTTTATCTGCTGGCAAATTTCGTATGTTCATATGTACGCTTGAACTGGTCAGTGGTCTGGCATTCTCTAATCTGATGAGGTAGAGAGTTCCACAGGATCAGGGCTGCAGCGCAAACATGCAAGCACCTAATGTTTTTAGATGGACCATGTGAACCTCCAGAAATCCCTTGACAGAGGAGAGAAGTGGGTAGGAGGGTGATAGGGACACAGGTCTTGCAGGAAGCCAGGCCCTGCCCATCTAGGGCTTTGTAGGTCAGCAAATTGACCTTGAAGAAATCCACCAATTATCAGGCAGGCAGTAAAGATAGCAGAGCACAGGTGTGATATGGCACAACCTAGGTAGGTCAGTCAACAACCTGGCTGCCGATTCTGCACTAGCTGCAGTTGCAAAAGATGTGCCCCGACAGCACTATACCATTTTGTGTAGTCATCATCTCATAATATCTTCGATGTGACATTGCAGCAATAGTATTATAGTATCAATCATTTTCAGAATCCAATGTGCAACTATGAGTTGTTTTTACTGCACCAGACATATACAGTAAAAGTCAGGTGAAACACAGCACAAACTGACTCTTACTTCAGTATATAAAATAGAACTTTATAAAATATCCTAATTCCATATTTTTCAAAATATTACTAAATAAGGAACTATATAACCTTGCCATAATTCCACCTCAGGGTTTTAGACACACAAGAAAGCTCTCTAGCATTGCACTTGTGGTTATCCTATCAGCAGAACCTCTCAAATGAATTATAGCTTCATAGCTTCAGCACTTTCGTCTCTATCTATGGTCTATCTATGTTCTATCTATCTATCTACCTATCTATCCGAAGGCCCTGGGTGACCCATGTTAGTACAAGTAACACAGAGACAACAGTCATTTGAAGACATACAGTGACGCCTGTTAGGATGTGCAGCAGGGTCTCAGGTTACTACATGGCAAAAAGGAATTAACTACCATTGAAACTGCCTTGTTTTCTGTAGTAACTCTGCAGCAGAATGATGCAGTATACCTTACTGCGCATTTAAATCATCCATCTTAAAAACCTTGTTGTGCATATTCTAAATAGTTGTGCACATTCCAAAACGTTTATTGTGCACATTCTACAATCAACGGCACCTGTGCTCCCCTCATGCTCACTTTCACCAGTTTTGCTCGCTGAACACCACTCGGATTCCTTACAGTTCATCATCAACACATTAAAAAATGTCAGCTACGTTTTCTTTTTTTCAAAACAGATGAGTGACAGAGAAAATCTTATTCTTAACCAAGAAAATAAAAGAACCACTCAAAATATTACCTCAGACATGAAACTAGTGACTTCATTTCTTGTGGACAAAGGTGAAAATAGGGAAACCTCACACTACACATGTACCAGAACTAGATCCTCTAACAGCAGAATTCATTTTTTAAATCAAAAACATTGATGATACAGAATAGGAGCCCACAACACTCTGGGGGTTTCTAGGTGGCATAGATCATTATTTAATTAAAAAAATTACCCCATGGAATTGATTCCTTGTTCACTGAAACAATCTGTACTAAGGCAACAAAACAAATGTTTCTCAAAAGAATGGGCAAGGGGAATAGAGCAAACCAAGCACAGCTCTTACTACTGTATTTAGACAGATGATAATGTCTTACCAAGTGTACTGAATTTCAGAGTCAAAGGTTGAAAGGGGCAGAGTTTTTGGTGGTCAAACATTTAATCAAAATGTAAGCACAACCCCTTACTGCCAGTGAAATCACTCCTCATACATAGTTCTGGCACACTTGAGATTCCAAACCCCATATCAATATTAAATATGGTTTTCTGGGCCTCTGTTTTGCTCTATGAACATCAGAGCAGTATAATCTTAAATTAGGTGATTTCTAGAGCTGTGTGGAATATAAAATTCTGCCTATGGAATGTCTGTGGAATTGCCATTCCATGGAACGTCACAGAATTTGCATGAAAATTCTGCGGGGTGTTGCCAAATTTAAAATTTCAGTTATTTCACTTCAATTTTAAAACTATGCATACAAATTACATCACGTGTGGTATGTTGACAGGTAATAATGTCTTACATGAGTGTACCAAAGGTTAGAGTCATAGACTGAATGGAGAAGAGGTATGAGTTGCTCAACATTTAATCAAAATTTAATTTTTGGTTATTTCAGTCTAATTTTAAAATTTCTTATCCAAATTTCTTCACAGTTTCAGGATTTAGAAAACATACAACATGGATATGTGCTTGCAACAAAAGAAACCACACCAAGGTGACCTGGGTGCTCTGTGACAAAACTCAAATCAAAGTCAACAAGCAGTCATGGCACTCACCCAGGGCACATAAGTCCAAATAATGAAGAGTCCAGTAGTTGTTGATAAAGACTTGTAACTTCATTTATTTCACAAAATACAACCAAACAGACCCTCCTGGGTCAGCGAAACCATGCTAATGCTCTAACATTTCAACTCGTGCCGAGTCTTTGTCAAAGACTCCATATGAGTTAGCTGTTAGATCATTGGTGTAATTTCCCTTATTGCAAAATAAATGAAGCTACAAGTCTTTATCAACAGCTACAGATATAAGTTATCACTACATTTATATATATATATATATATACATAGTTTTAGATTTCTAGCTCAAATGGAACTGCAAGTTACTAGCCTTCCAAAGATGTTTGCCTAAAATTTGAATTTCAGCTATTTCCCTCTAGTTTTATAAGATATACTGCATCCAAATTAACCAAATTTGGAACATTTAAACTACCTTACCACACAATCATTTAAAAAGTTTATATTTCCAGCTTTAAAGTGTGACTGAATTAAAAGTAGTCAAACATTCAACAACACGTTAAAATTTAATTGTGCAAGAATATTAACTGGAAGTTTTGAACCTATGAAACTTTAAAACTAGAGATGCAATACCATTACATTTGTAGTTTCTTAGAACAAACAAAGGAAACTTCATGTGTCCATTGTATTAATTGATTGCCAGAAATTGCAAAGTAACATTCATACTTAAAGCCCATTAGTCATTTGGAAAACTGTAGATTTCATGAAAGTTCCTTAAGATTGGAATTTACTAATTTCACTCTGCCTTATCTGAGGGTTGAATGAAAGGATGAGGATATTTATTTATTTATTTAAATGTTTTCCCAGGAGGGCATAGTGAACAACAAATTGCTCATGTCACGGTGCAACCTGGAGGGAGGAGGTTAGATAGGGTTGTGAAGAATGATCAGTTACAATAGTATGTGGGTGGTACAAACAATATAACATTGTAAGATTATGCAACAGTTGGAACACAAACAGTATAATAGTATATAATGTACAATAAACAGTAGTGGAACATTGCGTAAATTACAATACATGTCTAAAATCATACAAAAGAATATATAAAAGTACAAAACATTAATAATGCAACAGAACCATTATAATGCATGAGTGTACCAGCAGCAGGCTTGAGGTAGTATGCAAGTGCTGTTGAAGTAAAAAGGACAGGGTAGGTTGTGCACATGTGTGACCTAGAACGGCAGGTGGAGAAAAGAGGGGAAGAGGCAAGAACTAAATATGAGGAGAAGGGAAGCCATTTCCTGATTCCCCCTTCAGGATGTTGAGAACCCTGCCAGGGGTGTCAGGGTAGGAAGGAAGAAACTGGGGATAGGTATTAAGGAGGGGTTAAAGGAGGAACAGCTGAAGGAGAGGTAACTGTGTAAGGCAGAGGTAAGGGAAGTAGTTGGAGTAGGAATGTCAAATTTCAGGGGTTAGGAATTCTAGATTTTAGACTAATGATGGGTGAAACCAGTCTGACTGATTAAGATTGGGCTGACAAGGACTGTCAGAGGAGCAGGTGTCATTAGATCTGAGACAGTGGGTGGGGAGATGGAGTGGAGAGAGGATGAGCTTTGGCTAGGTTGACAAGATGGCTGAGATAATCAGGTCATCATCCATCCTGAAAGGATGGAGTTAGTAAAGCATGAGGAGAAGTGGTTGTTGAGTGGTTCTTCTGAAAACCAAACTGGAGGAGGTGAAGACAGAGGAATTGGAGAGGAAGGGTGATAGTTGAGAAAGAACTACATGTTCTTGAAGTTTAGCAAAGGTAGGGAAGGAAGGGAAATGGGGCGATAGCTGCCAGCAGTGGATGTGTCACCACTCTTGAGAGAGGAAGGACTACTAGCATGTTTCAAGAATGAGGGTACTTGGGCAGAAATAAAGGAGAGGTTAAGGATAAGGAGATAGGATAAGCAATTTCCATGAGCAGAAAGGTAGAAGTTTTAGGATCGAGGCTCATTTGGTGAGGAGCCTTTAGGGGTTCAGAGATGAGGAGGGCACTAAGAGCTTCATCAGAGGAGATAGTAGTGTAACCTAGGGCTGGAGTGGCCTCTTATTTTATAGACTACCTAGTTAACCTAGGTTCGGGAGAAAACTATTGCTCAACATTTTGGCTGAGGTTTGTATTTCTGCTCAGGGCACCCAAATAATCCTGGACATAGGAAGCAATAACTGAAAAGTCCAAACCAGGGTAGGATTTTAGAGTGTGGCTTTTATTCACATCAACACAGGAATAATAAAGGAAGATGGACCCCAGGGCTACACTCACTGGCAATGCAGATTAACAGAGGGACAGAGCACATCTTCTTCACAACACATCAACTCTCAGGTTCTGAACACACTGGCCTCTCAGCCCAAACTGATACTCTTCTCTTGTATTCCCTGGCATGCCCCTGCAACACTTGATCACTTTTCCATATAGCATGGACATTTATGGTGGCTCCTCTACCACCCATGAGCACTTCCTATCTCTAAAGGTAAAAACATCCTTAATCCCATGGCAGGTACTTTCTGCAGACACTAGCCAAGTGCCTGGGGAGAAAGCTACAAATTGCCCAAAAGTGAACCCATGCAGGTAAACCTGGTTACTCAGAATGAGGATTTCCCAACTTTGCTCCTAAATCTACACCCGGCCATTCATTTGGAGTCAACACCTTTCTTGTACCTCTCTGGTTTGTACTATGGACATATCTCAAAATGAATGTCACATTTAACATTCTACTCTTTATGTAGCTGGTGTCTGACTTGCAACACTCAAGTGTAGCACCCATCTCTGTAGGCCTCCACTGGTTAGAAGCATTTAAAGCCATAGACATATTTAAAGACTGTACTTAGCTAGTCCTTTCCCAACCCACAGTAGACCAGATACTTTTATACAACTACTTGCTTGTGAAAACATGGGGTATATATCAGAGCAGACTCACCCCGTGGGTGTGCAGGTGTCCCAGGCCTTCTCACTCAAAACATAAAATCCCAGCACCTCAGTACAAATTCTCTTGTCAGGCAGCATTTCTCTCTTCCAAGCAGGGGCCGAGGGATTGCCCCTGAAATACTGGACTTTTTCTGCCATCTCTTCAGGGATGGGGCACTGGAACAAGACAAGGGTGATCTCTCACTTCTGCTACTTTATTCTGTGTGTCCTTCTCAGGGTGAGAGACACACCTCTCCTGTTGTAGCTCTGTATCAGGCGTCGAGGCTCTGAGGGGCTGCCAACTACAACGCATACATCCTCCTCTCTTGAGTTTTCTACAAACTGACTGAGATTCTCCAATGTGCTAGCTAATCCTTACTGCAACATTCCAGTGTGGCTTAAGCTGCTGTGGAAGTTCTGTGAGTGATGTCATCCATCCAGCTCAGCTGAGGTGAGGACAGAGTGAGACAATGTGAAACTCATTTTAACTGGTGTCTCTGGCTACCTATCCCTGCCTGCTGCTAGTTCTAAGTGGGATTCTAGTAACCCGGGTAACAAGGGGTTTGCAGTAGAGAAGGAAAAAGGGAGGAGGGGTGGAGCTGAGCACAGAGTGAAGAGGGCTGAAAATGAAGTAGGTGACAAGGGGAGAGGAATTTTGAAGAGATGTGGACAAGAATGTGTCATAAGCATTAAAGTCAGTGGCCACAAAGCCAGGGTCAGAAACTAAGGGAACTATTTAGTTTGAGAAATGGAGGGGAGGGAGAGGGGAGAGAGAATGGGACATGAACTACCCTCTAGAATTTAGATGGAGTTAATCTTAGATCAGGAATGAAGATTGAAATAATTGGACTTAGCCAGTCTAGTAGCTTTAGTACATGATTGTAGCATTCTGTACTTGGCATAATAGGTTGAGATGTTTAGTAGATTGGTGTTTTCTCCCAGGCCTGATCCCGCTCACTGAACAGGCCAGAAGTTCCGGGGTGATCCACAGGAGGTGAAGCCCACAGACTTTAGTCCTTCTGAGAGAGCAAAAGGCATTCCAGGTGGAAATTAATTTATCCTTAAAACAGTAAAGGGCTTGGTTGACAGAAAAAGCAGTGGAGGGGAGCCCAGTCAATGGAAGCAAGTGCAGAGCTGAGTGTGGTAAGGTCTAAGTTTAAAGGACCAGAGGTATATGATTTTCAGGGGAAGGTTTGAGGCAATGGACCTTACATACAATGAAAATATGGTTATGATCACTAAGGGCATCAGGGAAGAGACCGGATTTAATGATGTGGTGCTTGTGGGTTGTGAGTGCCCAGTCAAGCAGGGTGTGGTTTTGTGTTTTGGGATTAGGGTGTGTGGGCTCAAGTATAGGTTGAATGAGGTTTAGAGCAGTAACATCATTGCAAAGCTTGTTTAACTTAGGAGATTACAAATTTAGATTTGCATCATCCATTCTGAACAGTTCACCAGATTGTGAGAGGAGATGATATTAGCTAACAGTTCAGTCATGACTGAGGTTGAATACTTGGGGCAATAGATGCCAACCACACAGACTGGAATTGAGATAGGAAGGGTAATGTGGGTGACAAGGACTTCATAGACAGCTGGGATGGAGGTAGCTAGGGGAGGTAAACTGCAGTGAGGACAGGATATGCATGGTCACTCCCCTTCTGCAACCAACTGAACTTGTCTGGAAGAAATCCAGGGATAGCAATGGCATGGTCAGGAGATGCTTTTCTGATAAGATGTGATATGGATATGACAGGCAGGTGGTAGGGTCACCAGCATTCAATCATCGATGTATACTTTCACCAAAGAAATGGACAGCTGAGTTGAGTTTCACACCAGGGATAGACTCCCCAGTTGGAGCAAGACACACACAGTGCCAACAATTAAAAATTTGAATGCAGGATATATAAAGTCACACCTAGTAAACTGAAATTCCAAAAGAACCTGACATATATGCAAGTCTGAGACTCAGCAGTACTCAAAAGATCTAGTTACTCAAGACAATTTCCTGGGTCACCAGGAAGGAAGCATTCTGGCTATTCAACACAACAGGACAGGTTGCTAGGAAAAGCAATAGGTGACTCTCATTTAAGGAATTTTGTCCTTCAAAGAACAAAGGGATGTCATTGGAATCAGTAGTTCTGCCGAGCCAATCTGACTATGCTAAGAGAATGGGGAGAGGGCAAAATAGTCACTAAAGAGAGAACAGCAGAGCTGCAAAAGCTCATCCCAGTTTATCAAATTAAATGACGCATACATGCAGTTTGAATCTTAAATTCCACAAAAAAAATTTTGATACTTCATCTATATACTACCACAAATATTTGAGGAAATGTTACAATAATTTCTGTGTTTGTTTTCCACTAAAAATAAAACTTCTAAACAGTTACCAGTTGTGTGAGACAGCATGATACATGACATCAGATATGCATGTTAAATGTTAAAGTATACCTGCAGAGCTGAGAAGTTACAAATAGACACATTTTGAAGTGTTCACAAAATGTTGCAAATATTACAAAGTAAAATATTGAAACCCTATAACATACAAATCCTATTCCAGTTCTCTCCATATTTGGATGATCATATAACCATTACACAAGTGTTATGTGCTAATGATTTACATATCTAATATAAACGTGCTGAGTTATATGGAAATTAAATATTTCATGAAAATTACTGCAAAAATAAAAATGACAGATTTCAAGCACGAATAATATTGAGACATTGCACTCTAATGTCAAGAAATCCAGAACATTTTTAGAATGCACAACATCAAGTAATTATACCAAATGTAATATATCTGTGCCCAATAGATAGCAAGTATATGCAGATAAAGGTTCCATCACATTCCACAAAATATAAAATGACAGCTTTTAGTGCTTCTAATTTTGAGATAATGTAACCACTAATGTCATGAAATTTTGCACATTGTCAGAACACCAATCATCAAGTACCCATACCACATTTAAAAGCTCTGGCACAATAAATGGTTGAAAGTATATGCAGATTAAAGATATTCATGAAATTTCTCAAAAAAAATAAAATGACAGAATTACAATTTTAAAACAATCCATCCTAAATGTTATGATATTCAGCATGTCATGACAAATAATCCCAGAACATTAGTATGCCAAATTTCAGAGTTCTAGCTTGATAGGCGGTGGAGGTATGACCACATTAATACATTTTAAAAATTGCAATTAAATTTCACAAAATGTAAAAATTCCAAAAATTTTGAATTTTCTCATTCTGCACAGCTCTAGCGATTTAACACTTGGCACAGATTCACATGGGCACTCATTCCTAGAATACAGTCAGCACCAAACAAAACGTGGCAACAATCCCATGGACATCCATCCTATAAAACTGAGAAGCTGAAAAAAACACCATAGGAGATTAAATATACGGGTGAAACCACCATCAATGTTAAAACAGGCTCTCCTTTTATTTGGCACCAGACCTCAACATAAGCCTGGTTCATATTGGCACCATGCTATAGTGCATAGGAAGAATGAAATCAAACAATGAAAACCATAAAAATGCAAGCTGGGCTTCCTGACACCAAGTGAGTCACTAACCATTCAAACAGAAAGATTTCCATCAATAAGTTGGGTGACGCTAACATCCCCCAACTGTAATGCAGCAGATGTCCAGGTACAAGAGTGCACAACTAATAAACTCCTACTCTGTAATATGCCAGAATAAATAAAAACTTCAGCTACTTTTGCCTCTACATTCACCTCATAGGATCATACATTGCAGATCAAATCAAGTCAAATCATAGTTTATTTATAAAAAGCATCTTTCTTAAAACCAAGGCACTTATACACAATAAAATAAATGAAACAATCAGAACAACCAATAATCAATAAAATCATATGGGTAAAACTCTAACAGTTATAATAATACCTAAAAATCTGGATATGTCAGATCAAATAAATAAATCTTTAGTGCAGTTTTAAAATCCTGGATGATCAGGCAATTTCACACATGACAAGAGAAGAGAATTCTACGGGTCTGGGGTCACAAAACCAAAAGACTGGGCCCTGGATGTTTTACCAACAGACCCTAGAAATATCCACAATCCCTCATAGCAGATCAGAGAGGTGGAGGGGACAGTCAGGGCAAAGGAGATCTTGCAAGTAACTAGGTCCTGATAATGTAATGCTTTATAGGTCAGAAACAAACCATAAGATGATCTACCAGTACCCTGGCAGCCATGAATTCCACAGAGCACAGCGATATATTACTGGTTCTTGATGTACCAGTCAATAGCCTGGCTGCTGCATTCTGCACTAGCTGGAGGTGGCAGATATCAACCCTCGGAAGACCTACAAAAAGGGCATTGCAGTTGTCGGGGTGAGAGGTAACGAAAGCATGGACCAATGTTGTAAGATCCTCAGATGTTTCACCTGGGAGATATTCCTCAGATGGTAAAAAGAGGTCTTGACGACTGCTGACACCTGCAATTTCAGGGTTAAGCCATCAACAGTAATGCAGGTTCTGCACCGGTCAAGTGAGTCAGCTGATTGAGCATAGCCCTGAGTGTGAACCTGCAACAAACCCACCTTTGGATGATCTGGGTTCATGACCAGCACCTCAGTTTTAGCCAAGTTCAACCTCAGCCAGCTCCACTCATCCAATCCTGGATCTTGGCTAAACAGTTGTTAAATACCAGAAGACACAACCTGACTGAGTGAGGAGATCTACAGCTGAGTATCATCTGTATAGCAGTGAAATCTCAGACTGTACTGAGTATACTTTCTCCTAACAGCATATACACTGCAAACATCATAAGGTGACAAGGCGGAGACACCAGCACCCCACAGGATGAGAGAGGGCTGAGGAATAAATCAGACACTCCTTTCTAGAGTCCTACCCTCAGAAAGATTAAAACCATCTGAGGACATACCAGACAATCCACAGAGATGAGCTGTAAGTGATCAACAACACACCATGATATACAGTGTCAAATGCTGCTGAGAAATCAAGGAGGACCAAGATGGAATGGGTCTTCCAATCTCTTGCTATAAGGAGGTCATTGATTCCCGACAAAAGACCATCTCAGTTTATACCTCTTCCTAAACCTTGACTGAGAGAATCATAGACATTATGACTGGTCAAATGCTCATCAACAATTGTGATACAACCACCTTCTCAATAACCTTACACACAAAAGAGTAGGTTGAAGGACAGGACTGTAGTTCCCCAAGCAATCCAAGTCAACAGAGAGCTTTTAATTGAGTCCGAACAACCACCTCCTTCAGGGAGATCCAGAAAGAATTCACCCCTCTCAATGATCTCAGACTATTTCAAATGGGACTGGGCCAATCTCATCTATGCATCTTACCAGGAGGCATGTAGGGCCTCGATCAAACTACAGCTGGTTGGCTAGCAATGTCCGGATGATCATAACAATGTCAGTGATTCCAGGTCAGCTAAAAAGTCAGACCAAGGTAAACTGAAATCCGACATCTCCTGCCCACCACCACAACTTCAGATAGAATAAGCTACGCGAATGCCAAACCTGATTGTGGCAATCTTCTCTGCAAAAACTGAGCAGACTCGTCACACCATTCTTGTGACATGAGTCTCACCTAGAATGAGACAGATTGGATTGCACAATACCCACATTTAAAGAAGAGCTGGGCTGATTTATTCTGTGAACAATCCCTGGACAGAATCCTGCCTTCATACAGGTGATTGCTGATAGATTAATCATAATGGTCCATTGGTCTAAGTTTGGCACACTCCACTCCCAATTTCAACAGGCTGTTCTTCACTACCTCTCTCAACTTCCTCAAACATCTCTCCACTAAAGAAATCTTGAATGAAGGGTGGAAGCGAACACAAAGCAGGCACTATGGAGTGAGGGCCACCACCCTGACCTATTAGGCATATACTGATCCCTGGGATCCATGCATTCCTCAGTACACTTGATAGATCCAGCACTATCATTAGACCATCTTGGGTAACACCCCTCAAAGGATGGTTCCACACTACCTCACATGAGAGCAGGCTTACAGGGAGGCTGAAAACTGATCCAGTGGTGTGATGGTCAGACCACCGAACTGGCTCCACCACCAAATCAGATATCTCCATTCAGGAGGAACAACAAGTCCAATGAATGACCTCCAATATGGGTTGAGATGAGGTAATATAACCTGTATGAGGCCCAGCAAACTCATTAGCTGGAGAATTCTTGACAAAGAGTGCAAAAGTTCACTGTCAATCAAGGCATTGAAATCTCTCAGGATCCAGCCATCTGGGGACTCCAATACCAGGTTGACAATGAAGTCCATGACTTCCTGCAGGAAAACCTTCTATCTGCTGGTGAACAGCAGATGAGAAGAATCTGCACCCTATACCTTCACCCAAAATACATTAAAAGGAGTTGGTGATCACAGGAACCTCTACCACGATTCAATTATGACCTAAAAACAGATGGCTACACTCCGCCCCTATGACCCATCTTTGGGCAGTGTATCACCGAGTGCCCAGCTGGAATTGCTGAAGCCAGAACTGGACAACATTTCATCTAACTGGGTCTTGGTCATGCTACTCAAGGTCCAGATAATGCAACAAGATCTGCTACAAAAAGCAGTCTTACTCTTAATAGTGGAGAAAAAATTGGGGCCTGCACCTGAATCACGTCTTAGCTCAGCAAAAAGGTAAAATAGGAAAGAATACACATATTACTCGCAGTCCATAGTAATAGCTCTACAGTGCTATTATATAATTGCATCAATAAAAAAAGTTAGTTGAAAAAATGCATGATAACAAGATTATGCATTCTTAAAAAAAAATTTTTGTTGATGGAACTATATATTATCACCACCAGCAAATAAATGTATCAGCCCTTTTGATAAATGTATTACCTAGCACTCATCACAAATATATTATAGAAAGAAAATTGTTTTAAATATTGTTTTAAGAAAACTCCTTCACTGTTACTTTAAAACACACTCTCCCAGATATTCAAAAGGTTGCGCGTGCAACAGTGTTACCATGCACTAACCCACTGATCCAACCAGAACGATATTCAAACAGGAACTGTGCCTGGCTCAAATCGATGTGCGGAGGCATCAGTAATGTGTATAGCAGCAGGTAGGGATAGCATGCCCATGCATACTCTACACATCCGATATTCAGCCCAGGAACTACTGAGTCCATGCACACAACTCTACTTGCGCCACACAAAGCTGATCCCCAAAAAGGAACAATGGCTGGCCACCCACAGGTGAGCTGCTATATTACAGGGCACAACACAGCAGCTGCAACATTGTGAGTAGCACCCAGACTCAGCTGCACCTAGAGTGCCCCACCATACGATCATGGGCATGTGTTCAAATATGACCTCTAAATCCCTAGTGGTCAGTGGACCACTCTCAAATGATCGCGGGCTTAAGTATAAATAAAAAGATCAAATATCCCTGGTGGTCCAGTGGACCACTCTCAACCCGATCGCAGGCTTAAGTATAAATAAAAAAACTCAAAATATCCCTAGTGGCCCAGTGGACCATCTCAGCCGATTAGGGCTTAAGTATCAAATAAAAGAAGTTCAAATATGCCACTGGTGGTCAGTATTTGCCCCCCACCTGCCACTGGGCCCACCGCCTCTCCCCCAGTCAGCAGTGGGCAGCAGCACCCACATCCACCTGCAGCTCTGCGTCAGCTGAATGACATCTTAGGTCAGGGCTGTATGCCCACTGGTCCACAGCATGAGCCAATGGTGGTGTTAATAGCCTGCACAAATATGTCGCCTAGTACCTTAGTACCCTTTTACTTAGATGCAAGCCATCCCTACAGAATAGGTAATATCATTTGCAAACATCTCCCATGATCTAGTACAGGTGATATTATTCTCAAGACACCACCTTCTAAGCCAGTTGTTATAAGCTTTGATGTTAGAGGTTTCTTCCAAGATTGCCCAAGGGACCGTAGCACTTCAGATACTATTGACCTTGCTTTTAAATCTTTGAGAGTTTTGAGTGCTTGTTTCATGTCTTTGACAGTATCCTCCACACTCATTTTACACAGGTCATTAGTGCCTGCATGCAATATTACTGTTCCGGGGTTGTCGGTATGTTGCAGAATACCTGGCAACATCCTTATGATGTCTTTTCCAGTGGCCCCGCTCTAACTACAACTAGTTACATTCTCCTTATTTCCTTTTGTGGAGAATCTGTCAGTATGTTTTGTGATCGAGTCCCCCAGTATGAATATCTGCTCAACACCTAGTGTCTCAGGGATATTTCCACTGGTGGCTCCATATTCTCCGTACCCTGAACTGTGATGGCTGAACCTACCCTATGATTGTTGCTCATACCGGAGATTTTGTATCATTAAGTGCACTGTTGTTAAGTACTGGGTTACCTGGGAGCTGGGGTAAGGCAGTGGCTGAACCTACTTCATTATCGCTGCTTGCACTGTGCACAATTATATCAATAAGTGCACTGTTATTAGATACTCGGTTACATGGGGGCTGAGGTATGGAGATACCTATTGCTAATGCAAGTGTGAGGTTATCACATGTAGGGTTCATAACTGAGGTAGAGATACTAAGGATGGGATCATTAGAGGTACTGGCCATGTCCTCTGGATTTTCTAGTAGCAAAGGATCAAATCTGTTCATGGTTGAGATAGTGAATAATTCAGCCCTATGTCCTTTTTCACCACCCGTGTACTGAATGTGGTACCATTCTTGTCAGCACTCCCGTATTGTCTTCCTCTCTCTCTCTTTTGTTTTTTGCAATGATAGTAGAGGTAACATTGTTCTTTGGTGCTAAAGTACCTACTAGGGGAGGAAGGTACTCCTTTTCTTTGTTGATTTTGGCTCCTAAGAGCTCCTCCCAGATAATAGTCCTCTCCTGGGTTGGCCCTTCCTAGGTGCATGACCTTGCATTTTTTTGTGTTAAACTTTAGTTGCCATGTTTTTGACCATTTTTCCAGAGCCTTAAGGTCAGCCTTCATCTTTTCTACCCCACCTGGAGTGTCTACCCTATTACTTATTTTTGTGTTATCTTCAAATAAGTCTAGTCCCTCAATTATGTCACTAATAAAAATATTGAATAGGATCGGACCGAGTACTGATCCTTGTGGCACTCTATTATCTACTCCTCTTTCTTCTGAAAGTGAGCCATTTACAAGTACCCTCTGTGTCCGTCCAGTGAGCCAGTTCCTTGCCCATTTCACTACTTGCTGTCTGACTCCCATTCTGTCCAGTATGATGAGTAGCCTTCTGTGTGGGACTGAGTCAAAGGCTTAGCTGAAATCCAGGTATACTATGTCTACTGCTCCTCCCTGGTCTATTATTTTAGTCACCCAGTTAAAGAAGTTTATCAGATTGGTTTGGCATGACCTTCCTGTTGTAAAGCCATGCAGTTTTGTGTCTAATTTGTTGTTTTCTTCTAGAAAGGATATAATCCTCTCCTTCAGAAGGGTTTCCATTATTTTGCCCACAACTGAGGTTAGATTTATTGATCTGTAGTTGTTTGCACTTTCCCTGCTTCCACTTTTGTGTAGAGGAATAACTGTTGCCTTCTTCCAGTCTTGGGGGGGGATCTCCCCCAGCTTGAATGATAGGTTGAAAAGATCAGCCATGGATGCTGCCAGCTCATCCCTTAGTTTTCTCAGTAATCTGGGGTGAATTTCATCTGGTCCCATGGCCTTGTTTGTACTGAGTTTCTCTAGTTCTTTTAGGACCCTTTCTTTTGTAAAGGGACCCGAGTGTATTCTGACTCCTTCCTTGTTGTGTGTTACATTGCTGGGTCCACATCCTTCCTCCTCCTTGGTGAATACAAAGCAGAAGTAACTGTTGAGGATTTCCAGCCTTGCCCTTGTCATTTTCTGTTATCTCTCCAACCACCCTTGTGAGCCTAACAATACCTCTGATGACCTCCTTCTTGCCTATCCTATCCTCAGTTTCTGCCTTTGCTGTCCTGATCACTTTGTTTGCTTCCTTCTGTGCCTCCTTGAATTCTTTTCTGTCCTTGTCAGATCCAGTTTGTTTGTATTTCCTGAAAGCCATTCTTTTCTTCCTGACCTTAGTGGCCACTTCTTTAGAAAACCAGAGTGGTTTCTTTTTCTTTTACTTTGTTCACCCTACTTATGCAATGGTTTGCATTATTTAGTATAGCCCATTTGAGCTGTATCCAGTAGCCTTCCATGTCTATCTCCTGCATAATGTTAGTCAGACTCAGCTTAAGACTTTGCTTCATTTTTGTGAAGTTTGCTTGTCTAAAGTCCATGACTTTTGTTTTGGAGTGCTTTGTGTCTGTTTTTGTCTTGATCTGGAACCACACTATACAGTGGTCACTGGTCCCCAGGTGGCTCTGAAACTCTACTTCTGTGATATTGTCCCCATTTTTTAGTAGCAGATCAAGGACCACTTCCCCCCTTGTTTTGTCCTTTACAAGCTGTTTCAGGCCCAATATGTGCAGGGCCTCTAGAAAGTCCTTGCTTCTGGTTGAACTCACTTTATGTATATCCCAGTTTATGTCAGGTAAATTGAAGTCACCCAGTACAATCACCTCCCCTTTGTCACTCATTTTGTATATGTTTTCCAATATTACCTTGTTCCCCTCCACACTTGTTGCTGGGGGCTGATAGAAAACACTCCTACCTGTGTTGCTGCTCCATTGTTTGCCTCTACAATGACCCAAAGTGACTCTGTTTTGGTATTGCCATTTTGAGTCATAGTAGCTTTATTCCCTCTCTTACATACATAGCTATGCCACACTTTTCTACCAGTTCTGTCTTTCTGAAATAGACAATATCCTGGTATAGTCATGTCCCAGTCATGGTTATTGTTGAACCATGTTTCTGTGATGGTGACTCAGTCCAGATCAGCTTTGGTGATCCGGTGGTGAGGTCTGCTAATTTATTTGTAGGACTCCTTGAGTTTGTGAACATAACTTTCTATGCATTGCTGCCCCCTTTTTGGTGCCCTGTTGTATGTTCAAACAATTTATTGTCTCAACCTCATCCAATAGGTTGATTTCCTCCTTTGCATTTGTACCCCTGATTTGTTTGTATTTTGGGGGAGAGGTAGCAGATCCATATGCTGCTGCTGTCCTCTCCCCAGTGTTTAGTTTAAATGGTTTATGGCTACATCCAGTTTCTGACCAAGAGCCCACATGCCTTCCCAAGTGAGGTGCACGCCATCAAATTTGATGAGCCCTCTGTCGCAGAAGTCACGCCAGTTTCCTATGAAGAGGTGCCTCTTTTCTTGGCAACAGCTCTGGAGCCAGTTGTTCAGCTCATCAGTTTGCTCTTTCCATATCCTATCCATACTGCCTCCTTTCTCCCATACGGAGAGGACCTCAGAGAAGGCAATGTTTGAGGAGTGGGAGGAGGACAATTGTCACCTAGGTGGGAGAGGTGCTGTTTGCCACTCGACCATCTGATTTGCCAGATCATTAGTACCTATGTGGATGAAACGGCAGTGCATTTACCTTCTCTTTTTGTTAACCTATGTATGCAACCTGTGTCCCTTTTTGCAGAGGTACCAAATAGACATTTAACTATGACCTCCGTCTCCAGACCCTGCTGTATGTGTGATTCTACTCCTCAGACCATGGAATCACCTACAATCAGAACTTTCCTTAGCTTCTTATTAATAGATGCCTTTGCAGTGCTTTCTTTGCTCTTTCCTGTTTCATGCCCTATCCGGCGGTGTGTGTTATAATACCCTTGTTTGCTTTCCGTGGCTGAAGGGGTTTATCTATTAGTTGTTTTGATTTATGCCTTGTGGTACAGAGACTGCTGTTGAGGCCTGTGCAATGTTTTTCTGCCCCCCTCTGCTACCTGCCATTCTCCTGGACCGGGGTGGTCAAGCAGCATGGAATGACCTCCTGGTGGAGATAGTGTGGTGTATAGGGGTGAGCAGGTATATGGTTTCTAAAGACATTGTGGAGACAATTTATTTGGTTCTATGCCTCTTTGAGTTGAGCTTATATGTTGCATTGTCCAGCAAGTAGGGCAATGTCTTAGTGCCTGAATGCGGCTCCTATAAAAGAATGCTGTACAACCCCGCAGGTGATGATGTCCATGGCCTATTAGGGTGCCTTTGAGAATGAAAGAATGTAGCGGTAGTAGTATATGCATTCACAGGTGTCGGCAGTTGTCCAACTTTCTTTTACCATCTTAGGAACATCGCCAGATTAAGCACCTTGTTCAGCCCGCCGACCTCCTACATTGGTCCACGCTTTTGTGACCTCACGCCTTGATTATTGCAACCCATTTATCTAGGGCTTTCTGGGGTTGATATCCACCACTTGCAGCTGGTGCAGAATGCTGCTGACCTGGTTATTGACAGATGCGTCCTGTGCCTGTCATATTTTGCGGTACTACGTGATCTACACTGGCTGCGATTCAGTGTCGGATCACCTTTAAATTCTTTTGACCTACAAAGCCCTACACGGACTGGGTCCAGACTACTTGAAAGAGCTTTGTTTCCTACTGCCCTAGCAATCTTTCTGCTCGGTGGATGAGGGGTTGCTAGAGATTCCAAGGGTCTCTTTAAAATCATCAGATGCTCATGCTTTTATGTTTGCTGCTCTGACCCTCTGAATTCTGTACCCATCCGCTTCATCAGTGTTCAACCGTGGAGGTGTTTAAAAGGCTCTAAAGACATATATATAGTCAAAGATTAATTTTAATTAATGATTGTGAATTGGAGCTCAGATTTATAGATTTATAGATTATTTATGGACTTGTACTTATTTATTGTTTTTAAATTATTGTAAGGTGCCTTAGCTTTAAGAAGAGTGCCATATAAATAAAGTTTCATTTAATTTCTTATGGAAAACAATACACTATTGTGTAATACACTATTGTCTGAAAGAAACAAAATATTTTTTTTTATGAGTTGTGTTGAACTCCTCCCTTCCTCCTAGCAAACAGGAAGGTGGGTGTTTGTCCAGCTGTAATAAAACTTTTTCTTATGTTGAGAGTGCAGCCACTGGCTGGGTCTGAGCAGAGTGACGGAGGAGGAGAAGTTGCCTCAGTGGAGACAGGAGCCGGACTGTGCACTCCAAGGGTGATTCACCCAGGTAGAACTGCTGTCAAAGAATCCCTGCTTCTGCACCTGTCAGAGTCTACCTTCCTCTGTGACTGGTCTCTCTCCAAGTCAGTGAAGAACAGTGACACTCAGCAGACAGTAAGAGTAGGGGCTGGACTGCACTTGACGTATGCCTCCTAGGGTTGCCCTGTGTGTCTGTGCTGTATAACAGTACAAATGCTGATTTACATACAGCAGCCAGGAATTCTGGGTATGTGTTCCTTCAGGTAGGAAGTGGTGATGACAAGCAGATCCTATATAGGAAGAGGACCCGGGGTGGGTGGGATAAGGGATAGGGTGGGGAGATAGAACCTTTGTTTCTCCTTCCTGCTGAAAAAAAAACAATTAGTTTGTTAAGGTCTGCCACTTAGTAGCACAACTAGAGACAGGAGGAGAGGAGGTCTCTAGCTAGGGGCTGGATCGCTCTTGGCATATGCCTCCTAGGATTGCCCTTTTTGTCTGAGCTGTTGCTTCCAGCTGAGAGCTTTCTATTAGTTGACCACTATTTCAGTAGTAGTGGTACAGCAGTACAAATGGAGATTTACACACAGCAGCCAGAATTTCTGGGTAAGTGTTCCAACTGCTCCTTATGCTGAGAGAACAGCTGCTGGCTGGGTCTGAGCAGAGCAATCAAGGAGAGAAGTTACCTCAGTGGAGCTAGGAGCCTGAACTGTGCCTCCAAGGGGATTCACCCAGGTAGAACTGCTGTCAAGGAATCCCTTCTTCTGCAACTGTCGGAGTCTGCCTTCCCTCATGACTGGTCTCTCTCCCAGTAGGTGAAGATCAGTGAAGCTCAGCAGACAGTAAGGCTAGGGGCTGGACCACACTTGGCGTGTGCCTCCTAGGGTTGCCCTTTGTGTCTCAGCTGTTGCTTCTGGCTGAGAGCTTTCTATTAGCCAACCACTAGTTAAGTAGTGGGTACAGCAGACAGTAAGGCTAGGAGCTGGACTGCTCTTGGTGTATGCTTCCTAGGGGGTGTCCTAGCAGAGGGATTTGATTCTCAAATCCCTCTCCAATTGTACCTTTTTTATGTTTTGGCCATACAGCTTACGATTTTGTCTAACGTTGTTTTTCCCATGTGTACCACTGCACCTTTATTGATGTTAAACTACATATAATTATGCATTGCCCATTCTTCTATAAACTTCAGATTATTTATTATATTCATTCTGTTTTGTTCTCTGACCTCCCCCCAGTTTTGTGTCATCTGCAAATTCTGAAATGTGTCCTTTGACCAGCTTATACATATCAGAAATTAAAAAAAAAACACTGGCCCCATTACAGAACCCTGGGACATCCTACTTGTCACTGTTGCCATTTAACCAATTTGTATCCCAGGTTGTTATGTTGTCATTTATTTTAGCTTCCTTAATTTTTTATCCGTAACTCATGACAGACAACATCAAAAGCCTTCCTGAAATCTAAATATCTCATGTCCACAGGTATATTCTTATCAATGTTACTGCTCACTGACTCATTAAAGGTTAACATTTTGGTTATTAGCGATCTACTTGTTTTGAAACCATGTTGATATCTGTCAATTAATTCCTTTTCAGTGAATTCAGTTGCTGTTTCATTAGTTTGTCCTATACCACTAGATTGATCGATTGTGCAAAGCACAGTAGGTTTCTCCCCTCAAATGTGATTTATTATTGCAAAATTTCTACACTTGTTTTCAAATACTACTTTTGTATCTGGCCTGGTTGGTCAGCTGTTCACATGATCTGCCAGACAATTATTGTTCTTATCTAATCAACACAGAATGTGTAACTTTGCTCTGATCCCCATATGCTCTGAATCATAGATGTAGATAACCCACTATAATTAATGCGTTCTGTTTTTCACGTGAAAAAATGTGTATTAAATACGTAACACCTGAGTAGGTATTACGCATTCAAACTCCCTTCCCTAGCAAAGCACTCAAGACACACACTAAAAACAGAGCGCAGAAGATTTCAAATGTCCATTTCGCTCACACATCACAGACTAGAAAAATTAACTTACATTAAACTAACACATATAACCTTTTATTCTGTCAAACCTCACTTCTACAGTTCACACTTTTGCCACGATCCCTAACTGCTCTCCCTTTCAACCCTAACCTTTCCTCTGCAGGTCAAATGATGACATCACTGCAAAACAGAGGTTGCTACATGAAACTCTACCAGAAGCATCTCCACAGTTATAGACTTTCAAGTGTTTATTTTGTTTATTCTGATTACCAGTTTAAATAAGTAAATGTTAATGATGAAGCACAGTTCTCTTTTTCTCAGACAAATAAAAACATTCATCTCCAAGGTAAGATTTCAGTTCTTTTTTCAAAGTCAAATCTCAGCATAAAAAAAACGGAGCCCTTCAATTATATAAAACAAAATATGGGGTGGTATGTTTAACTCGAATTTAACACACACCCTCATTGTTGGATGGCTTTCATAAACCCCTCAGGCTTCGTCCTCGAGGTTTATGTGCCATCCAACAACTCAGGTGTGTGTTAAATTCTCATAACACACAGCACCCTGTACTTTATCCTATATGTAACTCACTGTTATTTGAATGTATGATGTCTGTTCTGATATGTCTCTGTGTAAATAACCCCAGGTCATCCCTGAAAATGGGACTGTTAGTCTCAGTGGGCCTACCTGGTCAACAAAATTAAAAAAAATACTCTAACCCACCATGATTTCATACTTTCACAATGTCATCTCCATTGTCTGAAACCCCAAGTCTTGGGGAAGGACCATTAGGGGAAAGCTATTCCAAGAACCATTTCTTTAGCTCCTGTAAGATGTTCACACAACTGTGATCCCCTTTCTCAAAGATTGCAGTAGAGATGGCAGCCTGGTTTTGAGGATTCTGTGAATCACTCAGGGTGGCA
The DNA here is from genome assembly GCA_016271365.2 of Neoceratodus forsteri. Classification (NCBI taxonomy): domain Eukaryota; kingdom Metazoa; phylum Chordata; order Ceratodontiformes; family Ceratodontidae; genus Neoceratodus; species Neoceratodus forsteri. Next base: position 1,487,301,170 of record CM057452.1, read on the forward strand.
GAGGATATAAATGATACCCAGTGGTTGGTGATAGTCATGTACTGTGCTGTTTGACCACTTGTCCATATACTGTATCTCTTGTTATAGTACCTCTTTAATAGCCGATAACTGAAAGGCATTGTATACCTTCTGGCACAGTTCCCTGTAAAGAGCTTGCACAACCTTCCTGAAGAAATATTTCTGAAGTGGCTGCTGGTACTGAGGGCAGGAATTTTTATCACCCCCGCAAAAGACATTCAAGTCTGCAACAGAAAAAGGATGCATGTCCCGTGCAATCATTGCCGATATTGATGTATTGAACTATGGAGCAACAGGATAATTTTGGTCATATTTTGTTCTCTGTTCAAAAGGTTGAGGCATCATTAACAGTTTCTGAGTGGTGCATTACATACTGAAAAATGCTGGAAGTGACAGGGAAGAGGAATTCCTCCTGTCTTCAATTTGACAGATTTATGTTTCTGATAAAGACTTAGCAAATAAAGGGGTGACATGGTGGACACATTCAAAGCTCTGCTTGGCATCTGAGGGATTTTGCACTGGATATTACAAAATTAACCTATACCACCAGACTATGTGCCACTGTCAACCTCTGCAACACCCTCTCCCATGACACCTTGTGACTTATTCCTGGCCCACTGATGTGGAAGTATTTACTGTTTGTGTATTATTAAGGCTGAAGTGCCAAGGTCGCTTGCCTGTCTTTCTCTACTGAATGAGATCTTGTGTAAAAAGTATATTGCACTGTGACATCAGTGCAATATGTTTCCTTTTATGTAACTGAAAAGTATTGTAGCAGAATTGGGGCAAACAGTTTGTTTTCTTCTCACAGTGAATAGAGCTCAATACATCTTGTAAAAAAGGTTTTCATTTATAAGGGGCTATTTGTTTATGCATAAATAGAAGCCAGGCAGGCCACACAGCCCCCTGGTGTGCTGTGTGCTGGGGATCTTAATCACATCCAAGTCTCAAACCAGGTCTTACTGGTTTGGGGAGCAGAGGTGGGTCCACCGTCCATGGATCAAAGAAATGTCCATCTTGTGATGTAAAACAGGCATGTATGATGATGCAGGTGGAGGGGCTGCCCTGGTATGGATATTTCTCTGCCAAATTTCCTTGTAAAATTAGCCATATTTTGGAAGCTGACCCAGGAACATCATCTGTCAGTATCTACCATGTCTCAGATGATCCCAGTTGGAGGTAAGCTTAAGTTATCTACTTAAAGTCTAGTTCAGAAACTAGTGAGTTTCACCTGTCTGTAGTATGACTGGTCAAAAGCTTGTATATTTCATTTCTGTAGTGTTACAGTAGTTCCCATAGACTTTGGTGTGTATAATCTTGTACTGTATGTAAATATCATGGAGTATTAAATACAATAACATTTTATATACTTAATGTTCTCCTTGACTATACTGTTCTTTAAAGGTATAGATAGCTTGGTGCAAATGGCAAATCTGTGATCAGTCCTGGAAGATGCAGGCTACTGAACTATTTCAAACCACAGCTGTGCCTAATACAGAACAGGTGAAGGAATGTTCCTGGCTGTGACTATAGCAGTGTGTTTCTTGCCCTCAGGAAAGGCCATTGTACTGTGTGAGCAGTGACTAGTGGTAGAACTGACTAGTGGTAGGACTCGAACCTACAGATACCCCATGTGAAAATCAAGCTGGGTGGTGGCAGCATACCAAGATGACTATTCAGCGGGCTGAAGAGTTATGAAAAGCTGGTAGTGTAGTATGGACTGAGTTCTGGAAGGAACAATCTGTGACATGCATGTATACTGTTCTTTGGGTCAAGATGAAAAAAAACTCAAAATGAAAGAGGATGCCTTTTTCATTTTTGCCTCGACACTGCAACTTCTGAATCATCACTTGGCATGTCGATGTTAATTTCTGGGGTGGGTCAAAGAGATCTACTCAAGATGCATCTGCTGCTATTTTCAAAGCAGAATGCATCTAAACCTGTTAGCCCATCTATAGACCATCTATTAGATGGCTTAACAGCAACCAAAGTTTGCATCCAAAATGTATTTATTTATTCATTTATTTATTTATGTCTTTGGTAACCAGGTGAGTGAGCTGATCCAAAGGACCAATTTCAGTCACTCATCCAGGCCACAAGGTGGCAGCAAGCATTCTACAGAAGTAGTAAAATACAGAGAATACAGAGAATGCAAAGATATGATCACATCACAGATACAATGTAGTTAAGCTAATAAAGATACAAAGCAATTATCAAACAGTACAAGGTGAACACATGCACTAAACAGGAGGATTTAAGGTCATTACACAAATAGCCGCCAGTAGATACATGCTAAATGTGGCAAAAAATACAACTCACACAAGCTAACATGCCTAACAGAGGTCGAGAGACAGAGTCAGAGAGAATGCACATCAGGGACTGATAAGAGAGCAAGGCAGGACAAGGGAACAGCAGTACTAGGAGCAAGGATACATAGAAGAACAGAAATAAGCAAGGCAGGGACAGATTTGACAGTTGCAAGTAGATTCGGTCATGATCCAGGATCTTAGGTTAGATTTAAAGGAGAGGTGGAAGGGGGACAAGCAAACAGGTGATGGCAGCCTGTTCTGTAGGGATGGAGTGGAGACAGAAAAGGCTTTAATTCCCATAGCAATGGTAGTACATGGGACTATAAGTGCAGGGACAGAGGAGGCCCTGAGGCTCCTAGAAACCACCCTATCTGTTAACAGTGAAGCGTAAGGTGACAGCTGTTTGCTCATGAGTGCATTCTCCACTAGGCAACCCAAGGCATAATCAAAATGACCTTGTAGTGAGAGCCAACCTAGGGATTGGTAGAGTACACAATGGTGGGTGGAATGGGGGACTAGGAGAACAAAGTGACAGAGTTGTAAGTTGTATTTAGTCAAGAGCGTAGGGTAGCGGGCATAGAGGAGTAGCCAGGAGCAGTAATTGGGCAGGGGTAGTAGGTTCCATGCAACAACAAGGCAAGCTTCTAGGGGACAAGAGTTGATTTGATACAGTAGGCAGCACCTAACTTTGGTTAATTTTCTGCACAATGTGTATATATTGAGAAAGTAAAGGGAGGAGTCCAAAAGCGACACCTAGATATTTAAATTAAGAAACATTTTCAAAGTGAAACACAATAAATGTAAATACCAAGAAGAAGAAAAATTGCAACCTGCTTTAAAAAAAAATAATTTTAAACCAAAAACATAACTTTCATCTTTACATTAACAAAAATTTGTTAGTAAAAACCGCCAGTATGCAAAACATAATTAGTATAAAAAAGTAACTTCAAAATTAGCAAAGTAACTTATACACTTTATAATACAAAATAATACATCTACACATAAAACATACAATTAACTATCTACTAAAACATTAACAAAAAAAAAAGTAAAAGGCCAATATAGAAACATAAATACCCTATATAACTAAGTAAGTGGAAAAAACTTTACCTAGCAAAACAGGTAAAACCACCACCAAAATACTTTAAAAACCACACAGCAATTTCTGAAACAACAAAAAGCAACGTATAGCCAAATAGAAAGTAGTAATAAACTAAATCACCAAACCAAATCCCACCCAACCACCACATCTGTAGCCTTTCCCACTCCACTTCTAAAATGTAGTAAAAAAAAAACCCGCCCGCCTGCCGGGGAGAGCGGGGGGTGGGGCTCGTGGGTGGGTGGGGGGGACACTCAGACACCAGGGAGCTGTTTGGGTGGGGTGCCTGAATATACATTCTGCCCGATCGGCACACGGTCCACTGGACCACCAGGGAGATATTCGGGTTAGGGAGGGGGGCACTTTACTTACTCAATCAATCAATCAATCAAAATCTTTATTTAATCAGGAGAACATCATTGAGCGTAGCTCATTTACAAGATGGACCTGAGTGGTCATATAAATAAGAGTACAAGTATTTTTACTTAGACAAGAATAACATAAACAGTAGTACAATGACATAAAGTGATAATATACAACAATTTACATGTATACAAGGCACAGTAAAACCATTTAACCTGTAAGAAAAGGAGACAATGGGTATAGCAGGCATAATATATAAATTATAGGGCCTAATTGGCTTTTGTAGAGAGTATATCAGGTGATTGGAAAATAGAAGTAGAACTAACATAATGGAACACGGAAAAAGGGGGTGGGAGGGTAGGGAGGGTAGGCAGGGTAGGGATTAGGCCTGATAAAAACAATTGCAGAGTTCTGGAAATAGGGTGGAGAATAATCTTTGAAGGATGTTAAAGGTAAGAGGCTATTTAGCTTCATGGATTTTGGAGTAATTCCATGCAACTGCTAGTGAGTAGCTGATAGCGCCCTCCCAAACGGGTGCAGGCATTGGGGACCTTTAGTATGATGAGTTTACTGATCCTTAAGGTGTATGGCCTAGAAGTAATTCGGGTAAAACAGTCTGTGATATAGGTGGGTAGTTTGCCTGATAAAGCTTTGAATATCCAGATTGCAGCATTCCTATTTCTTCTGTGTTGTAGTGATGTCAGTTGACTGCCATATAAGAGAGAGCAATGATGGGTGCTGGAGGGAAGGTCAGTAATAAATCTGATGGATCTATGATACAGGGTGTCCAGCTTATTTAAGAGGGGAGTGAACAATGGCCATAGAGAAAGTCAGCATAATCAATGAGGGATAGGAATGATGCCTGGATTAATCTTTTGGAGTCTCTGTTAAGGTAGTGTTTTATTCTAAAAAATAGACCAAGCCTTTGTCTCAGTTTTTTTAGTAGCTCTTCAATATGGACAGAATAGTCAAGCCTGTTATCAATCCAGACTCCAAGGTATTTGAAGTTATCAACAAATTCCAGCTTCTCTCCAAGTAGGGTGGATAATTGTAGGTGGTGGGTGATGGGGTAGTGGCAGAGCAACTCTTTGTGGCAAAGAACATAGCTTTTGTTTTTTGGCATTTAGAAGTAGCTTTTATCCAGTAGATTGTGTTGCAGGATGGAGAATTCAGATTGTAACAGCTCACAGGCTTTAGGTAATGAGGATTGCTGACATATAATACAGTATCATCAGCAAACAGATGAATGTTAGATTGAGTGAGGTTGTCATCGATATTATTAATATAAATGGCAAAGAGGATGGGGCCAAGAATAGAGCCTTGGTACACCTCTTAGCAGTGGTTTTAAGGTGGATAGGTAATTTCCACTTTTACCAGTTGTGACCTATCTGATGGGTAGCACTTAAACCAGTTGAGTGAGAGAGATCCAGTCCTAGTGAGCTAAGGAGGTGATTAATGATTCATGATCCACTGTGTCAAATGCTTTACTCAATCCAGGAACACAGCATAGGTACTGTTCTTCTTATCCAAGGCAATCTGCCAATCGTTAGTTACTTTGGCTAGGGCAGAAATGGTTATGCCTTGATCTAAATCCGATTGTGCTGAATTTAGAGGTTATTGTTATCCAGATAGTCCCTTAATTGTGAGTTTACTAATTTTTCGAGCATCTTGGATAGTACTGATAGGATGGAAATGGGCCTGTAATTGTTGAGGTCCATGGGATCACCAGATTTAAGTAGTGGAACCTTTGAGCTGTTTTCAAGTGGAGGAATGGATCCAGTAGTTAGGAAAGATTGAAGAGATGAGTGAGGGGGTGATAAGGCGTGTGATGCAATTTTAAGGAAGTAGGGATCCAGGGGTCTGTACCTGCACTCTTGGAAGTATCTAAATTAGAGAGGAGGTCTTCCACTTCTTTCAAGGATATTGGGTTGAAGGAAAAAGTTGAAGTAGCCTTTTGGCCCACAGTGGATTGAAGGTTCAGGGAAGATCTCAGGAGATTTGCAGGTGATGAGTCAAATGCTAGGCCAGCTGTGGTGAAGTGGTCATTGAAGGTATTTAGGATTTCTTGTTTGCCCGTAATTTCTGTATCATTTAGTAGCAGTTTGGAGGTTAAGGCAGGAGTAGAGTTTTGGCCCAGAATTCCTTTTATAGTACCCCCAGAGTCTGGTTGGGTTATTGTAGGAGGCATCCAATTCAGCTCTATAATAGGCAGCTTTGGCAGTTCTTATTTGTTTTGTACATGAATTCCTTGCTTTTCTGAAATTTAGCCAGTCTCTGGTATCCTTTGTTTTTCTTGCTCTTTTTCCACAGTTTATCTCTGGTTAACAAGGCTGCTTTTAAGATCAGTGGTGAAACAAGGGCAGGATCTTACTTTAGTTCTGATACTGGTGATTGGTGCATGAATATTGAAAGCATTAGTGATAATGTCCTTTAAGGTCTGGAAAGCTGTTTCAACTGAGGTTGTAAGGTAGAAATCTTGCCAATATATTGTATTACTCAAGTCATGGAGGTATCCTGAGATGTTGAATTTCTTTTTTGACCTTTTGAGGACAAATTCTGCAGGATTGGGTGGTTTGAGTGTTTGTATCTTATGCCAGCTATAGGACAATGATCACTTACATCACTCGGTAGTACTCCTGCATACGAATATAAGTGAGGCTTGTTTACCAACATAATATCCAGGAGTGAGCTGTTGCTAGAGTTTTTTAGATTAACCCTGGTTGGGTCTTTAATTAGTTGTATAAATCCATAGGTGTCACAAAAGGTTACCAATGGTGCAGATACATTAGCTAGCCAGTTTAAATTCAAATCACCAAGGATGATGGTATTTTCAGGGCCTAGATTGAGTATTGACCCTAGGTGAGATAGTAGTTTGAGGCCTGCAGAGGGGGGCCTGTAGCAGCCAATCAATTTAAATGAAGACAAGTTAGGAAGGGATATTTTGATTGACAAACATTCAAATTCCTTTGGTTCGGATGTGTTGATGAGGCAGGTTGCAGAGATGGTGTCCTTCATGTATATGGCCACCCCACCACCCCTGGAAGGGCGATCTGCTCTGAAGAGCTGATAGTTGGGAAGGTTTACAACACTGTCTTTTGTTGTAGGTCTGAGCCAAAATTCAGAGATGACCAGGAAGTCAGGTAGAGTATGTGCCACCCAAGCCTGTATTAAGGAGAACTTTTTTAAGAGGCTGCAAACATTGAAATGTAGGAAGCTTAGGCCATTTATGGAGGATAGATCAGCAGGGGAAAATAAACTTTCAATGGGGCCAGGATTTATTTCAATAGTACCAATGCAGATCAGGAGGAAGAAGATTAATTTGAGGAGGGCACCAAGGGACAGGGATAGTGAGTGGTCAGAGCATTTCCTCTTATTCCTGGGTGCCCGCTGTGTGATGGGAGAAGGTCCTGTTATATAGGAGTGAATTTTATCATAGCATAATAATCTGATGGACAGACATAGTGGGTTAATATAAAGCCAGGATACATGTAAGGTGCTAGGGAGTGTTGAATTGTTAGAGAGGCTATGTGGGATACCCAGGGTTGCAATGTAAAGTGGTTGAAATGAATAAGGAATAGGTGGTTATCCATTGTGGATGGCAGGGGTGGGCAGATCGTATTCACTAACTTATTCATCATGACAAGGGTATATCATAATTATCATAAGGGATTGGGGAGACGAGAGGCTCAGGAGCAAAAGGAAGCAAAAGTAGCATTGTGGAGGTTAGGGTATGGGTTAAGAGAGGAAGGGAAATAGGTGTGGGCATGGATTAGAGAAATGGCGGGAGAAAGTGTATAAAAGGAATCAACCGAGAGGGGGAAGGGGCGGGCAAAATTTTGCGGCTTTGCCCGTACCTTTCTGCCTGCTTCTCCCGGCCTCCTGGAACCCCGGTCGGCTAGGGCAGGACGCTGCCGCCCCGCCATGGCTCAGGAGCCCCTCCGCCCCTGGAACTCCGAGGGCTGCACCGCCATAAGCAGGGGGGACAGAGGATAAGGCAGTCAGCAAGGTACCTTTATTGCAGCAATCTGCAATAAGGTGCTAAAACTCAGGATTTACACAACAAAAGACTGGGAGGGTATGGGGGGTTAGGCGCCTAAGCGTCTAGCCCACACAAAATTTCAAAAGACTGTAACACTATTTTAAATACAGCAAAACAACCCTTAAATCGAGCACAATACAAGAGTAAAACAGCTCTTTTTAGGTGGAATTGAGAAGAAATTAAAAAACATCGGAAATCCCGGCCAGAATAGTGTTGCAAAGCCCAGTTAAAGTCTATGGGGAAGGCGCAGCAATCGGAAGCAAGGCAGAGACAGCGGTCACTTTCTGATTGGTTTGCGGCTTTGCCCGTACCTTTCTGCCTGCTTCTCCCGGCCTCCTGGAACCCCGGTCGGCTAGGCGGACGCCGCCGTCCCGCTGGCGGCTCGGAGCCCCTCCGCTCCCTGGAACTCGAGGGCTGCGCCGGCTACAAGGTGGGGGACAGAGGAGAAGGCAGTCAGCAAGGTACCTTTATTGCAGCAATCTGCAATAAGGTGCTAAAACTCAGGATTTACACAACAAAAGACTGGAGGGTATGGGGGGTTAAGCGCCTAGCGCCTAGCCTACAAAATTTCAAAAGACTGTAACACTATTTTAAATACAGCAAAACAACCCTTTAAATCAGGTACAATACAAGAGTAAAACAGCTCTTTTAGGTGGAATTGAGAAGAAATTAAAACTTACTGCCAGCGATCGGGCATTGGGGTTCTTATTACATTCTGCCTGCGATCGGGCACTGGGGGTCCTTGTTACATTCTGCCCGCGATAAAATTACGGTCACTGAACCACCAGGGATGTGAACGGGAGGAGCCACATTGATGCCGCTGATCGGGCTGCAGGCGTGTCGGTCCCCGGCGGCTGCTCCTGGCAGGTGCCAGGTGCAAGTCCTCAGGGATCGGTGCACCTACATGCTAATGGCATGCAAATGGGGCTATAATGACATGCAAAATGGCCCCCTGCACCTTGCATGTATTATAGCCCCATTTGCATGTCACCTTTGAATATAGGTAGTTTGCGCGGCACACTGGTACTTGCGCCACCCATAGGTTGACTGCTCCACTCTGTCAATTGCGCTTGTGCAAGTTCCACTGCACCATGCACAGTGGCTGTGGCTGGGAAGCGATATTCAAAGGAGTTGCTCAATAGCGTAACTCCTTTGAATATTGCCTGGGCCACACCCCTGCGCAACTATTTTGCGCAGCACAAGGGCTTGCGCCTTTGAATGGCACAGTTTGAATATCCAGCCCACAGAGTAAAAATTGGAAAAACAGGACCCTACTGAAAACAAGATGGCATCTGAGCTGTGCTATCCTGGGTAAATACAACACAAAAATGTGCCCATGCAGGACCTCATTGAAAATGAGATATTGCATCTAAGCTGTGCTATCCTGGGTAAATACAAAGTAAAAATTGGGAAAAACAGGATCCTACTGAAAACAAGATGGCATCTGAGCTATGCTATCCTGGGTAAATACAACACAAAAATGTGTCCATGCAGGATCTCACTGAAAATGAGATATTGCATCTCAGCAGTGTTATCCTCCTGGATAAATATATTGCAAAACTGTGTAAAAACAGGATCCTACAGCAGAACCCCACTAAAAAGGAAATGTTACATCTATGATGATCTGTCCTAAAAAAATACATTATAAAAGCAAGACCACACTAGAAACGAGATTGCATTTCTCCTCTACTGTCCTGGGTAAATGCAGTATAAAACTGTGTAAAATCTGAACCTTATTGCAAATGACATATTACGTCTCGTGGTCTATCCTGGGTAAATATATAATAAACATGTGTGCAAGCAGGATCTGGTACAACAGCAGTGCAAGGGGCAAACAGACGGCTAGGTGAGAGGGACCTCGACAGACAGAAGGTGGTGCTGGCTGAAGCTGAGGTCCTGGTTGGGCGGGCTTTGGGCAAAAATAGAATTGGAAAAAAAAAACAGTTCCACCTGTGCCAGGACAATACTCACAGTTCTCAAAGCCTGCCATGAAAGATTCAGTGAAGGTTGGAGTTTCCAGAAGACAGCCAGGGAGGCTGACTCAGCAGAGAGTCCCAAAGTGCATGTCCACCATTTAAAAATTAATTTTGCAAAGGTCATTTTGTCTGGGTCCACCCCCCACCATTCCTTCTGAAATTAACATTTGTGATCTATACCTGTTTTTTCTCCTGAGAGGGAGCAGTAATTTCTGTCACTTCCATCAACTAAATTCAAAACTCTCGATTCGAATGCTGATGTTAGGGTAATGTGTTATTTAAAGGGCAAATGCTGCATTAGTATCTCATATCCCCAGCGTTCCCCCAAATACAGATAAAACATTATAAACCCCTGCCAGGTTCCTCACGTAGAGGAGGTGCCCCATAATACCAAACCCGGCTCAACCTGTTTCACTTGTCGTTGGCATTGCTTAAGTTGAAATGTTCACAACAATCAGTCTCTCAGAGGTAGATTTTGTAATGAAATGCTGTCTTCCCTCTTCATTTATCAGTGTTGGGAGTTTGCTGTCATGATTTCCAATGAGCTGTAGCAACTGATGTGCAGCCGGAGAGCAATTGACTGTTTTGTCCATGATAAACTTCAATAAAGTGTACAAGAAAGTAATTATTCATTGGGATTGGGTTAAAGTATCATTATTCAAGATGAATTAGCACTTCCACTCCAACCGCATTATTACTGGAGCAGGTGTAATAATTATTTATGCTTCTTTTGCACTTGATTAGAGCTGAGGTCAAATGGAGGGCCCTTACTATAGGCAAGCATGTGCAGAGCTCACTTGCAATTTGTAAATTAGTTATTAAGTGCTCCATTGGATTTATAATGAAATAGCTCATATCAGCTTTCACATGAAGTGCTACAGTATAACTCAGCTGAGGGTTAGCCTACAAAAGAAATGGGAAGAAAATAAAGCAATTAACTTACTCTTGCTTTGAGTCAATTTAAATTATAGACCTTAAAAATGCAATTTTAGTGAAAAATTACATTTATTTAAAATACAGATACTATGACAGTAGCTTGAAGTTTAAAGAGCAGCGCTGCACTTCAGCATGTCATTTCATAAATAAGATGTTTCAGCTGTTACAATTTACAAGAGATTATATTTTTTTTCCATTTTCAATTGTCCTTTCCAACGTTTAGAGCACGTTTTGGTAATCTAGTTAAAAAGTCTATGTAAAAAAACAGTTGCCGCTCCCCTGTTCATGATATCATGGTGCTCACCATGAAAATAGATTGTGATATCACAAAAAGCAACAGTGAGATGAGGAGGGGAGAGTCACGCACATTTTGAAATACTTAGTAAAATAAGTACTGCATTAGCTGTTATTTGTAGTAGAACAAAAAAAAGGGAAAAGAAAAAAAATGGCCAATAACTAGAAAACAATAAACTTAAAACATAACTGGTGTATAGCTTGTGGTTTCATGCTTTTATTGGAGAGTTGCTGTTTAAACAGTTCAGTCTAAGTATAAAAGGATGTGCACTCCTGACTCACACACTGAGAGCTGGGCAATAAATGGTTCAGCTCCTACCACAGCCAGTGACTCACTGTGTGTGTTTTTGTGCAGGTGGCTTGTCCTACCTGTGCTTCAGTCACTTTCCCCACTAAAACTGAGTAGAAACAGAACCCAAAATAAACAAGAATATTGTATTATATCTCAGCTATACAAACAAAGGACCCCACGCATGACCGGGCTTGACAATCTTTAGAAAGGACTTGTACCGAGGTGCATAACTGTATGTTATGCACCCAGTCCCAGCTTGCTACGAGGGGCTTGGATTCACTATCTCTGGATGCACTGATGCATGGCTCTGTAGTTCCAAGCAAGAGACAGGGACACCTGGGGGGCATACATGAACTGGACTGTGGATTTCCAATCAGAAGACTCAGATGGTCCCATAGTAGAGTTCAAGCTTCGTGGAAGCAGGGGATCATGGTATACAGCAGTCCTTGGATGGACTGGATGGACTGCTGCTGTGTCCCCCTCAATAGAAGTTGTTTTGGCTTTTCACAGGGTAGAGGAGGATGAAGGGGTGGGGATTAAAGCTGCTATTTACACATTTATGGCAATAGCAATTGGCAATGGCAGTTTTATTTATATGGTGCACAATCCCTGAGGCGCTGGACCCTTACAATAAATAAATAAAATAAAACAATAATTAAATAACAGAATTATAAATCATCCCAGATCAAGAATCCAGGCCAAAACTTAAGTTAAAAATGTGGGTTTTTAGGGATGTTTTAAAAGCAGACAGTGAAGGAGCACCTCTCAGTTCCTGGGGAAGGGCATTCTGAAAAATCGGGGCTGCTATATCGAACACCCCATCACCTGAGGATTTTAACTGAGATCTGGGTACAGACAAGAGGTCTACCTCCACTGATCGAAGGGCATGACCAGGAGTGTATGGTACCAGGAGGTCTTGCAGGTAGCCTGGACCCAGACTGTGCAGGGCTTTGTATGTCAATGAGCAAGCCTTGAAGCTAACGCACCACCTGGACTGGCAGCTAGTGGAGAAATCAGAAAACCGGCATTATATGCTTGGCCAGGGAGGTCCCAGCAACCAGCCGTGCTGCTACATTCTGAAATAGCTGCAGGTGATGCATCAGCCTTGTGGATAACCCAAGAAAGAGAGCATTACAGTATTCCAACCTGAACTATTCAGAGTATATTGGCCCTGTATGAGGTACCAGACCATTGATGTATGGCCCTGTACCTGTAGCTTGTGTTGGATCATGAGAGTAGGGAAGGTTGTAGGAGTATGGGACTTAGGCTTAGCAACCCTAGTAGGACATTTTCAAACTTTGGGGGCATTGGCTTGACAACCCTAATAGGTTATTTTCAAGCTTTACAGAGTTTGAGTTTTGTGCTACAGCAACCCAGATTAATATTGACATTGTTTTTTTTTTTGCTATGAATATTATGTACAGACTCACATGAAAACAAGAACATGAGTGCATGCAAACACAGTTTATTAGATACTGGGTCTTTATTGGCCCTACTAAGAATCAATATGATCCTTGGGTAACTGGGACAACTTTATTCAAAGCCAGTCCCTTTTGGAGGAAATGAAAAGTATATAGGGGTTGAAAAGGTTACTAGAAGGTTACAGTTCTAAGGGAGAAGACAAGTTGCTAGATGAAAGAGAATGGTCCCCCTTCCACCTCTCAAAACCTTTTATTCAGCATTGGAGCCATTATGTAAGCAATAAGACACAACCGGGTGTGCAAAGAACAGTAGATACTTAGATACATAGATACATAGACAGTGTCGGCAGATAAGGGCCTATGGCCCACCGAGTCTTCCCATTTGAGCTTGTAAGTTCAGTTTATGTTTTCCTAGAAGTCTGTTGCCCCTTACCCCTGACCTCCAGAATTCCTTTATGTCTATCCCATGCATTCTTAAATCCCGTGATTGTTTCAGCCCCCACCACTTCTCTGGCAGGGTGTTCCACTTGTCCACCACCCATTCTGTGAAGAAATTCTTCCTCTCATGTTTCCTCTGAATCGTCCTCCCTCCAACTTCATCCCATGCCCTCTAGTCCTGGAACATCTTTTTCGCTTAAAAATAGTGTATTCCTGCACACTGTTCCTCCCTGTGAGTCTCTATCATATCCCCTCTCTCCCTCCTCTCCTCCAGGGAGTACATGTTCAGTTCCTTCAACCTGTCTTCATAGGACTTGTGATGCAATCCATGCACCATCTTTGTTTCCCTCCTCTGAACCTTCTCTACCCTGGTTATGTCCTTATGTAGGTATGGTCTCCAGAACTGTACACTGTACTCCAGAGCCATGCAAGTCATCAAATTTGACCTGACAGGCCAACTTCAAGCTGGGCTGGGCAAAAGCTGAATTGGCCCGATTAGGCCTGAAATTAAATGAAGGATTTTGAGTATTAAAACACATTGAATTTTTGATGGCTTCTCACATATTATTAAAATATGCTACTGAAGTGCTTGATAAGTGATGAACAGTATCTGTGAGCAGACCTTCACAATGACTGGGGTAGGGTACCATACCAAGAGGCTAAGACTTGGGTGGCAAACTCAAACACCTTCCTCCTCCACTGTTCCGTCCCATCCAAACCTGCTCCCTTAATTAGTAGAACTCCCTATGGCGATGCTGATGATGGCGCAATGATTAATAATTATGATGATGGCAAGAGAGTTTGAGAACATGAACACGGTCAGCCATCAGAAAAATGAGAGTGAGCTGTGCTGCTGCAGTGTTGACGAGGCTGACAGACTGTGATGCAAATGCGTACTTTGGCTGGCTACAGAGGGCAACGGAGTATACCCAGGGGGAACGCCCTCCTCCTCCTCCTCTGTTCCACGCTACTGAACCCTGCTCCCCTGGGTAGCACTCCATCACTTCTACCTGGGACAATGAAACAGTGGTACTACCGCACTACAGTGAGCTCATAAATATTGCATTTGATGACAAGAAAAGTGTTTCTCACTTGGGATATTAAGTGTAACTAAACAGCCCCAAGCCAGAGCACAGGTGCCATTATTTCTGCTTTGAACAATGAGACAGTAGCACTAGAATGGCCCAGTTCACAAATATTTTGACAAGAAAAATACATTTTCACACCTCTATTTTTTTTTTGGGGTGGGGAGCTCAGTCAGAAAAAATTTTTTTATTTAAAAATAATAAAATATTGCCTCTGGGGGATCAGAGACTTGCCAGCACCATACTTCTCCAAATCCAACAATTACTGGTGCAGAGCAGGCCTCCAGTCCACCAGTCTGCCACACCAATACACCACCACCTGGCCTTGAACAGCTTTTATTTTTTTAACTGGGTGAATCTTCCAGCAATAAAGGTTTTTTCTTGTATTTGTCTTTGGCTCTGACAAGCTGACAGCCCCCCTTCCTCTCACCCAACAACTTCTGCCTGCTTTAGCACGTCACCACAACACTGTTCTGTTACTTATTTTTTTATGCTCTCTCCAAGATGTATTTAATTATTTTTATATTTGCTCTGCTGCTAAGCCCACCTGCCTGCCCTGAAATAAAAATATATGCTTTTTAATTTAATTCTTCGGAGTCCGATTCCTTGCTTGCCTGTGATGTTGCATACTGATAAAAGTGCAGTCTGCCACCATGCTGCTCGCCTCTGACCCTGCCGTGCTATGTGAGGGGTTTATAAAGCCCCTCAATGTCATTCTGTCTGCTCCAATTACTGCAGACCTTCTAGTAGCAGGGTCAGAGTGAGCTAGGAGACAGAGTCCCTGATTCGACTGTCACTAGTGCAGTCACATGACTGTCTCCCACTTGCCTGTATTTGACTGTGAGGAGGAGGAGGAGGACCACAGCAAGAAGAGGGCAGAGGCACAGGAGCAGAGGAGGAGACCAGACCAGAGGGAGACTGAGAGACAATACAGCACCAGCACTCCAGCAGCTTTCAGGTATGTCCTCTGGCTCCTCTGGTGACAGTGTGTGATTCAAGTGAGTCACCTCCCCCAGTCCATGAGTCCCGGAGCCCCCCCCAACACCAAGACACTGTGTGTATGATTCTGTTTTTGCTGCTGCATGCAGCACTAGTAGACATGGCAGATGGAACAAGCTCCCTCCCCAGGTCCAGGCCTCCTCCTCACTCATGAACTTCCACACCAGGCTTAAGTCCCATCTGCTGACCTCAAGCGCATGCCACTGTCATGTCACTAAGGTACTCCCCTCCTCTCCAACTCCCGTCTCCTAGCTTAACCTTCCTACTACCTGCCTTATACAGACTGCTCGCCAGAGGCCACATGTAACCCCTGAATAAACTATATGCAAAGTACTACCAATTGCTTACATCACATGATGATAACCATGCCTGTACCCATGCCTGCATCCACTGCTTTTCTTTTACCATGCCTGTAACCATGCCTGTATCCACTATTTTTCTTTACTCTAACCACCTCATGATGTAACTCACAATGCCTCAAATGTTCCTTATGTCCTTGTTCATTCTTATAACTTGTATTGTTATCCCGGGTCGCCCCTGAAAAAGGGACCTTCGGGGCTCAGTGGGCCTACCCAGTCACCAAAATTTAATAAATAAATAAACAACAATTTCGGGTCAGGACATTTTCAGGTTTTGGCAGTGAAACCTGATTTGGTTGTTTTTTTTTTCAGTCACTGCCAAACCCAAACAGCCCGAATGTTTAACCCAACTCGATGCCCAGTCCTATTGAACATATCTGACTGTACACCCAGGGTCATTGACTCGTGCCTTCAGCCCCTGGAAGTGCAGTCAGATCTGTTCAGTGTACACCCCAGAGTGTCTTATTGTGCTTGTAAAATGGGTTTAATTTTTATATATATATATATATATATCTTTAATTAGATACATATGTTTATGTAAAAAAGCTATCATTTGGTGAATTTATGTTAAAATAGTCCTTCCACCTGATACAAAACATCATTTTTTGGTTTGCTATGGGACTTTTGTCCTTTTGCAGCATCCATAGTTGTTGTTTTTTATGGCTGCATAGTGGAGCTATGCACGACGTCTTATTATCACCAGGGCCACTGGAAAATTGCGGGCACAATTTTTCCGCAATTTCCACCCTTCTCCATACAAAATCCACAATTTCTTGCAATTTCTTACATTTATGGAATTTTTGACTGAAATTGTATACAAATATTTAAATTCTCAAGGAAATCTACTCAGATATGGTACACAGACTTGGATTTGACCAAAATGGTACAGTGTGAGGTGAGAAGGGGTCAAATGTGACTCTGCTTTCATGTGATTCACTTCCCTGCTTTGGTTTCAGAATCCTCTGGTCATGCATATGTAGACTTGAACACTTAAAATCTGTGTTAAAGCAGACTATCAGAGAACTTTTTGCTGTCACAGAGACTGAAACAGTAGTTGTGAGAAGAGGTGCAAAGTGCCCCATTCACCTAAATGAAGCCTTGACCACAATGCTTGTTTTTGAATGGTAAGGTAGATTTTCCTTGTATAAATACTTTCAATCTGAAAGGATTTTTATTTAAATGTGTCAAGAGTTTGGGTGGCCCTGCTGATTATAAACTTGAATGTGTTTCTGAGGGGGTTGGCGACAGTGATTCCTGTATGATGTAATGAAAAGCTATTGGTATGATTTGATACTTTTATCATGTGATTTTAAAATGTACTTACAGTGCTGATTAAGAACAGTAATCATTTTAACAAAATAAATATTTTTCTTACTAGACCTTTATTAGGCACCCTGGTTATCTGTTTATTTTGTTCTTGCACCAAAGCAAGTAGTTTAAACAGGCTTCATTATTTAACATCTAGAAACTGGCAAAATATGTTGTTTCAGGATGTATTCAGTACAGATTAACTGTAAATTACTGAATAAAATCTAGTTAGCACTGCATGACTTGGATGTCTTGATTTTTAGAAGATATGCTACATAATGATTAGTTTACAGTGCATTTCAAAATCACACATCTTTCTTCATATTAAAAGCATTTACAAGTGGCAATGCATTTATCTAACAATTTATGTGATCAATACATGCTGCAGCAAACAATAAAATATTTATTAGGGGGCAGTGGGGATGTATAGTGAACCCCCGCAATTTTCCCGAAATTTTTGCAAGAAAATCCCTGCATTTTTGGGTAAAATTTTCCGTAGTTTTCCAGTGGCCCTGGTTATCACACAGAGAGAAGGGAGCTCCAAGCACTTTCACTGCCGCTCTCCTGCCCCCCACCGCACTGTTTTCTTGTTGCGCTCTGAGGTCCTGGATCGTGCAGGAATCCTTTTCAGATGCTGAGAGTTGTCATGCCATTTTCAGGGGATGGTCTTCATTTCCTCAGCGTTTCTGTTCAGCCCTCTGCTTCACTCTGCTTTAGCCTATCAAAGCATTCACCGGAGAACACTGAGGCACTGCGCATAGAACATTGTACTCAGCTGCCTGAACTCCCAAGTGCAGAAGAATTTACATGGCTTGTTTTTGTTCAAAATAAGAGATATTGTTAAGTCAGAGACTCTGTCTATATGTATTATGTTTTGTCAATTATGGATAAGCTTTGGTTTCATTGTGCTGTCAAATTTCATTGTGCAGTCAGTATGTATATATCTAAAACAGTGACCAAGTATTGTTGAAGGGCTAAAATTTCATTTAGCAGTAGCATCACAAAGTCTTGTGTTTTTTTTATTTTGCTGTGAGTTCAATAATGATGATTCTGCATTTTTTATTTTGTATTATCAACTTTTCTATCTGACCATATTAGAGCATCATCTGCCCCAGAGTTATTACCCATTCAGAAGTAATAGCATCAAATACTTCCATTCAACACTGCACATTTCTAATTACTCCACTTAGACATTTGCAGCATAGGCATTGGTGCTTTGAAGGCATTGGTTTGTGTATGTTTATAGTGGAAACTAAAACTCAGGGACCAACCTGGCAAAAACAAGTTGTTATTCCCAAAATATTCTAAACTATGATGATACAGAGACATAGTGTCAGTTTTTCGGCACCTCAATTACAATAAAAAATTAACGGGACACTAAATGCTGTTTGCCCAGCAAAATATCAATAATTCAGCAATGTGAGTCCAATTAGTTTTAGAATAATTTGTGTAGTATAAAACATCCTATTGCATTACATGGTTACAGTACTTGGTGGTTAGTATGATCATAGTGCTCAGTCTAAAGACATTGAACTGTTTTGTTTCTGTAGGCATATCTTTGTGCCAAAACCAGATGTTTTGACTTTGGCGCTTCTGAAGTTCACACATGTTTGTGTGAAGCACACATTAAACATGGGGCTTAACGTTTAGCTGCTGCCCCTTTAAGAGCACTTAGAACTGCATGTATCTAATTGTTGCACTGCCTGGCAGTGCTGTGTTGGTCTGTCAGTCAGAGTATAGTCAGTGTGGGGCTTGTCCTCATGAAGAGAACACCTACTGAACTGAATAAACCTGCCATATTCTTTATTTTATGCGTCCGACTAGTTATTCACACGGTCCAGATGGGGTCCTCACCAGCAGCACTGGCAGCAACCGAAGGGGCTGGCAGACCACAGAGAAGGTAAGGAGTCTTTAGTGGTGGACCATACAAAAAAACAGCACACATGGTGGGGAATAAGGCCCTTCTTCTGTCCAGAACCCCATCTCGCTTGCCTGCGTCGCTGGGTACCCCAAAGTCATCTACCCCAGTATGCCTGAACTGCTTGAATGCTATGTACAACACAGCCTCTGCTGCCTAGAAGAAAACGCTGAACTGTCCTCTGTTGTAAAGCAGCCTGCAGCTCCCCTACTGTAACAGGACTGTCAAGAGTAGCACTGTTCACCATTGCTAACCAGCTGAAATTATGAATAATCAGTTTTAAGCCTATGCCACCAGGAGCTGCAAACTGTACCACCCCAGCTCCCACCTCGTGGCAGGCCTGTCTATTTTGCCAAGAAAACTTCCCTTACAACTGGGAGTGCAGCTACAAAAAAAAGCTGCCTCTGACTTCGCTCTCTCCACTTCAGGACTGAGCCTGCCACCCGATTGCTCCTCTCAACTGCAGCTTTCCATTTGCCACTGCCACAACAGAACGCTCACTGCTGCCTCCCTCCATGCTGCAACGAACTCCTGACTCACTGCATTGCCACAACGGAGGACCCAGACCATACAACTAAGGACTGCAGCTCTGCATGCTGCTTCCTGCTTATAAAACGACGCATCTGCTCCCTGACTTATGCTCCCTTCCCATGAACACTACAGCATGCTGGGGCACTCTGCTCCATTTAACCAGCGACCCTCCTGAATCCAAGCTAGGCTCCACACTTCACTCAGCCCTCCCAAACACCTGCTTCGGACTGTGACTTTGCTTTCTTCTTGCCCTGCAGTCACACAGGGAGCCCTACTAGCAAGCGGCTCTGGAAAGCACTCTGGACTATCTCCAACAGCCGCATAGCTCCACTCTCCTCTGCAGACCAACCCACAGCATCAGCCTCCCTGCGAAACATCGCGGCTCAGGGCCGCCTTGCAATCTCCCCACTCTACCATGCTCTACTAGCCCCAATGCTGCAAAAAGGGAGCAATCAACTCTGGCTGGCTGTGCTACTGGGCCCTCACAAATAAATTACATACAGTAGCCTGCAAGAGCACAGTTGGGGGAAATAAGTAAAAAGAAAGAAAAAAAAAAGCACAAAGTGCCCCAGGAACTTCAAACAGGGCCCACTCAATATATACAGGGAGCAGAACATAAATGGAGAAAAGCAGGGGGAAACCAACCGCAGGACAGTAAATAAAATATAGAGGACAGCTGGGGGACCACTACAACTGAAAAATAAAACAAACACAAAGTAAACCAGCTGGCAGCCAAGTAAACCAAAAACTGAGCAAGACAAAATACAGTAATTTCCCCATGTTGTGCCACTCATCACAAAATTCCTGTCATTCTTACTTGGGGAAGAAGATATCAGGGCGGCAGTCGCCATTTTGACCATCGCAGAGCAGCCAGGTAGCCTTGTGGAAAAAATCTTCCATCTTGGGCACAGCAAAACAACAAGGAAGGAACTGAACTTTGACCTCCTTGCTGGCGGCCATCTTGCTACAGTCAACTCAGTCAAATCCCACAGGAACTGCATGTCACAGTTCTGTGGCCATCTTGGGAAGGGCACAAATTGACCTCACTCCATTGAAAACAATGGGCTTCCTATTGAAATGAATGGACACTGCAACAAAAAGCTGATTTTTGCAATGAAACCTTTATTTAAATAACAAACAACACAGAATTTAGTGGGAGGTTCTTTATTAAGATGTCATTGATGAACTTTGCTACAAAAATTTGTACTTTTGTCTACAAAGACAATATTTGCCTGGCACTTCATCTACAACACAACGTCCTGTCTCCTGCATGATGGCAACTCCTTCTCATCTGTATGACCTTCGCTCAGTGAAACGAAGCTCATCTCCAACCACAATGTCTGACGCCAACACAGATATGGGCACTGGAGCATCTGGAGTCTTACCTTCACCCACCTCTAGGGCGTGGGGCTACAAAATCAAAACAATCCTCCATGACATTCAGTCTTCTATTTTGGCTCAAGGAGCACCAGCTATGCAAGCTATTCAAGATGACCTGGCCTACATTAAAGCCATTTCACCACAGTCCACAGTCCATACCAGCCTACAACCAGGCTTCTTCTCAGCCTTGCCTCACGAAGACACTGTCGACTGCCTGGAACAATTCCAAGCCTGGATTTCCTTGCATGGTTGGACTGATCCTGTGCATATTTCCAATGCCTTGCACTTGCTTCTGAGAGGGACTGCCATTTCCTGGTTCAACGCACTTCCAGACCAAGTCAAAGCAGATGCTGCCACACTGTACGCAACCTTCAAAGCCCATTTTCTCCAAGCACACCCACCCTGGTTATTGGAGCAACAGCTGTGGGAACGCACCATGCAACCCTCAGAATCTCTCGAAGCCTTCATTGTGGACATTGAGTCTCACTGCAAATGCTTACAGAAACCTGAGAAAGAACAAATCACAATATTTGCTCGGGGACTGCTTCCTCAACTCCATCTTTATGTAATCCAGCAGAAAATAACCACCTGGATGGAGACAATCCAAGCAGCACGACTTGCACAACAATCCATAGCAATGTCCCAGGCTACCAGTGTACCAGCACCTCAGTCGTCGCAGTTAGCCACACTTGCAACATGTGTGCAGCAGCAACAATCAATGATAGAGAAGCTCACTACAAGTATCAATACTCTGCCCCACAGCTCAACTTCTTCTTTTACTACCTCTGACAATGTCCTTCGACCATTTCGACAGTGACCTCATCCACCTCCGCCTTCATGAGAATCAGTGACTTGCCAGTGGTGTGGATTCAGGGAACATACTGCCGCTGTCTGCCAAAAGCTAAAGTACTACAGAAATCAAGAGAACCACAGGCACCCACCGCTGCACAATCAGCAAGATAACCACAACTACTCCCAGAACCATGGGAAATGCAGCAACTGACCGCCCCTCTGACTCTCGCAATTCAAACAAAACTCTTCCTCCAACTGCAAACTCTGGCACACTCTCACTTCTTGGAGCAAAGGTACCTGTCATCCGCTCACCTCTTCT
This sequence comes from Neoceratodus forsteri, assembly GCA_016271365.2. Classification (NCBI taxonomy): domain Eukaryota; kingdom Metazoa; phylum Chordata; order Ceratodontiformes; family Ceratodontidae; genus Neoceratodus; species Neoceratodus forsteri. The sequence continues at coordinate 1,487,323,046 of CM057452.1, forward strand.
AGCGAACTATGTACTTTTAACCATTTGAGATTGGTCTACTCACGTCTTGGTCAACACTAGAGCAGAAATTTCAGTTATCAATAGCAGTATTTTAAACAACCAAGCTATTCGTCACATACCTAATGTCTCTCCAGCCGACATAAAGTACATTATCACAGCTAGTACAGATACAGTACCTATCACAGGCATGGTCCATCTCAAGCTCCACTTTGGCTCACACCAAGCTACTGTCAAGTTTTATATCATGCCTGATCTTCAACCTGCAATAATTCTAGGCCTGGACTTTCTCAAAGCTCACAAAGCCATCCTAGACTTTGCCTCAAGCAAATTGTCACTAGATCCTCAGAGGCAACTCGCAGCTATAGACTCAGTCACTGTGCCTCCTCAGTCAGAAATGGTTTTGATTGCCAAGATTCGAGGTGAACCACTTCCACACGGTGTTGTTGGCATCGTCACAGGATCATCTGCGCTGCATTCATCAGGTCTCCTTCCAGGAAATACCATATCAGCAGTGCATGATGGCGTAGTCTTCCAAAAATGCTGCAACTTCACAGATGAGCCAGTGGTCATTTCAAAGGGTGCCAACATCAGAATGTTTGTCTGCTTGTCTTCAGAGGACCATCTCCATCTCATGCAAGAACCTCAGCCTGGTTCCACCAACACTACTCCTGTCAATACTATCATGACCACTCCCACTCAACAGAGTTACCCCTCAGTCAGCGACTATCCTCTTCCAAACTTCCAGCATCTCCAACAGAAAAGCAACAACTTTTGAAATTCCTGGAAAATTACCCAGATGTCTTTGTTGGTTCAGATAACAAGCTCGGATGTTGTGGTATCCTGCAACACACCATTGAAGTACAGCCCAACCAGAAACCAATCTGTCAACAAGCCTACAAAGTGGGGCACAACCAGAAACAAGCCCTTGAGGACATAATCAAAGACATGCTTGACCAAGACATAGTCGAAGAATCTACAAGCCCCTGGGGTACACCTTGCTTGCTGGTGGTAAAGAAGGACAAAGGGTATCGTTACGTGGTAGACTACAGAAAACTCAATGCCTACACGGTGCAGGATGCTCATCCCTTGCCTACAACCGAAGATGAGTTAGAGAGTCGTGGCGCGGGCCAGTCCTGCTTACTTCATCACTCTAGACCTTCAGAGTGGGTTCTACCATGTTTCAATTGATCCAGCTTCTCATCCATACACAGCATGGCGCTGCCACTTGGGACTTTTCCAGTTCAAACGTCTGTCTATGGGTCTTTGGAACAGTCCAGCCACATTTCAACATGTTATGGAAGCCGTACTACGTGGGTTGTCTTGGAAATCTTGCCTAGTCTACCTGGATGATGTGATAGTCTTCAGCAGAACTTTGCCAAAGCACCTCAAACATCTTCAAAAAGTGTTTGAACGTCTCAGACAAGTCAGTCTCAAGCTTCGATCAGAAAAGTGTTGTTTTGTGCGGCATCAAATTCATTACCTGGGACATGTGGTTAGTTCTCAAGGCATCTCTTCAGATCCAGACAAGCTCTCAGCAGTCAAAGACTATCCAGAGCCTAACAATCTCAAAGACCTTCGAGCTTTCCTGGGCTTGTCTGGCAACTACTAAAAGTTCATTTGCAACTACACCAAGATTGCAGCTCCACTGTACGCCCTCACAAAAGGGATGTGATTATATCTGGATGTCTGAATGTAAAGAGGCCTTTGACACCTTAAAACAAAACCTAATCTCTTTTCCAGTATTGGTCTACCCAAGGTTCAACCAACCATTCAAGCTCAACTCAGATGCTAGTTCCTTTGCAGTGGGCGCTGTGCTCTGTCAAATTCAAGATGGAACAGAACGAGTTGTTTCCTATGCTGGGCGCTCTCTTTCCTCAGCTGAGCAGAACTATGGCATCACAGAGAAAGAATGTCTAGCCATGGTATTTGCTGTGAAGAAATTTGACTGCTACCTGCTCTACTCTTCCTTTACAGCTGTCGTTGATCAGTCTGCCCTCAGATGGTTATTTGAAATGAAGGAGCCAGTAGTCAAGTTTGCCCGATGGATCGCCATGCTACAATTCTACAACTTTGACATTCAGTACAGACCAGGTCGAGTTCACTCAAATGCTGATGGTGTAAGCCGGATATGATATCCCTCTGCATCCTCATCAACAGATGAAGAATCCTGCTTACAAGTTCTTCCCTTCCATGCCACGGATGTGCTTCCTGTGGACACTCCTTCAGCACCTCAAGTTGCTTTGCTGCTACCAACTGCCTGCTCAGAGAGACACACAAATCCTCAGTTACTACAAGCAGCTGAAGAGCTTCTCATCTCCTCTGTATCTTATCTGTCCCTGGCAACTGTTAAAATGCAACAAAGAACTGACACTCAATTTAAGCACATCATCACCTACTTAGAGTCTGGAACATTACCGCAACAAAAGCAACATCGCCAAGATGTACTTTTCTTTGCTTTACAATACTTCCTCAATGACGGTGTGCTCTTTCACATTTGGACCAAGGAAGGCAAGGGTTATCGCACGGATAGAACTCGTGTACAGTTAGTTGTGCCAGCCTCTCTCATCAATCAAGTTCTTCTCTCCACTCGTGCCTCTCCAGTTTCTGGAGGTCATATGGGAATTCATAGAACTGTGGAAAAGACAAGGCTTCACTTCTTCTGGCCACACATGAACAGAGACATTGTCTAGTTCATAAAATCCTGCCAGCCCTGCTCCCAGAGAAAGCCTCCAGCCAAACCAGCAAAGGCACACATCATCCCAATGCCTGTAGCCACTGAACCGTTCCAAAGAGTCAGCACTGACATTCTTGGGCCCTTGCCAACATGCTCTGACTCTGGTAACAAATACGTCCTTGTCTTTGTGGACTACTTGATTTGGAACTCATTCCCCTAAGAGACATTAAAGCCACCACTGTGGCCAGTGCATTTTCAACATAGTCATTTGTCGTCACGGTACCCCATCATACCTACATTCAGAAAGAGGCACTAACTACCTGTTCACCATTGTCCGAGAAACTTGCAAACTTCTCGACATAAAAAAGACACATACCACCAGTTACCATCCACAATGCAATGGACAGAGTGAAAGAATGATGTCCACCATTCTCAGCACACTCTGCAAGTAACTGGATGAGACTCACAACACCTGGGACCGGTTTGTTCCCTTTGTGCAGTTTGCATACAATACCAGCCCTTGTGTTGATAGCACAGAATACACCCCCTTCTTCTTAGTCCATGGACATCACCCAAGAACTCCACTGGACAGGGATCTCTCACTGCTAGAGGTGCCTAAGTCAGCTTCTTCTTTTATTATCCCTCCTCTGGAACAGCTGGAACTTGCCCGATGTGTTGCAATCACCACGTTGGGCCAGAGAAAATCGGCAATGAAGAAAATGTCTGCAGCCAAGGCGCATGAGCCTTCATTCTCTGTTGGGGACATTGCCTATTTATACTGTCCTGTTCTTGTTCTGAGTGCCACCAAGAAACTGCTTCACCCCTGGAATGGTCCCTTCTACATTGTAGAAAAGCTTCCTCCGGCCCACGTTCGTCTGCGACGCATGTCGGATGGCAAGCTGGTACACAACAAAGTCCATATAAACCGACTAAAGCATGGGTACCTCAATAACAACCTTCCAGATGACCCCAGTCCTCCCACAAATGAAGCTGCCCTTGAGCATGCCATCCTCTCTGAAGCTGAGATTCCCCCAAATAACTTGCAGCCAGTTCTTAAAGATCTTCCCACTCCTGACACTCTCCAGCCAGATTCCAGTTTACCAGATGATTTGCCTGGGACTTCCTCTTCTTCTCAATCTTCTTCTTCTTCTTTTTAGAACTTTCTTCCACACACCCCAGTGTACCAGATCGAGAAGATCCTAAGAAAGAAGTTTGTCAATGGATCCTGGACTTACAGAGTAAAGTGGTGTGGATTCAATAGTGGGCAGAACTCCTGGGTCGCTTTTAACGACCTGACCCCCTCCTGTCAGGAACTGGTGCAGTCCATGCATGTCTCCATTCCCACTAACTGGAAAAGTCGACGGAGATCTTGAACTTTTGTTACCGGACTCAGTGTGTTTTGGGACTGAATCTTCTTTCTTTGGTGATAGTATCTGTGTTTAATTATTTTGCAGTAAATGTTCTTGTACCCATTTTATGCAACTGTTTCTATGGTACTATTTCCTGCGCTAACGTTTTTCCCCTTAGGAATGTCTCTTTACATGGACAATCCACCTGTTGATTATGCAACTGTTATTAAAGTGTGAACCTGCATTCTGGGTATCCTCCTGCTGCTACCCTTCCCTCCCCTCTCTTCCCTTTTCCCTTCCCCCACACTTTAGCGCTTGTGGCATGACCAAGTCTCAAGTACTATTGTGTTTCCCTCCTCTCTGGTGCTACTCTGACTGGTCCCCAGGGTAGTCCAGGTTCTTTCCTCTCCCCCCCCCCCGCAGTGGAGTAATGTTCTGTTTTGTGAAATCTAATGCCTTGTAATGCATGAAAATGTTTTTTTTTTGCCTTAAATTATTTACTTAAAAATTCTTAGAAACATATCGATTATTGCTTGTTCGAGTGGTGCTCACATTCACTGTTCCAGCAGTGATGTGAAGCACACAATAAACATGGGGCTTAATGTTTAGCTTCAGCCCCTTTAAGAGCACTTAGAACTGCATGTATCTAATTGCTGCACTGCCTGGCAGTGCCATGTTGGTCTGTCAGTCAGAGTATAGTCAGTGTGGGGCTTGTCCTCATGAAGAGAACACCTACTGAACTGAATAAACCTGCCTTATCCTTTATTTTATGCATCCGACTAGTTATTCGCACGGTCCAGATGGGGTCCTCACCAGCAGCACTGGCAGCAACCGAAGGGGCTGGCATACCACAGAGAAGGTAAGGGGTCTTTAGTGGTGGACCATACAAAAAAACGCCACATTTGTAATGCTCACATGCTTACTTCTTCAGAGCAGAGCATTGAGATGGGGAGTCTTTATCACCGTGTGTATGTTCTCCTTAAATGCATGCTAATTTTCTATTAAAAAAAAGTTGAGCATTGCTGAAACTACTTTATAGATGGGTTTCTGTGACAGTTTGTAAAACGCGATAAGTACAGCTCTATGGAGATAAGTATGGTCTTTTTTCTAGCTCTTTATTTCAGCACTTTAAGATACTATCTGAATGTCATTGTTTTAATTGATTCTATGTATTATATGTGATGTGGAATTTTGTAATTCCTGTTTTTTGTATTTGCTGCTATTATTCGTTGTTATTGTATGTTTGTATTTTGTATGAATCATGATGGGTCGCACCTGAAAAAGGAAAGATTTTCTTTCCAGTGTGCTTACCAGTAAAGCTAATAAACAAACAAACAGCCTCAAACAAATGTGTTGTAAGGTTAGGGATTTCACTGAAAAAATACCACATATGATTTGTTTTGTTTCCTGAACTGCCAAACTGAAGAAGGAATTGGATAGGTAGTATAATGCTGAAGGGTAGATTGAGCTTCAGTGGCATGTCTTCTTACAGCACAGCACAATAAACCCTGGCTCTATTTATGCAGTACATGATTTGTATTTGACTTGTTGGTGTGCAGACACTTGTTTTCCTTTGCCGATTTATGTCTTATGTCTCCCCTCCTACGTTGACGTGCTTGTGGTGTCCAGTGTGTTTTCAGTATTTGAACTGCAGCATACTGCAAGGTAATTAATTTTAGCATGGCTGGTGTTCATGGTAATTATTGAGGCAAGCATAGTAACTGCTATAGTTGGAATAAGTGTAGAACGTATATATGTAAGAAGGATAACTATTTAGGGTACTGTAATTTTAGCACATGGGGTAAATATTGAGGTAAGTGCAGTATGGTGAGGTAGTAGCAACATGATTATAGTAAATATTGGGTTGTAAAACACTAAGGATAACTTTCAGTATAAGCAAGGCCCCTGGAATTCTACAATTCTGTGGCCATGGAATTTTCTTCAGAATTTGCATCATGCCACAGAATATGTATAGTGCCACAGAAGTCATTGTTCTTGGTGAGTTTTCATTCAATTACAGTTTTTTCTTAGTATTACCATCTCGTTTATCCTGAAGACCCTCCTCAATGCTTAGCATGTGATGTAACTGATGACATCTCATTATATTTTAGCTAATGGCAAGACTGCATTCTGCCACTGAAATTAATAAATCATGCTGTAGAAATCAGAAAATGCTGCCAAAGAAGCCTAGAAGCCCTGCCAAAGAAATCAGGACAAATGTCGCAGAACACCATGGGCTCTGATTATGCAAGCAATAATACCTGACAGGGTGGGTGGTATTGGGCAATTCCGGACTGCCCAAGGGTGTAATGAGGCCCAACACCTCAGGCAAAGGGCCTTGTAGCCCCTGGAAGGTCTGGTATTGCCCATACTGCCCACCCTGGTGGGTATTATTGCACTTAGAAAATGGGCACTGTGAAACAAAATAACTTTTGTGAAAAAAATGTTGGTAAAAAATTAGTATCAGACATGTTTTAAAATAAAGTAGTTCCTCCGCCTAGTCCTGGTTGTCATGTTTACCCCGTAGAACAGAGCACTGCATCTCTGGTAGAGCTAATGTCTTTGCTCTATGGAGCAAACCTATTTTGAATGGGAAAAGTGTCTTCTGTTTGTTGTTTAATTTTTTTTTTATTTGCCTGCTGCAGCTTGAGTTGTGGTGGGAAGACCGAAAGTACTGAAATTTGGCATGTGGGAGGGAGGTCCATGCACGCCATGAGCAAGTGAGCAAGACAGAAAGCAGGAGAAAGAGCGAGTGAGAGAGCAGGACATACCAGAAAGGAAAAAATTAAAAAAATGAATGGGGTTGCAGCTGAGATGTTGGTGCACCTGCACTGAAGAGGGTGAACCATAACATTTTAGCTAAGCTTCTGCTAGCCATACACATCTGAAACACTTTCATTTTCGGGAACTGCTAGCTGGTGAAGAGGGAGCACAGCCAGCTCTCCAAGAATGGGGATATTTAGAATTACAGAGCATGGCAAACGTGTGTACATGTGTGCTATAAGTAAAGAAAAAAATAATGTAGCAAGAAATTAGGAAGGACAGTTTGTGTGCGGTTTACTCAGGCTGTTGGCATTACACAGTTGAGAGTCAGGGGGGCTAGTATGTTTCACAAAGTGAGGCAAAAAAATGGCAGCATTTTCAGACTGAATGAGGAGCTTTTAACCAATGGGCAGGGACAGTGGTCACAAAGATTTCTGAATGGGTAAAGGTGCATTTGAGCTGGTACCAATTACTCACAGGGCTCTACCTGTAAATTAATGTTCCCCTGCCTTTTGATTTTAAATACAGTAATTCACAATCCGTAGCCAGTTTGGATTTTAAGCCTTTCCTCCAAATTCTATCCTTAATCCTAATTTTTTTGTGTGTGTGATTTTTCTGTTATCCAAGAAAATCTGGGTTGTTTATTACATTTTTTGACTTTAGAAGCTTGGGAATCACAAATGTTCTGCAAGGTGTTTGTAAAATAACCTACAGTTAGAACTAGGTCACGGATGAATCTACAGTAATCCCATTTTTCTGTTCTTACACTTTCCAAGAATTTATCTTCTGAGAAATTTCTCATATCTCTGGCCCAATTTTGTTTTAAATGATTTTGTGAGCATACAAGTTGGGAAGTAGATAAAGTTAGCCAAATTATGGTCTCCAAAATGAGGGGGCAAAGTGCTAAAGGCTTCAACTTGTAGCTGCAATGATGTAAATATTAAATCTAAAATAGTCCCAGATATAGAGGTATTTGTAAAGCAAGTGGGAGTATTAATATGTTGTGTTAACCGCAATACAGTAGTTATTTCCATTAATTGTTTACCTCATGGTTTAAACCAACCACAATATAAGTATCCTAGTAATATCATCAGTTTGCCACCAACACAATCTCCTATTTTGTTCAATACTCCTTCAATGGCCCTTAAACCTGTCTTGCAGGGGAGAGTAAACTGCAGCTGTAAGCAATTTAATATGAGCTATTTCAATAAACAAATACTCTATATTACTTTCACTCCCTCTTAATAAGATCTCTGCATGACCAAAAATATTTTTGACATAAAACGTGCTTCCCCTACTCTTTCTGTCTTGTCTAAAAATCTGGTAACCAGGAATTACTCCGTTCACAATCACCTATTATTTCTGACAGCCAGCTCTCACTTAAGCCCAAAATACTAGGATCTTGTTCACTTATTATTGCAGCCAATAGATCAGTTTTGGTAGCTATGCTATGAGCCTTATCATGTAAAAATGTTATATATTAGTCAAAAGATTTGGGCCAGGGGTTAATTCCACGTCACCTCCCAAAACTAAAACCAAACTACATATCCCATAAGACCCCTTCACTGGCTTGTTAAATATACATGGATAAAATATTGCTTTACCACCTGATGAGACAGATCTTCTCCAGCTTGAAGTAAAACAATTTATTCTACTGACTGCCCCATTTAATGTTATTTTTCAGAATTTCAAGGGGTGGAAGCAACCAACTAGTCCCAGTTATTTTTTTTATTTGATTCTCTAGAGATAGCAATACTCAATAAACCACATAATGCTAGATAACCCAGTACCTGTTGTATAAACATTTTAAAAATGATATATGCACAAGATGACACACTGGGCAGTCAAAAAAATGAGACAACTTCTCTCAATCGACGATACAAATTCAGTTTAGACTTAGACAGTGTACCAAAAGATAATCTTGAGCAATACCAGTGAAAGAAAACTGTTTTTTTCTTCTAGGAGTGGCGCACGCATGCTCACACGCAGCGAGCAGCATGGGTTTTTAAAGTGCTGTGGCCCCACCCCTGCAGCAATTTAACTGGCTGCTGGCTCCCCCAAGCCCTTGCACACCAGTGCATGCTGCCAAGAATGTCCATGTTGTTAAAAACCGTTTGTGAACTGCAGTGGTGAAAAAGATGAATGAAAGTCCTGAATTTCAACTGCAGGTAGGCAGATAGTGGAGCTGATAAGTAAGGATTAACCCATGACAGAGCGTGGGTCTCTCAGGGATTAATGTATGGCTGGGGGGGGTTGGACCATGAGGCCGAAGGCCACATTACAAAGTCAGGTGGCATCTCCTGGGAATCCTCCAATGGCATAGAAGAGATGGTCCTTCCCCTTGTTGATTTGACAGCTGCCAGCTAGTGCTACTGCCAATGTGGAAACCCATGCCCCCTGATGATGTGTGATTGATGAAGTGCAGAGCAGGCGCTCTGCTTTAGGGAGCTCAAGTGCTAAAACTTTCATAAGTGCTAAAACTACAGATCTGATATGAACAGAGCCAGCACAAAATTGGTCAGTCTCATAACTGTTGATGTCTGTCACATGCTGATCACAGTCTTGTCATGAAATGGAAGCCGTGAGCTGTCATATGAAAGGTCCTGATCTAGGAGTCTGGATAAAAGGGTGTTGGTGGAGTCAGACAGGTATTAGACAGCAGGTCATAGCAAAAGGATGATGTGCAATTAAAACATTTAAATTCTACATCAAGACTGTCTCTGTTGAGAACAGGAATATGGAAACAGTGATGCATCAAGCCTTACAACAATCACCACCCATGAGAGTTAGGAGGGAGAGTGTTGCTGTCATTGTGAAAACAAACAGCTCAGAGATGGATGATTGAGAATTTAAATGTTTTGTTGAGATAAATCATGTCTCTACATTTTGTTTTAAGTTTGCACAGGTTTTAACAAGTAGGGGATGGGTACACATTGGGATTATAATAAAAGTTAGATAACCATTTTATAGTATTATGGTTTGGGATGGGGAATGAAAACGTCAGAGAATAATTTGTAGTAAAAATGTGAGCACAACATCTTGGCTTGGACTGAAAGGGCTGCCATGTAGTGAGGTGGGTGTATTGTTGTATTAGATTTGTAAAAAAGATGTATATACATTTCACTGATCCTATTACTATACTTCTCTCCTTGGAGCTCCTGTTACTTTCAACTGGAGTGCATAAAATTGGCACAGCCTTGCATTCATAGTCAGGTCATTTGCTTGTTGAGCTCTCTCTCGCACTTGGTCTATGGCTCGCTCAGTCACGCTGTCTAAGCCTTTCTCCTGTGATCTGATTTCCCATTTTGCAGCTGCATAGCAAAGCTATGCATGACATCTTGCTATCATGCAGATAGTGAAGGGAGCTCCAAGCACATCACCAGATTCTGAGCGAAGCACAAAAGTTTGGAATTGAAGCATAATCACTCTTCTACTTGAAGCACTCCACTGTCTCCATTCAATACTGCCTCCCTCCCTTCCCTCCACTGCACTATTTTCTTGTTGCTTTCTGAGGTACTGATCATGCAAGCACCTTTCATATGCAGTAAATACAGTCAGGAAAGACAGAGATACTGATCGTGCAAGCACCTTTTGTATGCAGTAAATATGGAGCCTGATGATGGTTGTTGGATAGAAATTATTCATTGATTCATAGATTCATAGAAGTAGCTGTCAAACTAGGACCTTGTGGCCCACCTAGTCTGCCCATGATAAATTCCCAAATAGTGTCCTTCTTACTGGGGGGTCTTCAAACCTGCCCCTCCCACCCACAGAATACCCATGTACTTATCCCATGCATGTTTGAACTCCGTGATCATTGCCACCCCACCACCTTCTCCAGCAAACTAGTCTAGTCATTTACAACCCTCTTGGTGAAGAAGAATTTCCTCACATTACCCCTGACCCTGCCTCCCAATAACTTCATACTGTGGCCCCTAGTGTTAGAGGCTCCACTCCATTGAAACAGACTCTCCACCTGTGCCTTTTTAATCCCTTTTATATATCTAAATGTCTCAATCAAATCCCCCCTTCTTCTCCTGTCCTCCAGGGAGTACAGGTTTAATTCCTCAAGCTTCTCCTCATAGGACATCCCCTATATAGCTTGCATCATCTTGGTAGCCCTCCTGTGCACAGTTTCCAGTCTGTCCTTGTCCCTGCAGAGATAAGACCTCCAAAACTGCACATTGTACTTAAGGTGCAGTCACACCAGTAATAAATACAGGTGGAGAAGCACCTCTCTCCTCCTGCTGGTGATGCCCCTTCCTATGAATCCAAGCATTCAGTTTGCTTTCCCAACCACTTTCCCACACTGTTTTAGCACTTTGAAGGTCATCGGTGATAATTACTCCCAGGTTCCTCTCCTACCTTGTGACCTCCAGCACCTCCCCCAAGTGTGTATTCTGCCCCGGGTTCCTTCACACCAAGTGCATGATTCTGCATTTCTTAGCATTGAACCTCAATTTCCAGCTCCTGGACCACTCCTCCAACTTCCCCAAGTCTGCCCTCATCCTAACCACCCCCCCATATGTCCACCCTGTTACAGAGTTTTGCATCATCTGCAAACAGGAATAATCTCCCTCCCACATCCTCTGTTATATCACTAACTTAGATATTAAAAATCAAATTAGTAATGTGTTTTTCTTACTCATTTACATTTTTACTGGAATTACGCAACGCTCAGTGGCTCTAGATAAAGAGGTGCCACAAGTTCACCTGCACTGGTGCCCATTGCTGTCACCATATTATTTCATAGTGCTCATAAAAAATGTTCCAGGATGGCAGGAAAACTGAGTCTTAGAAGGACAGCTACTGTCCAGCAAATAATGTTGTGTTAGTTAAAGCTCTCAGAACATGGAAGAAGGATGCCTGGATATTGTGGCAGTCACAGAAACCTGGTTCACAGAGAACCATGACCAAGATGTCAACATTCAGGGTACACAATCTACAGGAGGGACAGAGAGGATAAAAGAGGAGGAGAAGTAGCTCTCTACATAAGGGAAGGGATCAAAACAATGGAACTAAAGGGTAAACAGGAAGGAGATGAGGTACTGTGGGTCACCTTGGAGACAGGAAATGGCATCACAATCCATACATGGGTTGTATACAGACCCCCATCTCAGGGGGAAGAAATAGACAAGAAAATGATATAAGGCATCCTTAGAATGGCAGAAAAAGGGGAGGTGTTGTTGATGGGGTACCTGAATATGCTAGATGTTAACTGGAGCACATTTGCTGCAGCCACATCCAAGAGCAGTCATTCTCAATGCCTTACAGGAGGCATGCCTCAGGCAGCTAGTGTTGGAATCTACTCGTGAGGAAGCAGTCTTAGACTGGGTACTCTCAAATGATGACTGTGAGAGGATCTCAGATTTAGAAGCGGGTAGCCATCTGGGAACAAGCGACCAAGAGACAGTGTGGTTCACAATAAACATAGCCATAGAGTCAAGCCATACAAAAGCAAGGGTACTGGACTTTCAGAGGGATGACTTTGGCAGAATGGGAGAGTGCCTAAGGAATGCACTCGCAAAAGGACAGGAAGGAGGGGTGGAGGAACAATGGGTCAAAATCAAAACTGCCATCACAGAGGCAACAAGCCTTTGCGTGAAGCAAATAAACAAAACAAAATGAAGGAAAAAAACACTATGTTCTCAAAAGAGGTGGCGGGGAAGGTTACGGAGAAAAAGATAGCATTCAGAAAGTATAAGGAATCACAGAAGGAGCAGGACAGAGAACTGTATCAGTTAAAGCAGAAGGAAGCGGGGAAGGTAGTCAGAATAGCAAAGGCCCAAACTGAGGAAAAGATAGCCAACTCAGTTAAGAAGGGGGATAAAACCTTTTATACTGTAGGTACATTAGTGAGCGAAGAAAGACCAAGGGAGGGATAGTGAGGCTTAATAAAGGGGAGGGGTGGGCAGAGGGTGACAGTGAAAAGGCAGAGATACTGAATGAATACTTTTGTTCAGTATTCACAAAAAAGAGGAGGGGGATGTACCTAAACCCAACAGTAGAAGCACTCTGGATAGGGGGGTCAAAACCAGTCCATTCACAGAAGAAAGAGTCCTGAAAGAACTCCTAAAAATCAAGGTGGACAAGGCAATGGGGACTGATGGGATTCACCCCAGAATTCTAAAATAACTAAGGGGAGAACTAGTGACACCACTGACTACCCTTTTTGACAAATCATGGAAGGAGGGCATGGTACCTGAGGACTGGAGGAAGGTGGATGTGATTCCCCTTCACAAAAGTGGGAGCAAGGCAGAGGCAGGGAACTACAGACCTGCTAGTTTGACCTCAGTGGTAGGGAAAATTATGGAATCACTCCTGAAAGAAAGAATTGTTGAGTACCTAGAGACCAGCAGAGCACTGGACCCAAGGCAGCATGGATTCACAGCAGGAAGGTCATGTCACATGAATCTACTAGATTTCTTTGACTGGGTGACCAAAGTAGTAGACCAGGGAGGAGCTGTGGACATGGCCTACCAGATTTTAGCAATGCATTTGACACAGTCCCACACAAAAGATTAATAAAAAAGTTAGCCAGCCTGGGAGGTCGTCCCAGGGTGGTAGCGTGGAAAAATGGTGGAATTAGGACGAGAGGGTAATAGTAAACGGAGTCCACTCTGAAGAAAGGGGGGTTACTAGCGGGGTACTGCAGGATTCAGTACTGGGGCCAGTCCTCTTTCTTTATAAGTTACATTACAGAGGGACTGGAAGGAAATGTATGCCTCTTTGCAGATGACACAAAGATCTGCAACAGGGCTAATACACAATGGGGGAGTGGAACTGATGAGAAGGGACTTGGCAAGGCTGGAAGAATGGTCATAAGTATGACAGCTTAGATTCAATGCAAAGAAGTGCAAAGTAATGCACCCGGGAAACAAAAACCCAAGGGAAGAGTACACAATGGGAGGAGGTACTAACATCAACAAAAATGGAAAGGAACCTGGGGTAGTCATATCAGATGGCCTAAAGGTAGGCAGGCAATGTGAGAAGGAAGTAAGGAGGGCTGGGGAGATACTGGGATGCATAGGGAGATGCATCACCAGCAGAAGGCAGGAAGTTGTTATCCCTCTGTATAGACAGTTGGTGTGACCCCATCTGGAGTACTGCATGCAGTTCTGGAGACCCCATCTCCACAAGGACATAGATAGGATGGAGGCAGTTCAGAGAAGGAGAACAACTAAAATGGTGCAGAGTCTGTACCAGAAGCCATATGAAGAGAGACTAGAGGAGCTTAATATGTATGCCCTAGAGGAAAGGAGGGAGGGGGGGACATGATAAAAACTTTCAAGTACCTCAAGGGAATCAAAAAAGTCCAAGACGGGAGCATCTTTCAGAAAAAGAGATATGCAAGAATAAGGGAGCACAATTTGAAGATAGAGGGGGGATGCCTCAGGGGCAACATGAGGAAGTATTTTTTTCACAGAGATGGTGGTAGACTCATGGAACGGCCTCCCTGCGCTAGTTTGTTCATGTACAGGTGCTCAACTGATCACTTATCAGCAGTACATTTTCCTAGAGCAACCAGCCTTACTGGAGTTTCGTAGTCATATAGTGGCTGGCCATTTATTTTGCAAGGGACAGGTGATATTAGGTAATTTACAGCATTCTCTTTTATTACAGTAAATTCACTCTAGTTGTGAATCCTTGCAGTTATTAACACTGCCTCCTGTCTTGGGGGGGACATGAACATGGTGTTTGATATGTCAAGGCAGACAATGTAATTGTTTTTACTACAATAACCATTCAGAATGGTATACGAAATCATTTACAGAAATAAATAAAAAGGATGGGTTCAGGTTGCCTTCAAGAAACTCAATGCTGGAGTGCTGACCACATTTTGTTGCTATATTTTATAAGCTTTCTCTTTTATCGAACTATACAAATGCTCATTTTAAAGGTTCCTTTGCATGCCTCAAATTTCTAAATTGTTTTATAATGATGTGTATGATTTCATCCACGGTGTCAGATGAAATTCCAACTATTGTATTTATTTTCAAAGATAGTTGGTATGGTTTTTGATAGGCTCCTTTAAGATGGCCATCAATATGTCCCATGTCTCAGCAGTTAAACCACTTCCCCACTGTTTCCTAGATCAGTGGAGACAGATGCTGCAACATGTGTGAAAGTTGTCAGAGTGGTTTCAGTTCCTGCCCAGAATGACAATGTAGCAGGTGGCATAAATACAGTTAAAAACAAGATAGATCTGTTTTTTTTTCCACAGGTGAAAGAAAACTTAACATACTATAGGGGTAGAAAGCTGATCCCAGTCCACTAAAAGTGCCCTTCTTTGCAGATACGTATTTGCAGAATTTAGGGGTTGCTAGCACTGCTTATTTATTTAGTTAACCAGGCAAGTACACTAGACAAGAAATTGACCATCTTTAAGCACAAACTGGGAGGTTGTAATTTATTATGCCATGGGCATCACAAATCCTACAATCTGACAGACTGCACTTTTCTTATACTATGTTTGGTTCTCAATTGCATGTTTGTTAAGGAACCTGGTGAAATCAGTTGAGCTGCAGCCCTGTATTGAGAACTTCACTTCAGGCTTCCACTCCACTGATGTCATCAGGTTCTAGAACTGACACATAATTAAAAAAATAAATATTAGGCAGGAAGAAAGAAGCTTTCACAATGGACCTGGTGCCTAAATAAAGAAACATAAATAAGAGAATTTCAAAATAAGCTTCTTTTTCCTCTGCACTTGGTGTCTTTGGTGTTGAGGGAGTGTTGGACTATAGCAATATCTTAATTTCAAACTAAGTACACAGTAAAAAAAACTGTATCACATTTATTTTGGCATTTTCCCTGTACCACCAGGACAATTTCCCTATGTTTTCCTGTACATGACATTGTTTCCTATGGAAGCCTAACTGCTGTATTTTCCTATGTAACCAATGCAAGTCTATAGGAAGAATCTCTCGGTAGATGGCTCCTAATCCCTGTAAAATGTCATTTTGCAGCCATATTGGCTATGACTAGAGACTGTTTTCTTAGTGAGAATGTGACTGAGCTCACCCCCCCCCCCCCCACACACACACACACATAGTACCATGATAACAGAGAAAAGTTCAACATTTTTATGCGACTCCTGGGTTGTTGTTTTTTTGTTACTTTACAGTGTTCTATTGATTAATGTACTCAAATATATATTTATGATAGGACATTTTAAACTGAAGCAACTGACTCTTTATGTTATTCCACCTGATGTTATTACATAGGTTAGACTGGCTGACTTTCTCATTTCATCTGCACTGTTTATTGGTTGCTCTTGTCAGTGCATTGTCAGCTCTGTACAGCTAGTTTATTCATGTACTTCGGAAATTACACCTTGGGCTGTCATCCTTTTCCCTCAGTAAAGCTGAGTTTAAAAAAAACTTCCCCCCCTTTTAGCTTCACAGCATGACACTGTGTCCAGGTGTTCCTCTTCCTGTGAAAGAGACTCCCCTCCTGCACCTTTTTACTCCTGTGAGGTACTGACATCTCCTCACGCTCTATTCTCCTCCACAGAAAACATGTTGTGCTCCCGCAGACTCTCATCATACGGTTTCTC
The DNA here is from genome assembly GCA_016271365.2 of Neoceratodus forsteri. Lineage (NCBI taxonomy): Eukaryota > Metazoa > Chordata > Ceratodontiformes > Ceratodontidae > Neoceratodus > Neoceratodus forsteri. The sequence goes on from CM057452.1 coordinate 1,487,339,391, forward strand.
ATGCAACCCAGCACCATTTTGGTAGCCCTCCTCTGGACCTCTTCTACTCTGTCAATGTTCTTGCAGAGGTGTGGCCTCTATAACTGGACACAGCACTCCAAGTGGGATCTCACTAATGAGCAATATGGTGGTAATACCACCTCCCTTCTCCTGCTAAAAATCCCCCTCCCTATGCACTCCAGTACATATATGGCTAGCCTTGCCTAATGCCTTGCTACACTGCCCTGCCATCTTGAGATCATCAGGTATGATTACTCCAATGTCCCTCTTTTGCTATGTAACTGTAAGTACCTTCCCTGCATCTTCTACACAGCCCCCGGGTTTCCCCAACCCTGGTGCATGACTTTGCATATTTTGGCATGAAAACCCAGCTACCACTCCCTAGACCACTTGTCTATTTTCCCCAGATCCCTTTGCATTCTCTCCATCCCCTCCAGGGTGTCCACACTGTTGCAGATTTTTGTGTTATCTGAAAAGAGACACACCTTCCCCTCCAGTTCAGCAGTAATGTCACTTAAGAAGATATTGAAGAGAACACGATCCAGTACTAATCCCTATGGTACTCCACTCATCACGCTGTCATCTCTGAGTGGCTGTCATTTGCCACTACTCTCTGCCTCCTTTCTTTCAACCAGTTTTATATCCAGCTTACCCCCCCTTCTCCCCCACCCCCAGGTTGCTAAGTTTCTTAATCAGCCTCCTGTGTGGTACAGTGTCAAAGGCCTTACTGAAGTCCAGAAAGCCCACATCCACTGTCATATCAATACCCTAGCTACTACATGTATAGATTTTCAGCCACCTTGGCTATCACATGTAAATACTTGAAATGTGATGTCCCTCTAATGTACTACCTCTGAATGTATGACTATGCTGACGCGGAGCCTTTTTAAATGAGTCTATGACTCAAAGGGTTGTAATTCCTATGACTGACTAAATGAAAATAAAATAAATCTCTCTAGTTACCCAGTCAAAGAAAACTATGAGATTTTTTTGACATGACCTCCCCACTGTGAAGCCATGCTGCCAGTGGTCCTGCAGCACATTTGCCTTCAGGTACTCAATCAGTCTCTTTTTCAGCAGGGTCTCCATTAATTTCCCCACCACTGATGTGAGACTGGCTGGTCTGTAGTTGCTAACCTCCTCCCTGCAACCACTTTTGTGCAGAAGGATCACATCAGCCCATCTCCAGTCCTCTGGAACTACCCTCATCTCCAATGAGGTGCTGAATAGTGTTGCCAGAAGGGTGGCTAGTGCTGAGCTCAGTTCTTTAAGTACCCTTGGGTGGATCCCGTCTAGCACCATTGCCTTGTTTTTCTTTAGGGCCCCCAGTCCCCAGAGGACTGTCTCTTCCGAAAAAGGACTTATGTGCACTCCACCTGGTTCCTGCTAGTGCATGTCATTCCATTCCCACCCCCCTCCACTGTGAAGACCAATCAGGAGTATTTGTTTAAAATATTAGATTGGGTCTTCCTCTGCACCATCCCCCCAACCCACCCCGGTCTCCTGATCCTCATTGTATCACCCCTTGACTTCTTCTTTTAGCTCACAGACCTGAGGAAGGTCTTATCCCCTTTTTTGACCTCCTGAGAGCTCCTCTCCTATGTTTCAGCATTTGCTGTCCTTATCCTCCTTCCTGCTTCTCTTTGTTTATCTAGGAATACCTCCCCATCCACCTTTGTTTGGATCTTTTTGTACTTCTTAAAAGCTGTTTTCTTCTCCCTTACCACCTTAACCACCTCTTTTGAGATCCATAGAGGCCTCTTCCTCCTCTTATATTTGCTTATTTCCTTCAAACATTATGTCATTGCCTTAGTTGTTCACTCCTTTATCCTTTTCCATTGTGTCTCCACTGTACACCCCCAATTATCCCCCCCTTAAGGCATTTACTAAGGCAGTCTCCTATTTCTTTAAAATCTACTCTTCTGAAGTTCATGACCCTTGTCCTAGTGTTTTTTTCTCCTATCCAATCCACATGCCCAACCACACAGTATGGTGATCGCTTGTACTCAGGGGGCTACCCACTGTGCCATCTGCAGTGTTGTCCCTGTTCATAAATACCAGATTCAGCACTGCCCCATCTCTAGTGGGTTCTGTAACCAGCAGCCCAAGAAATGTCCCTTGCAGGGAGTCTAGGATGGACCTGCTTCTACTTGTTTCTGTAGCCAGAATGCTCAAACTCCTCCATAATCACTACTTCCCTTTCACTTGCCATTCTGCCAATGGCCTCCCCCCAAATCCTGTCTAAACCCCCCCCCCCATGTTTGTGGTCTGTGCACCATCCCACATTAATAAAAGCCCCTGAACCTGTCTTTAAACCAGCCCAAAGAACCTCCGGTTCTTCTTTTTCCAAGTTATGCCCTTGTATCTCTATGGCCTTTATACAGTACCTGCCCTCACATATAAAAACACCCCTTTCCTCCCTGTTCTGTCCTTTTCTTCCTAAACATGCTGTAACCTGGTATGTCCATATCCCAGCTGTGGTTGTTGGTCACCATGATTCTGTTATGGCCACTGTATCCAGGTCTGCCTCCACAATGGTAGTCTCAAGATCAGGAATTTTATTTCCTAGGCTCCTTGCAATTGCACACATGGCTCTCAGCTCCTTATGTCCCTCTCTGCCCCTACTTTGACTCCCCTTCCCGAGTCCATCCTTCACCCTTCCCTTGTCCCTGATACTGTCCTCCCCTTTTATATCCTCTCTCTGTCCACCCTCCCTAATTCTTATCTCAGCCTTAGAACCACCTTCCACCTCTTCCCCCGTCCCTATGCCCAGTACTACTGGGGACTTAATTTCTCCAGGGCTTTTCTTCTCTGCTGCTTCTTTTTCTGGGGGACATTCACTGCCTACCTTGTTTTTTTGCCTCCCTCATCTAGTTTAAATGACCATTGAAGTAGCATTTAAATCTTCCACTCATGACTGCTGTTCCCCTCCTGGATGGATAGAGGCCATCTCCCATGTAAAGACCTTCATCCTCCCATGTAGGACCAGTCTCTGATGTAGCCAAATCCATCCTCTCTGCACCATTCCTTCAACCAGTCATTGAAAACCCTGGTGCAGTGTTCCATAGCCTTTCCCTGGCCATAGACAGGTAGCTCCTTAGTGAAGGTCACCATGCATGCTACCGGCTTCACAGCCTTCCCCAGCTCTCTAAACCTATCCTGTCCCACCCCTGCTGTGTCCCTTGCTAGCTCATTAGTCCTCAGATGGACAAGTACATCAAGCTCCCTCTCCTGCCATGCCACCTTAGCGATCCTAAGGATCCACTCCCCATTCCTCCAGGCTGAGGTGCAAGGCAGGCACCTCACCTCCCTCTCTCCCACATGTGCTGTTCCCAAAACTATCCCCTGACAACTGCCCCAGAGGTTGCTTCCTCTTCCACTGGGATCCTCTGCCTCCCACCTTTGGCCCCTTGGAGGACCCTCACATCCTCCCTTGCCACTACCATGGGGGCCTCCTCTTGGCAGCCCAGCCGCACCAGAGCATTGAAAGAGCTGTGTAGTGGCACTGGCTGAGGAATGTGTTCCCTGACTGCCTCACCCACAACCTTTTGAGTCCATCACAGTTCATCTGGCCCTCCTTCTTGGCACCCTCGGAGGCAATGTTGGTGGACTTATTAACCCCTGAATGGGGGAAGAGGTCACCTGAATCCTTGCCAACTTGGCTCAGAGTCTAGTGACCTCCTCCCTGAGCCCAGTGAGGTGCACACAAATGGGCCAGCAATTCAATCCCCAGAAGGTCTCCCTGAAGACTGCTGGTCCACAGCCACTGCACTGCACCACTCCCATCATTCCCAACACTACTCTCCCAATGACCTGAAAAAATAACTTGTGCTCTTACCCAGATAGGGTGTTTCTAAGTGGAAATAGTTTGGTTGGACATTTTAATGCTATGCTTAGTACAAAACAGAGAGCATTTATACAGAACAAAACATGAGAGACTGGGACAAGTATTTACCCCATGTTTTATTTGCCTATAGGAAAGTCCCTCTGGAGTCAACAGGGTTTGGCCTCAGGGTAAGGGAGCCCCTAGATCAAGTGAGAGATTAATGGGAAAGTGAACTAGCTTCCCAGAGGCAGTCTGTTGTGGAGTGTGTTCAGAACTTCAGGAAACAGCTCATGCTCTCACCTAGGATCACATGGCTTCTGCACAATGACAGACAACGTAGTATGACTATGGGGCTTCAACCTCGGAGTATGAGGTCAGACAATGCATGTGATGCAAAGATGTGTCTCTTCACAGAAAACAATATGCTCAATTGTAGGGTGGACATCAAAGGTGGAGTAAGGGAGTTGTAGAGGGACCTGCAAAAGTTAGAGAGATGGTCTAATGTCGTAAAAGGCATGGATGATACTCATCCTTGTCTGACAAAATAAATATTCATCTGTGGCTCTGCAGTGTTTCTGAAAGGTAGGTGTAGTTTATTTTACTGGTAAATTCTGTGGGTCTGTCTCTGAATGCATATACTGAGTTAACGTGAGGCTGCTTCTCCTGCAGGAGCATGTTCAAAAGTGTCTGAAGTGGGCTGAGGTTCTTATCTCCAAAGGCCTGGTTCTGTGTTAGCAAGCACCTCAAGTAGGAATGAGAAGGGAACAGCCAAGTGATAAATTCCCAACAGGCTGGTGACAATATATGTTTTGTGTTAAACCAGTTGTTAGACAGGGGCATCATGACATTCCCATTTAGGTTTATTTAATTCACAGTCATTACTACCATCCTTATAACCAGTATAGATGCTGGTCACAGTAATATCAGATTGCTTACCACTGCAGCTCAATTTGTTTACAGTCTCAAGCATCTCACATACTGTACATCAAGATGGGGGAGTAAATAGTCTACTTTTAAAAGAACCAGGGTTACTTTAAGAAATAAGAGATGAAGTTACAGTTATTAAACCCAACCGCAAGGTTACTGCACTCCCAAATAATATATACTGAGATCTAAAGTGTATGTTTTAAAACATAATAAAAAGTACATTCCAGGAAAAGAAAAACAATATAATTGAAATGCAAAGGAAAATACAGAGCTGCATATTGAGAGGGGGTCAAGGGAGGGGAAAAAGAGTTTTTCAGGCATATCAGGGGAAAAAAGAGGACAAGAAGGGGAATTGTAAGGCTGACTGAGGGATGGTAATAGAAGATAATGAGCAGAAGGCAGCCATTCTAAATGATTACTTCTGCTCAGTATTTACAGTGGACGACAGTGGACCTCTGCTGGAAAGTAGCATACAGGCAGCACCAAGAAGAATCCCAGAAATGTGGAGATGAATAACAGTAGACAGAGTAAGAAAAAAGTTTGCTACCCTGAAAGATTATATGGCACTGGGGCCAGATGGGATATACCCAAGGGTGCTCAGAGTACTGATATCAGAACTGGTTCACTGTGCGTGGATATACATGTTTATGAATCATGCTTGGTGCCACTTGTACTTGTATATTTGTTTGTTTTTGGCTTTACTCGTTCCCATCCTTTTTATGAATTGATAGCTGAAAAAGGCCCAGAAATAGAATTAGTGTCCACCTCCTCCAACTCACAGAGAGTATACCTGGCAGCACTCAGGAGAGGGAAAAAAACCCTTTAATGGAGGAATCCTCTGAGGAACCATGGCTACCAAGTTGCCCTCCTTCTGGGCATACTAAGAGGAGATGGAAAGAAACATGGAACGTAATTCTGCTTCAGGATTAGGAATGTAGGTTTTGAAGCAAGATGATGTCCCTCTTCCTATTTTGGAGGCCATGATTCCGGCCGGGTACTCGGTGATACACCGTCCGAGATTGGACCACAGGGGCGGGGGGGTTGCAGTCTGTTTCAAGACTGAATTGGGTCTCACGAATGTAGTAGTAGGTGAGGCTGGGTCTTTTGAGTGCACAGTCGTAGCAGGTGTAGGCGTTCGAATCGTGCTCATCTACCGTCCACCCAGAGATGGGAGGCGTTTCTTACAGGAAGTGAGACTTCCTTGTCGACATGGCGTTTGAGTCACCCAGATTGATGGTTCTGGGTGACTTCAATGCCTGGGTCGACGATGAACTCTCTAATTTTGATAATCACTTCCTCCAATTGATGTCTTCTTTGGGCCTTACACAGGTGGTTTCCACTGCCACGAATAAATCTGGACACTCTTTAGACTTAGTCTTCCTTCTAGGGATCGACGTATCCAACATGGGGGTGGAACCAGTCACTTGGTCTGATCACTACACCGTGAGGTTCAATTTTTGCACCCCTGAGAAGACCAGCCCCTGTGGAGATGGTCAGGTACCGCCCACTGGAATGTTACTCCACAAGGTCTAGCGGTCCTTGACCTGTCATCCTTCGTTTCAGTGAGCAGTAACCTAGAAGCATTGGTGTTGGCCTATAATAAGGCCGTCACGATGAACTCTGGATTCTATTGCTCCTGTTACGTGTGTGCCCCTATCCCGCCGCCCCAGGCCCGTGGTTTGGCGGGACCTTGAGAGATGCGGAGACAGGGCGAAGGTTAAGCGTCACTGGCGAGGTCGCCCCTTGATGCCGACCACTCTAGATTGATGGAACATTATGCTAGCTATCAATCTGCAATCACCCATAAGAAGGCAGAATTCCTGTCCAGGAGATTGCAGTTGCTCCAGAATCGACAGGCTCAGCTGTTCGAACTGTAGACAGACTTATTGCAACCCAGCCTGCCTGCAAGTTTGGAAAGCTTTTTAAGTAAGAGTGCGATGAGCTTGATCTATACTTTGCAACTAAAGTGGCCAACATCCAGAGACAGCATAGGTCCGGTAACCTCTATGGGTGAGGCTTTAGGGACAGCAGGAGATCACAGTGCCCCATTTCTCCTGGAGTTCCCTTCGGCGACCTGAGTTCGTGGACATTATGAGGATCATCCATTCTATGCCCCACAAGTTGTGGTTTGGATCCCGGACCGACTCCCTCATTTTGGGTTGTTTGATATCATCGATCCGGTCCTGGCGCAAATAGTCTGGTGCTCCTTGGAGTTAGGTGAGTTTCCTGCTCCTTGAAAGAGGCAGTGGTGACTCCTCTTCTGAAAAGCTTCCTTGGACCCAGACTGTTTTCAAATTATCGGCTATCTCTAACCTTCCCTTTATTGGGAAGGTTATTGAAAAGGTAAAGGGATCCAACTGGATGACCATTTAACCATCCATAATGTCTCGAATCCTTCAGTCTGGCTTCCGGAAAAGACACAGCACTGAGACTGCGCTGGTTGGTGTTAAATGATCTTCTGATGGCGAGGGATCAGAAGAGGCGCTCCATCTTGGTTCTTCTTGACCTCTCTGCAGCCTTTGACACTGTGGACCATATGGTGTTATTAAGCTCACCTGGGGCAAATCTGTGGAATGTCTGGAACCGTTTTGCAATGGTTCACATCATTCCTCACCGGAGATCACAAAAGAGTTGTGTAGAGTTTTTTCCTCTGACCAGTTTCTTTGTTGTGTGGAGTGCCCCAGGGATCTGTGCTGTCACCCATGTTGTTCGCAGTGTATATGCTGCCCCTCGTAGGTATCATTAAACGATATGGGCTGAGGTTTCATTGCTATGCAGATGATACCCAGCTCTATATGTCTTTTGCACCCGATCAGGATGGAGCTCTCTCGGTGTTTAACAACTGTCTGGGGGAGATCCAAGACTGGATGGATTCTAGTTGGCTAAAGTTGAACTCGGAGAAAACAGAGGTGCTAATAGTGGACCCAGGTGGTCAGATGGAGAGGCCGGGTATTGATGCAGCATCTGGAATTTTCTTGGTGGAGTATCTCTCCCATCCTCAGAACGGGTGCATAACCTTGACGACAGGCTGACTCTTAAATCTCAGGTGTCAGCTGTTGTCAAGACTTCCTTTTATCATCTTAGGAATATTGCCAGGGTTGGGCACCTTGTCCCATCCGACTCCCTGCCTACTCTGGTTCATGCTTTTGTATCTTCATGCTTGGACTATTGCAACGCCCTTTACTTTGGGCTTTCTGGGGTTGAAATCCGTTGCCTACAGCTGGTGCAGAATGCTGCAGCTCGGGTATTGACTGGGACAAGTAGGTCCTGTCATATCACTCCCGTGCTGCGCAAACTGCACTGGCTTCCTATGCGGTGGCGGATCACCTTTAAAGTCATTTTATTGACTTTTAAAGCCCTTCACGATCAGGGTCCAGCCTATCTGAAAGACCTCCTGGTTCCTTACTGCCCTGATCGATCACTCCGCTCGGCCAACAGGGGGTTGTTAGAGATCCCAAGAGTGAGTTTAAAATCCTCTGGCAGCAGAGCACTATCGCATGCTGCACCCACTCTTTGGAATTCTCTACCTTGCCGGTTACGGCAGTGCACCTCCGTGGAGTTATTTAAGAGAGATTTGAAAACATATTTGTGGAATATGGCCTTTTTAGATAATTAATTATTTATTAATGTCTGGTTTTATTATAAATATACTATTTGATGATATGCTGATTTCTTATGGATATTTTATGCTTTTATTTAGAGTTCGGAATTGTTTTAAAACTGTTCAGCACCTTGATATACTGAAAGGTGCTATATAAATAAAATTATTATTATTATTATTAATTCCTAAACGTTTTATAATTGAGCTGGAACTTCCTTCCGTGAAGCAGAGGTAGTGGCTCCTATTCAAAACGAGTGACCAGAATAGGCAAGAGGATTATACACTAGATGTTGAAGAAGCAATCGAACTGATTACACAAATTCTTTGGTAGTTAAAGGTAGTTTGTTGATTGATGGTAGCAGAGGAAAATCTGGTGACGATTGGCAATGGAGAAGAAGTAGCTGGTTTAGGAAGTGGCTAGGGCACCAAGCATTAGCTATAGGAAAATAAGGTATGTGTACTCCTTTCATGAATCTATCAGTTTTGGATGCAGGAAGATGAAGGATGTAATGGTCTGAATGTTTGGTAAGATGTTTGACATTGAGGAAGTAAGTTGTGGAAGACACTGAAACAGTGAACTATCCTGGGTGTAGAAATCCATAAAATGCGAGACATATGGCTGCAGACAGAACAATGGATAGAGTGGTCAGATGCTCAGATTTCAGTAAGTTGATCAGCTGTTTAAATATAATATCGTCAATAGGTAAACAAGAAGGTGGTCGCTTAATTGAAAGCTTGTGGATTCCCATGAGTAGTAATTTAACTGCTGGGTGAGACATGAAGGAGACAGAAGCTGGATCTTGCTGGCAGAAGTGAAACTTGAATGCCTGCTACTGTAAGTATTGATGGATGGTCGAATGTAACAGCTTACAGGTTGTATGACAATAAGCCATAAAGGCAAGAATGGTAGGTAGGGACACTGGGAAGGCAAAAGAAGATGCCATGGAGCAGAATGCAGTATACTTTCTCCAAGCTGTAGTATATGCTGATTTTGTGCTGGTAGACAGAGCCGACCACATAAGAGCTTGAGCTGTCTTGAGGTAACCAGTTATGGCATGATTAGGTCTTGAAACTGAGAAACTGGAGTTGCTAGATGGTCCGCTGTAGGTAGCAGAAATCAGAAATTCTGAAATTGAAAACGGGAAAGATTATCAGCGGCTGTATTGAGATGGTCTTGGAATATAAAAACATCGTATGCAAAAGTTATGTATAAGAGAAAGCCATGTCAATCTCTGCAAGAATAGCATGATTGTAGGAGAAGATGATCTGCCTTTATTAATGATAGCTGCTGTCGCCTGATTATCCGTGTATAATGATACGGTAGTTAATGACCAGAAGTGTCCTCAAGTAAAGGTTGCTGCAACTATGGGATAAATCTCAAATAACGGAGAAGAAGTCACAGCTGCAGGTAATTGAAGAAATTCACTTGGCCATGTTGAAGTGATCCAGGCTGTTTGGAAGATGGCAGCCAATCCGTGAGTAGAAGAAGCATCCATGTACACATGAGGAAACAGGTCAGGAGAGAGACTGTTGTAGAACATGGAGCAACCATTCCATTAATCTAGAAAAAGGTGCCACATGGCAAGGTCGGATTTTGCAGCAGTTGTGAGGGAAATATGATGATGTAAGGCTGAGACAGAAGGAAGCAACTCAAGCAAGAAGGATATGAAGGCACAGCCTTGTGGGATAATGCGAGTAGCAAACTTAAGGTAACCCGGCAGGGATAAGAGTTCATGTTTGGTACAGGATGAGCAGTTTGAAAATGACAATAGTAGGGCCTTTATTGGAGGCAACTTATCGGAAGGAAGCCTGGCTTCCATGCGTACTGAATCAAGAGTAATGCCTAGAAATTCCAGTTCGGTAACAGGACCAATTGTTTTCTCTTCGGAAATAGGTACTGCTAATCGTTGGAACAAATGGCGCAATGCAGTAAGAGCTGCTGCTGGTGGTGCTGAGGGAGGCTTAATGAGAAGGAAGTCATTAAGTAAGTGGATGACGTAAGTTTCGTGGCAATGATTCAATAATAGCCAACATAATGTAGTAGAGAAAATATCAAACAATTTCAGACTGCTTTTTCATCCGAATGTAACCCACACAGCGAAGTAATACAAATCATCCCATTTGATACCATAGAGGTGCCAAAGCAATGGGTGGATAGGAAGCAATTTGAAGGCATCAGAAATGTCGGCCTTGGAAAGCCACGCACCTTTGCCAAGCTGTTTAATAGTTAGTATAGCATCATCTATTCAAGCATAAGCCAAGGAATAATCTTGAGATGGAATAAGAGAGTTAATACTAGGAACGGCAGTAGCATGTGGAGCGGACAAGTCGATTATGAGCCTCTTTTTTCCTGAAAATTTACAAGTGGCCACACCAACGGGGCTGACATGAAATACAGGAAATGGTGGATGTTGAAATGGTCTGAGTAGGTAGCCTTTGTCCAGTTCTTTCTGCAGAAATGACTTGACCACATCTAATTGAGATAAGACAGTTTGTAGATTAGAGCATTCAAATGAACCTTGAGGAAGAGAACACACCCCAGTATGGAATCCGGATGTAAATCCTGAAATGAGATACTGCACTAACGTTTGAGAGGGGTGACTAGTAAGCAATTGAGACACAGCAGTGACATTAATGGGGGTTGAAGGATGTTGTATTAGTCAGGATTTACTCCTCAGAGCAGGGCAAACAGATTTGGTTTGAGTATCCCCCGCAATGGCTGCAAACATGAAAAAGATGACAGTCTTGTACTGTGCAACCCATGACATTAAAGTTGTTGCAGACAGGTCTACCAGCAATAAATGTGACAGGGCAACCATACCTGTCATGAGAAAAATGAGGAAGAGCATTAGGGTTACGAATAGTTTGGGTAGTAGTTGGGCCAGATGAAGTAGTGGTACGTGACGTTGATGCATCAAGTACGGATAAGGGGCAAAAAGTAGCAGCATGGGAAAATGAGCCACAGATTTGACAGGTTAATGCCTGTTGTCCAGTAAAATGGCAGCAGAACAGCTCATTATCAAGAGCGCTCCAGTGCAGGCGAACATTGAAGTGAGACTGGGCAGCAGCAGCCTTGGCAGAAAAGGATTTGTGGTAATCGAAGAAATGAGTTCCGCCGTAGCGGATACCAAGGTTGACTACCAGATAGAGGTAAGGCATCCAGTTCTTCTCTGCGAGCAGAAAAAGTAGAACAAAGGACATCCCTGTAAAGGCTAAATGCCAAAACAAACTCAGGAATAGTTAATTTCTTAGAAAGTCTAGGATCCTTGGAACGAGGAACGACAGAGAAGTCACCACAAGATATGATCCTGTTCTCTATGGTATTGTGGGAGGAAATAAGCAATGAAATAAGACTGACATCTTTCCCGTCAATGATATCCTTGCAGAGATTACTAGGTACTAAATCAATGGGAGATACTGCTGGCATGGAGGAGCCAGAAGCCAGCGTACCTGGCATAGAAGGAGCATCAGAAACAGGTGTATGCAGCAGAGGCTCTGGAGCAAGAGCCGGTGCAGGTGTAGGGATGTCTGGGGCATCCAGATGCTGAGGTGGCACAAGAAAAGGTGTTTGAATGTTGTTCAAGCACATTGAGCCAATTTGAAATATCCATCATGGATGTGGCTAGTTGAAAAGGATATCCTTCAATTCCAAAAAAGTGTCTGCATCTGGACTGGCAGGAGGATCAGGCGGTGTAGGAGAACCATGATTCTGATGCTCAAGTAACAAGTCATACAATTTCTGTTTCTTTGCATTAGCATGGAAAGGGACACCCAGTTTTTTTCAATTCAGCTGTTAGATGAGGGATGGTCCAGTCTTTCAAGGAATGCTTGGATTTGGCAGGATGTTTCCTATGGATAGGAGGGGCTGGAGCAGGTCCGTCAGGTGGAGCAGACAAAGCCATAGCAGAAATGAGGCGGAGATAGTATAGGCTATATATATAGTAGGGAAGTTAGCGATGCGGAAAACAAGCAGTAGATTATGAGTCATATGGTGCCCCACATAGGCACCGAGTAGTTAGCAGCTGAACAGAAACCCCACATAGGTTCTGCCAGCCTGAGTATAGAATTTAGCTTCCAGGAGGACTGAGTTCAGGCAAGAATACGAGGGGGAGCTGATTAAGTGGTTAGCTTGATAAGATACTCTATAAGTAACACTAATGGAGCTCAGAAAGTTTGAGCCTTGAGTATAGTCCACAAAAGATAAACTGGCAATTATATATGTCATCCCCTTGGCAGAATCGATGAACTGTAAGATGCCTGAAACTTGACTCACTGGCTGTCTTCGAGATGGACTAGGAAGCTTCTAATGAATGAGCCCAATGGAGATAAATGGTAGTGCCACATCCAGTAGCGCAGCCAAGGGATCCAAAACGTCCTGGAACCTGACTGCCGGAAGCAGCACGGACTGCTGCTGAGAACAGGCCAGGCAGTGGAGGAAGGGAGAGAAGTGTCGGGCAGACTCAACATCCAAGGCAGAGCAGGGAAAGAGCAGGATGAGGCCCCCAAAAGGAAAACAAAAACCACCAAGCAAGGATAGCACAGCACAGGAGGAAAGGAGGGAGAAAAGCGGGGGAGCAAGAGAGGGTGAGGCACTGGCAAACTAGCGAAAGGGGGGAGGCACTGGCAAACTGCCAGACAGAGAGGAGCAAGCAGAGGAGCAGAGGAGCCGCAGACGGCAGGAGAAAGGAGCAGCAAAGTAGCACAGGTAAGTGACGAGCAAGCAGTAAGGGAGAACCACATGCCCGGCCCAGCATCGAACTTGAACACAAAGCGAAGGGCGAAGGAGGCTGGGCATGTTGGTGTTTTAAGGAAGGTATCCCCATCCACTGAACTACAGGTGGGGCCCTTCAATTGACCTCTGGTAGGGTTATTTATTTATTGTATTTATTTTTTTTTAAACCGGGAAGGTACACTGATCTGAGGGACCATTTTCAGGAACAACCCAAGCAATCTAGATGGCACATCCATTACAAGAAATGCAATGGATGAGATTTATCATACAGTACATTGGTAACTACTATACACTTAGAGGCAATACTTAAAGCCAGGCAGTTCAGACAGATGATTGGTACAACAGAATCATCAAATAGCTTGCTGCAGTCAGAGATGATTCTGAGAGATTGGTGTATAGCGGACATGATTACGCTCCACAAAGGAGAGGACAGGAAGAAACTGGGAAATTACAGACCTGTCACTCTCACTTCCAGTGTAGGTAAACTGATGGAAACATTAATCAAAGAGGAGCTGGTGGCCTACCTGGAAAGCAGCGGGCTTCAGGATGGTAAACAGCATAGGTTCATGGCAGGCAGGTATTGTCAGACCAACCTGACAGAATTCTTTTACTAGGATGCAAGGGCGATGGATAAGGGACAAGCAGTAGGTTTACTCTACTTCAACTTCAGCAAGGCATTCGACTGCCTGCCACACAGAAGGCGGCTGAAGAAGTTAGAGGACCTGGGAGCAGTGAAGGACCTAGCTGAATGGGGGTAGGAAGCTGACTGGGGGGGGAGACAGCAGGGAGTGGTGGTTAACAGGGTCAAATCAGGGGAGACAGAGGTCACAAGTGGGGTTCCGCAGGGATCAGTCCAGGGACCAGCCCTTTTCAATATTTTCCAAATCACAAAAAATGCAGCGTACATGGACAAGTAAATGCTAGTGCAAATTTATTACATGACAATGTGAAGAAACAGAAAAAGACACCACAGTCTACCCTCTGGTGTCTTTTCTGTGTCTCCATGCTGTCATGTAACACATTTGCACTAGCATTTACTTGCTTGTGTATGCTGCATTTTTTGTCATTCTGCTTTTGTGACTTCTAAAAGCAGTACCCTGAGTGAGTGCACAGCTGGTGGTGGTACTTTTTTAATATGTTCCTCAGTGACATGGGAGAAGGAATATGCGGTAAGATGAGTCTCTTCATAGACAACACCATACTCATCTGTAGGGTAGACAGCATGGAGGTGGTGAGGGAGTTACAGAGGGACCTGCAAAGATTAGAGAGATGGTCTAATGCCAAAAAGTGCAGTGTGGTGCATATAGAGAATAAGAATCCCAGAACAGAATATTGGATGAAAGGGGTAAAGCTGACCACTGCTTCAGAGGAAGGGTACCCGGGAGTCATTATAAGTGACTCCCTCAAACAAACCTGCCAACGCAGCAAGGCCTACCACAATGCAACATGAATGTTGGAGTGTACTGGGAGGGGCTTTGATAGCAGGAGGAAAAAGGTAATACCACCTCTCTATTGACAACTGGTGATACCCCATCTAGAATACTGTGCCCAGTTCAGGAGTCCCCAACTAAAGAAAGACAGAGACAAGCTGGAGACAGTGCAGCATATGGCAAGCAAAATGATTCAGGGCCAAAAGGGAAATCCTATGAGGATCAACTTAGGGCACTAAACACGTACTCACTGGAAACCAAAAGGGAGAAGAGCAACATGATAGAGAACTTTAAAGAGCAGCTTACACCTTTTGAAAAACTGTGGAAAACATAATATTTAGACACAATTCAGCTTGTACTTCAGATATCATCTACAGATTTCTTCCGTACATTATTTATTACTGAAGAAATCCCCACAGAAACAAGATTTTTATCACTTAGAGGTCATCTGCCTTTATAGTGTATTACCTCCTTGAAATTATAATGCTCTGCTGTGACATCACAGTCTGTTGCCATGGGAATAACTGTGATATCACAAGCAAGATATTATGACATCAGGTTGAGATGAAGAAATAGGAGTTAATGAACTTTCTGGGAATAACTAACCTGTTTTTATGCATATGATCTCAATAATAAATATAACGTGAAGTTCTCAACAAGTAAATAAATAAATAAACGGGGTAAGAAATACAGAGCTAATGAGAAAAATAAGCTGCTTTTTGTCCAAACATTTTGTGTTTCAGTTTTTCTTTGGGCATCAGTGGGTCTTTAAGTTTCTAAAAGGAATAAACAAGGTGGACTGTGCGAACTATGCAACAGGAGTAGCGGGTCAGTAACAAAGGGACATGAATGGAAGCTGGCAGGAGGGAGATTCAGGAGGGCTGTGAGAAATGTTACTTCACAGAGAAAGTGGCCAAATGGCAAAACCCATAAATGAGACCAAGCAGAGCTGGAACAGAGTAAGGGGTTTGATAGTTACACAGGGGTAGGGGGGGATAGCAGTAACACAGGGAGCAGGGTGAAAGGCAAGGGCTAAAAAACTGTTTAGACAACAGGTCACGTGGTAGGGTAGGGTAAAACAGGAAAGACTGGATGGACCATTGGTCTTTTTTCCACTGGCAGTGTCTATGTGTCTATCTTTCTATTTCTAAAAACCACAGACTTTTGGCAGAAACTGTAACTTTGAAATGACAGCTTGGTACACCATGAAAACTAAGCCTCTGCAACTGCTTGCCAAAGCGGGATCTGAGAAATGAGCCAAAATCAAGACAAAGTCCTCCCACTACCACCACATACACACCACACCACTAATCCAGCAATGGACAGGTTAAGCTGAGTGAGCCTTTGTCCTATTTCTAAACGGGCTTCGCCCATGTTGTGCTTACTGCAAAAACCTTGTGAAAACAGAGCCATGTTACGATAGCTTCACAGTCTAGAAAAAAAAGAGATGACTTAGAGGTGATTTAATTGAAGTTTATAAAATCGTAAGGGATGCTATGAAGGTCAACCCAAGTTACTATTTCAGGCTTACTATGGGGAATAGAACTCAGAGGCATAAATGGAAGCTGCAAAAACAAAGTCTGAAAAGAGGTCAGAAAGCAATTCTTCACTCAAAGAATAATAAGTGTGTGGAATAATCTTTCGAATGAAGAAGTAGTAGGAAAACCACTAGGGACATTAAAAAACAAAACTCCATTTAAATGCAACCTGGAGGGGAAGGGGTCAAAGCCAGGGAGGAGTCCTGATGGGCTGAATCCTTGAATGGCCATTTCTCAGTCCCCTAATTTCTTCTCTTCTTGAAAGAAGCAGTTTATACTCTCAATTAAGGAATAATAATTGCCATGCACAGATCTAGGAGGTATACAGCACAAGAACAGTAAGATTTAATCAGCTTAGCACTGCAACACTAGTTATATATCTATATCTCCTTCTAGTGAAACTGGATTGGAAAAGCCTTGAATATAAAGTGTGTGCATGTGTGTGCTGACTTCTTTTTTACACAAATGCGTTGGAGCAGATGACCAGAATTAAATGAAAAACATTGTACTGCTAACTTAGCAGTACAATATTTCATTATTCAGTCATCTGTTCAAATGCATTGTGTGTAAAATCCTTAAATCATACTGCCCCTTATATTCAAGGCTTTTCAAATCCAGTTCACTAGAAGGAGATATATGATAATACACAGTGGAGTCCCAGAATTCAGGAATCTGATTGGCTGACTGGCATTTTTACCGTGGTAAATCCTATGATATATCAACAGGAAAAGGTGCAAGCCACCAGTCAGTTGTATCAGGAACTTCCTCACAAATCACTCCAAGAAACCCTGGACTGAAAAAGACAGCAACAGTTGGACATTTGAGATAGTCTGAATGTCCAACTAATGGGGGTACAGTGGACTCCGACACTAACAATTATAAAAGGAGCGGCAATTGTTTAAACAACTAAAACCAAATCCACATTACCAATTAACAGCACACCCTTTTATATCCTTCACCTTTCCTTTGCTTAGCAAATGTTTCTTGAATTATTTACCCATGGTGTACCCTCCATCTCTGCGGTCTCCCCAGCTCGTAGTTGCATCTCCACAGAACAGACTTGCTTCTTCAATGTGTGCTCTCACTGGTACCATGCATTAGGCACATCCAAAGAGAAATAAAGAAAACACTGAGCTGGAGCTCCCGACCACAACGACACAGTCACCCAGAAACCAAACCTGAGGCGACCTTTCACGTGACAAAAAAAAACACGCTTGACTTCCTGTCATGTAACACCACACTGGAAAACTAAAAGAGCAGGCAGTGTGTTTTATTTTATTTTCCTTCCATGAGCAGGACCGAAAAAGACTGCACCCAGGAAAAGAGAGGTCTTCTCAGTGATCCCTCCATAATCACTGTCACAGTCAGTTTTCCCTCCTAAAACAAAACAAAAAAAAATCCACTGCTGTCTCTCTATCTTTCCCTGTCTCTCTCTCTCGCTCCCAGTTCTATTAAAATAAATCCAGCTCACTCTCCCCATTTTCTAGCCTACTCTACACCAGCTAAATTATACTTTCCCTATCTCTAGCCAGCTATCCCTACAATAATATGCAGACAAATTAAGCAATAATAAACAAAACGGTGCTAATGAATCCTTCCTGCTTTTGTCTTCCTGAGTCCTCAGAGGACTATTTAACATACTGAGGAAGGATACTTAAACAAAAATCAACACAAAAATGCATTTAAGTTTTCTTTATTTTTTCGTAAAATAAAAAATAATTAGGACATTGTATAATTGCAATAAACCACTACAGGGTGTGGGTTATGCTGGGATTTACCCACAGCTGACCTGGATTGATCACTCGGCCTGTGGCCTTGTGGCCAAACCATGCCAGTCATGGGTAAATTCCAGCATAATCCACACCCTGTCGTAGTTTATTGCTTAAATATTTATAAAATGGCAAGAAACAATCTAGAAACTTTATCAGTAGAAAGATGTTAGCTGACTGTGCATTAACTCTCTACAAGCTCACGGTAAAGTGGCAAATATCATTTTCCTCCCTTAAAAGCTACTTGAGCCATTTTATAAGCATAATAAGCCCCTCCAGGGTGTGCATCATAGGATTTTAATGCACTTCCCAGGAGCTAAGGACACTCAGCCTTCGACTTCAAGCCTTATTACACTCCAGGAGTGTGCATTAAAATCCTATAATGCACACCCTGTCATGGCTTATTAATTACACACACATCTATATCTTTATCTGTATCTATATCTATGTCTGTATCTGCATCTATATTTCATGGGGAGGAGATCATGTCAAATGAATCTGATTGACTTCTTTGACTGGGTCACTAAGACAGTAGACAGGGGCCAAGCGGCAGACATTCTCTGTCTGGATTTCAGCAAGGCCTTTGACTCTGTGCCCCACAAAAGGTTGATCAGGAAGTTGGCAGATCTTGGGGGTTGGGGATAAGATGGCCAGATGGGTGGAAAACTGGTTGAGGGACAGAACGCAGAGGGTGACTGTGGGGGACAGTTATCTGACACCAGAGATGTCACCAGTGGGGTCCTGCAGGGCTTGGTGCTGGGGCTGGTGTTGTTCAGTGTCTTCATCAATAACATTGGGGATGGCATTAAGGGCAAAATGTGCCTATTCACAGACAACACCAAGCTCTGTGGGAGAGTAGACACAGCTGAAAGGATACATGACCTGCAGGATGAAGTGGAAAAGCTGGGGAGGTGGTCCAGGATCTAGCAGTGTTGCTTCAATGCCAAGAAATGCAAAGTTATGCACATTGCAGCCAAGTATCCTAGGACAGAGTATTACCTGGGTGAAGTCCAGGTATCGCATCAGAGGAGGAGAAGGACCTGTGAGTGATGATCACTAGTGACCTGAAGTACTCCACACAGTGCAAGAAATCAGCAGCAAGGACAAGTAAGATACTGGGATGCATAGCTAGGGGATCAGTAGTAGGAGAGAGGAGGTTATATTGCCCTTGTACACATCACTGGCGAGGCCACATCTAGAGTATGAAGTTCAGTACTGGTGCCCACACCTCAAAAAGGACATTACCCTACTGAATAAGGTCCAGAGGAGGGCTACAAAGATGATAGTGGGTCAGCAGGGTAAGGCATACTAGGAGAGGTCGAGAGCACTGAACATGTACTCCCTGGAGGACAGAAGAGAGGGGGGGGACATGATTGGGACCTTCAAAACTTGAAACAGATGTATAAGGTGGATAAGGAGGGTCTCTTTAAGCTGAGTGGCAACCATAACATGAGGGGGCACAGTCTTAAGCTGGAGGGGGGAGATTTATGAGAGAGGTCAGGAAGCACTTCTTCACAGAGAGGGTGGTGGACACTTGGAATGCACTACTGGAAGAGGTGGTCTTATTGAAGACAGTGGGCAGCTTCAAACGAGGCTGGGATAGGCATGGGGGAGATAAGGATCATGGGTAGGGAGGATGGGAGGAGTGGTGGGGGGCAGCGACAGTAGCTTATGCTGTGGACCCTTCAGTACAAGCAGACTAGACAGACCAAATGGCCTTCTCCTGCTAGCTTCTTCATATGTTCATATATCTATATATCTTTATGGGATATGCCATGGCCCGACTGGAAATATCAGTGTTATGTCTCCTGAATGCAGTTTACCATTATGGCATCATGAGTAGCGGAGCCACAAGTGATGTCAAAAGTAAAACTTTTTGAGGGGAAATATCACTGATATTTCCAGTCTGGGCCATGGCATATTTAATTTATGCAACACTACTTGTTTTCACAGCATTTTGTAATGTATTTTTAAGGTTGTGGTTATTTACATGTTTTTAGGGTGCCCAGCAGTTCTCCAATACTTGCTGCTGCTGGTGTCATGGGTGACACTGAATGTGCATCTCAACATGTGTCCATGTTTGCATCACAGGAGTGCTGCGAGTCAGTAAGTCAGGATAGTGAGCGGAAGGTAGCAGCCACAACCTTATGTGCCGGTGGGTTCAAGCATGAACGTGGTAGGTGGGACTTTTTTTCAGAGTATGAAGAGATGATAATAGCAAGTACAGGTAGAGCAATACAGTAAGTGCAATACAGTTCCAAAGACGGGTCAAGGCTCAAAATTGGAATTATAAGTGAGCTTTAATGCTTATGGGGAATACAGTGGGTTCACTGTAGCTGCGATTTCAAAAGGAAACTGTTGACTGGAGTCAGCACATGAATAAGCAGGGAGTTGTGCAAGTGTGCTGCTCATGCTTCAGCCAGTCCTGACATGCAGTGTGGATATATTCTGGCATGGGTGATCTAAAGTGAGGATAAATGGGATATTCTTCCTCAAGGTCTGACCACCCTGTAAATATTGAAAATATTTGAAAGACTTTATACTCACTAGTGTGATACATGTAAGCAATAAGACACAACAGGATGTGTATGAAACATATTTTACGGCACACCCAAGGGTGGGGTGAGGCACAAGGCCATAGGCTGAGTGCCTTTCAGTCCCTGGAAGTGTGGTAAAATATGTTTCATACACACCCTGGAGTGGCTTATTGCACTTATAAAATGGGCTCCTTTTTTAAACTTATTACAATTGGGAAAAGCATGTTTATATGTAGAAACAATAGATTTACTCGTGTGCATTTATAATAAAATAATCCTTCTGCCCACTGCAAATGATGTCATAGATGATGTCATTGTATTACTGTTGGATAACATTTGTCCTTTGCTGGCATCAAGATTCAAGATATGGAATGTTTATCATGGAATGTTTATCAAGGAATGTTTCCCATGAAATACGTAGATTCAAAATTCTGCTCTGTTCCACTGGCAGAATGTTTCTCTCTTAACACAGAGGATAATGTATGGCCATTGATGGTTAACCAGTTTATTAACCATTGAGAGGTTGCCAGGGCGACCATGTAAACTTCGAGAATGAAGCTCGAGAGGTTTACGTTGCCATGGCAACCTCGAGATGGGTTAAAAAAATGGTTAACCATCGATGTACCACACACTATATTTTATAGTGTATGGTAGCATTTATGTTTTTTAAAAAAGAAAGCAGATCCTTACTGCAGTTTTTTTTAATGTCACCACCACTCTGCTCTCACTGCCATGGCTGTTTCAAAGTTGTCTGATCCAGTTGCGCGCATGCCCAGACTGTTCCCAGTTGTTAACCCATCAATGTGACGTACCATCGATGGGTTAACAACATTGTGACGTCGCATCAATGGTAAAATGTTGTTATAAAAAGGTAGGTTTCTACCTATAACAGCATTCTACCATACATTATATACTGTACACACACAACAAAGGCCTCTGTTACGGCCAGAGACTCAATTACCTTACTGTCAGGACAAGCAGAAGAGATTTCCCTGATGAGCAGGTAAAGATAGAAGGGGGATTTTTCATTGTCAGCAAAGAAACAGTTGTAGTAAAAACTATAAACAATACTTAATGTTTCTAATTTGTTTATTTGTGTAAGGAAAGTGTGATGATCATGGAAACAACATTTAATTAATTTGTTTTATTTTTAGGGCCCAGTTGAAGGTTTTTTTTACAGTGTAAAGGAAGCAGCCATGTTTGTGATGGAAGATCAATTCTGGTTGTAGTGGGAACTGATGGAAGATATTTTGGGTTGTAGGAGGACTGATCTGCTCATTGTGTGATGTGGCTTAGGACAAGGATGACTGTGCATGAAACAGATTTTACTTACAGTCACATAATATATTTTGACCAATGAGACTTCTTTATTCTGGATGGTCACGCCATTATAGTTAGAGTTGAGCAGGCAGTTTAATGTTAAACCCCAGTATTTGCACTTTAATAACTTAGCAACTATCCAGCCAATTTACATGAAATTTTGCAAGTA
This sequence comes from Neoceratodus forsteri, assembly GCA_016271365.2. NCBI lineage: Eukaryota > Metazoa > Chordata > Ceratodontiformes > Ceratodontidae > Neoceratodus > Neoceratodus forsteri. Next base: position 1,487,361,240 of record CM057452.1, read on the forward strand.
CAGTCTCATGTGGTAAGTCTCTGGATGTGCAAAGTTTTGTTCCAGTCAGATGTGCAGATTCTGAGTTCTGGATAGTATAAAAAGTCAGTTTTCGTAAATTTTTCTCATTGGTTTTACAGGGATTTTGTCTGACACCTATAATGCCCAGATGGTTTGGGCTAACATTTTCAGGGCAGAAAGGGGCTGGCCCACAGATGTGCCTTTTGATGGTTTGGTGAAAAAATATGAATCTGTTCCAAAGTTATTAAATTGTGAAATTTTGAAAAATTGCTTCTGTGCATGCTCAGTGAGCATTTCAAAATAGCTGTATTAAATGAAAAAAGAATCGTTTTGCATATTGAAATCATCCTTTTTCGTGAGGAAACAATCCTTTTTCATTTGCCGCCATCTTGTTTTCTGTTTCTGTGTAAAACAAAAAAAATTCAAAACCCACAAAAATGATATCCTGCAGAGACACCAACACATGTATCTTGCTCACTGGGACTCCATTAAATGAATTCCACAGGAAACTGTGGAGGAATGACCCCGAAATGTTTTTTTTTTTTTTTCAGATTTTAAATCCTTTTCTGTGACTCTGCTCTTTTTTTGCTAAACTTCTCAGTTTTAAAACCCAGAAAAATGGCATTCTGGAGAGAGACCAAGACATTTGTCTTGGTCATTGGGATTCCTTTAGGTAGATTCTGCAGTTAAGCGTTGAAAGAAAGCCCTCAAAATTTGTTTTTTTCTACTTTTTACATCCTTTTTCATCACTCACTTCTTTTTTTGTATGAACGGTGGAAAATCCTTTTTCGTTTGGCGACATCTTGTTCTTTGATTTTTTGCTAACTTCTGACACCTGTAGCACCCACACGGTTTGGAATTTTTGTCTGACATTTTCAGGGTATGAAGGGGTTAACTCACAGATGTGCCTTTTGCTTGTTTGTAGTGTCAGAATTAACAAAAAATGGAGAATAAGGTGGCAGCAAATGAAAAAGGATTTTCTGCCATTATTACGAAAAAAAACAAGTCACAAAAAAGAATTTCAAATTAGAAAAAAGGGCATGAAGGGGGCATTCCCTTGTATTTTTGCATGTTCCCTGGTGTCTAGTGGCACCCCCTACCATCCAATTTCCCTCCATGTATTTTCAATATTGTTCCCTGGTGTCTAATGTTACCTCCCCAATTGCCCTCCTCATATTTTGAACATTGTTTCTTGGTGTCTAGTGGCACCCCCCCCACCCACACACACACACACACACACACACTCTGATTGCCATCCTCATATTTTCTAGATTGTTCCCTTGTGTCTAGTGGCACTCTGCACCCTCCAATTGCCATCCTTGTACTGTTTAAAACTTTCCCTGTTGACTAGTGGCACCCCCCCCACCCTCCAATTGCCATTCCCATAATTAAAACCCTGTAATACCTTTTAGTCCCCACCACCCACTGGTTCAGCACCTACCTCATTGGGAGATCTCAATCTGTGAGGCTAGGAGGAGCCATATCCCCCCCTTCCCATTACCACCGAAGTCCCCAAAGGCTCCATACTTGGTCCACTTTTATTCTCCATATTTCTAAATGACCCTCCCTCTGCCTGCTCACCTGCATCCATACACATGTATGCAGACAACACTGCCCTATTTGTCTCTGGTACTTCACCAGCTGAGCTAGTATCCAAACTACAACCTGACTTTGACTCAGTCCAGAAATGGTTTTAGTCAAATCAGTTACCTCTAAATGCCAAAAAGACAGTCTCTATGTGCTTTGGCATGAGAACAAGGCTTTCTAAATTCCTGTCCCTCCCTTTCTTCCACACCCTATATGGTATCCCACCTGTTGATGTACCCGCTTTCAAATACCTTGGCATCTGGCCTGACTGTCACACCCATTTCTCCCAGCACATAGATGCCATTCATAAAAAGTTCCACCCTAAACTGGGTGCCATCTTTAGACATAAGAGCTGTAGCCCCCTTCCTGCTCACCGAGACATCCTTACCAAGATGATTCTCCCCATCTTTGACTATGGTGATATTGTCTATGGTGCTACCCCTAAATCCACCCTGGCCAGACTGGTTCCCCTCTTCCACTCCTTCTGCCACTTTGCTCTTAACTACCCTACCCGCACCCACCACGGTACCCTCTACTCTGCTCTGTCCTTCCCTTCCCTTCCCTGGAGGATCGCCATCTATCCCACTGTGCCTCCTTTACATCCAAACTCTGGCTATCCTCCCTACCCACCTATCTAAACTCCCTACTTTTTCTATCCACCCCCTCCTCCTACTCCCTCTGAAACTCTGGGTATTGATCCCTCAAGCTCCCTTCCAGTAAAACTCTTGCTGGTCAATCAGCCTTCTCTTTCCACTTTCTTAAACTCTGGAATTCTTTCCCCTTAAACGTCCACTCAGCCTCTTCAAAACCCTCATTAATCTCTCTTCTCTGCTCCCATACCTCTCCCTCCTGCCATTGTCCTTAAGCGTATGCTGACCATCTCTCCATTCCCCTAGGTCCAAACTACCGTGACTGTATTTTGCACTTATTGTATTCACTTACTTGAACATTGTATGAATTTAGGTTATCTAACTGCTACTGTTGTATATTGCACTTATTGTATATACCTACATATTTCTGTTACATTCTGTATATTTAATCCACCTCTGTACTCATAATATTTCTCTGTATGTCAGCCTGTGCAACTGCATATATCTTTTTAGAATGTTCTTATGCTTTTCCTCTCCACTTTATCTTAGGACACATCTGGAAATGAGCTATTTTGTGCTTAGTATGTTTTTTCCTGTTGAAGCACTCTAATAAATAAATAAAATATAGAAAACTGTCACTCCATGTCTTTTTTTCCCGTAAAAAATGAAAATGGTCCCTCGCTGATCTGCCCCCACACCCTGACCTCCCACTCAGCACCCACCACCCCACACCCCAAAAACCCACACCCCACACACCCTCACTCACCTGAGCAGGTCCCAGGGTGAAGATCCACTCCCCGATGGAAGACATGTCTTGCTGCCGGAACCGCTGACTGCAATATGAAAAACTAAGGTTCAATGTATTTCAATGGGGTTTTCAACTTTGTGGCATAACTCTGTCACTGTTGCATATTTTGAGCCCATATTTTCAACATGGCCTTTTTCAGACCCCATCTCCTGGACGATGTGGATTGAATTACACAAATGCAGCCCAAAAGGTGACTTTGTGGTCACTTGGCAAAATCAACTTTCGGGCAGGATTTGAAAATTTTCACCAACACATTCATGAGGTGGGGCCATAAGAAAGCTATGCTAAAAATTTGGGGAAAATTATGTAAAAAAATGGCAACGTTATGCACATACATTGAACTTTTGCTACGCTAGCCCGTAACTTTGACAATTTTAAATATTTTGACCCCAAAATTTCAACATAACCATCTTTTTACACCAACCACCTCATGATCATCACAGCTGTCATTTCTCAAACCCTGGCCAAATTGTGTTTTCATGCCTGTGGCATGCAATTGCATTGCAGTGGCATGGAATCACGTTTTGACAGGTATTTCAACATTTTCATTATGGGGTTCATGAGGTTGGGTAATAACAAGGGTATGCTCACAATTTTGTTCCTGTTCTGGGCCCTATGTTCCCACAGACAAATGAGGATACAATTATATTATCTCAAAAAGGAAATTCTTTGCAAAAAACATTGTTAATGCACTAGTTAGGGTTAAAGCAACAAAAGTAGGGAAATGCGGTGTTAGGGTTTCCAACCTTAATGCCCCATTCTTCACCTTGCAGGCAGCAACAGTAAACCCCATTATTGTTTCACCTCTATTGCCTCTTCTCAAATCAGGCATGGGATCTGTCTTGGGGTTGTCAACCCTAATGCTCACCCCATTCTCATATGCTGTACCCATCTCAGCTTATTTACTAATGGAATGGGGTGAGCACTAGGTTGACAACCCCATCACACCCTCCTGATTTGTGAAGACGGAAAAGAAAAATGTAATGGGTTTTCCTGTTGCTGCCTGCAGGGTGGGGTGAGTTAGGGGTTGAAACCCAATACCACATTTCCCTACTTTTGTCACTTCTTTACCCTAACTAGTGCATTAATGAAGTTTTTTGCAAACAGTACATAAATATATATATATATGTTTGGGAGGAAAGAAGGCCATTGCTTCATTTAGTTTCTCCCTTACACAGCTTAGTGAGAATACTCTGTCCCTCCACATAACAGCAGAAGCAGGGAAGAGGCTAGCAACTATAGACCAGTGAGCCTCACCTCAGTGGTGGGGAGTGAAACACTGTTAAAGGAAAGGTTAGTAGAGTGTCTTGAATCAAATGGGGCTGCAAGACCAAAAGCAGCATGGACTCATGGGGGGGGGTCATGCCAGATGAACCTGATTGAATTCTTTGACTGGGTGACTAGGGCAATAGATTGGGGGGGCAGTGGACATGACCTATCTGGACTTCTGCAAGGCCTTTAACACTGTACCACACGGGAGACTGATTAAGAACTTGAGCAGCCTTGGGGTGGGATTGAAAATGGTGAATTGGGTCAGAAACTGGATAATAGATAGGAGACAGAAGGTAGTGGTTAACAGCACACACACACATACACACACACACACACACACACATATACACTAAGAATGGAAGCGTGACTAGCATGGTGCTACAAGACTCAGCACTGGGACCGATCCTCTTCAATGTCTTCATAAGAAGTGACACTGCAGATGAGCTGGAAAGGAAGGTATGCCTTTTTGCAGATGATACCAAAATCTGTAATAGAGTGGACAATCAGGATGGGGTGGAAAGAATGTGCCGGGATCTTGGGAAACTCAAGGAGTGGTCAAAAACATGGCAGTTTGAGTTTAACTCCAGAATGTGCAAAATCATGCACCTAGGGCATAGGAACCCAGGAACTGAGTATAGGATGAGAAGAGGGTACTATCAATTACTAAGCAGGAAAGGATCTTGGGGTTATCATATCTGATTATTTTAAAGTGGCAGAACAGTATGACAGAGCAGTAGGTAGGGCCAACAGGATGATAGAATGCATGGGGCGAAATCTCCAGCAGGAGGAGGGCGGTGGTGTTGCCACTATATCGCTGCCTGGTGAGACACCATCTGAAGTACTGCATCCAGTACTAGAAGTCACACCTCAGAAAGGACATAGACAGGGTGGAGGCAGTCCTCAGGTGGGCAACTAAAATGGTGCTGGGGTTGCACCAAAAGCCCTACGAGGACAGACTGAGGGATCTTAACAAGTACACCTGGAAGAGAGAAGATTGAGAGGGGACATGATAGAGACCTACAAGTACCTCACAGGGTGAACGGGGTTCAGGAGGGGAATCTCTTTCAAAGGAGGAAGAGCACCAGGATCACAGGACATGTGATGAAGCTGGGGAGGGAGAGTTAAAGATGGATGAGAGGAAGTACTACTTCACTGAAAGAGTGGTGGACATCTGGAATATACTGCCAGCGGAAGTGGTGGAGGCATAAAAGGTAGGGAGCTTCAAGCATGTGTGGGATAGACATACGGGAATATTAGTGAATAGGCAGAGAGGAGGGAGGGATGCCAGAGACCAGTTAGGGTCTACAGAGACAGACTAGGCAGTGACCATCTGGGCAAACTAGATGGGCCAAGTGGTTCTTTTCTGCTGGCAAATGCTATACTTCTATGTCACCCCCATATAATCATGGAGAAAATGATTGTTTTCTCTCTGCACGCAGAAAAAGTAGTCTGCATCCTTTCCTGACAACAAAAAGAACTAGACAAAAACAGTATCTGTGAAGACATCAAAGTTGCATTGTGCAGCAATGAATTATTTGTATTTCCTCTTTATGCTCCTGCTATCCCCCTTTGGCCTTCAGCAGCCTCCCAGCCCCTTGACATTGCCTTTCCTGGGAAAAGATCTATGGCTTACACTCCATGGCATGGGTCTTTAGAGACAATTCTACCCTCTTACACTCAGCTTTCTGGTGCTCCAGTAGGCACTGAAGGGCCTGAGACTACTGGGCATCATCCTCTGACCAGGCACTGTTTTTCTCGTGTTTTTTATCCCTTGCACAGGCCCCCAGCAACCAGTGGTTCCATGCATGTATAGATAGGGTATGCCATGGTGGTGATAATAGTCTTCATACTCCCTCCTGCTGGCTGATTTAGCTGCATCCTCCTTCCTGCTGACTGATTTAGCTGCATCCTCCCTCCTGCTGAATGATTTAGTTGTATCCTTCCTCCCGCTGACTGATTTAGCTGCATCCTCCCTCCTGCTGACTGATTTAGCTGCATCCTTCCTCCTGCTGATTGATTTCTCTGCAGCTGCCCTCCTGCTGAATGATTTAGCTGCATCCTTCCTCCCGCTGAATGATTTCGTTGCATCCTTCCTCCCGCTGACTGATTTCTCTGCATCCTTCCTCCTGCTGACTGATTTCTCTGCAGCTGCCCTCCTGCTGAATGATTTAGCTGCATCCTTCCTCCCGCTGAATGATTTAGTTGCATCCTCCCTCCTGCTGACTGATTTAGCTGCACTAGCACTGGGGTCACCCAGGTGGTGGTAGCACAGTATAGCCAGTCACCTTCCCATCTAATAGAAAGTGCCCTCAGGGAAACATCATTATTCTCCCCATCTCCATCAGACCACCAATACTCCCAGCCCATTGCTTCAACCCATTTCACCAGCGTTGGAACAGGCACTGCACTAAAAAGCAAGTAACAATGAATGCTGTGTGTCAAAACATCACTGAAGGCCTTATGCACAAAGATACCCAGATATTATAGAATCATAGAATCAAAGAATCTTGATGGCAGAAAAAGACCCTCAGGCCCATCTAGTCTGCTCTTTCCACCCCTTTATGTATTCTGCCCCCTTTCCTGCAGCCCCCTTCCCATTCCCACACAGCCCCTTATGTCTGTCCCATGCAATCTTGAACTCCAACACTGTTCCGGTCCCCACCACAACCTCCAGAAACCTGTTCCATGCCTCCACCACCTTCTCCATGAAGAACTGTCCCCTCACATTGCCTCTGAATCTCCCCCTCCATCTCAAACTATGCCCCCTAGTTACTGCACCATCCTTCCTATGGAACAGACTCTCTGCCTTTACCTTGTTGATCACCTTGACATATTTGAATGTTTCAATCATGTCCCCTCTGTCCCTATTAGTTTCCAAGGAGTACAGCCTTAATGCCCTGCATCTCTGCTCATACGGTTTACCCTGCAGATATGTGAAAATTATGTGTATCCAGAGTGCCTGCTTCTGCCCCTTCAGATGCCACCACCCGTTGGCATTCTTGCCACCCAAGCCGCTAGTATATGCACATAGAGTGCAGTGCAGGGAGACCATGGGTGGGTCAGGGGGAGTGCTGTGCCACACAGTGGGCATCCAGGTGGATGCCCAGGTCAGCTCTGTAGTGGATCCCATGCCCTGCACACAGCAGGGGTGAATAGAATATGGTAGTCCTTCAAGGACTGCTGTGGGGTGCTGCATACTCGCTGAGAACCCCATGTACATTTGGGACTGACAGAACCAGTGCAGGAATGACCCCATCCGGCCCTCTTTACTGGCTCAAAGGGCAGAAGGTAGGTGAAGGGAGGTCAATTTGGCCCCAGGGACTATCCTGCAGCTGGGCAGAGGGGAGCAAAACAGCAGTATGGCAATCCTTCAGGCCACATAACCTGTGACTTCTATGCAGTCCCACTGCACCAAAGAATTTGCTGTGTGAATCAGGCAGTTGCATGCCCCCAGTCCTGTGCCTGCTGTGACTTGACGGCACTCATAAGTGCAATGGTGGGACTTCCAGTGACATCAGCATCTGGAATAGCGGCTTGATTTTGAGCTCCTATACCCCAGCAGCAAAATCTGCATCCATCGGCTGACTTTCTGCATTCAGAAACCCACAAAGTGACCATCACTGCTTTTTTAAACACTTCTGGAAATGGGGGAGCCCAAAAAATCAGTAGCCAAAGGGTCTCCACATCCCTCAAGCAAATCAAAACCTCCATGGCCCCGTAGACCAAGTACCGCGCTCTCCAGGACCTCAGACCTGACTCTAGGGTCTAAGACGAAGATGAGGATTATAGATCGGAGACTGGATTCACCCTAGACAAAGCTAGCAACAGAGATATTATCTGACTTTTGCACAGGATCAGTAACAAGGTCTCTGGAATTTGGAAAGACCTCCATCGGCTGGAGCATCGCACTGCAGAGATAGAGGGCCGTGTGGGCTCACTCCAGGAAGAGCATATGGTTTATGGCTGCTCAGTTGTCTACTTGCATAAGAGAGAAAGAGAACTAACCCAAAGGGCAGGAGATGCTGAAGTTCTTTCACGAACATTATTAGACTATTTGGATTTCCCGAAGGAGCAAATCAAAATGATATGGAGGGCTTTGTAGTGACGTGGCTAAGAAAGGAACTGGAACTAGAGGATAATTCTGAATTGGGCATTGAGTGAGCCCATCAAGAGATTGGTCCAAATCCAAAGTCAGGAGCTGCCCCAAGCTCAATCATAATCAAATTTCTCAGCAATATCACCAAGGAGAAAATTCTGTGGAACACCTGAAATAAGAAAGACCTGAATTTGGATAGTAAAAAGCTTTATGTAGACCAAGACTGCCCCCCTTTTAATGCTGGCCAAGTGGAAAAAAGTTCTCTTCTTCATTAAATAGCTCTGAGAAAAGGGAATTAAAGCTCACCTATGCTATCCTGCAAAGATCTTTGTGTCCCTTCCAGAGGGGCCCAAACTACTGGAATCGTTGCTGCACAATAGTAAATGTTTACAGTCAAGGGGTGATGCTTCCAAATTTACAGGAGGAGCTGTCAGAAAAAGAAATAGGGGACCTACTATGGGCTCTGGTCACCCCTGGTAATGCAGGAAATAAACGGAAAATGGCCAGCTTAGTTCCTTCGCAGACAGAAATGAAACAACTCGCACAACTCACAAAGGGCAAAAAAACATAATGCAGAACTGTGACTTCCTCATTTCCCATATTTAAATGTGGGTAGAAATCTGCTTTCGGCTGCCTTATTTACCCCCGAACTCTCAGTTATGAGTGATCCCTCCCCTATCTACATATTGGAATCCCATATCACTAGCGATTACAAGATGATACAAGTAGGATGCTATTACCAGCTTGACTATGTGCTCGAGGGAGCCACGGCAATCATCTCAGTGCAGCCTGCCACATGGACTGGGCTTCAGTGCATCTTCCTCAGTCAGCTCAACCTCCTGTAAACGGAACTTTTCTACAGGTGATTGTATAAGATGAATCAGAACCTTGGTAACACCTTTCTGGTCTTGCAGGTCAACTTAACCCCTCATGGTGGGAACATCAACTTCCAGGGTCAGCGCCATTTTGCCTGCTACTAATCTCCATGGCGATTGTTTCAGGGATGATTGCATTAATTAAACCAATCCGATTCAACTCAATGGTGCCAGGTCTACAAAATGACCATTTAGAGATGGCATACATCTTTCCAATGGACTGACATTCTATACTTATGGGACTCGAACCTTGTCCTTGGTTACGATTTAATTTTATGGATCCCAGAAATAGTCATATTTCCCTGGATTTCATCCCAATGTATGAACGCTAACTTTAGGGGGCATGAATAAACTGTCAGTCCTTCACTTTTTTTAAGATTATATGTAAACTATGAGGGACACTGGGCAAGCTGATCATGCACTTATGGGGAGGGGGGACGGATTTGGAGGGAGAGGACCAGGCAGAGTCATTGATAACCTATGTTGGGTTGAACCACATAACAGCCACAAAAAATTGTTAAACTGTTGGCCGTATTATTTGTTCACTGTTCTGAATGATGTTCTGGAACGTTTTGAGCTTAAGTGTCTGTCTCACAATATGAATAGCTTTTAATGTATTGGAATGGGAAGGGGGGGGCAGAAACGTCTCCCTTATCCCTCCCTAATAATTTTATTGATCAGGTTTGATTTTGGGGGGGGGTGGAGAGTGGGAATTTACATGCCTGGAAGCACAGACTCAGAGGAGATCATGGAAGGTAGAGGACACTTATTATTCTTGGTGATCTCAACCTAAATTGGCTGGGGAAAAATAAAAGTGCACTGGTATCTCTAGTACATGGATTTAAAATGCACCAGGGACTTGAAGATCCCACCAAGCTAACCCAGTCACCTACTGCTGGAACACTTACAGATTGAATACTCACAAATCTACCTGATAGAATTACTGCCTCAGGTGTGCTTCCTGATTCTATATGTGACCATTTCCCTGTGTTTTACATATGGAGAACATCGGTGATTCCAACCCCCTCGCCACGCTACATCACCTTTCAGGATTTTTCCACACTTGATCAAGCAAGCTTTCTACATGATATCTCTTCTGTAAACTGGATCCCTATTATCCAGTCCCAAGACATTGAATCTGCTCTCAGTCTCTTTCTTTCTATATTCTTATCCCTCCAGGACATACATACACCTAAACGGAATCGTCGCATTAGGGCCAAACAGACTAGGTGGCTGCACAAGGAACTTCTCACCTCCCTCCGGGCACATGACAAAAGTTGGAACTGCTACAAAACCTTGGGTCAGCAAAGTGAATATGACATTTACAGAAAGCAGCACAATATGTGCAAAAAAACTAATCAGGCTTGCCAAAAGCTCATACTGCAAAGGTCTATTGTTGGAAGCTGCTGGGGACCTGAAGAAATTCTGGACACATGTAAAATCCTTCCTGGACTCAAACCAGTCTCAACACACGAATGAGATAGTCCTCAATGGTATGCACTGTAATGGCCCCACTACCATTACAAATTCTTTCAACAAATACTTTACTGATCTCACCAAATACACTGCCTCTTTCACAGCAGATTGCATCCTGGCGCCCGTTACTCACACAAATGTGCCCATACATCCACCCTTCTTTTTCAAGGCTATTCCAAATGCTGATGTTCTAAAACTACTAAACTTAATCTCCCATAGTACTAGTGTAGTCTCCGACTACCTACAGCCTAAACTCCTGAAGCTGGCTGCTCATTTTATTGCGGCCCCATTGGCTAAAATCTTTACACTGTCTCTCTACCATGGTCATGTTCTGGACGTATGGAAATTGGCAAAAGTCACCCCAGTGTTTAAGAAAGGTGACAAGAAAGACATAGCTAATTACAGGCCCATAGCCATTCTGTCAGTATTAAACAAAATACTTGAGAAATTAGTTGCTATACAGGTCACCAAGTTCCTCTCTAAATATACCCTCCTATCACCTACTCAACATGGTTTCCACAGGGGACATAGCACCTCTACCGCTCTGATACAATTTACAAATGATGCCCTTACTGCTGGGAATCACAGTATCATGACCGGTGCAGTGTTCATTGAACTTTCAAAGGTGTTTGATCTTGTAGATCACCCTCTTCTGTTTGATTGCCTTAGCTTCACTGGTTTCTTGGAGCAAGCCACAAACTGGCTCCAGAGCTACTTAAGCAATAGAAGACAATGGGTAAAATTTAACTCTGTAGTGTCAGACTCTGCGCCTATCAATGTTGGTGTTCCTCAAGGCTCCATCTTGGGACCTCTTCTCTTCTCCATTTTTATAAATGACATATCTTCTAACACCCCTTGGTGATCAACAATCTTGTATGCAGATGGTCTAGTGCTCTACACCACCTCCTCTGCAAACACAGAAAAAATAGTCAACTAGCATCGGCATTTCTCAAATGCAAGAATGGATCCATAACAAAAGGCTTGTCCTAAACATAAGTAAAACTCAGGGCATGCTCTTCGGATCTGCAACCAAACTTAGAAAAAAACCACAACCTTTTCAACGTCTCCCCCTTACGAAAGTAACCTCATTCAAGTATTTAGGTGTCCTGCCTGATGAAACTCTCAACTTTGAGCAACACATCATTGACACCTGCAAGTCAGTAAACTCCAAACTTGGAATAGCTTACAGGACTAGTCAGGTGCTTACCCCCTCAGCTAGACTGGCTATTTCTAGGGGTATCCTACTTCCATCCCTTGCGTATGGTGCTGTCACCTACATAAACACTTCAAAAACTACCCTAAGTAAGTGGGATACAACGTACAATAGTATCTGTCATTATGCCTCCGCTTCCCCATGTCTGAAGCACCATTGTTTGCTATATGCAGACCTAGATGGCCTTCTCCATCTGCCAGTTGACTCATTGTCCTTGGTACTCTGCTGGACAACATCATTAGAACCAATCTACCGCTCTTGTAGGCATGCTGGTGCCTCTGTCCCCCACCTATGGCCTCTGCTCTACTGGACTCTCTCTACTATACACCCCTAGATACAGAACCCTAGAAGGAACCTCAGCTTTCTCCTGTCTTGCCCCAAAATATTGGAATTCCCTACCTCTTGATGTTCGCTCTGCACCTAATCATATTGCTTTTAAAAAGATGCATCCCACTCTCCTCGTCAAACATGCCCTATGTTCCTGTTTTAAACCCCCATAGGGTGCTTGACATCCCCTTCCTCAGCTCTCAACATGTTCAGTTTTGCTCTGACCTCTCATTACTGTTATATGTAGCACTTACCATGGATTATGTGTTAAAACTCTACTGCACTATGATTGTATGCTTATTATGTTTGTTCTATTGTGTATTTTCCTGCCATTGTCTCTATCATATTAGCAATACTGTTTACATCACAGAACATCATGTAGATTTTTCCTTGTATGGTTGATTACTTCTGAACTATACCTGTTATTTGTTTTGTCTGCCAATTTTGTATTGTAACCTCCTGGGTCGTGTTTGAAAATAGTCATATTTTGTGGCTACGACACCTTACCCAGTAAACAAAAACTGGAAAAATAAAATAAAAATAAATTGTTTTGCTGTCCCATCTCCATCATTTATACCCCCTTATCTGGGGTCTTCCTCCATGCAGAACTTTTACAGTTCCAGTAGGTGGACACCACCTCACACCTACACCTGTACCAACTGGTACTGGTCTCTGAGAGACCGCGTGGTATTTGCAGTTTGTAGTGTTGCTGTTGTTTGTTAATGTTTGTGCTTAGTTGGTCATATATTCAGTGGGTTGTCCTAAACTTGGTCCGAGGAATACAAGGTCCGGGGGTGGGGGTCGACACAGGTTGTGGTTGCTGGAACCTTCTCATGGGGTCTTTTAAGGTATGCTTCCATAATGTAAAGGGAATAAACAGTGTTGTCAAGAGAGCCAGGATGTTATGAGAATTGGGTAGGAGGGGATGTGATGTTGGCCTGTTAAAGGAAACTAGACTGTCAATGTCTGAACATCTTAAGCTCTGAAGAGCCTGGGTAGGGGCAGTCTATACAGATGTACACCCATCTTAAAAGAAAGCAGGGGTGGCAATTCTGATCTGAAAAGGTCTACGTTTTCAAGTGACACACTGCTATGTAGATATGTCAAGAAGGCTGATACAGATTTTAGGTACCCTTGCAGGTAGGATGATACACTTGGCCTCTGTATATGCTCCAACTCCCCCTTCAGGAAAAGTTTTCAGAAATGTGTTTTCCAAGCTAGCCCGGCTGTCAGAAGGACAGCTTATATGTGCAGAAGACTAGAATTGTGTAGAAAATAATGTTCAAGACAGAAATTGAGTTCCTGAGGGCATGTTCTAAATTATTAAAAACTTCAGTAGCAGAGGGAGGATAGGTAGACCCCTAGCGTTAGATAATTGACCTTTTAGTCTCTGGCTTCAAATGCATACTCAAGGTTAGATCAGTTTCATACTCAAAAGCACTGGGCCTTTACCTTTAAAGACATATGTAAACATGTCTTCTCAGTCTTGGACCACGCAATGATTTCATGTGAGGTAGAGGTACACCCCCGGGGACTGGGAGTCTGTGGAGATTGAACGCAGGCTTGCTCAATGACAAAGTCTTTGTTAATGCAGCCAAAGAGGTGATCAGGAATTATGTGGCTGAAAACACAGATGGGGATACCCAACTTAAATAAATCTGGGAAGGCCTTAAGGCAGTACTACAGGGCCACATGACTGCATATGCCACATATAAAAAAAAGCAACATTTGGAAAGTTACTGTAATGCAGAAGGTAAATTAGCTTGGTCAGAATTCCACCATAAGGAGACTAGGGACCCTGTCATCCTCCTCCAATTGCAGCAAGCTAGAGAAGAACTTAATCAGTTAGCGACATGAAAAGTATAAAACACCTTACACTTTACTAATCAAAAATATTATGAATGGGGCAATAAAGCCAGTAGACTGTTAGCCCTACATTTAAGGAAACAGGAAGCAGACCAATATGTTCCAAAAATGGTGCCCGAACGGAACCCTCAGGTTACCTTTATCCACCCTAAGCAGATAGCATTAGAGTTCAATGACTTCTTTGCTAACCTTTATAATAAAGAACCAGAAATAGGACAGAAAGAACAGATAGAAACTATATTGCAGGAAATCCACCTCCCTAGTCTTATGGAGGAACAATAGAATAGGTTGGAGACACCTTTTACAGAAGGTGAAATAGCAAACATTATCAAATCGTTGAACACTGGTCAGGCTCCTGGCCCTGACGAGTTCATTTCAGAATTTTATAAAAAGTTTGCTCCTGAACTAGTCGCGCTGTTAACTGAGGTATGTAACTCTGCCCATGAGGACAGCTTTTAATGCTTTGACTGTAGGGTGTGTGGTCTTCACACAAATTATTGAAAGGAATCAAGTCAATCATTGTTTGCCTGAGTTTGGCAACTGTTGTTTTCAAGTGTTTTGTCCATGAAACGTTGTTTGAGAAATGAACTTCTAAATACTGATATCCAGTTACTATTTCCCAGTCAAATGTTTCTAATGAATAAATAATATCTCAAGGGTTTTACCCTTTAGTTGACATTTGTGTGCACATTTCCTAGACCCAAATATCATGATTATTGTTTTGTCAGAGTTAATAATTAGCTTTAAGTGCTCACAGCATTTATTCAGAATATCCAACTTATTTTGCAAACCCCTTGCTATTAGGAGAATATTGCCACATTACCAGCATAAACTAATAGCAGGCACCTTTTACTCATATATTTGGGGGCATCTGAGAAGTCATCATCCAAACCAAGGACTACTTCATTAATATACAAGTTAAATAATAGTGGTGCTAATAGGCACCCTGTATTCCTCCCCGCTTATTTCTAAATTTTCCATAGAGTTTGCCTCCATGTCCAATCCTCACTTACAACTGTGTATCCAAATATAAGGTTTTTATGACCATCAGCAGATTTGGCTCAGTTCAAAGCATACACAGTTTATCCCACAATTCAGTTCTTGAAATTAAGTCAAAATCATTATTTGAGGTCTATAAACACAATATATATATATATATATATATATATATGTATTTTATTTCCTGTTATAAAATGGGAAGGGAAATTACTGCATTCTGACTGGTCAGCAGCTGTGCAATGTCAGAGTGCTACCAATGGCTAAAAGGTTCTGGCAGTCAGGACACAGTATACTAACATATCACTGCCTAACAAAAAAATCCTGATTGCCATTACAAACATGGCTATCACCTTTACTCTCACTAAAAAAAAAGTCAGCCAGGCCCTAAAAATTAAACTGACACAAAATATTAAAATAATAATAATATGCTCTTTACCTTTATAATCTGCCTTTTATACACATACACCAATTAAAAAATTAAACACTGCTCATAGCTTTACTTTTTGTGCTTTCTTCTTGACCATTAAAAACCCCTTTCTGTCCTTAACCTGTCTACCAGGGAAATCTCTGCTCATTAACCCTCTCCAGATAAAATTAAATCCCTGACTTTACTGAGGCCTTATTCTGTTGTGTGTTTGTGTGGAAGGAGGTGATCATTCTGCCAGAAGACTTCTGCAGAAGTTTGAATGCATGCATTCCATGATAGACATTCCATCTACTGAATGTGTGGAAAGACAGACGATAGACAGATGGGATGGGATACTTTGTACTAGTCACCATTAACAAAAAAAACATTTTAAAGTAAATAGTTGGCTTTTTTTAAAGATTTCTCTATTTCCCCATTTTATAAGCACAATAAGACATGTCAGGGTGTGGGTATTTATGTGATAAATGCATTACCATGTGTTGAATGCATGCAGTGTAAATGCCTCATGCCTTACCACACACCTGGGCATGTGTTTTTCTCATAACTACCCACACCCTGTTGTGTCTTATTGCACACATATTTGTATACTTCTCAGTCAAATGTGAAAGAACAAAATATGAGTTGCACATCTCTAAAGAAAACACCTACAATTGAGAATTACATGTTGGCCCTTTATATCATTTTGAAGATGGTGAAGCAGAACTTTTGAGAGAATTTTTGAAGCATTACTGATCAAACCAATTGGTCTACACATACTAGGACTGACAAATTCACCTTTCTTATGTATAGGAATAATAAAGTTCCTTTTCTAGTCATTATATACAATGTTCTAGTCCAAACACTTGCAGAATATAGGAATGAGGATACTGCACCAGTATGTTATATTAACTCAACTTTATTAATGTCAGTTTGCATTTTATCTGGGCAAGGTGCTTTATTAGCTTTAAATGGGTGAATTGCTTCGTAAACTTCATTCTGATAAATGGAAGGTACCAGAAAAATGAGAAAAATCATTATAAGGAAACATTTATTTCAGCTGGTGTAAAGAAAATGTCCTTATAATATTCCATCCATTAATGCTACTCTATGTGCTTAGCCAGATTATTACTATAATTTCCCATTCCTCAAGAAAACAGATGCAAAAAGTTTTTTATATATTTATTTTCTAGGACTGTAAGCAGCTTTTCCCAGGTTTTTTTCCTGAAACCCAATTTCTTTTTTTTTTTTTTCTAAAAAATCTCTTGCACTCTTTTCTTGATCTGTTTTGATTATTATAAACTTCTTTAGTGAGGAATTTGTTAGCAAATTATATTTGCTTTAGTAGCATTTTCCTGGCATACTGGCAAGGATTTTCAAACATGTTCCTCTTGGCTTTTGTGTGTCCACTAGTTGTTTTATATAGTAATGGAATTAAAGTTTTAGATATTTTATATAAACATTTTAGATTTAATTCAGAAGATTCCTCAGTTAGTGTCACCTGGCAAAACTCTTGTAGTGAGCTAGAATTTATCATACTTATAACTTCAAGTTCTACTTTACCATCCCACTAAATACTTCTTTGATTACATATTTAGAGATAAATGTTTTCCCCTGTGTTTTTTGTTCATGTAATTAGCACCATCGATGGAGAAAACCAGATCACTGTTTGTCCTAACAACTATTGATATAGAAATAAATAATTTCAGGTCAAATACAGAACAAATCCAAGTACAGATGGTGGGGAGTCACATGATGCCTCCAAGCCAGTGGTCGCACTGCTCAACCGCTCCTACCTACCAGGCAAATTTTTTTTTTTGGTCTTTGGTAACCGGGTAAGGCCCACTAAGCACAAGTGCCTGTTTTCAGGGGTGACCTGCGAGCACTGGGCAGTTAAGTGACTTGCTCAGAGTCACACAGTATGCAAGTGGAGGTTGTGAGAATCAAACTCAGGTCTGGTCTGCTGGATGTACCAAGCTCATTCACACCTCATTCCTCTAACCTCTAGGCTATACTGCCAGCCAATTTAATTACTTTTTAGTAATATACTCCATTTTACCTGTGCAATATTTCAACAAGAAAGCCTCAGGACTTATCCGGCTAGCGTTCCAGCTGGATTCATCTATTGCTGCCACGAGGATGGATGCCGAAATGAGACAGGCACCGCCACATCATACGCCACCCCCGATGCCGGAGAAGAGCTCAAAAAAGACCAGAGCCCAGGGCACTGCTTCGGGGCATTCCTCCACTGCTACTTTGGCCCCCTCCTTGCTTACTGAGGAGAGATTCCTCCCCAAAATCCAATTACAAGTGCCACTAACCCTCGCTGAAATCTCTGAGGCTATTGACTCCCTAGCTTCTGATAAAGCTCCTGGCCCAGATGGGTACACAGCTAATTTTCACAAGACCTTCAAAGCTGTCCTGGCTCCCACACTCCTGAAAGCCTTCAATTATATTTTCAGGGAAGGTCTGTCTGACCTTTTATTAATGGAAACTACTTTTGTGGTTATCCCAAAACCTGGCCGAAATCCCTTGTTGGTTTCCAATTACAGGCCAATATCCCTAATTAATGCTGACTTTAAAATACTTGCTGAGGTATTGACCTGTAGGTTGGGTCATGTGTGGGACACTCTCCTGAGTGGAGAACAAGTATGGTTTGTGAAGGGAAGACTTGTGGCTGACCATTTGTGCAAACCAGCTTACCTTATCTCTGCATCCAGGGGCTCCTGCATCCCCACAACTCTGGTGTCCCTGGACACAGAGAAGGCTTTCAATAGGATTTCATGGGACTACCTATTTCCTCTCCTGCCCAAATATAATATTCCCCAGGAGTTTATAAGATGGATTAGGGTACTTTATTCTTCCCCATCGGTCCATATACTTTGCAATGGCATTCTCTCAACTCCATTTCCCCTCCAACAGGGCACCAGACAAGGGTGTCCTCTCTCTCCCTACTTATTTAATCTTTTCTTAGAACCCTTAATTCATAGACTTAACTTTTCCCCTCAGGTCCAGGGTGTTTCAATAGGGGACCATGAATACAAACTATCAGTTTATGCAGATGACATTTTGCTGCATGTTTCCCTTCCTGCATTGTCCCGGTGCACCCCTTTTTGTCGACACTCCAATGGCAAATAGGAAAAAAGATCATTACGGTGACATTCATGGTAATGGTCCTTTTTCTGTGTTTTGCCTTCCCCCAGTGTTCCACCCCCTCCCTGGACCAACTGTGAACTGAAGTTGGAATCCTAAAGTCTGGGTGGGTACAGGGGGCTCTGCGGAGGGTGTGTGGGGGCACAGCCCCGACAGAAAACACCCTTCAAACAGGCAGCACAATACCTGCATCGGTATTGTGCCATCACTGTGGGGGAGGTCAGCATTGTCACTGTCAACCAAACTTGGTGCTTCCCATTGTCCTTGCCTGCTGCCCTGCTGCCCTGCATGTGGCTCAGTTGGTAGCACATCCGCCTCTGGACCTGAAGGTCTTGGGTTCTCGTCCCATACCAGGATTGGACTTGCACCTAAAAATCGCTGGCATCTGAGTGCAGTATTGGGGGATGCTGTACTGCTGGGGTGTGCCGTCCTTCAGATGAGATGTTAAACCGAGGTCCCTTCTGCTCATCCTGGTGTTGTCTTGGTGGGTGTCCAGGTGGAAGTAAAAGAACCCAGGGCACTCTTCGCAAAGAGTAAGGAACATTCCTGGTGTTCTGGCCAACATTCCCCTTCCCATAAACCGGTTCATGCAATTATCCAGGCTGTGTGTGGGTGATGATGTGCGATATGGCCGTCACCACACATTCAGTCACTTCACTACCAGTCTAACATTGCTTGTAAAGCGCTTTGGATGTACGAAAAGCGTTATATAAATGCTGATTCTTCTTATTATTATTTCTCATTTTGGGAAAATCTCTAATTATCAACTGAATTTAACCAAAACTGAGATTATGCCTCTTAATGGTGCCACTTTAAGAGCTGATGTGGAACATCTGGGCCTGGTCTGGGTGAGGGACAAATTGAAATACCTTGGAATCTTTCTTAGCACATCTCCCATTAAAATGAGGCAGTTTAATCTGGACTCTGTTCTGATCAGTATAAGGACAGATTTAACACATTGGTCTATGTTACCCATTTCCATGTGGGGCCGTTTAAACATCATAAAAATGAATATACTGCCCCGACTGTTATATCCCCTACAAACGTGTAATTCTGCATTACCCCAGATGTTGTTTAACCAAATCCATCGAATGTTCACATCTTTCCCGTGGAAAGGTAAAGCGTCCTATCATGCTTTATCTAAGTTAACGTGCACCCAAAAGGATGGGGGCCTACAGTTTCCCAGTCTTTTCTGGTATAACCTGGCAGTGCACTCCACCAGATTTTCTCAATGGTTTGTCATACCTAATAATGATCCCTTTAGGTCCTACATCCCGCACTGGTTGGAAATAGAGCATTCAATGTGTTCTAATATTGGAATAGATATCCGATCACTCCTTTATCTCCCCAGGAAGAAATTTCCTCAATCACTGCGAGGCACTCCATTGGAAGCATTCCTCCAAGCCCACTTACAACTATGTTCCTTAATAAAAATTTGGCCATACAAAGACATTTCTCAACCTTTGTTTGGGAATCCCAATTTTCAGATAGGTGGGTGGATACTGTCTGAACAGTTTTGGCCCTGGATAGGTGTTGATACCATCAAGGACCTGGTTAGTAACCACACACTTCTCCACTTTCAAGAGGCTAGTACATTATACCACTGGCCCTCATTTTATTGTTTCAGATACCTTCAAGTAGGAGGGCTGACATCTGAGAGTATTGTGAGGGCACCACAGAGAAGGAACAGTGGGTCAAGGGAGGGGTCAGGGGGAGGGGCAAACTAGACAGAAAGCCAGCTGATGAAGGGTGGACTCTAGTAGGACCTAGAAAAAGAGGAGCAGCAGTAGGCAGATGGGAGGAGAAAACACATAGTAAGGCAAAGGGGGTAGGGAACATGTTTGCTGTACTAGCAGCACATGGGAAAGAGGACACAGGAGGAGAATGCACAAGGGATAGTACTCACGAAGAGGAGGCAGTGAGGGGCATTACTAGTGGAGAGATTGAGCATGGTGTGGCAGGAGAGGTGATAATACTCAGAAAGGTGAGGAGGGAGAGGGAGAGGGAGGCTGGCAGTCAAACAGGAGGAGGGAGAGGGGTCTCAATTGAGAGGGGCAAGGAGGAAGACACTGGGCAAATGGTAAAAGCACCATCTTGAGTGGCCCCAGGAATGAGAACCTGGGTGGAGGGGTGGCGACGGGCAGAAGGAAAGAGGAGGGGGGTGTACTGGTGTTGGGGGACTCCATACTCAAGGAGATCAGATGGGGCAGCAAGGAGGAGAGGCACAGTCAGATATGGGTGGAGTCCATATCGGGATTAAAGGCAGACAAGGCAAGACAGGCAATCCTAAGGTGCGTAAGGAGGGGTAGGAGGAAATCACACATTGTGGTACATGTGGGGACAAATGACCTAGCGGGGGAAACAGTGGAGGTAACAAGGGAGAGGATTGAGGAAGTGGGTAGAATGTCCGAAGAGACTGGGGATTCTGTGGCCTTCTTCGAGGTGCTCCCAGTACCCTGCACAAGCACAGTGAGAAAGGAGAGGATTAGGGAGTTGAAGACATGGTTGGTAGAATGGTGTTGAACTAAGGGGTATGGAGTTGTGGGCAGCTGGGGCAGTACATGGGATAATAACAATCTGTTTTCAAGGCTGCATGTGAGTGGGGAGAGGAAGGAGGTATTAAAGCAAAGACTGGGGAGGTATATTGCGACAAAGGTGGATTTAAACTAGATGGAGGGTGGCAAGTGGATAGCAGGTAGGCAGGGATCCGATAGAGTGGAGTCGCAGCCTACCCCCCAGGCTAACAGGGAAGTATTTGGGGTGGCCAGAAAGGGAGGGAGTAGAGGGGAGAAGATGGAGGCTGGTGAAGGGAAGGGGGCAGGATTGACGGTGGTCTCGCTGAATGCAAGAAGCTTAGGCAATAAATCAGCTGAGCTACAGGCACTCTTAGCAGTGTGGAGGGTGGATATTGCAGCTGTCACAGAAATGTGGACAATTGAGCACCGGGACTGGGATCTGGCAATCACAGGATGAATATTATGCAGGAAGAACCATAACAAGGGTGGCAGTCTATGTGAGGAATGGGATCAAATGCACAAGGGATGAGGGGGAAGAAAGGAAAACAGAGGCAATCTGGTTGCAGCTCCTAGACTCAAGGGGTAGGAAACTGAGGTTCGGGGTGGTATACAGGCCACTGTCCCAGTCTGAGGAACTTGACAGGGAATTAGTGGGACAAATCAGAAAGGTATGTAGAAAAGGGAAGGTGGTCAACGTGGGGGATTTCAACTTGCCGGGGGGGGGGTGACTAGTGCATTCCAGTCACTTCCAGTGCTAGGGAGCAAGTGCTCCTGGATGCGATCCAGGAGGGTCTCCTGACACAGTTGGTTAGTGTACCAACTAGGCTAAAGAACACTTTAGATCTGGTATTGTCAAATGGGGAGGCAGTAAGGGAAATAAAGGTGGAGGACTCACTAGCCGACAGCGATCATCAAACGGTGTGGTTTAATATCACGATGTGTGGGGAGCCAGAGAAATCAGTTATTTAGGTGGTAAACTTCAGGGGGGCGGACTTTGGGAGGATGCAGGAAGTACTGAAAGGGAAATTGGACAGTATAAGGCAGGAGATGGACGTGGAGCAGAAATGGGATATTATTAAATGGGGGATTACAGAGGCAACAGAAGCCTGCACCAAGACACAGAGTAAGAGAAGAAGAGCAAGAAAACCATGCTGGTTGAACAGCAAGGTAGTGGAGGTGGTGAGAGCAAAATGAGAGGTGCGCCAGAGGTACAGAAGGATGGGGAAGGAAGTGGACAGGGAGGAGTAGGCAACATGGTCAGGGGTGACCAGAAAGTGAGAAAGCCAAGGCGCAGAGGAGCTGAGATTAGCGCAGGGAATTAATGGGGAGACTTTTCAGATACATCAGGGAGAAAAGGAAGTGCAAGGAGACAATAGTGAGGATAAAAAGGGGTGGGGAGTGGATGAAAAGGGGGGGGAGCAGGCAGAAGCACTGAATGAATACTTTTGCTCAGTGTTCACGGAAGAAAAGGGGTAACCGCTACCACCATGTGCTGAGAGGCTGGGGACAGGGGGAGAGGAGGTGACAGATGGCAGAATTAAGGCAAGTAGAGTCCTAGAGGGACTGAGGGCACTGAAGGTAGACAAGGCACCAGGGCAGGATGGTATCCACCCCAGGGTGGTGAGGGAGATGGCGGAGGTGTTGGCGGAGCCACTGGCGGATCTGTGCAGCACCCCACTGGAGTCGGGATGTGTTCCACTGGACTGGAGGATGGCACATGTAGTACCATTACACAAGCGTGGACCAAGGGATGAACTGGGTAATTATCGCCTGGTAAGTCTCACCTCCATAGTGTGAAAACTCATGGAGACAATACTAAAGGAAAGACTGGTGTCATACCTGGAGGACAATGGCCTCCAGGGTGTGAGGCAGCATGAGTTTGTTTCAGGGAAGTCTTGTCAAACCAACCTGATACAATATTATGAGTGGGTGACAGGTGAGCTGGATAAGGGTCATGCGGTGGATGTTCTTTACTTGGACTTCTGCAAGACCTTCGATTCGGTGTCTCATGGGCGTCTTGAGGGGAAGCTAACTGGAGTAGGGGTTGGGGTAAAAATGACAAACTGGATTACAAGCTGGCTGAGTGGGAGGCTGCAACAGGTGGTAGTGAGAGGGGAGCTCTCAACTCCACAGCCAGCGATAAGTGGGGTGCCACAGGGCTTTGTGCTGGGGCCAGTATTATTTGGGCTCTTCATATCAGACATTGCATATGGGGTGTTGAGCAAGGTAAGTCTGTTCATTAACGATACCAAAATCGGAGTAGTGGTTGATGGAGAAGAGGGATGGAAGCAGCTGCAGGGGGACCTAAGCAAGCTAGTGGAGTGGTCAGAGAGGTGGCAGCTGGGGTTCAATGCAAAGAAGTGTAAGGTTATGCAATTCGGGATGAAGAAACCAAGGAGAGAATACTGGCTGGGGAGGGGTTAAGCTGGGGATCACTGAGGAGGAGGAGGAGGAGAAGGACCTAGGGGTAATGATAACAGGGATCATGAACAACACTGCCCAGTGCAGGAAAGTGGCTGCAAAAGCAAACAAAATGCTGGGGTGCATAGTGAGGGGGTTTTCATCTAAGCAAAAAGAGGTGATCTTGCCCCTCTACAGGTCACTGGTAAGGCTGCACTTAGAGTATTGTGTGTAGCTTTGGAGGTCATACCTGGCGTGATATCAGGCTACTGGAGGGGTGCAGAGGAGGGCAACAAAGATGATATGTGGAATGGAGGAGAGACTATGAGAGCAGGCTGGGTGACCTGAATATGTACACCCTGGAGGACAGAAGGGACGGGGGTACATGACAGAGACATTCAAGTATCTGAGGGGATCAATAAGGATGGGGCAGATGGGGTCTTTAAGCTAAGAGGGGAGGGACACCAGGGGCACGGGCTAAGAATAGAGGGAGAAGATTTAGGGAGGAAATGTGGAGACACTATTTCACAGAGAGGTGGTAGCAAAATGGAACACACACTACCAAAATGGGTGGTATCATGTAAATCTGTGAACAGCTTTAAAGGGCATGGGATGGGGAACAGAGAGAGTGAGGGTGGAGAGGTGGGGGTGGCAATGGGATGACAAAGGAGAGGGGTGGGGCAGCTGCAAGCTAGGTGTTAGCTGCACCTCGAGCAGACTTAGATAGACCGGTGGTCTGTTTCTGCTGGCACATTCGTATGTTTGTATGTCCATATATGCTTCTCCAATTTTTTGGTAATGGCCCCTGGTATTGTCCCGCGGGAACTTTGTCTCCCCCCAGTCAATAATGCCCCTAATTCTCACTATATTTCTTATTATTACCGAACACTATGGGACTACTTGGTTAACAATGAGAGACCCAGAATATATTATTAGGATCAAGCCCTACTGATTAGTAATTCCATGCGACACTGGCCTAAAATATGGAAGCATCTGTATAGGTACACAAAGTCTGACAGATACTGCTTTATGCAGTTTAAGATTTTACACAACCTGTATTACACTCCAGTTAAACAGTACAAAATGGGTAAACTGTCCACAGATACCTGCTCTACGTGTGGCAATGAACTGGGTTCCTTGCTTCATATTCTGTGGTCCTGCGAGACAGTGGTCCCTTTTTGGAAATCAATTCAAGCACGTTTAAATCCCCTGCTTGGGTTGTCCAAGGCATTTTCTCCTGAAGTTTGCATCTTAGGTGAATATGATAAGGTCCTGATTGGCAATCAGAGGCCACACATAGCACTGATCTCAGCATGTGTGAAACAAATAATCCTTTGCCACTAGTTGGATCAGATCACACCTCATCTCCTTGAATGGTATAGGGAAGTGCTGTTCACTTTACAAGCTGAGCACCTTATAGCCGAGCTCTCAGGCAGAGATAATAAATACCAGACGACATGGGAACCCCCACATGCTTTACTAACTGCATGACTATAGGACTCTTTTCCCTGGTTTTTTTTGCTTTTCTCATATGGACTCGATGGCCCAGGTCTGGTATGCTTCTGGTGGCAGGGTGGGATGGGGTGGAGGGGTTAGGGTGGGAAAGTTGGGGGTATGGGGTTATATATAATGTACGATTAACAGGAGTTATGTATTTCCATATGTTTCTTGGTTGTAACTTCTGACCTCATGCATTTGGATTAGATTGTTACTTATTCTCTAATAAAATTTTCCAATTTGAAAAAAAGTACAGATGGTACTAGTCAGCATCAAGGTTTGTCTGCTTTGTCACTTAATGGCAAAGATTCATTTACAGTTATTCGTTGTTAGATGTTTTGGGACCGTGTAATAAAATAAATGATAACTAACCACATTTAATCTGCGTCCTCTGGTTATTTCACCTAAATTTACTCAGTCTGGCATGTTTCGGTTTCAGTAACTCCTCACTGACTTACAGTAGTCACTGTCCATTTTATTTCTGATCTTGGCTGGGACCAGCCTGCCACTGACATCATTTAAGAACTAACATCAATAGCAGCTGTGTGTGGGGAAACAGAACGGATGAGTTGATCAGCTGCCTCGAGCACTGAAATACTCTTTTCCCGGCAATTTTGACTTTTTACGAGTACAGCTTGATTAAGTCAAAATAACATTGCAATTCTTTTCTTTTTTTTTTCTTTTTTTTTTGTCCAGACCCCTGATCCTCCAGTCGGAGGTCAACCCAGTGACCCACCTGTTGCCCCCCCCATGCCCAGGATTGCCCCCTGGGCCGGGATGCTGGGAGGGCCCCCCAGTGGTCACTATTGGCAAGCCCTGGCTTACCGTCCCAGGTTGGGGCCATGGGAGAGGGACACCCCAGCAGACACTGGTGGCAGTAGGAATGGCAGCAGAGCCAGGTGTCATGCCCAAGGGGCCAGCTTTTATGTGCATGCTGGAGCCCCGGGTGTGGGGACATGCATTGATGACCAGCATCCACCCAGCCCCCTAAGTATTGGTGCAGGCCGTGGCAGTACCCCAGCCTTCTCCAGGGTCCAGGAAGTGGCAGACACTCTTCCCCCCTTCCCCCAGAGAAGGAGAGCAGTCCCAGGATGCTCAATCCTTCTCCCTCCGGCTGGCCCTCTAACTCCCAGGTCCATTCCCACAGCTGCAGCAAAAATATTGCGCACATGCTGCACCAAGGAGAGTGAGGCATAACTCACCTTTAGCAAAAGGCAATGAACTAGCAATTGGGAGACAATCATAGTGGGGGTTCAGGCACCAAGTTACAGCAACAGCAAACCTGTAGGCTCTACAGTAGTGTCAGCTGCAACACCAAAAATAGCACACATTTCCATTGAAAGGCAACCATCCACAATCACATCCAGAAGTGTGTGCTACAGATGCAGGAGAAAGAAACACCCCAGCGAGAGACACAACCAGCAGATACATATTGCCATTGGATGCAAGGTCCTGCTGGTACAGGTGGTGATACTGTGGTGCCAGTTGTGGGACTGCCTTCTTGCCTCGCTGGGAGTGCTGGTTCTGCTGCAACTTTTACAAAGTCTCCTGCTGCACTTAATATGGCTCACCTGCTGTTCTGTCTGCTGGGCCTTTTATATTATTTCTGCAGCTGAGGAAAAACTGTTGCCCATTTTCTGCACTTGTGGAATTTTGTAAATTGCCTCTTTTGTGAATTTTCTGCACCTGGGAAAAGTTTGACTGTGAACATGTCACACTTTTGCATTTCTGCAGTTTTGCTAGCTTTTTTTCTTCACATGCAGATTTTTGGGCTCTCTTTGTGTCTCTAGCCTTGAGAAGGCGGAAAGAATGCACAAGTCAGCAAAAAATGGCACAGATGTAGAAAAAAATGCATTTGCACTGCAGAATATTCTCAAAACATCCACAGCTGAGAGAAAAATATTCTGGGGACTGCGGAAAAAACACAGCTGCGTAAGTACTTGCAGAGAACATAACCCATTGAAAAGTGCATAACATCCCATTAAAAGCTGTCCTCAGCCACTGCTGCACTGCTGCTGCAGAAAAAATGTTGCAGACATGCTACAACAAAGAGAGTGAGGTGTAACTCATATCCTGAGCTGAAGGCCGTGTACTACCAATTGAGAACTTGCTATAGTGGGGGTTCAGGCACCATGCTACACCAACCGAGGACCATATAGTAGTGTCAAATGTCAGACCCTTAACAGCACACAGTACAACTGAAATGCAACCAACCACACCCAAATGACCCACTGCAGCCCATACAAGAGTTCCACAGGCAGTGGAGGTAGAGGCAGAGGCAGCAACAAACACAAGTGGGGCTACAGAAGCAAGCAAGTGAAAAACCTCAGAGTGAGACACAACTCACATTTACAACATGCCACTGGGTGCATGGGCCTACTACATGTGGAGTGCAGGGCACAGACACCACCAAGGAGCACCACATCTGCCACATACCCTTGAGGAAAGGAGGGAGAGGGGGGACATGATAGAAATGTTTAAGTACCTCAGTGGAATCAACAAAGTCCAAGAGGGTAGCATCTTTCAGGAAAAGAGATGTGCAAGAACAAGGGGACACAATTTGAAGATAGAGGGGGGACGGCTCTGGGGCAATGTGAGGAAGTATTTTTTCACAGAGAGGGTAGTGGATGCATGGAACAGCCTTCCATGCAGCCTTCCTGAGCAGGTTGTGGGGTCTAAAACTGTGGGAGAATTCAAGAATGCATGGGACAGACATAAGGCAATTTTTGTGGGGGGTAGGAAGAAATAGGCTGTTGATTAAATAGGATCTGCAGCTTATCCTCTAGATAGGGAAATGGGCAGACTAGGTGGGCCAAGCGGTCCTTATCTGCAGTCAAAGTCTATGTTTCTATGTGTGCTGCTCTTGCCTGGTTGTAGTTGTCCAATACTGAAAAATGTTGCATCTGCTGCTGTTGTGCTGAATCAGGCAGGCTGTGCTGCTGCTGCGGTGCAAGCTTCTGCTGGTACAGGTGGTGCTGCTGTGGTCCCAGAGGTGGGACTCCCTGCAGGCCTCCATGAGTGTGCTGGTTCTGCTGCATGTTCGCAAAACTCTTCACAGTGGCTCCTGCTCCTGTTAATTTGGCTCATCTGTTGCCATGTCTGCTGGGCCTTTTATATTATTTCAGCAGCTGCAGCTCCGCACTTGTGCACATTCCACATGTGCGGAATTGAGTAACTCGCCCTTTTTTGCAATTTTCCACATGTGCAGAGTTTTCAGCTGAGACTATCCCACCCATGCATCTCCGCAGTCTGCTGGCCTTTTTTTTTTTTACAAGTATAAAATGTTTTCCTCTCTTTGAGCATCCAGCCCACAGAGTATGAGGGCTATATACAGGTTTTGAGAGAGATTACGTCTTATACCTTTGAGCTGGTACTTAATGCAGCAGATGTTGCACCTGTGGGAGTCAAACTGCTGCTAGATAAGTTTTCTCAGTGCCTTTTTAATGCAGCAGATATTGCACCTGTGAGTCAAACACAGAGAGAACTTATCTAGCAGCAGTTTGACTCTCACATGTGCAACATCTGCTGCATTAGTACCGATTCAAAGGCATAAAATGCAATCTCTCAGAAAACCTCTATAGAGCCCTCATACTCAGTGTCTTCATCTAGCATGTTTTTTATTTTATTATATCAAGCTAAGCTGTCTGCAGTAGTCAATTATGCGAGGCAGACTGGAGACCAGTCCTAATATGCAGACCACAGCGGAGTACTTGACTGGACAGACAAAGCTGTGAATGAATGAATTCAGCAAATACTGTAGAAAACCAGAATGGCATTAAAGTAAATATCCTGCTGAGTACAGTGTAGACAGCATGACCTGGAGAACGTTAGCTGAGAGTGACTTGCATCACAGTCAGGACAGCTCCCATTATGGGTGCCAGCAAATAGAATACAGAGGGTGAAACACTAACACTCAGATTACAGTATCTAAACACTACCATCAAATAAGACGATTTAAAAAAAAATGACCTGGGCAAATAAAGACAGCTGTCAACTATCTGTACATTTTAACCAAGAACCGCTACTAGTTTTTCAGGATTGTGGCTCATTTCTTACTGTGATCTCCCCCACCCCACCCCCACTGGGAAATCCAATGATGACTGCCTGGTGTAGTGTCTTTCGGGATCACAGCACTGGAATATCAACATAGTGGCAGAGGGATTAGAAACACTGATACCCAGGCTTAACATTTGTCTGAGAGCCATGATCATGTAATGAAATGCTGTTCAGGACTGTGGTTTCTCAGTTTCTCTGTGCACAATATTTTATGGGCTTTTTGACTGGAAACTGTGAGGACCCCAACAACTGAGTGACAGTACAACTAGAGTCAGGCACTCACAAGAGCAGCAGTGGTCAAGAGGAAAACAACTATTTTAAATATGACATACATTTTATTTTGTTTGTGTCCAAGATAGCTGGGCCTGATCTAAAGGAAGCAGTGAGAGATACCATGTACCTTTTCCTTGTACTGCTGCTGTACCATATCCTTGTGCTGTCCCTGCTGTTGTTGTACCGACTCCATGTGCTGCAGCTCCCATCACTGCACTAACATCTCACTGGTGCTGGGCATTCCTCTCCAGCTGCGGAGATTTTTTTAGAGGGTTTCCTGCTAATCTAGCTACCTTACCATCCACAGTACCCAAACTTTGAATTGCCCTCCCTCTCTGGAATAAGGCAGAAGCCAGTTTCACAGAGAATGTAGTTTGGCTGTGTTATGATGCTCTGCAGACATTAGATTAATGAGTGAAGAGAGCAGTCTCATGTAGTGTCTGATGCAGTCAAACTACTGACACACAGTGTATACTTAAACTTAACCGAAATACACAAAAGAGCGTGCATGACCGCAATAGGCACTTAGAAGCTACACTTGCTATTACCTAAAAACTACTGAAAGCAGATCTCATCTCAGCCTGTGTCCAGGCTGAAACTCTTTTGACAAACAGAGCCAGTGCATCATATCAGTCATGACAAGATCAGTTTACTTTTTTCCCCCATTGTTTTACTTTATTGCTGCCAGACTGAATACAGGTTGACCATGAGCGAGTGAGTACGAGCTAAACTGACAGCTCTAGCACAGATCACAGGGGACAGAGAGCACCATAAATCCTCGCAGCTGGCTTGTTGCCATTTTCACACAAGTGTGCTCCAAGGCTGTTACAGTGAGTTACTAAAATCCATGGCAAAACTTTGCCATAATTAAAATACTTTATGTAAAAAATAAATGAAATGTAGCTTCTATTATTTTTATACTGTGACTTTGTTCTGATAAACAGTGGTGCTCATTTTCTCCATGTCAACATTCACGTTATTGATAACTGGTAGAGAAGTAGGGTACAGGAGCTCTTTCCTATCATACATGTGGCAAAGAACATTACAGTCAATCAGACATAGAACATTGTTTTCTTATTTGAATAAATACCATATATCGCTAGATGTCTGTGGGTGGACAGAGTCCTGGACAGCCCCTCCATCAATATGTGCATACACACACACACACACACATAAACATACACACACTCACCCTAACACACACACACACATATTTTATTGCTATAGTCATGCTGCATAACACTTAGCCAATCACATTTTTATTCATACAAAATGAACACATCAGTAACAAGAGGATGGCAAATTACGGTCCTCCCTCATAACGAATCTTGTCAGAACAAATCCTACTTATAATGAACAGCTGTGATGGCTCCCATTGTTTTCATCTTAATCCATTAATGTGTTAATGGGTGTGAAAAACAATGGGAACCATCACAGCTGTCCCCAGCTGTCATTTGCAAGTTGCTATTTCTGTTACTGAAACAGGGAAACTGCAGTAGCATATCCATTTTGTTTTATAAAACACTTTTATCTGTTACTGTTGTTACCGGTGGTTTTTCCCCGATAGGCCGGAAGACTCCCTTTTTCCGTTCCTCCACTCACTCCAAAGCAAGAACGGCAATCCACTGTGCTGGCAATTAGCCAGCATTACTGTATTTACTACTACTGTATCAAATAAATGCCACTCACCAGCGGCAAAGTGGGACCTCCACTCAAAAAGAAAATGCCACATTATATAGCAACATAGAATTCGATGGCAGATAAAGACTGCTTGGCCCACCCAGTCTGCCCATTTTTCCCTACATACAGCATCACCGCAGACCTTAATTGATCTCTGGCACTTTCTTGCTCCCCCACTTTCTTCCCACTAAGAGTCCTTTATGCCTATCCCATGCATTCTTAAACCTTACTGCAGTTTTTGCCTCCCAGCACCTATGCTGTAAGGCTGTCCCAGGAACACACTCTTTTGATGAACTGATTTATGATCAGTAAGGGACAACACAGCAACAGAATCCTCATAAAGAAAATGCTATGGCCCGCTGGCGCAGCGGTTGGATTTCCGTCTGAGACACCAGCGACCCGGTTCGGGGATGGACTCGGGTTTCTGGAGGGCCAGCCAGGGAGAAGGAAATGAGTCTGACGACAGCTCGCCTTCTCAGGGGGGTAGGGTGGATTCGCGGCTCGGCACCTGCTGGCTCCTGGCGGAGGCTGGGAGCACAGCAGGATGTCAGCCCCAATAGACGAGGGAGTAACGGACATTGGCATTCACCTTGACATCAGTGGCACATCACTCTCTGGGGAGTAAAGTGGAAAAAATGGCACCGGACAGATCAGGAGATGACCCTCAAGAACCCTCACCACTGGGCTCCCGGACCTCGATATGCCAGCACAGCAGCACCCCAGGATCATTGGTTGGCCACCAGGCCATTCTCCTATGGAGGTAAGAGACCTGCCCGGTGAAGGGATACACCGGGGTCACCTGGGGCTGGCTGCAATGTGGGTCGGTAGGGGTCAGGAGAAGCCACGGTGGGGCAAGTTCATGAGGGGGTCCAAAAGAGTGATTGGTCAGGTGCGGAAGGAGTCAAGAAAAAAAAAGAAAGAAAAAGAAAATTTCTAGTGGCTGAGAAATTAGGACCTGATAAAAAGAACAAAGAAGTTTATCCCTGGATGGACAGTACTCCACTACATTTGTTGTAATTTGAGTACAAAGACTTTATTTAAACCTATCTACTGCAAATACTGATGATTCTAAAATATGGATGTGTTTGAGTCATTAAAAGGGATAACAGATGAAAGATCAGTCCCCAGAACACTAACCAAAACAGATGAAGAAAGGATCCCACAAGGATCTGTGAGTAAAAAGAAATTAAGCAGAAATTTAAACACAAAACACCTAATTAGCAAATATGAGAACCTTAAACAGAGAGAACTCAGATTAGAATAGCACAGTGTTACCTTAACGGAATATTATAAGCAAAAAAGAATTCCAAGAGGCCTGAGAGTCCCAACAGAACCTAACTAAGGATTTACCATGGCAGAACAGGAAAAAAATGTGATAGGTAAGGAATAAATGATCTCTTGATTTTTTATTACTATTAGTAGAAGCACTAAACATCAAACTAGTTAATGTTAGTGGGGAAATTAAAACCATATATGACCAGTATAACAAAAAGCCAGATTTGGAAGATTTTTCTGATTTCCTGGATAAAATACAAAAAGTACTAGAGGACTATGAAAATAATATAATCGAACAAAAACTGAAGAAATTTAGAAGAGATTTAAATGATTACAAAGAAGGGAAGGTACACACCTGTAAGAGATTTTCACCATATAAGCAACAATATAGTTATAATCTAGACTCCAATGGGAACCTGTACAGTTCAGACAGCTGCTTGGATAGTGGCAACAAACAACAAACTGCTAGACCTTTTTTGGGTGAAGCTGGTTCAGATGACGAGGCAACAGATGGAACAGGAGCCAAGGCAGGGGGAGAGGGCAGAGAGGTGGCGATATGATGAGAGAATACACAGAACAAGCAAACCAAAGAGGATGAGGTTTAGAAACAGGAAACAAACGAAAACCCAGAAGAGATTCAGATACAATAGGAGATCGAGTAGCATTACGGAGCCAGAAGAAAGGCCAAGTATAGTATTTAACCTTTCAAAATGGATAATTAATACAACAGAGGAAAAAGTATTAAACTGAGGACTTGTTTTTTGGCCACGTGAAAAACTAAGCTTTTTTCATTTGAAAATGGATTTACAAATATTTTACAGAAAATTAAGGTTAAAATATTTTTTAATATAATTGAAGACCATAGTGATCCCAATGAGAAAGAAAAACAAAGGACATTATCATTAAATTTGGACGATAAGTCTAAATTTTTAGCACCTGGACCCAGTCCATCAAACATTATTACATACATAGACTTGGTAGACAGAGCTATAGACAGACTAGAAAGAAACCAAGAGGGATGAAGAAAAAAAGCTTAATCTCACTGCCAGTGAATATGGAGCTTTGAGAAATGTGGAGAATGATAACACGATTGTAATTTAAAAAGTGGACAAAGGGGGTGGCATAGTGATAATGGACAATGATGTTTATAAAAATTAATGTCTGAGACACCTAAAAAACATAGAGTACTATGAGAAATGTGACAAAAATCTGACAGAAACAGTTAGTACACTTGTAAAGGGCATATTAAAAGAAGGAATAGACAAGAACTACACAACAGATTGGGAACATAGAGCATTATTAAGACAACATCCAATAATGCCAGTTTTCTACATACAACCTAAAATCCACAAAAATCTTACCAATCCCCCAGGGAGACCTATAATTGCAGGTATAGGCTCCACCTTAGAAGCACTTTCAGTTTATATAGACTACTATCTACAGCCCCTGGTGAGAAACTCAACAGTATGTCATAAAGATAGTGCAGATACAATACAGTTATTAAATAAGCTGAAGACAGATAGTGTGATTACAGGAAATTGTATACTAGCAACATTGGATGTCAAAGACTTGTACACGAGAAACCCCCACAGAGAAGGTCTTGAAGCACTAGCAGAAAAATTAAAAGAAAGGAACGAAACAGAAAAACCTCCAAGTGAATATTTATTAAAAATGGCAGAAACAGTACTAACTAAAAATCATTTCAGATTTAAGAACAACTACTTCTGGCAATGTAAAGGCATGGTTATGGGGTCTTCAATGGCCCCTAGTTATGCCAATATATTTATGGACAGTTTTGAAACAAAATACATATTTAAAGAAAATAATGTATATCGGAATAGAATTGTTTGTTGGAAGCAATTTATAGACGATTGCTTATGCATTTGGAAAGAAACCAAAAATGAGTTTAAAAACTTTTTTGAGTACTTGAACGAATAAACACAATTTCTTAAATTTGTTATGATGTTTGACAAAACAAAATTAACTTTTCAGATTTATTGATTATAAAGAAAGACAACACACTAGAAACAAAGATGTATAGAAAAACAACTGATAGGAATGTACTCCTGCATGCTAAACGTTTTCACAAAACAAATGTAATTGAAAACATTCCAGATGGCCAATTAATGAGAGCCAAATGAAGTTGTACCACACAATATGAATTTCGCCAAGCAGCTGATGACTTGGAGGTTAAGTTCAGGGACAGAGGTTATAAAGAAAATGTACTGAAGCCAGCTAGACAGAGAATAGATTCAGTGAGTGGAGACAGCTTACTGAAATCAAAACTAAAGGATGAAACAAATAAGGAAAGAATTACATTATCTATCGACTATTCTGACCACTTCAGGACAATCAAAACACATATAAATAAACATTGGGATGTTTTGAAATCAAATGCTACAGGAGAAAAGACATTTAGAGAAAAAACATTAATGACAGATAAAAAAGAGAAGTCACTTGGTGACTGTCTATGCCATGCTGTCTATCAAACCCCTGAAAAGAAACATGAGATATTTGAAGGAAGAAGTAAAATTACTGGCAATTACCCTCATGGCAAATGCCAAAATTCTAACAGTACTAGAAAGACTAAAATGCTGTATAATCCATATAGAGATGCTGAACAGCTTGAAATTAAGCAATTCATTACGGGTCAAACAGAACATGTTATATACCTACTCAAGTGTCCATGTGATTTACACTACATAGGACAAACATCTTGATGTCTAAAATTATGTCTAAATGAGCACAGAAGTGATATGAGAAGGGGCAATATGGACTCAGTGGTGGCAAGACATTTTGTAGAGAATAGACACTACTACATTTTGTAGGACTGGAAACAGTGGAAAATCCGCTTAGAGGTGGTAATATACAAAACTGTTTATTAAGACGTGAAGCATTCTGGATTGATATATTTGGCACACTTGATAAAAGATATGGTCCGGGATATTCAAAGGGGTTGTGCCTGGTGCAACAGAGTTCCACTGGCGCAACCCCACATTGTGACCTGGTGGGATATTGAGAAGGCTGCCAGGCACAGCACAAATCCCAATGCACCAGGGCACAATGTAAGTGTATGCAGCACAGATGCAGGGGGTGTGCCCATGCATATGTGGCACATCCCAATATTCCAATATTCAGCCCGGGATGTGCGGCGAATATGCCAGCGCACCCCTGCATTGTACCACATAGAGGGTCTCAAAGTTGAGCCCATGAAACAGTGGACAACTCCCAGCCACCCACAGGCAGGCTGCTGTGTTGCAAGGCGCAACACAGCAGCCACCAGCCCCATGAGTGGCCACCCGCCCACCCAGAACATCGTCATAAAGCACCCACATACCCTGGTAGTCTAGTGGTACCCCCACCCTCCTGTATCCCCAATTGGTGGTTAAAGTAGATTAAATGAGCCCTGGTAGTCTAGTGGTACCCCCACCCTCCTGTATCCCCAATTGGTGGTTAAAGTAGATTAAATGAGCCCTGGTAGTCTAGTGGTACCCCCTCCCTCCCGTGTCCCTGATCGGTGGTAAACGTTGTTTTCATTAAGCTCTGGTAGTCTAGTGGTACCCCCCACCCATTGCTGTGATCATTCCATAAAACACATCCCTGGTGATCCAGTGGCACCCCCCACCACTCCCACCCACACAGAATACCAAGCCCACCCACTCCCCCCATCATCAGCGGGCGGCTGCAACCTGCCTGCATACCACCCCCGGACACCCGCTGAATGACAGGTACAGTATGGACTGTGGCCATTGGTCCACAGTGTGGACCAATGGGCTTGCAGGGCACACTGTACTAGACAGACCTAAATATGTGAATGAGCTCCACAAGTGGAGTGAATCCCTGTTTGTCCCAATTCAGTCTATATCAGTTTCTGTGCTAGTAAATAACAAACATAGAATATGAGTACAAAGTGAAAAATGTTGCAGTTTAAATATGCTCAAGAGTTCAGTATTTGTAAGCAATACATATGCCAAGTGATGAAAGTGGAAATATGGACTCCATAAAGGCTAAAATTAGATACATTCCAAACTAGAGTATGTTATCACCAGATACAAGTTTGTAAGGTGACAAATTTTGATATATTGAGAGACTATACAAAACAGTCTAAAAGATTTATAGATGTAAACTACAATGACCAGAGATACCCAATAAGAAACTTGAAATCAAAAAAAGTATAAAATGTACTATGACATGTTCTAATTAAACTGCAACAGAAAGAATATAAAAGTACCAGGATGTATTCAAAATGACAAAGTACGGGGAAAAAGTGAACTGAGTATGCCCGTAGATCTCCTTAACAACAGAATTAGTATAAAATTACCAGGATGTACTCAAAATACCAGCCAGACCGGAGAAAGAAAGGAGAGAGATGCTGGGTAAGAAGAATAAAAATTTTAACTTTTTACTGCCAAAACAGCTAAGAACAGCAAGTTTAAATAATTAGACTAAGATCTTAAGGAGAAAAGCAAAGCATTGTAACTGTGTATAAGTGAATGTTTACACTTGAAAGATATGAGCTATTGTAAGTGTGACACAGAAGTTTTAAAATGGAGATACACTGGGGCAACTCATTGTTTACTTTCTTTACAATGAAAACCTTTTGATGGAACTATGAGACTGAAGAAAAATTAATAAACTAAGGGAGACTGTAGAAGAAAAAAGAAAAGAGTAAAAAGTAGTTTGATTTTTTAAAGCTATTCAACTATTGCAATATAGTATATGCAATTAAAAACAAGCAATGAATTTAAGAAAGCTTGAACAATAAATGTGTTTAAAAATAGAATATAAGTAAGGGAAGGTAAAAAAGAAGAAATGAAAATTTAAAACTGAACGGCTTTGGTTGTGCTTAACACTATTGGGTTTCGTCCAGGACAGAGGCAAGTCAGCCTCTCCTTTAAGAAACACAGAAACAGACATTGGGGAAAAATTGCCTCAAGAGAAGGAGGTAATTATATGAAAACAATTTAATTAATATGTTTATATCTGCTATAACAAACTGATGTATTTTTCATAAATTGAGATGCATTGTGAATAGGTTAAACAAAAATATATTTTGTGTCTTAATAGTGGTAGAAAACCAAAAGTGAGAGAGGACCAACTTATCTAGGTGCGCATAGCTTTATTCAGTTAAATTTAAAAATTAAATACATATATTAGTTTTAAAAAACATAGTATATTTCCGATCTTGCCAGCATGATATTGTTAAAAAAGGAAAAATTGTCCTAATATATGTAATAAATTACATATTGTTAAGTTTCATGATAAATTTATCAAAAACATATATGTATAAATGAATGCAATAGAAGAAAAGAGGTGTGTTGCATCCAGTGTCATTACCTAAAATGAATACTTTATGTTAAAAATGTATTTTTATTTGTGAAATTAGATCCTGATGAAGTAGTTAGATAACTACGAAACATAGATCAAATACAAGTGATGGTCTAATATCCAAAAAAGAAACAAAAAACTAAATCAGCATCTGCTGAGTGGGTCATTGTGTCTCCAGTTGTGTGGTTTGGTGTCCCAGGAATCCAACACTCTTTCTGTGAAGAAGTACAGTACTTCCTCATATCTCTTTTGAATCTACTCCACTCCAGTTTCACGGCATGTCCCCTTGTTCTTGAGCTCCTTTTTCTTCTGAAAAAATACTCCCCTCCTGTACCTTATTTACCCCATGAGGTATTTAAAGGTTTCTGACATATCCCCCTTCTCTCATCTCTCATCCAGGGTGTACATACTGAGGTCCTTAAGTATCTCATCATAGGGCTTTCGATGCAGACCCTGCACCATTTTAGTTGCCCACCCATGGACTGCTTCCACTCTGTCTCTGTCCTTCTGCTGGTGATACCCCTCCTTATGCACCCCAGCATCCCACTAGCCCTCCCAACTGCTTTGTCACACTACCTGGCCACCTTTAGGTCATCTGGTATGATTACCCTCAGGTCTCTGTCCTGCTTGGTGGCTGTCAATACCACTCCACCCATTTTGTACTCTGTCCCTGGGTTTCTGTGCCCTAAGTGCATTATTTTGTACTTTTTTGCATTAAAACCCAGCTGGCATACCCTTGACCACTCCTCAAGTTTTCTCAGGGCCCTGCTCATCCTTTCTATCCCCTGGAGTGTCCACTCTAGTGCTGATTTGGGTGTCATCCACAGAGAGGCAGACCTTCCCTTCCAACTCCTCTACAATGTCACTTATAAAGACATTAAAGAGGATTGGTCCCAGTACTGAGCCCTCCCTTCCTCAGAATGAACGCTGTTTACCACCACCCTCTGTCACCTATCCCTTGACCAATTTTTTACCCATTTCACCATCTTTGGATCCACATATATGCTACCCAGCTTGCTTACTTGTCACCTATGTGAACTACGTTGAAAGCCTTACTGAAATTTAGGTAGGCCACACCTACCACACCACCCTGATCTAATTCCTTGGTCAGCCAGTCAAAGAAATCCATCAGATTCATTTGACATGATCCCCACCTCCCACCCACCCCCACCCCGATGAATCCATACTGCCTCAGGTCTTGTAACCCACTGAATTCAAGATATTCCACAATCCTTTCTTTCAGCAGTGATTCCATTAGCTTTACTACCAGCAGTGTCAGGCTGACAGACCTATAATTGCCAGCCTCCTCCCTGCTACCACTTTTGTGTAGTGGGACTACATCTGCCATCCTCCAGTCCTCCAGAACCAGTCCTGTTTCCAGTGAACTGTTAAATAGAACTGTCAGAGGAGTAGCCAGCCCAGTACCTCCCTGAGCTCCTGCACTTGTTTGCCAGTCCTCCACTTTACAGTCCTGTGGGTGGTCTGAGCCAAGCATGAACAGCACTTCACTAATCACTGTTGCAAATATATATGTAAAACAGTGAGATCTCTTTCCAGTAAGTGTGATTAATATTCAACCACCAGTAGATGGTTTATTACTAATAGCTGTAAAGACAGCACACAGAAGGTTGGCAACTTCTCTGGTGATAATGACTTGGATTGGACATGACGTTTTTCCCTTCATTGGCAAATAAATCACTGCATGTGAACAAAAAGTTTCCAAATGGCTTGAATAAGGTGTTTTTATCTTTTCAGTAAGCAGTATTTTATGTACCAAAGCAAAAAAGGTCTTTAAGCTGATGATACTTGGGATCATCCTGATACACTGTAACACAGACACCACAGTCCCCATGCCGACTCCTGAAATTCACGTGACCCAAAACTTTCAGGAGTCAGCACACGGATTGCGATTAGTGTAACAGTACACCAGGATAAGGGATGAGGTTGGGTAGCAAAGGAGCAGGCTAAGCATGTAAATTTTAAGCATTTCCACAAGAAAGTGTTATGCGTGGTAAACCACCATCCCCCAGCCCCATTGAATTCGACCTTGACTTATACTGTGTTGAAAATGCAAACAGACAACCAAATGAAGCAGAAGATAGTACAGTAAGGGATTTCACTCTTGTAAGCACGGCCAGATTTACATTGTCATGGGCACTATGCAGAGCAGTAACCATGGGCTCCCTTCTGCATCACCCCCATCCTGAAAGGTGGCATGGTGGCACGCCCAACCATCTAGCATAACCAAGCGATACTAAGTTAACTCAAGTAAACCCATTTACTTTTTGCTTAACTACTGCTTTCACTTCAACAACAATAAAAGCACACCAAAAAATCCATTGGCCAGCTCGGTAATGGCTGTTTCTGTTAAAAATTTACTATATCCCCATCCGAAATAAAAAATAAATCTGGCAGCATTATCACAATGTGTGGCAATGGTCTACCAATAATGAGAGTTTAACTTCCACTGTAGATTGCAATCCTTACCCATGCTTAAACATTCATATTTTGATTTAATAAATACAACCCTCCCCCCTTTAAATGCATGATGGAGGGTCAAAGATCCACATTCTATACCTTTGTGTCACCCATTGGGCCTACAGAACACCTCACATCATGCTTATGACCATCCTCCTCCTCCTCCTCCACTTTTTACCAGTCCAGATGAGACCCCTGACCC
The DNA here is from genome assembly GCA_016271365.2 of Neoceratodus forsteri. NCBI lineage: Eukaryota > Metazoa > Chordata > Ceratodontiformes > Ceratodontidae > Neoceratodus > Neoceratodus forsteri. The sequence goes on from CM057452.1 coordinate 1,487,401,610, forward strand.
ACTGCCACAATGCTCTCCTAATGACAACTCTGTCTCTAGCTAATAACTGACAGCCCACCCCAGACTTCTAGTGAACTGCTGCTGGCTGGCCAAGGTTGCCTTATTACTGTGATGGCAAACATGGACAGTGTTACTTGGGTGGGGGTTGGGCAGACCACCACCCCTCCCCCGGGAAAATGTATATTTTGGTGATGCAAATTATTGCTTTTCCTGTATATCAGAAGACTTTTCTATTTTTATAGTACTCCTCTAAGGCCAAATATACATAGATAAATATATTTTTATTTCACCGGTTTCCTCACAACATGTCACAGACTCACATCACCTATGAAACTACACTTCACACTACTTCTTGATCTGTAAAATAAGTATCTGACATGACAATTGCAGCAGTTCCCATGGGTAGCTCCCACCAACCTTTGGTCTCTGACAAACACCCAATTGACTCAGTCCCTTTCCCCATGGCATTCACATCTAGTGGAGCTTTAAAGTGAAGGTCTTAGTGGTGCCTCTGCCCGACTGCTAATGTTGATAACATTTCCCTTTAGAGCGAGCCTCCTCCTCCCCAGCTGCAAATTTATTCAGTGAGCAATAGCCACAACTTCAGCAGCATGACTTGCCTCTGTATCCCTAGCTGTGCTACTACAGCCTACCTTGCACAGACAATTGCAACTTGCAACAGATAAGAAGTAACTGGAGTTGCTGTATTTAGTCAGGACAATTTAAAAACAAAAATATGGGCTCAGCAGGAATCAATATAAATTGAGACAATCTCAAATATAACAGGACACCTATCAATCTGTACCTGTCCCTAGCTGTCTAGCCTGGCTGGGCTCTGCTTACCCTGTCTATGTTACAGTTCCAGCTCCTTCTTCTAATGGCTCCTTCTGGCTTGTTCTTCAGCAACTGACTCCTGAAATGACAGTCATTTGCCTTTCATCTCCTCTAATCATTTGCTCTGACTGACAAGAACTGGACATAGACATGCATTTGCAGACAAGGCAGGGTCAACACAACATATATGAGTCTCCACACCACCATGAGACAACTCGTAAATGGTGCAAAATCTGAGGAACAGCCGCTGCCCTGATCCCTGTGCGCAGTCACCAATCTAACTCTAAATTTCACTTGATATCACCTGCCTCTCTGATGCAAGTTGTGAGTCTTGTCCTGCTCTGCTAATTGCCAATGTCTGACCAACCACCACGCTGCTGTGTGTAGTGTACATACAAGTTAAATTCCAATCCATTCTCTTCTGAACTCCGTAGATGATCTCTCTCTCTCTCTCTCTCTCTCTCCTCTCTAAAGTGCGGCTGCTGATTTTCCTGACTCCACTACTAGTCTGACGCTACCACAATTGGTCAGGGTCAATATTGCTGCCAGGCCAGTACTGTTTTGTTCCCGAGTCATGATCACTGGTCCACCCATGTCAACTGGAACAAAGTAAGAGACCAGGAATCAAACAACCTATCAATGAGCATGAGTGATTTCCTGTGTGTCAGCAAAGATCACTCATGCAAAATGATGCATGGGCAAATCACTCATGCAAAAGGTCTCCTTAAACTTGACAGAAAATGCAGAACAGAGAATGCATGACCACAGTAGGCGCTTACAAGCTACACTTGCTGGCACCTAATAAAGTAATCAATAATAGAATGATAATTATAGGCAAGATATGTGGGGTCACTACTCCTAGTATTCTTACAATTCCCATTTAACACAGAAAATTATTGTTTTAAAAGCTCAGTTGATCTCCTATCATGCTCATTAACTGGTATTTGTTGATTTTCTTATGTTAATCTTCCTGTAACCCAAGTTTTTTCCATATTAGAATTAATGAGTACATTATTAGATTTGCAGTCCATGTATTTAGATCTGCTCTCCAGCAATTATAACTTAGGCACTGTATTCATCTCTCTGTATTGCACTTATAAGTTCCTCCAGTTCTTCCCACCGTTTACTTATATTATTTTGCATTACAAGACGGAATATATGCATTACTGTTAATTAAGTTCCTATTATCTATCCAAATTCATATTGACAAAAGAATTTGTGATCTTGTTACTTGTTCAACTGTGCTATTCTCAACTGCCTAGTGTAGTTTACTGTCAGTGCAGGGAGGGGTGTATTGAGAGGAAGCAAGGTGACTGGCAGCTGGGGCAGAGGGTGCTAATGGGGGAGGCATTATTAGGATGGTGAGTACCAAGAGACACCCCAGGGTGAAATGGGACCTAGAGAGAGGCCGAACATGTTTGGTTCCCATAACCAGGGCTTCCACTGGACCAAGTCAGCAGGTAGTCATTAGGCTGCTTCACTCCATCTCCTGCGGGTGGTGCTTTGCAGTGTGAGATCAATCAGGACTGCCATTATGGAAGATTTTATTTCTGGTTCCTCAGTCAACTTGGCTTGCATCACAGAGACCTGCCTGAGAGACAATGCTAGCTCACTTCTGGAAGCGGTGGTCCCAGTTTGGATTCTCTAAGGTATACTGCCCATAAGGGAATTGAAGGGGGGGGTGGCTATCTGTTTTAAATCCAAACTGAACTTCACTATGCACTCAATGGAGGCAACCATGTTGTTTGATGCATGTCAGTGCATGGGGATCCAGGTGCATGTTGTAGGATTCTCCTTGTGTACTGGTCTCTGGGGCACGAGAGGGAGTTCCTGCAGGAAATAGACTTCATGGCCAACAGGGTAATGGAATCATCTAAATGGATTATTTTGGGTGATTGCAATGCATGAGTCAGCAATGAATTCTCACACTTTGGGAAGGATTTCCTAAGGCTGATGAATCCACTGGACCTCGTACAAGTAGTTACTTCTGCGACTCACCAACACAGAAGTGCCTTGGATTTGGTTTTCTTCTTGGGGATCGAGACTAATAATACTGAGATTGATCCAGTTGGTTGGTCGGATCACTGCATGGTGATGTTTTCCTTTCGGACACCCCCCCTAGTTCACCCCCTGAGGAGATGATTCATTATTACACTTTAAAGAGGCTTAGACCAGAAGGACTGCAGGCAATAACGAATATCTTTGAGATGTTAGCTGCTTGCTAGATGGACCTGAAGAATGCGGAGAGGGCCTATAATAGGGTCATCATGGGGGCTTTTGATTCCATAGCACCCATCCATGTACAACTCCAGGTCTCACACTTGACATCCCCATGGTTTGATGGGGAGCTCAGGGAGATGAATACTAGGGTCAGAGGTTGAAGTGATGTTGGAGGAGGTCTTGGGCTGAGGAGGACAAACTGGTTTTGAAGCCTGAAAATAGGCATTTGTTTGCCTAGTGCACCCACCCGGTCAAAAAAAACTAAATAAATAAGATCAATTTTCATGACTATTAAAGGGCAATATCACACAAGAAGGCAGCATTCCTGCCCAGGGAGACTGCGGCTGAGAAGAACTGATCATCTCAGCTTTTCCCTGCTGTAGATTACTTATTAAATCCTGCCTGTCTATAGCTGGTAAGAGCAGGTTCATAGGTTCATAGGTGTGTACGAGTTTGAGGGACGAACCCATAGTTGAACTCGCCATCATATCTATTGATGGAATTGATATTCCTTGTCTCCCATAAACAAATCTAATTCGTATTTGAATGAGTCAATACTCTTACTTAAAACTACATGTTGTGACAAGGAGTTCCACATAATTGGAACTCTTTGAGTTACGAATTGTTTCCTACGTGTAGTTTTACAGGTTTAGGCTTGCAGTTTAAGATTATGTGACCTAGTACTTTTAATTGAGGTATATTTTGCTAAACAATTTGTTTCTAAAAGTAAATCATCATTGCAAGATTTGTAGGCCCAACACATGTCCCTCCCTTAGAAACCTATATTTCTGAGAAAATAGTCCCAAACCTCTAAGTCTATTCCCATAGTCTAGGTGTGCTACCTTAGTTATAGACTTAGTCATTCTATTCTGTATCGATTCATAGGTTTTCAAATAACTTATAGTGGTAGGTGTACAAAAAGGGGCCCCATACTCCATATATGATCTCTCCAGTGATGTATACAATGGTATCAGGACCTTGTCTTTTCGACTTTATATATTTTTCAGGATATATCTAAGTATTCCGTGACATTTTTTTGCAGTGACATTTGTATGTTGATCAAATTTCAATTTATTTGTGATGGTCACCCCTAGATCCTTTTCTGAAGTTGTTATTTCAAGTTTTATACCATTAATATGGTAATTCGCAAGAGTGTTATTAGTTCCAAGAGCATCACTTTGCATTTTGCAATGTTAAAGTTTAATTTATGGTCTGTGGCCCACGAGTAAAGATTATTTAGATTATTCTGTAGTAAGTCAACAGATCTAGCATCATTTACAGTTCCACCAAGTTTACTGTCATCTGTGTATTTCTGTAACCAGATACCATTTGCTGCTTGCATACCTGAGATCATGATGTTAAACAATATCGGTCCCAGTACTGACCCCTGTGGAACTCCACTACTAACAATACCCCAATCCGATTTGGATCCTCTTAAGACTACCCTTTGTCTTCTATTATCCAGCCAAGAGTATATCCATCGTATAATTAATGGGTGTATAGCAAATTTTTGAAGCTGTTCAAACAATAGCTTATGCGAAACTGTGTCAAAGGCCTTTTCGTAGTCCAGGAAGATAATGTCAACAGGTAAACCCTCCTCTAAGGCCTTACTAACTGGATCGAAAAAATTTACTAAATTGCTAGTACACAATCTTCCCTGAGTAAAGCCATGCTGTGTAACATCAATATGTCCTGTGTTTTGAAGGGATTGATGGATTCTGTGTTGGAGTAGCCTTTCCACTATTTTACCAATACACAAATTTAGACTGATAGGCCTATAATTCCTTGTTTTACTTTTAGCTCCTTTTTTATAAACTGGAGTTACATGAGCAATTTTCCAGTCTTCAAAAACTGTTCCTTCTTTTAAAGATGTATTAAAAAGCAGAGTTAATATACCTACTAATTCTGTACTTAGTTTTTTTATGAATATGGAAGGAAAGTCATCATAACTAGCAGAGCATGAGGGTTTAGTATTATTTATAACTCTTAATATATCTTCATTCGCAAAATAATTTATCGGTTCTTTCGAATGTAAAATATTTATATTGAAACTCTCTTTGTTTTTGAAGATACTTAGGAAGTATTTATTGAATTCATTAGCCATTTCTTTACTGTCCATAATAAACCTATCCTGGATCAGGAGTGGACCTGCACCAGTCTTGGTTCCTCTCAGGGAACCAATATAATTATAAAACTGTTTCCTTTTATTTCTACAGTCACTTGCTAATTTTAATTCTAAATCCCTTTTAGCTTGTTTAATCTGGTTTTTAGTAGTTTTGGCAAGTCGCTTAAACCTTAACCACGCTTCATTTGTAGGACACTTTTTATACTTATTAAAGGCTTTTTTCTTTTTCCTAATACTTTTTTAATATTATTATTCCACCAAATAGGTATTCTCTACTTCCCATTATCATATTTGTTTCTATAGGGTGCCCAAGTCTTTATACAGTAATTTAGTTTTTGTTTGATATTTTTCCATATATTATCAGAACTTAAACCTTCCAGATCTTTTTGCCAGTTCCATTTCCTTAAGTATTGCTTGATTGACTTGTAATTAGCTTTATAAAAGTTGCCGACTTTTGTATTTCCAGCTGTTTGTATCTCAGCTGCAAAATAATTTCCAGATAATAACTGAATGATCACCATCACCCAGAGGCTCAATTATTTGTGGAGTAGAGTAATGTTTAATATTTGTAATAATAAGATCTAATATGTTTTTCTTCCTAGTAGGTTCTTCTATTAATTGTTCAAGATCATTATGCATAATAAACTGAACTAACCTATGCTCATTTCTATTGTGAGCACTAAGAGTAGGCCAAGCTATGCCCGGAAGATTGAAGTGTCCAAATAAGATGAAATCAGAATTAATATTAATTCCATTCAAAATTGAAAAGAAAGCATCATTTTCCTAAATATCGAGATCCGGCGCTCGATATCCAACCCCAATTATAAGTGAATGTGGCAGGGAGGTAATCTGTACCACTATTATTTCACTATCATTTTGATTGTATTGGTTTAATTCACAATATTGAAAACTATTTTTTAAATATAGTGCCACACCTCCACCCTTTTTAGTATTACAATTTTTAAGTACTACAGAGTATCCTGGTATGTCAGTAGCCCAGTCTCCATCAGTAAACCAGGTCTCAGTCACAGCACATATGTCAATTTCATTTTCAATTAATAATGCTGCACTCAAGCTAAAACATTTCTTTTTCTTTAAACTGCTAGAAATACAGTCTAAACCTCCATGCCAGCAATTATACAAGCATTTGTCAATGCCGAATGTTGTCTTGCTGACATTGGCACTGGTAGTTCAGGAGTTAGAGAGAGATGCATAATAGGAATGGCAGTGAAGTATGGAAGTGACGCCAACCCCACACCACCCTGAAGAGACTGACAGGCACTGAGGTATGCCTTTGGGTGTCAGCCATAATGCTCATGCCATTTCACCTCACCTCACCCTATCCTGCAGAGTCCGACAAGTATTGCGTTCTGCCTTGGGGTCCTCAGGCCTTATGCTCACCCCCTTCCATATGGAAATACGTTGAGATGGGTGCAGTATAGGAGAATGGGGTGAACTTTGGGGCTGAAGAGTGCAAGGCACACTTCGATGCCTGTCAGTGGCTGCAGGGTGGGGATGGGGGTGGAATGGCATGAGCATTAGAACCGACAATCTAAAGTCACACCCCTGGCACTGGTCAGTCTCTACAGGGTGGGACGTGATGGTTAGAAACCCTAACACCTCGGGTGTTTGTTGGTATTTGCACTCCAAATTTTCAACATGGACTTTTTCTCACCCCACCACATGAAAGCATTTGGGACCTCTGATAATGAACAGTGGCACTGTGAATTTGTTAATCTGTCCTGAACGTTGATGACCCACAGTGATCGCATGATTCTGCGCCAGTAGTGCAAAACCACATTTTGGGCAGGATGTGAGGAATTACAACTGTGCTGTTCTTAAGGAGGTGTGCAAAAATGGCAATGTGGAAAATCTGGAGTGGAAATATTAAAAATTCTCTAAGTTCTGAGCGTGCATGGAAACTGTGCAATGCATGCTCATAACACAGTCATTCTGTGGAATTTTCTCACCAAATCTTCAACATAGGCATTTTGGGACCTCCACTCATGAACACTGTCACAGAGATTTTCTTAATCTGTCCCAAACATTGATTTCTCACAGCGACTGCACCATTATGCACCTGATGTGCAAAACCACATTTTGGGCAGCATGTGAAAAATGACAACTGCACTGTTCTTAACGAGGTATGCAAAAATGGCAATGTTGAAAATCTGGACTGAAAATATTAACAATTCTCGAACTTAAGAGTGTGCATGGAAACTGCGTAACGCACGCTCATAAAATCGTTATTTTGTGGAATTTTGTCACCAAATTTTCAATATAGGCATTTTGGGACCTCTGCTCATGAACAATGTCACTGTGATTTTCTTAGTCTTTCCAGAACATTGATTTCACACACCGACCATGCCATTGTGCGCCACATGTGCGAAAACACATTTCAGGCAAGATGTAAAAAATGACAGCTATACTGTTCATAAGGAGGTGTTGTAAAATTGCAATGCTGAAAAAAATCTGGAGTGAAAATATTAAAAATTCTCAAAGTTACGAGCGTGCGTAGGAACTGCGCAACGCACGCTCATAAAACAGTCATTTTTGGGGAATTTTTTCACCAAATTTTCAACATAGGGTTTTTGGGAGCCTACCTCATGGACTGTGATATTGTAATTTTGTTACTCAGTCCTGAAAGGTGGTACCGCGCAGTGATGGCAAAATCACCTTTCGGGACCGAATAACAAAATGACAGTGATGGAGTTCATGATGTGGGGTCCCAAGAACCCTATGTTGAAAATTTGGTGAAAAAATTCCCAAAAATGGCCAAGATGTCCACCTAAGTTGAAAAAACCCTATTTATGCCATTATACAACTTAGCGACATTTCTTCATTTTGCGGTCAGCTTTGAAGAGTGCAGATGTCTTCCCGGTCCACCAAGATCGTCACACCAGGCTTCAGAGGTAAGTATGGGGTGGGGGGTGTGGGGAGGTGGGGTGCGCTAAGGGTGACTGCGGGTTGGGGGAGGGGGCACGAGAGACCGTGAGGGACCGTTTTCTGTTTTTACAGGTTAAAAAAAAAAAAGGCAACGTGGGATGTTTTGAGTATGCTGGGGTGAGCTCCAAGCATGCCAGCACACCTTGGTGTTTCTTTGGGAGGGCTGGAGCTGATGGGGATTGGGCACTCCATCAGCCATGCAGTGTGCTGGGGAGGGGCATGAGCACACTGGGGTGGGCTCTCAGCGTGCTACCTGGCTTTTTGTTTGGGGGAAGGGGAGCTGGAGCTGACTGGGATTGGGCACCCCCGTCAACCACACAGTATGCTTGGGGGAGCAGCATGAGCCGACGGGGATTGGGCTACCTCATTGGCAAATGGACTGGTGAGGGGACATGCCAACAGGGGGATTGGGCACCCCGACATTGGCTGTTATGGGGACTGTGAGAGACGAATGGCTCCGTCATGTTTTATTGAAATGTTACACCAGGCAAGGCATGCCCTGCAATGAGGGGGCCCTCCCTCATTGCAGTGGCTAAAACCTTTTCAAGTTGGTGGTACGCTTTTGCACAGCTGTCATAGACAGCGTGGAATCTAATTCATGCCATGGAGCCCAGCCCCAAAAAGCAGTGACACCACTGGCCACAACACAACTGTGCCTCCAAAACCTGCTATTCCAAAGTTACCGCAACATGTTTCTTGCGCACGCGCAAGACAACATAAAAATAAAGGTGAGGCAAGTTTGATGTTATGGATTTTTTCACACACCCTCAGTGTGTGATGACCATATAAACCTCCTGAGCTTTGCTCTTGAGGCTTATGGATCATCACACACCTCGGGTGTGTGAAAAAAATCCATATCACACACTTACCTATGCATTATTCTCTATATAATAAACCTCATGTTATGCAAGTTGTTTTGCCACAGTAGCACTTTCAGGCCCCTATTTCGGGTATCTCACCCGGCTGCAGATAATTTTTTTTTTTCTTCTGATACTTTGGTAGTTTTATTTGTGTTGTTATTTTCTCATAAAAATATTTTGTGGCAGCCATGCATCTGAAAATGGATGCACTTGTAACAGCCGTGAACCACTTCTCAGTGATATTTGTTGGAGAACAGAAGGCAGAAGCCAGGAATTCTGATGATGAACACAATTACTGGAGTTGTGCACAGTGCCAGTTCTCATTATTTTAAGTGGTGTCTTCAGCAGGATGGAAAATGGCAAATCAGTGATCAGTTTTGTGGCGGGAGAGGTAGTCATTTGAAATCCTAATAGAACACAGAAAGCACAGTGCACATCTGACTAAAGTGTAAAAAAAAAATCCAGCATGACCAGCAACATTAAATTCCCCAGCACTTTGAAAACACTCTGCATCTTCATGCTGCTGAATTTTTATAAGCTTTTTTGCACTTTATTAAAGTGTGCGCTCTACTTTCTGTGTTCTCTTGATCTTTTCTAGCTGCTTCTGAACTGCAGCTCTCACCTCCATGTAGCTTGCATTTTTTCTGTACTTATTCACCATTTGAAATCCTGCCAGCTACAGTATGTTCTCTTGGCTACACTATGGGATTGGCACCTAAAAATGCAGATAGGGTGACCTTTTACATAATGGCATCCCGTTTCTGCTGTTCAGGTTACTGTTTATCTCACTGCTGTGCCACTGCTACGAACTGCACTGTGAATAATAACTCCCGTCAGGCAGAATTGCAGTGCAGCATGATTGAGATGGAAAACCAAGCAGTGAATGGCATGATTTTTATTATAATTGCAACTGTAATTAAATATATACTGTAAGAGGAATCAAAAAAGAAACTCGATTAATTTACTTAAAGCTAGAATTCCACAGCATGTTTCCATCGGAACGGCTGCAGACTGAACAGTGCACTGATTCGGAGAAATGTTTAAAATAAAAAATAAAGCAGTAAACAAACAAGTCACATAACACTTGAGTATTCTGGAGCAAACAAATTTACTCCCCCCCCGCCCCAGTAGGACACATTACTAGCAGAAGACACAAAACTCAGCTGGCAGCATGGAGATGAAACGAGCTGATTGAGCTGAGAGGACTTTTAAATGTCTACGCTTTCCTCTCACTTCATGACTTCCGGTCAGTGTGATGGTCCACTGGACAAAGTTGGTACCTTCATCTATGACCACTCATGAGATTTTAGATGTTACAGTAAGCCATGTGTGAACAAACTGTCTTCTTTAGCATAAGACAAAAACAGTATATTGATGTGTTCCAGTATACTTGATGCTGAAAAAACACCAGAATCCATTAGCTCTTAAATGCATCCCTGGCTGAGATTCAGAGTTGGGTGGATTTGAGTCGACTGAGACTAGTCCTGGACACGACTGAGGTACTGGTGATTGAACCAGGTCAGTAGAGGGGTGTGGAGGTAGCTGTGGGAGGAATTAGATTTTAGCTCTGTTCCTCTAGGCTGTTGGTCTCTGCTAAGGTGAAAAATCTAAGAGTCATTTTAGATGAGTGGCTGACATTCAAAGCTCAGGTGTCAGCTGTTGTCCAGAGTATCTTTTACCATCTCAGGAATATCAGCCAGATTAAGTCTCTTATCCCACCTAAAGGCTTGCCAACAATAGTGCATGCATTTGTAAATTCCAGGTTAGAGTACTGTAAAGTGCTGTACCTCAGGGTTAGTGGAGGTACCCTACGATGCTTGCAGCTAGTGCAGAACACTGCGATCTAGTTACTGACTGGCATTTTGAGGTTTAGCCATGTGACCCCCATCCTGCATGAACTGCACTGGCTGCCTGTAAAGTTAGTTTGCTAACTTAAAAGGCCCTATATGGGCTGGGCCCAGGCTACCTGGCGGAACTTCTGAATACTCTGCAGTCTATTTGCCCCCTCCGCTCCTCTGAGGTGGGTCTCATCTCCATGCTCAAGGCACAGCTTAGATCCTCTGAAGATTGTGCCTTTGAGGTTGTCAGCCCCATACTATGGAACACCATCCATGGGGTACTGAGGGAGGCCCCCTCAATGAAGGCCTTTAAAAGGGATCTGAAGGTGTACCTTCCAGGCAAGCTTTTGGTGACACTTGAAGCTCCCATTTGTACCTTAGTCACTATGGCTGCTGCTTTCTTTCCTTTTACTGTTTCTTTTTATTTGGTTTATTTTATATTACTTGTTTTTATTGTAATGTATTCTAGTATTTATACTGACAAGGTTAAGTAAGATTTTATGGGTGTTTATCTTAATTACATGTTATATTCTATTATTATTTTATGATACTTGCTATGTTGTGTACGGTGCCCTAAGCCTCCACAGAAGGGCACCTCAGAAATAAAAACAACTACTACTACTATTCAAGCGTTTAGGTGATATGAAATGGGCTGACCTAAAATATGCAATTTTTCTTCAAGTGTGAGGGGGCAGGACCATAACTCATGAGTGACAGAGCCATGAGTGAGTTATGAAAGTCCTGTCCACTCACAAGTGATGATAAATTACCTATTCTGAGTCAGGTTGTTGTATTATAGGGGGCAGTCATGCCCCTATAGTTAGAATTGAGTAGCATGTTTAACGTTAAACCTCAAATTTTGCACTTCAATAACTTTGCAGCCGATCAATGGGTTTGCATAACATTTGGCATGCACTGTTCTGTGTGAACTGTGAGCCCCCTTGGCCTGGTGTCTAGTGGAACCCCTAACTCCCTGATCACCATCCCACAAAATAAAATATATATTCCCTAGTGTCTAGTGGCACCCAGCACCCTCCAATCGCAATCCTCATAATTTTTATTTTTGTCCCTGTTGTCTTGTGGCACCCCCACCCCACCCTCTGATCGCCATCGCCCTTATTTTTATGTAATTCCCTGTTTTTCATTTACAGTTATATAATCTGACACTGGGATGCCCATCCCCACTGTCAGATGCCCCCCTCCCCCGCAACCCGTTGCTTTATTAAATGTAGCTGACACCGGGGTGCCTAATCCCCATGTCAGCATACAGAGGGCCCCCCAGCAGTGCAGGACACTGAGGAGCCCGCCCCCAGTTTCCCAAGATGGTTTCTTAATGTTATTGGTTCCTGCAATAGAAAAACTGTCCCAAGATGTCTTTTTTTTTAAAACCTGAAACAAAGAAAGCAGTCCCTCGTCATTGCCGCTAACCCCCTACCCGCATCCCGACCCTCCCACTGAGCACTCAACCCCCCTTACCTTACACTTACCAGCCAAAGTAGAATTATGTCATCTTCTGTGGACTGAGACACATCTGCACTCTTCAAAGCTGAACCGTGAACTGAGGAATAAAGGTAAGTGCCGTATTATGTATTTCAATGGCATTTTGAACTTATGTTCATATCTTTGCCATTTTTAGGAATTTTGTCACCATATTTTCAACATGCCTTTTTAGGACCCCACTCCACCTCATGAACACTGGCAGTGTCATTTCATTAATTAGGCCTGGAAGGTGATTTTTCAGTTGTTGTGTGAAATCACCTTTCGGGACTGAATAACTAAATTCACCACCAGAGTTCATGAGGTGTGCTCTCAAAAAGACCATGTTGAAAATTTGGCGAAACAAAATGGCAGAGCTATGAGCGTTTGTTGACATTTTTCTACACACACACATATCTTTGGTAATTTTCAATATTTTGACTCCAAATTTTCAAGTCATTTTTTCAACCACCTTATGAACAGTACAGCTGTCATTTTTCACATCCTGTCTGAAATATGTTTTCTCACCTGTGGCACAGAATGGCATTTTGGCACAGATTTGAACATTTTCATCTATGGGGTTTATGAGGTGGACTCATAGGCAGACTATGTTGAAAATCTGGGGTTAAAATATGAAAAAAATGCCAAAGTTATGACCATTCATTGCAATTTCTCTACGCCCGCTCATAACTTTGGAAATATTAAATATTTTGACCACAGATTTTCAATATAACCTTTTTATTACCCTGTCTCATGTATATCACAGATGCCATTTTTCAAATTTTGCCCAAAATGTGCTTTCACATCTGTGGTGTGGAATGACATTTCAATTGCACAGAATTATGTTTTGGCAGGGATTAAAAAATGTTCTGTACCGGGTACATGAGGTGGGGTAATAAGATGGCTATGCTGACAATTTGGTCACTGTTGTCCTATAAATGGAAGCGCAGGGCCCAGAGTGCCCCTGAACTTCCACAGTAAAATAAGGTTACTATTATGCTATCTCAAAAAGTAAGGAAATCTGAGCTCATAAAATCTACACATTTGACATTATTTACAGATGGAATGGGGTGAGTGTTAGGCTTGAGAAGCCCAAGACACATCCCACACCTGCTGTCCTGGTTTGGGAGGCTGGGGTGTTAGGGAAACTTTAGCGCCTCATTTCTCAACTTTTGTCACTTTGACCCTAACTGGAGCATTAACAAAGTTTTTTGCAACTTATATTTCATATATACAACAGCAGTTTACATGTTACAACTTTTAAATCTGCAATTTGTTTAAAGATTGTGCTGTTTTCTTTGATTTTAACAGCTGGTTTCAGTGTTGTGCTAGGAATTATGACGGCATCAGCATTGTGAAAGCTGCTGTCTGACTGGATTAGTATTCCACTGTGATGACAGTAACTTTCAACACATCTATTATGACAAAATTACCACCACATTTTTGATGTGTTGCTGTTACTGATGTCATTATCCAAGATATTTTTTGTCTCATCATTTTTACCCTCACCCCTGCTGTATATACTTTAATATAAATTGCCAGCCCCCCACCCCACCCCATGGCGCAGCCAATTGAAGAATGCATTATCAACTCGGGAAATGTATGCTGAATAATCATTTATTGGTATACCATGGTTTGCTTCAGCCCACAATTTGTGGATACAAAGGACAGCATATTTACTTCTAAAGTCTAACCAATCTGCATGTACGATATTGGTATTAGTGCCTGCTAAATTCCAGCTTAATAAAATCATCAACCTGCTAGTTCCCATTCATCTGAGCTCATCTTCCCTTTATGCATTGATGTTTTTCATTATTTCTCTTTGACTATTTCCTGTCACTAGTGAGGGAGCAGTGTTGATTCCTTACATCTCAAATCTACTATTCAGTGAAACAGGACTAGTTCTTATAGACTCTATTACAGAAGTAAATGAATTGTCCTAGCATTATATTGGTTCATAGTCATTATGGTCATTTGACAGCTATTTTTCTGTACTCCCTACCATAAGTTGTTCGTATCCACAGTAGAAAAACCTAATTGGTTGAACTTTTCACTTGCATTAAAAAATCTGCATAGCAAGGACCTGGTCTATCATTTACTTTTTATCATGGCCAATACCATTATATCCATCCTGTCCCCTTACATAGCTGATTCTTTTTTTGGCCGAGTTAAATACCATTAAGTTCTTTAAAAGTGTAATCAATGATCTGCTTAGTGAGTAATGTGTTTCTGTTTGTGTTGTTGGCATCTGATGAACTGAGAGGGCTACACTTTCCTTATTACCATGCTCCTGACCTTTGGTTGTAATTTCAGTGCCTTAATTGTGGTGTTTTGTGTCTATGAACTGTATTAGTCTCTCAACTGCAAAATCAGCATAGTACTCAAATCATCCTTTAACAGAGGGGTTAAGCAATCTTGGGTAACCTATAGTCAGATTCAGTTGAACTATGTCTTGTGTCTTGTTCCAAATTTGCTTAGCTACCTTCGTGTTTTTGTATATAATCAAGACCTGTCCCTTTTTTTGGCCTACAGCAGCTGGCATTCCCATAGGGGTCTTCAAATCAAGAACTAATTAGACCCAACCCTGCTTAGCTTCTAAGATCAGTCAAGATCGGGCACATTCAGAGTGATATGACCATCAATGTTTCCACCAGTATTGTATTCCCCCACCACCACCAATGGGACATGGGCTAAGATGGGAGAACTTCCTGGTCAAGCAGAGACCCCCAGACCCAGCCAATATACTGATAACTAGAAAACTGAATCAGAGACAGACAGGTTTATCCCAATTTAACTGGTCTGTCCTCACCTGGAGTGCTGTGTGTAGGTTTGGAGTCCACCTCTAAAGAAAGACAGGAACAGAGTGGAGGAAGTAGAGGAAGGTACCATAGGAGATCCACAGAGAGCAGGAAAAAGTAGTACGTAGCAGTAGTGAAAGCATTCATTTTTAGGCAGAATAAACTACTTAAGACCTGAAGGACCTATTTACAAGGTTGTCCAGGCTTCAATTATTTGTTACATTTATAAGTTTTGATTAGTACACCAGTCATTTACTTTCTAACAAAGGAAACTCTTATATTAGTGCAAATAAAATTGTCATAATCTAGTTAGTCCACACACTACCATATTCAATAAACCTGTTTCTGTATTGGTACTATATTCCCACACATCTCTTAGCTAAACAACATGCCACCTAACAATAAATATAGTAAGATATAATTTACACACAGTATAGCTCATATAGGAACTCATCACAAAAAATGCAGGGTACTGTTAAGCCAGCCACGATGCAGTGCAGTAACTTGCAACAAATGACATGTCACAAAATACTGCACAGCAAAAGGATTTAATTGCCACTGAACTACATTTTTCCCTGCGGCATACTACAGCATTTTGTGATATACTGCAGTATTATTGAGCTATGAATGAGCTTGAAACATCCAGCAGACTTGGGTTTGAGTCCCACAATCTCCTCTTGCATAATGTATAACCCTGAGCAAGTCACTTAACCTCCCCAGTGCTCCTGGGTCAGCCCTGTAAACAAGCCTTGAACGTAGTGGGACTTTTCCACCTACCAAAGATTTATCGTGTTGCATACTGGCTGGAGCCGCTGTATATATATTAACAATGATAATATTTCTCCCCTCTGAAATTTAATATTTGGGAAGTGCCAAAAAAGCTAATTGCTTATCTATTCAAAACATGTACATTTCTCAGCAATGTCTGAGTTTATAGCAAGCCTGAAACTATTTTTTCTTACTACCTGTTTTTTCTTGTTTACGTATGTCTGGGTGGATTTTATTCCATGTGGTTGCAATCTGATAGTCTACTATTATCTGGCCACAGTTCTTTTTTTATCTTTGGGATCCTCATTCTTCTTGTACATGTTTCTCTCAACTTTAAATGATTGTCCATCAGGATTCCCAGATATTTATATTCTCAGGTATTCTTTAGCTGCTTCCCATCCATGTTTTTTAGTTTTAATTCATGTTCATTTTCTTTCTTGTATTTTTCAGAGCAACATATCATTGCCGAGTGTTTTTTTTCTGACTTAAAACCAGTCTTGAAAGCCCAAACCAGTTTTCCTTCAGACTGAAATCTAACTGCAGTTTTTTCCTTCATTTTTTTATCTATTTTTGTCAGGTTCCAAGTGAAAAGGGCACACGCAAAAGGGTGGATACAAAAAGGCAACAGCAAAACAGTGTGGACTCAAAGAGTGACGGAAAATAACAGCAATCGGTGGAAGCATGGATACCGGGGCATCAGGTGGCTCTTCGGAGTTGGGGTGGGGAGGATGTTGTGGGCATTTGATGATGGCGTGCATCAGCACACCGTCTGTCTGGACATCAGTCCTCTGTGCCAACACCCTAGGGGAGGAGGGACCAAGGGAAGAAAAGCGGAAAAACACCTGCTTGGGCCAGGATGATGAATGATCCCAGCCCCTATCACCTACCCACAGGCAGACCCCACTGTGCAGGCTCTCCGGAGGAAAGAGGTGCAAGGTAGGGGGACAACAGAGTAAGCCTGGCACTCTAAGGGCAGATGCCGTGGGAGGGATTACGGGGGATTGATCGGTCCGAAGGACAAGCAGGCAGTAGGAGGGGATAAAAAAGAAAGTAAAAATAAATAAATAAATAAATAAATAAATAAAACTGGTCCCAAAATGGAGCCCAGGAGAACTCCCTTCCATAAATTTCCTATAGATGTGATGCAGTTTTTCACAACATAGGATCAACTCCTACAGGGTGCTTAGAAATTCTTGAATGAAGGCTGTCCATGCTACCCGAACCCCTCAGTTTTAAAGCCAACCTCCAGAACAACCTTAATTCTCCAGCCAAATTCTGCAAGGTGATTCATTCCTTTTTTGCCCCTCTAACCAGTCCACTCCCCTAGTCCTCATGGTTAATGGTTCACCAGTCTCTGATCTTCCCTCTGTAGCTGCTCATTTCAATTAGTTTTTTTACTACTTGCTCTCTCTCCTCTCCCCCACCTAGCCCTTCTGCTTTTTCTCATGCTCCAGCCTCCTCCCTGCACCCCCCCCCCAGGTTTTCATTTGGCCCTCCTCTCACCTTTCAAGTCTGGTTTCCAGCAGCACCATTCCACTGTCTCATCCCTGCTGCCTGCCAGGGAATTCATTCTTACTGGGATGGATCAGGGGCACATCACTGCAGCCATTTTTATTGATTTGGCCAAAGCCTTTGACTTGGTTGCCATCCATTCCTCCTAGACAGGCTGAACCCTGCTGACCTCCAGGCTCCCACTCATCAGTCAGTACAGGTAGAAGGCATTCTGTCACCTGCCTTACCCATCTAGGCTGGTGTCCCGCAGGGCTTCTTTCCAGGTCCTGTCCTCTTTTCTATTTTCTTGAATGACCTCCCCTCTGCCTGTGCCAATTTGCATATCCACATGTATGCAGATGATGGAGTTATCTACAGTATATCTCTGGTCCTTCAACTGTAACGTGAAAGGTTTGCTACAGCAAGACTTCCACAACATCCTGCAGTGGTTCCACGCCAACCAGCTCCAGGTCAACAGTAAAGGAACAGTGTCCATGACCATCACCATCACCCAGAAATTGACGAGGTTCTCCCCCATCTCTGCCTTTTCCTTCCTGGATGGTCCCCCACTTGAACTTATTTCTTCAAGTATCTCAGAGTGTGGCTAGATAGTAAGCTTGACTTTTCTACACACACTGATGCCATCCATTCTAAGCTCCACCCCAAACTTGGTGCCCTGTACTGCAACAAAGACTGCTTGTTTCCTCATGTCTTCCAGGAGCCTGATACCTAAATGGTGCTTCAGGTTTTCAACTATGCAGATGTGGTCTATGGTGCTGCTCCCTCCTCTTTCCTTGCCAGACTGGACACCATCTGCAATGCCTTTTGTTGCTTTGCTACCAAACTCCCCCCCCCCATACTCACCACTGTTCCCTCAACTCCTCTCTATTCATCCAAACTCTCCCTTCATACTCACCACTGTTCCCTCAACTCCTCCCTATCCATCCTCCTCCTACCTTCACATCATCAATTCCACTGTGCCGCCTTCATCTCCAAATTCTGGTTTGAAACCCTGCCCTCTTAACTGTCCTCACTCCTCTCTCCTGTTCCCTCTGCCTCATACTCTCTCCACTCCAGTGATTCTCACACCTTCTCCCTTCCCCAACCACACCCCTCTGCTGGCCAATCAATCTTCTCCTATCTCCTTCCCTCCCTCTGGAATCTACTCCCCTCTTCTCTCTATCCCTCTCCCTCCCCTTTCTCTTTTAAGCACCAGCAAAAATTTCATCCCGCTCCTTCCCGCTTTCATCATTCCCCTACCTGATCCTTCCTTTCTGACTAAGATAAATTGTTTATCTGATCTTATTTACTTGTTTTACTATTTTAAATCATATTGTTTTTATTTTAGTTTGTACCAATCATTAATACTGTGTATGCTTTTATGCTTGTATTTCCTGTTCCCTCTCCCCTGGGTCATACCTGGAAACAAGCCTTAGCTCAGTGTGCCTCTCCCGGTTACCAATTTTCAAATAAATATGATCTAAACTACTGAACTACATTTTGTGCTGCTCCTATATTCATCAGTTTGTCTAACATAATAGTATGCTTGAACAAATCCTTTGAGAGATCAATGAACACTGAACCCATGGAGTCCCCCATCTAATGTTCCCACTACCAGACTTGTACACTCCATGAGTATGGTGCATGTCAAACTCCCTTTCTAAACCCTGCCTGGTACTCAGATAAAACTGAATATGTCTTTAAATAAGTGTGCGACTGTCTGCATACAATTCTTTTGTGCAACTTAGATATTATAGACAGCAGTGCTACTGGTCTATAATTAGACAGATTATTTCCATCCCCCGCCCCTTTAAATATTGAGATATTTGGCACATGCCCATGTACTGTTAAATATACCGTCCTGTAAACTCCTGTTAAATAGGCCTATTAGCACAGGAGAGATGAAGGATGCTGTCATTTAAAAGAAATCTCTTCAACCTGATAAGAACCTGGCGATTTTTTTATATTTAGATTATTTAATTCCTTTAGTAGTTCTTTGCATTTTTTTAATACAATTTAGGCCTCTCAGATTAAACTTGGTCTGTTCGCACCTGCATCAGATTTGCTTCTTGTCTCCCTCCTGTAAGAATATTAAGAATCTTAACATCTGGCAAAGTACAGAAGTATGCGTTTGAAATGTTTACTGTGTAAGCCCCCCTTCCCATGTCTAGGGGTTATGCTTCATGGTTACTGTTTGAGAGAGGGCACTCCACAACCAGAGAAAAAACAGTCCAAGAAATAAATGGTTCATACCTGGGTTATAGTGGTGCCACCACAGCAGACAACGTCGGAGGATGCAGCAGGTTGGTGCAGAAAAAGTTTTCTCATTGAGCTGGGGGAGTAAGCTGGTTAGCTCATTAACAGCTGCTGAAAATAAGTCCAATGTCCAAGCACAGCTAACAAAGTAAAATTGAACTCATTTAATTAATAAAAGGGGAGTCACACTCCATAGAGCAGTGGGAACATTTCAATCAGGACAATTCTTACAGGGCGGAAAACTCCATTTCTTTCAGTGCAGACCCAAGGATCTTTACAGCACAAAATGTAACATTTCAGGGATCTGCAACTCCCTCCTGATGATTGCTACAGCACAAAATCTCCCTACAACACTCCAGCCTCTACACTCCTGCACTACACTTCACAGTCCTCATAGCTGACAGGTCCACTGCAAATGTGCCAGGGGTGCTTCCCTCACTGGCCTGGGTGTCCCGATGACAACTCATTCTGGGGACGGCGACCCAATGGCAACAGTGCCCCACACATATACCAGCTTCTGAAGGCCTAAAGGCCTAGGGAACACTCTCATGGAGCCACTCCTTCCTCTCTTTGGCCAGACCTCCTACTCCGCTGGACACAGGCTTAAACCCGGGGACCCAGAGGCAGGCTGCCAAAACTGACTCCCACAGTGCAAGCTCTCACTACTGCACCACGCCCGACTGTGGCAACCAGCGGACTCCTTATTGGGACTCCTCCTGATTCCTGGGGGTCAGGAGGCAGGCTGACCACTTTCCACCAGGCCCCAGATCCCATCTCCTGCCTGGAAGGTCCCACATTACTGGCCTGGAGCAGCCCCAACTTCCAACTGCATCCACTTCCCTGATGAGGCTGAAATGGACAGGGTGGTGGACTGGGATGGCAATTGCCCCACCCCGGCACTGAACCTCAGCCCTGCAGGTGAAACTATTGGCACTTTGGCCCGGGAGCCCTACCGCCTACTACCAGGCCTCCTGGAACTCTCCAAAACATGCCAAAACCACCCCTTTTAAAGGACTGCCAGCCTCCAGCTCCACCCACCTGCAGGCAGAACCAAACTCCAGACAGCCCAAAGTTAAAGGGCCCTAACTAGTAAGCTCCCAAAGGGGGATTACATTCTCCGCCCCACCTCCCTTTAGACCATTCACCTCCTGGTGAACAACTCAGCAGCTGCCCAGAAGGCCCAACCCTGGGGAGGATATGCACACTCTCCAGCCCCAGAGCAGGCCCTGGTCAATACTGCTGCACCGCTGTGATGGGGGTACCCACATAAACCTAAAGGGTCAAACCCAATTAATCAACACCCCAATAAGCCACAACTATACAGGACCTGGTGACCCACCCACCCACCATACCCAGAATACCAATCTGAGTACAGGGGCAGCACCCTGAGCCCTCCCAAAACTCTCACACTAACTACCAATGTGATACTGCCACCATCAGGCCAACCAGGGCATAGCTATTGCCCACATCAATCCATCAATCAATCAATCACTTTATTTAACCAGGCATAAACACCATTGAGCAAGCTCATTTTCAAGGTGGTCCTGGGCATAAATACAATACAGTACACTTCATAAGATAACAATTAAGGTGGACAACGGTGCAAAAAAAAAAAGGAAAAACATTGTGAAGGTGCCGGTCAATATGGGCCTATACATAGCGGTCAACATAATTAACATGCAAAGGTACATAATGATAAGCTTTACTGAAATGAGAAGAGACAACAATCCCATATAGTCTCCAATGAGTAGAGCTCATACCTAAATGATAAAAATAAGGAGGTGTTAAGGAATAGAGTAGAAATTGGGGTGAAAGAGTAGGCAGCCAAAGGAGGCCAGAATAGGTAAAAAGTAGAGAATAGGCAGGGTCATCTTGGATTAAGGGAACTAGGCTTGTAGGTCCTAGGTTTCTGTTGTTAGGAATGTGGGGTGGATGAGATACTTAGGCGCAGGAGTTGAGAGTGGCACCCGAGGCTTAGGGGTCATTGGCATCTGAAACAGTTGCATGATTCCTTCAGATAATCCGTTAATAGAGCTTTGAATGTCAAAGTGCTTGGAAGTGAGGATAATTTTAATGAGTCTTGCATAGTGTTCCAAAGTGATTGAAGTGAGAAGTTGATTGCTGCTGAGCCAAGGGTAGTTTTCACTCTAGGAATCTGGAAGCAGATTAAGGAGAAGCGTCTCAGGCCATAGGAACCTTTAGCCCATTTGAAGATGTTTGAGATGTATGCAGGGAGGTTATCAGATAATGCTCTAAAAAACCAGAGTAGAGCATTCCTTTTTCTTCTAGTTGAGAGTGAGGTCCATCCCGGAGCCTGGTATAGATGACAGTGATGTGTACTACGGGGTAGATTTAAGCTAAATCTTAAAGTCCGGTGGTAAAAGGTGTCCAGTTTGTTTAGCATCGTTGATGGGCAATGACTGTAAAGGAAGTCAGCATAGTCCAGTATAGGTAGGAATGTAGTTTGTACTTGTCTCATTCTGGCTTCTAACGTGAGTAGGTGTTTAATGCGATAAAATAAACCTAATCACTGTCTTAGTTTCTTCAAGGTTTCATTTAAGTGGCACAGAAAGTTGAGCTTGTTATCCAGCCAGAACCCTAGGTATTTAAAGGTATCAACTACTTCAAGGGGTTCATCTAAGAGTGTTCGGATCTGTGTGGTATGTGGACATCCGGAAGTAGACTTTGGTGAGAGAATCATTGCTTTAGTCTTTTTGGTGTTGAGGAGGAGCTTATGAGTGAGAAGGTTGTATTGGAGGGTGACGGAGTCTTTCTGTAAGTACTCATGGGCCAGATCCAAGGATGAATTTGTGGTATAGAGTACAGTATCATCTGCGAATAAGTGCACATTTGCTGTGCTCAGCTGCAAGTCCAGATTATTGATGTATATTGCAAAGAGGATAGGGCCCAGGATGGATCCTTGTGGGACTCCTCGTAACAAGGATTTTTGTGGGGACAGATCTCCTATGGCTTTGACACATAATCTCACCCACTCATACAACATAGCTTTTAACACAGCACCAAAAACAGGAATGCAACAACAACTTAAAATAGGCCATTTGATACATTTTTTCCCCAAACATGACACCGCAGGCACACCTCACTCACACATAGCCACCCTCCCATTCACCAAACATACAAACACCTCTCAGCATTCCACACAGGCTTACATTCTCGCAGTCACACAATCTAGATTAATAACTGGTGCCCACAATGATTTTAGGCACAAATTTCAAGTGTTCATAACAGTCCAAATTTTGAAGTCCAAAAGTGTAGTTAATGCAATCCACTACACTTCAAAGCAAACCCCCAACAGTGGAACGAACAAACAAACATTTTAACAGTACATTAACGGGATCAACAATTACTGCAAACCTGAACAGAGGTGACCCAGGCTCCCTCAAACAGTAGAGTCAGTCCATAATAAAGTTCGAACAGGCTTTTCCAATCCTGAGAGGGTGAGAGAGATCCACATTCTGCACCTAGGGTTGGTCAGATACAAAATACAGCTTGGGATCTAGCTTGGTAGTGAATCTTTACCAGCGATGTAATATTTACTGTTTTGCCCATCTGCATCCTGCACCATTGCAAATGTTTTGAATAAGATCACTCCCATCCACACAGCAGTGATACACAGCTTCTTGGCTCGGTCGACGGCTTGGTGATGCCTGCGTTCAGGGTTGGTGGGGTCCACTTGGTTATGCTGTTTGACTTTATCCAGGGCCCCCTGAAACACCCAGTCATCACATTTCTCCTGTAATATGTCCTATACATGTTCACATAAATAGAAGTCGGTCTCCCCTGGATGTTCTTTTCTGATGTGCCGCCTGACCCACTGTTCCACTTGGGACCAATCAGGGATACTCCTGCTACTGTGCTACTGTTTGTTGGTGTAGTCCCCTTTCCATGCCAACTCCCAGACATGTAAAGGTGGTACCAGGGATCAGAAGGCCTCAAAGAATCCATATTCCGTCTCTGTTGATACACTTGGGCTAAGCGAGAGACAGTGTCAGGATAGTGCAGGCTGGGGAACCTATAAGGCCTGGGTATGTCCCTTTCACACAGCTGATCCTCAAAAACCAAGGACACAAGAGTAGCACTGGGAGCAGTGGGCACAGCGTCAACCCCTTCCACACACTCCCCCTGAAGACTAGCTCCCCTTGTATGTTATTGTTGTTTACCCTGCCTATTCTGACCTTCTGTAAGGTGCCCAGAGCCCCTGGGATTGGGCGCCATATAAATAAAGTTTACCTTACCTACCTCTCAGATAGAACCTCTTTGACTGCCACATCTGGCTGCTTTTCCTCCAGGGCCATAGAGAGGGTACAGGGATGGTCTTCATGATCCCTGCTGCCATGGGGGGGCAACATCTGACACAGGATACCCTACTGAATCTGGCTCCTTAGCCCACCCATGGCTTCTCCCTCTGCCATGGGGAAGGGCAGGGCCCCATGGAGGGGAAGGGCTGAGCAGACATCTAGTGCCCTTCTCCTCAGGGGTCACCTTATTCACTGCCTGCTCCATATCTTCCCAGTTCTCCAAGCTGGAAGCATGAGTATTCAGCTGCACAGACATGGGAGGCCACTCCCAGGATGGCACAAAAGGTGTAGAGGGCTGATACAGTGGAGGAGCTGCACTGCAGGAGCAGTTAAAGCAGACTGGCAAGCTCTTGATATCAGCTCCAGTACGATTACAAATCGCACAATGGTCTCTCTCATTCCTCTTCTCAACCAATTCCCCTAGCCACAACAGGAGAGAAAATGGCACAGACACCTCCTTACCAGTTTTCTGAGAAGCTCCAGCCATGATGAAAATTAGACACTCTGATAGCACTACATTCAGCAGGTGTCCAATGCACAGTCTCTGCCTCACAGTCTCTCCCAAATTGGGGCTCCTGCCAACACAGCACATCAGGCTCCTCCATGCCTCCCACTGCCTCCTCCAATCAAACTGCAGCTCCAGAGGCAGTGACGTGGTGAAACATGTGCAGAAGAGCTAAAGGTGAAAAAACTGGGACCAAGATGGTGGCTCGCTGATTCATTCAGTCCAAACAGATAACTAGCTCAAAGCAGCAAATCTCAACCCCCCCAAGCTGCACCCCAAAATCATATCCCGGATGATCCCCCATGTTGTAAGACCCCTGACCCCTGTCTAGAATATGCCTGATGGTAACTATCAGGGAGGAGGCACTCCACGACCAGAGAAAACACAGTCCAAGGAATAAATAGTTCATACCTGGATTATTATGGTGACACAGCAGCAGGCAACATTGGAGGGTGCAGCAGGCTGGTGCAGGAAACGTTTTCTCAGGGAGCTGGGAGGAACAAGCTGGTTAGCTCAGCAACAATTGCTGAAAATAAGTCCAATGTCCAGGCGCAGTTAACAAAAGTAAAATTGAATTTATTTAATTAATAAAAGCAGGGTCACACTCCATGGAGCAGTGGGAACAGTTCAACCAGGACAATTCTTACAGAGAGGAAAACCCCATTTCTTTCACTGCAGACCGAAGGATCTTTATAGCACAAACGGCCTCTACACTCCTGCACTAAACTTTGCAGTCCTTATAGCTGACAGCTCCACTGTGAACATGTGAGGGGTGCTTCCCTCACCAGCCTGGGTGTCCCAGTGACAATTTATTCTGGGGATGGTAACCCCACAGCAACAGTGCCCCGTACATACTCCAGCTTCTGAAAGCCTAAAGGCCTAGGGTTACGCTCTCATAGAGGCACTCCTTCCTGTCTTCAGCCAGACCTCCTACTCCTCAGGACACAGGCTTAACTCGAGGACTCAGATGCAGGCTGCCACCACTGCCTCCCACATCACAGGCTCTCACCACTGCACCATGCCTGACCTGTGGCACCCAGCGGACTCCTTACTGGGTCTCCTCCCATGGCCTATCCTGGTGCTGGGGGGTCACAAAACAGGCTGACCACTTTCCACCGGGCCCCAGTTTCCATCTCCTAACCAAAAGATCCCACATTACCAGCCCAGAGTAGCCCCGACTTCTGATTGCATCCACTCCCCTGATGAGACCGAAATGGACAGGGCAGTGGACCAGGAAGGCAATCGCCCCACCCCAGCACTGAACCTTGGCCCTGCAGCTGAAACTGTTGGTACTTCGGCCTGGGAGCCCTACCTCCCTCTCAAGGACCTCCTGGAACTCTCCAAAACATGCCAAAACCACCCATATTAAAGGACTGCCAGCACCCAGCTCCACCCGCCTGCAGGAGGAACCGAACACCAGACAGCCCAAAATTAAAGGGCCCTAACTAGTAAGTTCCCATAGAAGGCTTACAGCTGTTATAGGATTTTGTTCTAATCTAGCTTCCTTATTTAACTGCTTGACTTGGTGCTGCTGCTGTAGGTGTCACAACTTTATTTTTTTTATATTTGTATTCTTTCTCCCCTGAGCTCATGACTGGCCCCCTTCAGTCCTCCGCCCTGCTCAGCCCTGTCAGCTGACTTCCTTAGGACTTGCCTCACTCCTTGTTCCCCTATGGATGACCCTCCCCATAAGAAGGACTGTGCAGGGGCCACCTCTTACCCCCAAACAGAGTTGAGCTTTGGAACATAGAAACATAGAAACATAGAATTTGATGGCAGATAAGGACCGCTTGGCCCACCCAGTCTGCCCATTTCCCTACCTACTGGATAAGCTGCAGATCCTAGTTAACCAGCAGCCTACTTCTTCCTACCCCCAACCCCTAGAATTGCCTTATGACTGTCCCATGCATGCTTGAATTCCACCACTGTTTTTGACTCCACAACCTCCTCCAGGCAGCTTTCCATGCATCCACAACCCTCTCTGTGAAAAAATACTTCCTTAAATTACCTCTGAGCCCTTCCCCCATCTTCAAATTGTGCCCTCTTGTTCTTGCACACCTCTTTTTTTGAAAGATGCTACCCTCTTGGACTTTGATGATTCCCTTGAGGTACTTGAACATTTCTATCATGTCCCCCTCTCCCTCCTTTCCTCGAGGCTATACATATTAAGCTCCTTAAGTCTCTCTTCATATGTCTTCCGGTGCAGACCCTGCACCATTTTAGTTGCCCTCCTCTGGACAGCTTCCATCCTGTCTATGTCTTTGTGGAGATTGGGTCTCCAGAACTGCGCACAGTACTCCAGATGGGGTCTGACCAGCTGTCTGTACAGAGGGATAATAACTTCCTGTTTTCTACTGGTGATGCCTCTCCCTATGTATCCCAGTATCCCCCCAGCCCTCCTTGCTACCCTCTCACATTGCTTGCCCACCTTTAGGTCATCTGATATGACTACCCCCAGGTCCCTTTCCATTTTTGTTGTTGTTAGTATCTCTCCCCATTGTGTACTCTTCCCCTGGGTTTTTGTTTCCCAGGTGCATTACCTTGCACTTCTTAGCATTGAATCTAAGCTGCCATACATTTGACCATTCCTCTAACCTTGCCAAGTCCCTTCTCATCCTTTCCACCCACCCTGTGCATCAACTCTGTTGCAGATCTTTGTGTCATCTGCAAGAGACATACTTTCCTTCAGTCCTTCTGCAATGTAACATAAAGACATTGAAGAGGACTAGTCCTAACCGAACCTGCGGTACCCACTAGTAACCCTCCTTTCTTCTGAGTGGACTCCATTTACTATTACTCTCGTGTCCTATTCTCCAGCCAATCCTTTACCCAGGCTGTCATCTTGGGACCCAGTCCCAGGCTGGCTAACTTGTATATTAATCTTTTGTGTGGGACTGTGTCAAATGCTTTGCTAAAGTCTAGGTAGGCCATGTCCAGCCCTCCCTGATCTACTACTTTGGTCACCCAGTCAAAGAAATCTATCAGATTCATCTGGCATGACCTTCCCGCTGTGAATCCATGCTGCCTAGGGTCCTGTGCCCCACTGGCCTCTAGATACTCGACAATTCTTTCCTTTAGAAGTGATTCCATCATTTTCCCTATCACTGAGGTTAAACTAACAGGTCTGTAGTTTCCTGCTTCTGCCTTGCTCCCACTTTTGTGAAGGGGAATCCATCTGCCCTCCTCCAGTCCTCGGGTACCACCCCATCCTCCATGATTTGTTAAAGGGTAGTCAGTGGTGTCACTAGTTCTACCCTTAGCTCTTTTAAATTCTGGGATGAATCCCATCAGGCCCCATTGCTTTGTCCACTTTCAGTTTTAGGTTCTTTCAGAACCCTTTCTTCTGTAAATGGGCTGGTATCAACTTCTGTATCCAGAGTGTTTCTACTGTTTGTTTTATGTACCTCCCCTCTTCATTTGTAAATACTGAGCAAAAATATTTGTTTAGTATCTCTGCCTTTCACAGTCTCCCTCTGCCCACCCTCCCTCCCTTTTTAAGCCTCACTATCCACTCCTTGGTCTTCCTTCGCTCCTGATGTGCACCTATAAAGGTTTTTATCCCCCTTCTTAACTAGGTTGGCTATCTTTTCCTCGGTTTGGGCCTTTGCTGTTCTGACTGTCTTCCCAGCCTCCTTTTGCTTTAACTGATACAGTTCTCTGTCCTGCTCCTTCTGCGATTCCTTGTACTTCCTGAATGCTTTCTTTTCTCTTGAACCTTCACTGCCACTTCCTTCGAGAACCATAGTGGTTTCTTACATTGTTTTGTTTTGTTTATTTGCTTCACACAAAGGCTTGTTACCTCTGTGATGGCAGTTTTTATTATTCCCCATTGTTCTTCCACCCCTCCTTCCTGCCCATTTGCTAGTGCATTCCTTAGGCACTCACCCATTTTGGCAAAGTCAGCCCTCCTAAAGTCCAGTACTTTTGTCTTTATATGGCTTGACTCTATTGCTGTGTTTATTGTGAACCATACTGTTCGATGGTCGCTAGTTCCCAGATGGCTACCCACTTCTACATCTGTGATCCTCTCTCCATCTCCATTTGAGAGAATCAAGTCTAATATTGCTCCCTCTCGGGTGGGCTCCAGTACTAGTTGTCTAAGGCATGCCCCCTGTAGGGCATCTAGAATAACTGCACTCTTCGAAGTGGCAGCTGCAACTGCACTCCAGTTAACATCTGGCATATTCAGATCACCCATCAGCAATATCTCCCCTTTTTCTGCCATTCTAAGTATACTTTCTATCATTTCCTTGTCCATTTCCTCCCCCTGAGAAGGGGATCTGTATACAACCCCTGTGTGGATTGTGGTGCCATTGCCTGTCTTTAAATTTACCCACAGTGCTTCTTCTCCTCCCTGTTTACCCTTTTGTTCTGTTGCTTTTATTCCTTCCCTTATGTAAAGAACTACTCCTCCTCCTCCTCTTTTACCCTCCCTGTTCCTCCTGTAGATAGTGTATCCTGGTATGTTTATGTCCCAGTCATGGTTTTGTGTGTACCATGTTTCTGTGACTGCCACGATATCCAGTTGTTCCTCCTCCATCAAGGCCACTAATTCAGGAAGCTTGTTACCCAGACTATGGGCATTGGTACTCATTGCTCTCCATTTTTTGATGGCTTTACCTTCTGTTGCAGCATCCCCCACTGACCGTTCTACCTCAGTCTTTTTCTCATTTAGTACCCTGTTTTGTAGGGAGAGGCTGGGATTTTCCTGCTGCTTGTCAGTGCCTCCCCCTTTGACTAGTTTAAAAGCTTGCAAATGAAGCATTTAAACCAATTGCTCAAAAGACTTGTTCCCTTCCTGGACAGATGCAGACCATCCTGCCAGTATAGGCTGGTGTCCCTCCAAGGGGCTTGAAAGCCACAGTCAGTGGTGCAGGGCCTGTTGCAGGGTGGTGGACGGCATGCTGCACAGTCAGAGCATTTCCACTTTTCTTCCCTGCACTTGAGCGTTGTTGAGGAAGTGCAAATGATTCTGCGATATCAGAGAAATGATGCTGGCTGCAGCCTGCACTGCCACCTGTGGTTACCCAAGTGACAGTATTACAGCAAACACCAGAAGCCCTCACTCCCCTAAGAGGGCAAGCGTCAGTGAGATGCTCAGCCATCCTCCTTCAGCAGACCTTCCAGTTCCCTAGGCTCAT
Organism: Neoceratodus forsteri; assembly: GCA_016271365.2. NCBI lineage: Eukaryota > Metazoa > Chordata > Ceratodontiformes > Ceratodontidae > Neoceratodus > Neoceratodus forsteri. The sequence goes on from CM057452.1 coordinate 1,487,431,187, forward strand.
TCCTGAACCAGGGTCACTGGTGTTGCACATGGTACTGCTACCGCTGCACTGGCAGGCCAGTCTAGGTGTCAAGACATTTACTAAAAGTCCAGTTAGTGGAAGGATCTGTTGCGCTATTTATCTTCTCTCTATAATATTTAGATTTTATTTTTCTATCAATCCCTTACACAATCTCTCTTCCTTTTAAACTCTTCCCAACCAGATTTATTAGAGATTTTTTTCAGTTTCCTTCATAGCTTGTTTTTCTAATCCATTTTCTTTTTATGGCTGCAGTGGGAATAGCCCTGCAGCCATCTTGTGAGCACAGTACAGAAGGGAGGTTACCAGATACTGACTGGACTTTTAAATAGTGGAGGTAAACGGCAATCACTGTGCATTCCCTGCACTATTTAAAAGACTGGTCGGTAAAACACAGCATTGTCCACCGTGTTCAAGATGGCTGCCAGAGTTTTGTGTGCATGCACGACAACTCGCACATGTGCACTGAATTATGGTGGCCATCTTGGACACGGTGGACTGTGCTGTCAGAGTTCAGTGTGCATGGGCGAGTCATCGCGCATGTCACTCCAGTGGCCATCTTGAACACAGCAGACAGTGCCGTGTTCCTCCATCAGATCAGCTGCAGCCGTACCGGCTCTGGCCAGAGTTGTTTAGTTTAGCTGTTACCCAGGGAATATGTTTTTTCTTGACTTTTCTGTCAAAGGGATATACAGTAAGTGTTACACACTTCCATAAAAATAGATGTAAATTCAACTATTGTAATTGCATTGTCTACAATGAAATCTATCCTGTCCCATTTAGCTCTTTGTATCATCATATTAAAAGCATTTTGGTCAACGTTTTTGTAAAATCTTTGGGTAGGGATGGATTCTTCAATACAGACTTTTACTTGTCCACTTTATCAAACACATAACTGGGCAGTGGCCATTTAAGTTTGGGTCTAGCATTTCAACTTTCATTTGTCTTAAATATTAGGATAAAACAAATCCAATCTAAGATGGTTACCCTACTATGAGCCTATCCCTTTCTTGCTTTCAGCTAGCCCCCCTCCAGCCCCTAGTGAGTGTTGAAATTGCTCAGGAGAACCAATTATCTCTCTCCTAGGTAGATGCTAACATTTTGTGCTAACTTGTCGAAGCGGTTGGGGTTTACTTTTGGTGAAGAATACACAGCTCCTGTGCATGATTTCAGTACTTTTTGAAGAACCAAAATACATTCTACTCCTTCCACAATACCTTGAAATAATAATTCCACTTGCCTTCATTCATTTTTTTATAAATAACATCCCATCTAAAATGGCTGTAACCCTTCAGTCTCACCTCATTTTTAGTCTGTGCATTTTTACAGCTGCATGGTGATGTCACCATGCTGACGTATTGCTATCAGTAGTGGGGGAAAGGACTGACAGGATTATGAGACTGTGGTCTTCTACTGGTAGAATGGCTCATACTACTCCATTGTTCTCTCCATTTACTACAGTGGTGTGCACCCCAGCCTGCAGTAGATAGCACTATTTCCACAGCCCATTTAATAATTGTGCCTACTAAAAGAGCTTAAGGCAATAATTGTTGTAATTTCTATTGAAACACATTCATCAGTGTAAGGGCATGTAAGATACATAGCTTTGGAACAGCTAGCTAACTTCCATAAAAAATGAAAAGATGGTTTTCTTTCATTGGCACTTTTCAGTCTGCAAGCTGTCCTGCATTCCACTGCTGTTTGCTCTCAGATTACTTTGCAACACATTGGAGTCTTAACCCTTAATTATCTTGGTAGTTAATCTTCAGCCTTCTTGTATTAGATACATAGAAGTTGACATTTTATTTTAGCTGCCTGTTTAGTGAATCTTCCTGTCCAGATCCATAAAGGCACTGTGTTTTATAGTTTTTTAGCTTCCTCGCCTCTCATTTTATTTTGCGGTCCAATGTCCACCTCCACATTTACATTTTTATGGCTGTGGGTGTAGCCCAGCAGACATTTTGCATTCAGAAAAGGGCTGATGTCATTTTTGCTACCAAACAACATGATAGAGTGTTAAAAATAGATTCCTCCATTGAAGCCTCATTACTACACTGTCTGTGTGTGTAACAGAAGCTATAGAGCACTATTTTTCCTCTGGCTTGAGGAGCTGAGCCCACAGAAAGTTAACTCATTATCTTCTGCAAGTCATGCTGTGTCAGATTACCAACGGATGGTACAGACATCATAGAAAGCTATTGGAAGTAGAATGGGTTAAATTTCCTGGAGTTTTCTGCATAACATATAAGCTCTGCTGTGCCCTCATTAAGCCATTTGATACCACCATCCTAAGAGCAGTCATTCTGCTACTTTGCAGGACATTCCATAGCAAAGAGTCCCAGTGATGCCTGTTTCCAAATAATACACCAACTTCACTTTCTCAGGCAGGCAGTTCTGGGCTACTGTTTACATTCTACTGAATGTTCTTAACCTGCAATTTGTGACTATAGGTGTTTACAACTGAATAATAGTAACCACATTTGCTTCACTTGCAAATAGGTAGGCCTGTGCGTGCTAATTTTTGCTTGACATAGGTTACACATTCATTCTGTGGCAGATTGCCAATGGATAGTACAGACATCTTAGAAAGCTATTAGAAGTAGAATGGGTTAAACACTTTCTGGAGCCTTCTGCATAACAAATAAGCTCTGCTGTGCCCTTGTTAAGCCATTTGATACCGCCATCCTAAGAGCAGTCATTCTGCTACTTTGCAGAACATTCCATAGCAAAGAGTCCCAGTGATGCCTGTTTACAAATAATACACCAACTTCATTTTCTCAGGCAGACAGTTCTGGGCTACTGTTTATATCCTACTGAATGTTCTTAACCTGCAATTTGCGACTATAGGTGTTTACAACTGAATGATAGTAACCACATTTTCTTCACTTGCAAATAGGTCAGCATGTGTGTGTCTAATTTTTGTTTGACTCAAGTTACACATAGAATCTGATCAGTTAATGCTGTATTGTGATTAAATGAACTGATAAATTGTGGCTTTGGTTTCTTTTACAAATTTATTTTTCCTGACCATGCATGTACTAAAACAAATAATTCTCAATAAAATGCTTAAAAATAAGGAGTTTAGCAGTAATTTAGTTGATGTGGTGTAAAGAGCTGCTCCCTGTTTTTTTTTTTGGGGGGGCTGCCACAAGCAGAATGGGACTTCATGGATGGGGGAGCTCATGGCAGCAGAAGAGGCATGATGGCATTGAAAGCTTAATGGCGTGGCTGTAGCGACACCAATATTTGAGCATGACTTTGGTAGAGGACTAAGTTTGACTTGGAAGTGGGGGATCATCAGGAATTGAGTGAGTCTTAGTATTTTTAGCATAATGGTTTTCTGAAACTTCAACCTTCAATGGGTTGGATTCTGCATCCATCTGTACAGTATGTCACTAAGCCACATGCAGTGGGGTATGTGTGAAAACTAGATCACTAGACCCACACCAAAGCTGTAAAATCTGGACTGGGCACAGCTTGTGCACATATTGCTGATCCACTTACTCCAGATGATCTGGTCTGGCTTTTACCTATCTAGTCTGATACTGATGATTCCATTTTCAACCATGCCAAGGAAGGGTTCAAAAACAGACTTCCAGGAGTGGACCAGATACGTAAAAGTCGGACTGAACAGTGCAGCCAGAGTGACCGGACCAGCAGTATTTGTGCAAGTTGCACCCAGTCTGGGCAACTTGGATTGTTACAGAACTGCTGTGGTTGAGGTCTATCAGCCCAGTTTTTAATCAACCAATCAATCTTTACTTTATACTGAAAGGTATGTGAACAAAAATGCCCATTTACACAAATGTCCAGTTAAGCAAAAAAGAGAACAGAACACCAGGTCAAACAATTACATAGTAAAATACAGTATAAACAGGTCTAACATAAACGGGGACTAATACAGAGATATTGAGGGATATACAGAAGAAAGGGGAAGAAAATAAATAACAGTGACAAATTTACAGCATGGGATATAGTTGGAGGTACAGTTCAGGAACATGAACAGTTGGGTGATGCATCGAAAAGAAGTGCAAGTCCTGCAGCACCCAGATCCTGTATGCTGATGAGCATTCCCACTGCATGATCTGCCTAGGCTCCAAACACTGGATCAGGGAACTGTGTGCCCTGCCAATCCTTCAACCATGCCACAGGGATTAGGCACCAGAAAAAGCTCAAAGCCCACTTGCTGGAGAAGTGCCTAACTTTGATGGAAAAGGAGCTGCAGAATCTGCAGGAAAAATCTTCTTCTCTAATGCCAAAACCCAAAAAGAAGAAAAAGGACAAGGAGAGGCACCAAGACAGGAATAGGTCTCCATCCACTTGGCGGTGACCATCGGGTACCACTGACACCAGAGGGGTATCCACTTCAGTAAGTACCCCTACTACCAGGTCTCCTACCACTCTGGTGGATCATACCATGGCCTCCCTGCCTGCTTTACTCATGGTGCAGTCGGGGCTCTTCTTTAATGATGGAACCCCTATTGTGCTCCTTAGGCCCACATCTTCTTCAGGGTCTATCACCAGCAGCCAGGTTGAAAAGACACTCCCCGGCCCCACCGAGGAGTGCATGGTCACAACCGGTAAGCTGGACTCCAGCTTCGCTGTTGTTTGCATGGCTCAGGCTGATGTCAGACCTTAGCTCTTCTGATGTCTGCATGGCCACAGCTGATGTCACTCCCTGGTTCCTCTGGGGACTGCACAGCTGAGGCTCTCCCGTCAGGGTCCCAGGATACCCCTGACATTGAGCTGAGCCAACTGCCAGACTCGCAACAGACTTTAGAGGGTTCCTCACTCCCACTGACCCAACTAGGCCCTCTGAACTTGCCTGAAGATCAAGAGCCGGAGGTGGGCACTAATCTGGAGGTTCCCCCTCCTTCACCAGGTCAGTCTCTTCCTGGTTCAACCATTGGGCCTATTGTTAATACCTCTGGGGATCTTCCGTCAGGATCTCCTAAACCCAAGACCCCTTGGACAACCAGGTTCTGCCATCTTGGACTCCGGCTCCCCAGACGATTGTGATTCTTCCATCAAGTTATTACTCACACCCTGACACCAAGTGACCCTTCACCAGGTGACCCTTTGCCAGGTCAGGGTATGTCTGGCACTCTGGCCATTCCTCAAATGCTGGACAGCCTTCCATCACATCCCAAATCTTCCGGTGCTGGACATTCCTGTGCCTGATCCAATGCCAGCCCCTTCTAATGTCCCTACAGGGCTGATGCCTGGTCCTTCTGGACCTCCTGCCAGGCCTTCAGCCCCACCTCCTGCCAGGCCTACAGCTTCACCTCCAACTGGACCTGTGGGCAATGTTTCAGGCAATCTGCCCCCACAGTACCCAATGTACCCTTCACCGGGGTATCCAATGCCTGGTCATCAACCCCATTATGTACTGGGGTACCAGACACCAGGCTATGTCTAATCAAGGGTATGCTCCTTCTGGCTTTCCCTACTCCTATCAGGCTCATGGATACCCTCAATATCAGATGCCAGGCTAGCCATTATACCAGCCTCCTCCTCCACCACCTCCTTCTCAGCCTCCACCTCCACAGCAGCCTCAGGCTGATATCCAGGCAGTGTTTCAGACCCTGATTCAGGAGGCCAGGACTCAACTAACCTTGGAGCTTGACCATCGGAAACTAGTGGCAGCCTCTATTCCCACCTCCTTTCCAACCCCTAGATCAGACTCTCCTGTGGATTCCCACCTTTCCAGAGAAGGCTCCTCTAGACACCAGGTTGGGGTAAAACCCAGGACACTCCTCTAAAAATGGTTCAGACTCCCAGCAGGCACTCTTTGGACTCTGACTCATCCTCCAGCTCTGGTACACATACCACTATAGAGCCTCAGCCTAAGGAGTCCCCGAAGTCCCCTCCAGAGGACCCTTCCTTTGCAGAACTCCTCATAACTATACAAAATGCCTGTGGCTGGGCTATCCAGAAACAGGATCCAAAGTGGAAAAGGCTTGCGGAGCATCTAGACATGACTGATACAAGTCCCATGCCCATACTGCCTTGGACTGGGCCCCATGAAGACCCGATGTCCACTATCTGGCAACAATCTTCCTCCATTCTGGCTGTTTCAAAAAAGGCAGACAGGATGTACCACCCCCCAGATGGGATCACACACCTTATTGGACATCCTAATGCAGACTCAGTTGTTATCATAGCTGCCCATGATCGATCCTCTAAACCTAAACATTTGAGCATGTATCCTCCTGATAAGGAGTCTAATCAGCTGGACAATTTCGGTTGCAAGATCCATTCCTCCTCCACTTGCACCCTCAGGTCCCTTAATTATGTGGCTCATATGGTTTCCTACCAGAAATCTTCCCTGGCCTCACTCAGTTCCAAGCTGGAAGCTATCCAGGACCAGGAGCTTAAGGCCAAGATTGCCAAGACAGTGAGAATGACTAAAATCTCCTGTTGTCATACCCTTTGAGCCATTTATGACACAGTAGATTATCACACAGTAGACTCAGTTGCTCACACCATAGCCACTGCTCTCTCCATTAGGCAACATTCGTGGCTCATGATTGCTGACCTGGCACAAGATGTCCAGACCTCCATCCTGGAAGCCCCTTTCAGGGGATCTGTGTTATTCAGAGGTGATGCCAAGGATATTATCACTGAATTGCAGGACCATGGTAAATCCATCTGTGACATCCGCTTCATGTGCCAAGGGGGTTACAAAGGCAAACAGCCTTTTTGTCGGCAACAGAGACACCAGACCAAAGAGATCCCTGCCAAATACCAGGCCAAATGCTGGTATCCAGCATCAGGAACCCCTACTCCCCCTGCGAAGTCCCAGAAGCCCCCCCCGGAGGAGCTGTCGGTTCCCTCCACTCAGCCTACTAACTCGTGGGGGACACCCCTGCCTCCTCCAAATCCTCTAGGGGAACCAGTGGGGGGGAGATTTTCCCTCCACCTTCTGGAGTCACAGGATATAACAATAGACTCTTGGGTCCATTAGTTAATAGCAAGAGGTCCCACCATAGAGTTCCTAGACAGGCCTCTGGACAATCCCCAAGGCCTCTTGCATTATCCTCCAAGGCACCTGTCTCTGATGGGGGATGAGATCCAGGCTCTTCTGCAAAAGTCAGCCATAGTGCCCATGGCTCTGCCACAGATAGGAAGAGAGTACTACTTCCATTTCTTCCCAGTGCCCAAAAAGATGGGCAACCTAAGACCCATCTTGGAATTCAGCATGCTCAACCTCTACGTCGAGTACATGAGGTTCTACATGCTCACCATCCAGGGACTTCTACCCCTGCTCCACAAGGGCCATTGGCTTTGTGCACTGGGCATGCACGATGCTTACCTGCACATCCCTGTCTTCCAGGCCCACCGCCACTTTCTTCAGTTTGCCTTCCAGGGGGAACATTACCAGTTCAAGGCTCTCCCTTTTGGCCTATCCTCAGCACCTTGAGTTTTTACCAAGTGCCTAGCAGTGGTGGCTGCAGCCCTATGCCACAGAGGGATCTAATTGTGCCTATATCTGGATGACTGGCTTCTGTCAGCCCCATCACAGAGCAGTCTGAGGGAGTCCCTCTCCTTTACCCTGGACCTCTTTTCCAGACATGGAATAACAGTCAACTGTCCCAAGTCCCATCTCTCCAGTGCCTACAATTCATTTGGGGCAGTGCTGGATGCGGTCCAGGGCAGGGCCTTCCTCCCATCGGGCAGAGCAGAGACCCTGCAGAAACAGGCCAGATTAGTGGCCATCTCACACTGGACCACAGCCCGGTTGATCCTCTGTCTTCTCAGGCTGATGGCAGCTGCAATCCCTACAGTTTGTCTAGCCAGACTGCATATGAGGGTGACCCAATGGACTCTTCATGTCCAATGGGATCAGTGACTGGACAACCTGGACCACAGGGTCCTAGTATCTGGGTACATGAAGGATCTTCTTTGGTGGCAGAAGTTGTCCAATCTCTCCATGGGGGTTCTCCTTTCAACCCCCTGCTCCTACCATAACCCTTACAATGGATGCTTGGTGTCAAGGCTGGGGAGCCCACCTAGGAAACTATCAGACCCAGGGAACATGGTCTCAGCTGGAAGCACCTCTACACATCAGTGTGTTAGAAATGAGGGCAGTGCTGTATGCCCTCCAGGCCTTCCAGCCTCTTCTATGTCTGGGGACACTCCTGGTTCAGACCAACAATATGTGTGGTCTGGTACCTGAACAAAGAGGGAGGCACTCGCTCATACCCTCTATGATGGGAGGCGATACAAATGTAGTACTGGGCAGTCCAGCATGACCTCCACCTGACTGCTGTCCATGTGCTGGGTGTCAGCAATGTCCTGGCAGATGGTCTCAGACACACAACTGTCAGGGCTCATGAGTGGGAGTTAAATCAAGAGGTGGTCGAAAGCTTATTTGACCTGTGGTGTCGGCCAGAATAGGCCTCTTCATCTCCCCATCCAATGCAAAACTACCCAATTTTTGCTCGCTCATTCCCGAGCATGGTGTTTTCTGGTGAGATGCATTGTCTCTTTGCTGGACAGGGAGGTTCTTGTATGCCTTTCTTCCCTCCCCAGTGCTTCAGAGGGTTCTCCTGCAGCTACAGGCGGAAGAGGCTCACATGATTCTAATAGCCCCTCTTTGGTTTCATCAGATTTGGTTCCCTCTGCTTCAACAGCTATCAGTGGAACCTCCAGTATCTCTGCCTCTCTGCCATGATCTTCTCACTCAGGAGCAGAAAGACTGGTGCATCCGGGCCTCAAATCCCTCCACCTGCATCTGCATTCATGGCACCTGTGGACATATGTGGAATAACTCCAATTATTATTTTTTTACAAAAATTGTCAACTGTACAGACACATTTGTAAAAAATGAATTGTAACAGTGAGACTTTTTGAAATGTTATTTGACTTACCATACTCATGCTTGTCTACCCACTTACTCAGTCTCCTACTTGTTTCTGTCCTTGTACTAACTAATTCCTGTTGCTTCATATCAAGGGGTTGTTGATTTTCATATTGTGTGTGTTTGGGGTGGAGCAGCAATAAACTATGCAATACCCTCAATAATACACCTACCCTAGTTTACTTTTACCTAACGCCCATTTTTAGGGCTTGTACAGTAAGATCTACCTTCAAGAGAACAACTTGTAATGAAATGTATAAGATTTGTATTGACATTTGGGTATATGCACTTTTATATTATACTAATTATGTATGTGTGCACTGTATAGCAATCTCTAAAAAAATCAATTAACACATCAAAGTCTTCCTAAACATGTCTCAACATTGTGTTTATCTTCCACCTTGTCACAACATATAGCTGTCTCAGCAGTGTTTGCAATTAAGGTATAGTACCTTCATATATATGATGGCCCGGGTCTGTTGAATTGATTGCTATAACAGTACATAGAATAAAATGTGAAACATATAAGTAACTGTAATACAGACAGTGGCATTATTTTAATATCTGCCCTTTCTCAATGTACCATACTTTGGTTCAGTTAGTGTATGTAATGGCAATTCATGTTTATGTTTAAGCCCATGAAACACCCTTATCTAGTTAATGCATTTACAGCTGTAGTGGCTCTGTCAGAGCGTGTTTATTTTATTGGTACAGCTAGCTAACTTTCATAAACAATGACAAGATGGTTTTCTTTAACATGTTATACAGACTTTAAGTGCTTGTTGGAATCATATGTGTATTCATTAATTGATTAATTGTTTTATTTTATTGACTATAAAAAGGCTATGCTCATGTTGTACCTTTACCCCCGATGAAGACTCATTAGTGAGTCGAAGAGCTGGGGCACGTTAAGCGCTTTGTTTTGTTTGCCTGTTGGTCCTTTCTTTCTATGGAACGCAATAAATCTTTTATTTGCTTATTACTGCGTCTGGACCTGGATTTACCTCTTCACAGGCTGAAGTGTGCTGAACTATTTTTGGTTCATTGTCTGTTTTGGGCTGGCTACCCTTTGCTTCAGCACCACCCCACTAAGCCTTGGCTCACAGCACATCTGTTTTTGCTCTCAGATTATTTTGCGTCACATTGAAGTCTTAACCCTTAATTATTTCGGTAGTTAATCTTCAGCTTTCTTGTCTTAGAAACATAAGAAGTTGACATTTTATTTTAGCTGTCTGTTTAGTGAATGTCCTTGTTCAGATCCATAAAGACATTGTGTTTTATAATTTTATAACTTCCTCACCTCACTCATTTTATTTGACTGTCCAGTGTCCACCTCCATGTTTACATTTTTTATTTCTATTTGATCAAGCCTTACAGCATGTGAGGCTAGCAAGAAGGAAGGTTCACTGCTGTAGCTATAGCAGTCTGTATATTGAGGGCCCAGCAATCCTCAAACAGTTTGCTTCCCCTCCGTGCATGCAGAGATCCTGGAAAAGCTTGTAAGGGACTCTGGGTCCATCATATCCAACCACTCAATGTAACATAGTAATTTAATGTTGTAAGGTACTCTGGCTCCATCATGTCTAACCCCTCACTGTAACATAATAATTTAATGTTGTAAGGGGCACTGGATCCATCATGTCCTACCCCTCACTGTAACATATTAATTTAATTTTGTTTGGGACTCTGGGTCCATCATGTCGAACCCCTCACAGTAACATAGTAATTTAAGGTTGTAAGGGACTCGAGGTCCATCATGTCCAACCCCTCATTGTAACATAGTATTTTAATGTTGTAAGGAACTCTAAATCAATCATGTCCGCCTCCTCACTGTAACATAGGTTGTCAGGTACTTGAGGTCCATCGTGTCCAACCCCTCACTGTAACATAGTGATTAAATTTTGTAAGGGATACTAGGTCTATAATGTACAATCCCTCACTGTAACATAGTAATTTAATGATGTAAGGGACTCTAGGGCCATCATGTCTAGCCCCTCACTGTAATATAGAAATTTAATGTTGAACAGGACTCTGGATCCATCATGTCCAACCTCTCACTGTAACATAGTAATTTAACGTTGTAAGGGATGCAAGGTCCATCATGTTCAACCCCTCACTGTAATATAGTAATTTAATGTTGTAAGGGTCTCTAGGTCCATCATGTTCAATCCCTCACTGTTTAACAAGAGTTATTGTAAGTCTTAGGAAGTATCTGCATTCCAAAACAATCATGTTACTTTATCTTAACTAACTGAAGAAAAATGAATCCCTTCTGATACAGGAAGTACATGGATTACAATTTTATAAAACCAGACCCACATTACACCAGGGATTTGAGCAGTCAGCCTCACTTGATGCAGAGGACTGATGACTGGGCTTCAACTATCCAGGAGTCCAAGGCATGCCACTTTTGCTGAGAGGGCTGTGTGTGGGCACGGGACAGGATGAGGGACAAACACAGAGAACGGTCTGTGGCAGCCAGGTGTGAGAGGCATGCTGGTAAAGGCATGGGTGTGGGATTTGTTACACAAACACAGAACAGTCAGAGACATATGAATATAGCTTCTATTTGAAAACCTGAAGCTGCCACTATTAATATAGCTAGGCAGTCACCAGGAGCCAAACCCCAGTGCCGCTTTGCCTCTCGCTCCAACTCTGGGAGCCCAATTACAGGGTTGGATAGTAAACTAAAATGAAAAGTAAGTAGCCACTTGCTGCCAAACCCTGGTGCCACCAAACTCCCTCCATTCTGACACCAAGTGCCCAACTCTGAAGTCAGACAGTAAATAAAAAAAAGTAGGTGGACAATAAGAGCCAATCCCTGGTGCTACCAATGCCCCATTCTGACACCAGGTGCCCAGCACCCAGGTCCAAGAGTCAATGAAAAAGTAAATAGAAACTGGCAGCCCAGCTCCAGTGATGTTTTAAAAATAAACATTAGTTGTTTTTTGCACTAATCTATTGTGTAGCATTGCTCCCTGCTATTCCTTATACTACGGCACTTCTTAGTGCTTGTCACTCGTACATCAAATAAAAAACAGCTGTATTCCATAGTCAGCAGCAAAACTTTAACCAGATTCACAAAAAGCATATGCGAATTCATAGGATGAATACTCAAAACAACAAAAGTGCAGTAGTGCAATGAATTGCAGGGAGCAATGCTATGCCAGACAGTGGCAAAAACAACTAACATTTCACTCCAGAAGCAGAGCTTCATCAGAGTTAGTAATTTAATGCAGAATTGCCCCATCTTATCCACCACCAGGGATGTGTACAAATTTGAAATTGGAAACAATGAATGTGACACATCCTCAGGATATGAAGAGGCCTTTATGAAATTACAGCCGGCAAATAAGGTAATGAAAAGTATAATATCAAATCTGGTAAAAACTACCCACAAGGCATATTTTCACAGTTGGTTAATGCAATTAGAAAAAAGTTTTGCATATAAACTACAATATCAGCAAATATAAATGTATATAGAAGTCCATTTTGTGGATGTTGGGGTGAAGCACTGAGGATATAAAATGTACAGGTATTCATTTATATATCCCTTCTCTTGAAAGACATTTTCTTCAAGACTGTGGAACCAATGAACTCTGTAGTACAATGACTCTAAATGTCAGGAATCTGTTCTCAAAAAAAACATATAAAAAGCAGGACATTATTATATCAGACAAAGAACCTCAGCATGCAAGCACTGAGGCAATGGTTACCCCAAAGGGCACTGGCCGAGAAGGCAAGTTTCAAAGAAATACAAAATCACACATACTCCCCATAATGCAAAGCACCATGAGCTGTATATGCAAATCACCACAGTATATTATGCTGGCGCACCACAACATAACCCAGAGAGACCATCTTAGGGTAACTGGTTCATTCCACTGTGGTTTCAAACAGATGAGGCACACTGATGAGTCCAGGTAGGATGAAACATGTGTATGTGTCTTCTGTCAGCACCCTTTGCAGACTGTGTGAGAGACCTTTTGGTACCATGCATTTCTGCTTAAAGTGGAACCAGCATAATATACTGTGGTGACTTGCATATACAGCCCATGGTGCTTTGCATTATGGGGGTATGTGCAATTTTGTATTTCTTTGAAACTTGGCTTCCCAGACAGTGACCTTTGGGGTAACCATTGCCTCAGTCTTGCACACTAAGGTTCTTTGTCTTTTAGTTTGTTTTTTGGTTTTATTGGGTTCACCACAACATAACCCAGATAGACCATCTTAGGGTAGCTGATTCATTCAGCCGGGGTATCAAACAGATGAGGCACACCAATGAGTCCTGGTAGGATGATACACGTGTATCTGTCTTCTGTTAGCACCCTTTGCAGACTGTGTGAGAGACCATTTGGTACCATGCATTTCTGCTTAAAGTTGAACCAGCATAATATACTGTGGTGGTTTGCATTATGGGGGTATGTGTGATTTTGTATTATGATATCAGATGCTCAGGCATAATGGATCTATACCGGAGGGGCTTGCTGTAGCCCAGGTGTGAATGATTGCTTTGAACTTGTGCACTTTCTGTAAGATTTCTATGTACAATCTTTATTTCCAGTTTATGAAGACGGCATACTTTGCAACAGAAGTGTTTCATTATTATATTATGACTAAATGTGCATCTGATACAATAATGTTCTGCTTTTTATTGTTTCTTAGAATGCATGCCTGACATTTGTATTTTGTATCGAAGAGTTCATTGGATCCACAGTGCTACAGAAAATGCCTCTCAAGCGAAGGAATATATATGAGTGAACACCGAAACATTTTGTATCCTCAGTGCTTCACCCCAACATGTGCAAAAGAACTTCTATATAAATTTATATTTCCTGATATTGTGGTTAATATGTAAAGCTTTTTTTAATAATTGAATGTACTAACCAACTGTTGAAAACATGCCTTGTGGGTAGTTAATATTAATACCAGGTTTGATGTTGTACTTTTCATTACCTTCATTGCCAGTTGTAACTTTATGAGCCTCCTCATATCCTGAGGATGTGTCACATTAGTAACAGACTGCTAATGTCTCTTTAATATACAACACTGTATGCTATATTACATGTAATATGATAAATGCTAAATAGAAACTTTAACAACAAAACACTATACTAATTCCTGATATCATGAACATTCACTAAAATCATTTTGCAGTTGTATTGGTTCCGAGTAAAGCTTGCTTAGTCATGTCTCTACCAGGCCAATGATTTAATCGTTCACTTTATAAGCCTATAATTTAACATAAGAACATAAGAATGTGATGGCAGATGGGGATCGCTTGATCCATCTAGTCTGCCAATTTTGTTTGTTTGTTTGACTGCCCCACTAGGATATATTTCTTTATTTCAGTAACCCACAATGCCTATCCCAAGATAGCTTAAATTGGTCCAATTTGTTTATCATGCTCCTTGCATTTTCATGTGCTATATTTAAGACTTCTTTCTTTAAGCAGTTAGGTCATGAACTTAATTCTTTATCTCCTCCCAAAATTAACAGAACCAACAATAAAGTGTTCCTAACAGCATTTTTATGGCTGCATGGATGGAGCTCCACAGATGTTATGCCATCATCATCTAAGACTAGCACCATAGAGGCACGTGACTGGACCACTGTCCAGTGTGCTTCCACAGTGCCATGGCATAGTTTCCAGTGGGTGTGTTTATGCTAGGCTTCCCCCCGCCAGCCACATAAACACACCCACTTTGTGGGGGCACTTATTTTTCTTTGGCAATTGCATAAATGATGGGTGCTGTGCACAACATGGCAGCTGGCTCAGACTACGCGTGCACACGTACTCCACATGCGCAGTTCTACAATCTGCGCCATCTTGTGAATGGCATACTCTGGAATCGCAAAAAGCCAGACAACAAGCAGACAGCTCTGGGACGCAGCAGGTGCCATTTTTATTTCTTTATTATTCATTTTTGTGCCACTATTGCTGCTGCCTCCTTAGCCCACTTTCTTCACTCTCTCTGGAACCCCCCCCCCCACTTTGCTTTGGCCACAGTGCAGCTTTACAAAACAGCAGCTCTTGCTATTGTCTGCCTCCTCTCTGTTCCTTTAACAACCCCCAGGCTCTTCATATGCCATGGAGTGGCTTCACTAAATAGTGACGCCTGCCATCCAGTGCACTCTCCCTCCTCACCGTGCACTGCCACTAGAACGGCTTCACTGAAAACCAGCTCCTTGCTGTACTTGCTGCTCCTTTACCCTGGCTGCCTTCTCAAAGAGAGCCCCATAGGACATAAACAGCTACTAAAAGCTCTGTGGAGCCATATCAGCTGTGACCAGAGTTTGTTTTTTCTAATTCCCATTTTCCATCGATTTGGATACCCTGCTAACTTTTCTTTGCTACTACAGTTTTCCCATTCTCTGGTGAAGTTATTTCTCCATTTATGAATGATATTTCTTCTGTAGGGCTCCATTATTGAGTCCAACAAACTCTTGGGGTCTTGTGACACTGTCTATCCATTTATTCATCTTCCGGACAGATTGGGATAGTGGGGACGAGAAGACGCCCTGGGGTGAAATGGGTTCAGGAAAGAGGTTCCCCTTGCCTGATTCCCATACCCAAGAGCTCTGCTTGCAGCAGGTAGGTAGCTCGGTCTTCACTGGCAACTCATCCAACTCAGACACTGTTATGTAATGCCAGGTCCATTAAACACAAGACTGCTATAATAGTTGATCTTGTCGGATCATCGGACCTGGCATGCATCACTGAGACCTGGCTGGATGATAATGCTGGCCCTGTTTTGGCTTCAACTGTACTAGTCGGGTACTCGGTGATACACCATCTGAGATTGGATCGTAGAGGTGGGGGGGGGAGTGGCAATCTGTTTTAGAATGGAACTGAGCCTGATGGCGGTACCAGTAGGAATTACCAACTCCTTTGAATGTATCCCGGGTGAGGGTGCGGGGTACAGGATTCTTCTCATTTACTGTCCACCAGGTAATGGGAATGTTTTCCTGCAGGAAGTCGCAGACTTCATGGTTGATATGACATTGGGATCTTCCAGATGGCTGATCCTGGGGGATTTCAATCCCTGGGTCGATGGTGAACCCTCGCAGTTTGGTCGAGACTTCCTCCAGCTAATGAATTTGCTGGGCTTCACACAGGTTATTTCCTCCTCTACCCATATAGATGGTCATTCATTGGACTTGGTATTCCTCCTGGGGATGGAGATATCTGATTTGGCGGTGGAGCCAGTCGGATGGTCTGACCATCACACCATTAGGTTCAGTTTCTTGGCCCCCCGGTAGGTCAGCCCTCGGAGATGGTCCGTATCGCTCTTTGAGGGTGTGCCCCAGAAGACCTGATGGCAGTACTGGATCTATCGAGTTTGCTAGTGAATGCATGGATTCTGGGGACCTGGTTCTGCCTATAATAAGGCAGTAGTAGGGGCCCTAGATTCCATTGCTCCTGTACGTGTTCGACCCCTCACCCTTCGCCCCAAGTCTCCTTGGTTTGATGAGGCTTTGAGGGAGTTGAGGAGAGTGGGAAGAAGGCTTGAGAGATGTTGGCAGAAGTCAGGTCTGGAGTGTGACAGGCTTAGTTTGATGGACCACTATCGTGTTTATCAATCAGCAATTACCCGTAAGAAGGCAGAATTCCTGTCCAGGGAAATTGCTGCTGCACAGAATTGACCAGCCTCACTCTTTCGGACTGTGGACAGACTGTGCAATCCACTCTGTCTTCAGCCTGAGAGAGCATTTTCACAGGAACGGTGTGAGGAGTTTGCTTGATTCTTTGCAGATAAGGTTGCCGCAATCAAGTCCGATCTCCTTCTAACTCTCTCAAACAGGAGTTGTGGTGGTCAGCAGGAGATGTCAGACACTCAGTTTGTGTGGTTTGACTTTGACCGACCCACAATCAATGACATAGTGATGATCGTCCAATCACTGCGACCAATCAAGTATAGTTTGGATCCGGGCCCCACCCGCCTCTTAGTAGGATGTGTGGATAAAATCGGCCCGATCCTTGCCGAGATAGTCTGGTTGTCATTGGAGAAGGGGATCTGTCCTGACCCCTTGAAGGAAGCCATGATTAGGCCCCTTCTAAAAAAATCCTCCTTAGACCCAGAATGTCTGGCTAACTACAGGCCCGTCTCTAACCTGCCTTTTGTAGGTAAGGTTATTGAGAAGGTGGTTGCGTTGCCGCTGGACGATCATTTGACCAGCCACAATGTCTATGATTCTCTCCAGTCTGGATTTAGGAAAAGACATAGTACTGAGACAGCCCTTGTTAGAGTACTAAATGACCTCCTAATAGCGAGAGATCGAAAGACTCGTTCCATCTTGGTCCTTCTTGATCTCTCTACGGCATTTGATACCGTTGATCATGGGGTGCTTTTGGAGCACCTTCGGTTTATCTGTGGACTATCTGGTTCAGTCCTCAGTTGGTTTTGATCATTCTTAGAGGGTAGGACTCAAAGAGTGGTGTCTGGGATTTTTTCCTCTGCATCATTCCCCCCATCCTCTGGGGTGCCGCAGGGCTCTATTTTAGCACCCATGTTATTTGCGGTGTATGTGCTGCCGTTGGGAGCGACCATTAGGCAGTACGGCTTGAGTTTTCACTGCTATGCAGATGATACATAGCTGTACATGTCCTTTGTGCCCGACCAGGGTGATGCTGTCTCGGTCTTTAATAACGGTCTTACCGAGATTCAGGACTGGATGACTGTGAACTGGTTGCGGTTAAACCCCGAAAAAACTGAGGTGTTGGTTGTGGACCCAGGCCATCAAGGGGCGGGTTTGCTGACTGGGTCACCTTCAGGTCTTTGGCTTGGGGGGACCCAGTTGGTGACCTCAGACCGGGTGTGGAACTTGGGTGTTATATTTGATGACTGTCTGACCCTTAAACATCAGGTGTCAGCCGCTGTCAAAACTTCCTTTTACCATCTGAGGAATATAGCCCGAGTGAAGCATCTGGTTCCTGTTGATGACCTTCCAACATTGGTCCACGCCTTCGTTACCACCCGCTTGGACTACTGCAATGCCCTGTACCCAGGGCTACCGGGAGTAGATATTTGCCATTTGCAGCTAGTGCAGAACGCGGCGGCCAGGCTTTTGACTGGTACGTCAAGGACCAGTCATATAACGCCTGTCCTCCTTGGACTGCACTGGCTGCCAATTCAATGGCGAATCACCTTCAAGGTCAGTCTTCTGACCTATAAGGCCCTACATGATCAGGGACCTAGTTGCCTGCAAGATCTTCTTCATCCCTACTGTCCTTCCCGTAGGCTCCGATCCACCGATGAGGGATTGCTAGAGATTCCCAGGGTTCGTTTAAAGACATCAGGGGCAAGATCATTTAGTTTTATGGCCCCAACCCTGTGGAATTCTCTACCTCATTGAGTGAGAAAATGCCTGACTGTCCAAAGCTTTAAGTCAGCCCTAAAGACTTATTTGTTTAATTTAACATATCCAGACTTTTAAAATATATTTATGGATTGATTTTAGGAATTTGTTTTAATTTTATGTATTGATCTATTGTAAAAGCGCCTTGGTTTTGGAAAGGCACTTCTTAAAAATAAAGTATTCATTCATTCATTCATTCATTCATATGCTCCCCTTCCCTTTTCTTTTTTATTTACTTCATTTTTAAAGCAAATAGTGATACATACATTCAAACATCCATATGTCTTTTCCAGATATTGTATACAGTATGCAGTTAATCACATTTCTATCACTTCGCATATATTCCTTGCATCAACAGTCTCCTCCCATCCTCCGGTTTCATACGTTTCACTTTTTATCTTTACTCCTCCCTAATTGTACCTATCATAACCTAATCAGAAAAAACATAACATATCTTATACAGAGTCTGTGTCCTGTTGCTCTCTTTGGTTAAATATTAAATATTTGTCCTTATTCCTGTCTGGGGTGTCTCTGGGTGAGTCGGTGCAGGTTTGATCACTAATTAATGTGGCTTACTTTTGTAGTGGTCCTTTACATTGATTTGTTATGGTTCTGTTCATCCTCTCTATTTCTCTTTCGCCCTCAAGCCCCTCCTACACTCCTCCCACCATTTATTCCATTTCCCATGTCCGTCTTGTCCATCTTTCTGCAAATTTCTCCAGTCTGTCTCGAATTCTATATGTGAGTCTCTCCATTTCATGGACTTCATCTACCACTTTTTTCCAATCGTCTATTACAGGTGGCTTTGGGTTCAGCCATGTCCTCGTTATCGCCTTCCCCAATGTGGCAATACAAATCCTCCCTAAATATTTCTTGTTAGGGTCTTTCACCCCTTGTGGTGGGAGACCCCATTGGCAATGCTGTATATGTAGTTGTCCCTGAAGTTGAAAAATTTCTGCCAGTTTGTGCTTTACTTCTCCTAGAAAGTCCTGTAACTTGGGGCACATGTAGAAAATATGTAAATGTGTGGCTCTAACTTCCCCACACTTTCTCCAACATGTTCCTTGTTCCTCCCCTCCCCAGACCACCTTCATGTGTAGTGTTATAAAATATCTAGTGTTGAGTTTCTACTGGAACTCCCGCCATTTGGGTGATGAGGATACCTTGAAACCCCCTCCCAAATCTTCCCCCATTCTAACTCAGAGAGGTGGCGCCCTGTCCCTTCCTCCCATTTCTTTATTATGTATGTGGTTTCTGACCCCTTATGAGCTAACAAGAATTGATAAATTAGTATTACTGCACCTCTTGCATCTTGTTTATTTAGCAACTGTTCAATTGTTACCTCTACATCTAATGAGTATTGTTTGTTCCAGTTCTGTGTTTGTTTTTGATTGCTATATCCTATCATTTGGTAGTATTTAAGTTTGTCCTGTTCCTTCCATTGATAGCTATGTCTACCTTTCTTGAAAGTCAATATTGTTTCTCCTGTCATTATGTTTGCTGGGTATCTGCTTCCTCTTTGCTTTTGGTGTTCATACCACTGGTCTGTCTGTCCAGCTGTGTATTCTCTATTTTGTGTCCACCATATGTATTTCCATGTCTCTTTTTTAACCTCCTGATACCTGTACCACTGTTGTAGTGCCCCCATTGTCACTCTCATCACTATGTTCTCCTTTCTCTTTGCTCTCTGTGTGGGCTGTATACTAAATATGTTTTCTTCTATTGGTTTTTCCCACCTGCCCACTTCTCCAGGTCCCGCCAATGTGCCTCTATTTTTGTGTTCCCCCACTGTATGGCCCATCTAAGCTGTGTTGCTAAAAAGTATTCTTTGATGTCAGGGAGTGCCCATCCTCCCCTCCTCCTTTTAGTCGTGAATATCCTACTCCATACTCTCAGTCTTTTCCCAGCCCATATGAATTTGTATATCATTTGTTGTATCTCCTGCAGTTTTGTTTTCTTAGTACCTAAAGGTACACACTGAAATATGTATAACAGCCTTGGGAGGACATTCATTTTTATCATCTGTATTCTGTCACTCATTGGTAATGGTAGTTGTCCCCATCTCTTCACGTCCTTGTTAATTTGCTTTAGTAGTGGGTCTAGATTGTCTACATACAGATCTCTATTGGTATTCCTAATGGTTATACCTAGGTAGTTCAGTTTTGTCAGGGTCCTTTTCATTGGGTATCTAATTGGTATTTGTGCTAAGGGGGTGTATTGTATTTATTCAGTTTTGTTAGTGTTTAAAATGTAGCCAGATATTTTGGAGAATTTCTGTATTCTTTCCATCGTTTTGGGTATTGAAGTCTCTGGTTGTGTTAAGTATAGCAGAATATCATCTGCGTATAGGGCTGCCTTGTGGTCTCTATTTTCCCACCATCACCCCATGTATTTCTGAGTCTTGTCATAGCCATTGGGCAAGGGGCTCCAAATAAAGAGCAAACGGGAGTGGAGACATGGAACACCCCTGACGTGTACCCGTTTCCCAGTGTGAATCTGGCTGACAAATGTCTATTAGTTCTAATGTATGGCTGTGGGTTCATTTATGGTCTTTGTAGTGTCTCTGTAATTTGGTTGTGAAACCCAAAGTGAGTCAGCACCCTGAATAAGTATGTCCAGTCCACTTTATCAAGAGCTTTTTCCACGTCCACACTCATTATGGCTGTCGTTGTTTTGGTCTTGTTTAAGTTTTCTATGATGTGAATAGTTCTTCTTATGTTATCTGTGGCCTGTCTCCCTGCCACAAAGCCGGCTTGGTCATGGTGCACTAGCAAGGGTATTAATTCCTTCATTCTCTTTGCCAGTATACCTGTCAGGTACTTATAGTCCACATTCAGAATTGATATTAGATTATATGAACCACAATTAGTCAAATCCCTACCTGGTTTGGGGATTACCAAAATGATTGCCTGGGACCATGATGGCAGGACCCCTCCATCTTTGTCCATTATACTCTGGGAGGTGTCCACCAACAAAGGAACTATTTTGTCTGTAAAATTCTTATAAAATTCCACTGGCAGTCCAACCGTGCCTGGGAACTTCCCTGTTTTGCTCATCGTTATTATCTGACATATTTCTCCTTCCCCTGTTGGTATGATTAATATTTTGTTTTGTTCAGTAATCAGTTGAGGTAGCTTTAGTTGTTCTAGAAAGGTTGTTATCTCTTGTTTGGGGATCTCCATTTTGGGGCTATACAGTTGTTTGTAGTATGATTCAAATGCACTCATTATTTTATCAATCGTTCGTACTTGTGCTTCTGTTTCTGGATGGTTAAGATTAACTATTTGTGCTCTGGCTCTATTGATCCTAAGTCAATATGCTAGAGATTTCATTGCCCTAGGCCCTCCTTCATAGTATTTTTGTTTTAAGTATGTTAGGTTTTGCTCTATCTTATATTTTAATAGCTTCTTTAGCTCTTTCTTGAGTGTAATTATTTCTTTCCCCCTTTGACTGTGAAATTGTTCCTGTTGTTGTCTATCCAATGTTTTAATTCATTCCTCAATCTCCTCTGCTTTTTCCCTCTTTCTTTTTTCCTTGCTGCTCCAATGACTTTGAGCTTCCCTCTTATCATTGCCTTCAACGTATCCCATATCAGTGCTTTACTTGACTCTGTGTCCTTATGATCTGCTAAGGTGTAGTCTATTAGTTGGGGTATCTGTTCTAACACCTTCCTATCCCTCAGAAAAGAGAGGTTCAGTCTCCAAAAGTTATGTTTCTGGGTTTCTTGTAATTGTAGTTCTATCTTAAGTGGGGCATGGTCTGATACTCCCATTGTCCCCACCTCTCCTCTAACTAGTCTTGGAAGTGTTTCCTTTGGGATCAGAAAGATGTCCAGTCTAGAATACATGCAGTGCACCTGAGAATAGTATGTGTACCCTTTGCTGCTACCCTCTAGGAATCTCCATGCATCTTGTAATCTGAGTTGGGTTATCAGTGTCCTGACCTTTCGTGCCACTTTATGCACTGGCCTAGGTATTTTAGATGTACTATCTGTTCTGGGGTCAAGTGTAAGGTTCCAGTCTCCCCCACATATTAAAATACCCTCCATCTGTTCCATGTCTTTAAGTACTGTAAGAGTGTTCTATAGAAGCCATAAGAGGACCCCAGAGGGGCATACACTGCCACCAGTGTCACCTGCTGACCATGTAGGTTCCCCTTTAAGATCACATAATGGCCCTCTTTGTCTATTTCCTTATGTGTGTATTCAAATGGTGTGTTTCTAGGGATAAGAATGGCCACTCCCCTTCTCCTGCCTGCCTTGTATGAGGAGGCATACACATCCTCATACCCAAACTGTTTCAACTTTTGATGCTCTCCTTCCGTTAAGTGTGTCTCTTGCAGAAAGATAATTTCTGCCTTGATTTGTTTCACCACTGTCATACTTTTCTTTCTCTTGATTGAATTGGTCAGACCATTGACATTGTATGTTACTACTTTAGTCATATTCATTTTATTCATTTACAACTGTAAGGTACTTTGACCGCCGTCTGCTAATCTGACAGTCTCTGATCTCCACTTTCCCTTCTCTTCTCATTCTTCTCCTTCCCCCTTCTTTAGACTCTGGGGGCCAGATATTCAAAACTTTGCCCAGGGGCTAAATTAGCACTGCCCGGCGGGGGTAAACTTAGCCTGGAGCAAAAAGCTAGCTATATTCAAAAGGAATAGCCCGGTGCTAATCCTGCTGAATATTGCAGTCTAAGGAAGCCAGGCAAACTGGTCTGGGAGTACAGGACAAAAATAGCCCAGGAATAAGACAGCACTGAATATAGCAACAGGGAAGTGCAAACTGCAACTGCAGCTCATTAGACTCTGTAGCAAGCCAGTGCTGCAGGTGGAGAACATTGTCTGTGATTGCACAGAGACATCTCACATCTACTGCAAACAACAATGTAAGCCACACACTGCAGAACTGTGCTATGCTAAAGTGAGGTTTGCCCGGGGCTAACCTGACTGCACAGGTGCACAGGTGCTAACACATTAGCCCAGTGCAAACTGGTTAGCCCGGGGCAAACGGGAGCTATATTCAAAGCTCCCATGCAAATGAGCCTACTTAGGTAATCCGTGGGCAAACAGGCACATTTGCATCTCATTATATGCTGCTTAGCATACATTACCATAAAGTGTGCCCAGTGCTACCACATGGTGCACACAGCTCCACCTGTTGGTCGGAATGGAAGTACAGGCTGGAAGTTATAGGCCAAGGCATGCCCAGAGCATCCCCTGTCGGTCAGAATGGCCTACAAAGCAATATAGCCATATAGATATACAGTATATATATATATATATACTAGAGTTGCATGGATATCACTTTTAGACCGATCGGATCCGGATATCCTGCATCTACTATCCGACCACATCGGTTCAACATTGGGTCAGATAGTAGTTAGTGAGCTGACTAAATGTAACTGTGCTGTGGAGGGGGGCATATATACAGTATGTTTCTTATATTGTTTTGTTTTCTCAGTTCCGATGTGCATGCTAGCAGTGCCTGGCAGAAAGATTGTGGAGGAAGAAACATCTTTTAATGCAGCTTTAGTTCTTTGTATTATAACCATAGCTGTATCTCAATTACTTGCAGCATAAAACCCACGGAAGTTCTTTATAAAGAAAGCTTTAATATATTCGTGGGTGCATGTTTAAACAGTAAACAAATGACTGGAGGTAGCTATTGCTTAATTAAGGAGATCTCAAGATGTCGGGTGGTGCTACAGCTGATTAGAAAAAGGAATGCCGTCCAATGCATTTTTTTTTAAACATACACAGAAAACACTTTTGGAACAATGAATAAAACAATTTTTGTGACACAGAACAAAGTTGACATGGAGTAGCATTTCTGCAGACATTACATGCGCTACTCCACATCAGTTTCATTGTCAAAGCAGCAATGAAAACAGAGTCTACCGAAAGGAAAGACAGAAGAGTATATGCATGCAGAGCTCTTCTGTCTGCATTATTTTAAGCATTTTACAAGAGGGAAGGGGAGTACCAGGGAAATAGCGCTATCTGCAAGACTGCTTTTCAGTACGGTAGACCCTTAGCGCTAAGCACTCTACAGCTTCATCCTGGTATGGGACTAATACTAAAAGACGGCTACGTAATGGCACTTTTACAGAAACATAGTGGTACACTGCTATGCACTGATAGCTGAGAGCATACATGCCTATTCAATATAGTAGCACTACTGAATACCGCAGTTGGTGGCTGGCCATGGTGGAGAGAGGAGGGCTGAGCCGGTCGCTGAAGAGGTATGCCATGTTCAGGGGGTAACAGGAGGTGCACAGCTGGGTGGGAGGACCACTAGACTACCAGGGAAATCTTTACCTTCACTGCAGATGGGGGTCAGGAGTCATGCTGGAGGGTGGGGGGACTACTAGACTACTGGGGAAATCTTTTCCTTCACCACGGATGGAGGTCGGGATTCGTGCTGCGGGTTGGGGGGGCCACTAGACTACTGGGGAAATCTTTTATTTAACCTGGGAGGGGTTGGGAAGGATTCGTGCTGTGGGGTGGGGGCACAGCAGCATTAACGCCAGCTTTTTTCCGTGGTATCTGGTGCCGCGCTACAGGTCATGCTAATGCATGCAGCATGGTGCCATATCTTTGAATATGCTGCACTGCTGGCGTTCATGGGCACTCCCCTGTCCACGCCCCTACATACCATTAACTATTAGCATCGGTGCTACCACACAGCGCCAGTGCTAATAAGGCTTTTGAATATTGCAACCGTGCAAGCCAGTGCTATTCCACACTACGGCTTCTATGCCATGCAACGGTTTGAATATCTGGCCCTGTATCTCTATAACTTCTCCATTTCCTAACATTTGTAACTTTGCCTTGCTGGCAAACTTGTGCACAGCTTTGTGCAACCCAGCTTTGTGTACCTCCAAGGTTGAGGAAAGTATCCTTACTTTCCCTGTCTCTGGATACAGTCTCATCTTTCTCTACTTCTGCATCCAAATCAAATCAAATCGTCTTTATTTATAAAGCGCCTTTCAAAACCAAGGCGCTGTACAATAAATTCACATAAATACATAAATTAAAATAATCATAAATTAACAGCCATAACTAGGGTATGCTAGACTAAATAAATATGTCTTCAACTCATTTTTAAATTTCTCGATGGTTGGACATTCTCTCAACCAACGAGGTAGAGAATTCCACAGGGTATCCAGAGTAGTGGTGGTACCACTTCCCCCCAGTATGGGGGCCACTACTTTGGTCAGTGGTTCTGTAACACACCCACAGTCCCTCTGACCATTCTTGACTGTCACCTTTGCTAACTTGTATGCCATTAATTCTGTCCCCTTTGTCCTACCCCACAAGATTATTTTGTAAAGACTTTCTGTGATCAAACTCCATCATCCTTTTATATCTCTCTGACCCCTCTGTTTTTCCGCATGTTCCACCATCTTTCCTCCTTTGTCACCATTCCTCCTATTTTCTATGATCACTGTGCCCACTGTATGAACATTTTTCCCTGTATGTCTCCTCCTTCCTCTTGTTACATAATTCATCTCTCAGAATTCCCTCCTCCCTCCATGTCCCCTTACCTTCTACATTGGTGGTATCAAGGCTGCCTCTCCTCTGCATTTGGTTTCCACTTTCCTGTGGTAGCTCCCCAGTTTCCTTGGACTAGGCATCCTGTTGTTGGTCAAGGCATCAAGGAATCAGTGCTCTCCCGTCTCCAAGCATGGATCTCTACAATAAAAAGAAAAGAAAAAGAGCAAAGTATCGAGGGCATTTACATTTCAATGTTCCTTAACTTTGCAGTGGTACTATTCCCCATTTTATTCCACAGTCATTTACAATTATTTAGAGCTGTTCAAAAGTCCCCCCCACCCCAGCACCTTTGTTATTCCATCCGTTTCCCTGGCACAGTTTCCTCTCCCCAACAAGCTCCGTGGGTGACCCTGCTCTCCCTTTTTTGCCCCAGATATTTCTTTCCTATTCTAAGGCCAACCTATCAGTCTGGTCCCTTCTCTAACCCCTTTTGACCTTGTGTTCCATTGGGAAGTCTGTCTTCCCCATCCCTCTCCCCTCCCCATTATTTGGCCTTATCCCTTTAGCCCAACAGGTATTGCCTCTCCTCTCCCCGCTTTCTCTCTGTAAGTGATTTTTGTTTGTTTGTTTTTTCCTTTCCCCCCTTCCCTATTCCCTTATCCTCTCCATTATGTTCCCTCTATCTGTCTTGCTTTTTCAGAAACCCTTTGATCAGCCTTTTCATTCCCTTTGGGCCCTCGATCTCCTCCTTATCTGAGCAATCGCTGTCTTGCATTTATTTCATGTTCTCCCTTCCCCCTACTACCTTTTCTCTACATACCCCTTTACATTCTTCTTGTCCCCCCCATCCATCTGTTAGGCTTGTATTTTCTGTTTAACCCTTCTCCTCCATCAGAGTGGCCCTTGCTCCCCAGGCTTGTATTTTCTATGTCTCCCTTCCCTAGCTTCTGCCAGAGAACAAGTAGAGCACCAGGAGGAAGGACCTACTGGTATAACTAAACTTCT
This sequence comes from Neoceratodus forsteri, assembly GCA_016271365.2. NCBI lineage: Eukaryota > Metazoa > Chordata > Ceratodontiformes > Ceratodontidae > Neoceratodus > Neoceratodus forsteri. The sequence continues at coordinate 1,487,457,933 of CM057452.1, forward strand.
CTACTGGGACTGAGAACTAGAACTCTTGTACTGGGACCTTTAATTTAGGGTAACAAAAAAAAGTTAGTGTGTTTGTCAGAGTTAGCTGAAGTGAATTGTTATCTGTGTAGTTATCTAGGTGCTGGTCACAGGTGGCTGAAGGGAATTATCTGTGAAATTAACTAAGTGTAGAAAGATTTGCTAGGTAGGGGGAATGGTTAGCTAGAAGGAGCCAAGTTAAAACCAGATTTAAACACTGCCCTAGATAGCTTCTGCTAGAGAACAAGCAGAGCACCTGGAGGAAGGACCTGCTGGTATAACTAAACTTCTGTACTAGGACTATATTGCCCTCCGTCACTCCCCTCTACCCCATAGGCACAGGATTTAACTGACAACAGGAACTTCCTGTTTGGGAGCAGGAAGTTAGTGTTCACAGAGCCACCAAAGACTCACCATCTTAAAAGGGCAAGAGTAGCTGTCCTCCTCCCCAGCTACTGGAGGTCTGACTCTGAGCAAGTAAGGAGACTACTGAGAAATATAGGAACTTCTTGTCTCAGAACAGGAAGATGAGGAGCTAAAAGGGCACAGAAGTGTAAGTAGAGACAGAAAAAAAAAAGAAATAAAAAATAGAGGAAAGAGTAAGTATTCCAAACAACAGTTAGGGGGCCAGAAATAAGACATGATGGGAGTGGTGCAGTGCAGTGGCTGTGGTGCAACAGTCTTTCGGGAGACGTTCTGGAGAATGCGGTGTTGTCCCATCTGCAGGCACCTCTCTGGGCTGAGGGAGGAGGTTGCTCATCTCCAGGCTGAGTTGGTCAGGATTTGTGGGACCTCCTCTCCCACCCAGGGACCACCAGGGTCACTGCTATTGCCTCAGAGGTTGCCAAGAAAGAGGAGCGGTTGGACCACAGTGGGCTCAGGGAGGGTGAGGGTGGTGGAACAGAGGTGCATCCCTCCAGTTGTACCTCTCCACAATTTCTATGCCATTCTGGAAAAGTGTGGTTCCTCTATGGAGGCACCCACAGTGGAGACCAAGGAGGATGCTGGAAACCTCCACAAAGGAGACCCACAGGAGGGTGGCATGGGATCCCACAGGAGAAAGAAACAACTCCTGGGTGGGGGACTCCATTGTTAGGAAGGTAGAACTGGGGGAGGAAGGGGAGAGGGAGGTAAGGTGGCTGCCTGGCGCCATGGCTTGGAGGGACAAGGAGCGAATCCTTAGGATCGCAGGAGCAGCTGCACAGGGGAAGGAGCTAGATGTCATTGTCCACCTAGGGACAAATGACCTGGCTAAGAAAGGGATCATAGCAGTTCAAGAAGCGTTTGTGGAGATGGGGAGGAGCCTTAGACAAATAGCATGCATGGTAACCTTCTCGGAGGTGCTGCCTGTCTATGGCACAGGTGAGGCTAGAGTGCTCCACACCATGGGATTCAATCAGTGGTTGAAAAACCGGTGCAGAGCTCAGGGATTTGGCTTCATTGGGGACAGGGAATCCACCTGGAGGGATGCAGGCCTATACTGGCATGATGGTCTGCATCTGTCCAGGAGAGCAACCAGGATCCTAGGTGATAGGTTTAAATGCTTCATTGGCAAGCATTTAAACTAGCCAAGGGGGGAGGCACCGGAGAGGAGCAGGGAAATCCTAGCCCCCAAAAAAATCAGGGTACTAAGTGAGGTAGACACCAACATAGAGATGTCGATAGGGAGAAGAGCAGGGATAAATGAAGAAAGTGACAAATGCAATAAGGACAGGGATGGGGCAAAAAGGGGTAAGGTCTTCAAGAAATGGAGGGTAATGAGTACCAATGCCCATAGTATGGGCAACAAGCTCCATGAACTGGTGGCCTTGATGGAAGAGGGATGCCTGGATATCATAGCAGTCACAGAAACATGGTACACAGAGAACCATGACTGGGATGTTAACATACCAGGGTACACAACCTACATGAGAGACAGGGAGGGGAGAAGAGGAGGCGGAGTAGCTCTCTATGTAAGGGAAGGGATAAAAGCAACTGAACAAAGGAGTAAACAGGGAGGAGAGAAGACACTGTGGGTCACCTTAGAGACTGGAAATGGCACCACAATCCGCACAAGGGTTGTATGCAGACCCCCATATCAGAGGGAGGGAATGGACAAGGATATGATAGAAGGCATACTTAGGATGGCAGAGAAAGGGGAGATACTGTTGAAGGGGGAACTTAATATGCTGGATGTCAACTGGAGCACCTTTGCTGCAGCCACATCCAAAAGCAGGGCCGTTCTCGATGTCGTTCAGGTGGCATGCCTCAGACAGCTAGTTTTGGAACCTACTTGTGAGGAAGCAATTTTAGTCCTTGTACTCTCAAATGGGGACAGTGAGAGGATCTCAGATCTAGAAGTGAGTAGCCATTTGAGAACAAGTGACCACCAAACAGTGTGATTCACGATAAACTCAGCTACAGAGTCAAGCCATACAAAAGTGAGGGTTCTAGACTTCAGGAGGGCTGACTTTGGCAAGATGGGAGAGTGCCTTATAAAAGCACTAGCAAACAGGCTAAAAGGAGGGGTGGAGCAACAATGGGGGAAATATCAAAACTGCCATCACAGAGGCAACAAGCCTTTGTGTGAAGCAAATAAACAAATCAAAACAAAAGAAAAAGCCATTATGGTTCTCAAAAGAGGTGGCGGTGAAGGTTAGGAAGAAAAAGGTAGCATTTAGGAAGTATAAGGAAACACAGAAGGAGCAGGACAGAGAACTGTACCAGTTAAGGCAGAAGGAAGCAGGGAGGGTAGTCAGAATAGCAAAGGCCCAAACTGAGGAAAAGATAGCCAACTCAATTAAGAAGGGGGATAAAACCTTTTATAGGTAAATCAGAGAGGGTAGAAAGACAATGGGAGGGATAGTGAGGCTGAATAGAATGGACGGTGGGTGGGCAGAGAGGGACAGTGAAAAAGCAGGGATACTGAATGAATACTTCTGTTCAGTATTCACAAAAGAGGAGGTGGGGGAGGTGCCTAATCCAATTAACAGAAGCACTCTGAATAGGGAGGTCGATCCCAGTCCTTTCACAGAAGAAAGGGTTCTGAAAGAACTCCTAAAACTGAAGGTGGACAAAGCAATGGGGCCAGATGGAATTCAACCCAGAATTCTGAAAGAATTAAGCAGAGAACTAGTGACACCACTGACTACCCTTTTTAACAAATTATGGTAGGATGGTGTGGTACCTGAGGACTGGAGGAAGGCAGATGTGATTCCCCTTCACAAAACTGGGACCAAGACAGAGGCAGGAAACTACATACCTGTCAATTTGACCTCTGTGGTAGGGAAAGTGATGGAATCACTTCTGAAGGAAAGAATTGTTGAGTACCTAGAGGCCAGTGGGGCACAGGACCCAAGGCAGCATGGGTTCATGGCGAGGAAGGTCATGTCAGACAAATCTAATTGATTTATTTGACTGAGTGACCAAAGTAGTAGACCAGGGAGGGGCTATGGACATGACCTACCTAGACTTTAGCAAGGCATTTGACACAGTTCCACACAAAAGATTAATAGTCAAATTAACCAGCCTGGGAGTGGGTCCCAGGGTGGTAGCCAGGGGGAAAACATTGGCTGGACAACAGGATACAGAAAGTAATTGTAAATAGAGTCCACTCTGAAGAAAGAGGGGTTACTAGTGGGGTACTGCAGAGTTCAGTACTGGGTCCAGTCCTTTTTAATGTCTTTATAAGTGACATTGCAGAGGGACTGGAAGGAAAAGTATGCCTCTTTGCAGATGACACAAAGATCTGCAACAGGGTTGATACACAAGGAGGTGTGGGAAGGATGAGAAGGGACTTGGCAAAGTTAGAGAAATGGTCAAATGTATGGCAGCTAGGATTCAATGCAAAGAAGTGCAAGGTAATTATCCTGGGAAACAAAAACCCTGAGAAGATTACACAATGGGGGGGGTAGTAACAACAACAAAAATGGAAAGGGACCTGGGGGTAATCATATCAGATGACCTTAAGGTTAGCAAGCAATGTGAGAAGGCAGTAGGGAGGGCTGGAAGGATACTGGGATGTATAGGGAGAGGCATCACCAGCAGAAAACAGGAAGTTGTTATCCTCTGTACAGACAGTTGGTGAGACCCATCTGAATACTGTGTCCAGTTCTGGAGACCCCATCTCCACAAGGACATAGACAGGATGGAGGCAGTCCAGAGGAGGGCAACTAAAATGGTGCAGGGTCTGCAAGAGAAGCCATATGAGGATAGACTAAAGGAGCTTAATATGTATACCCTTGAGGAAAGGAGGGAGGGGGAGACACGTTAGAAACATTTAAGTACCTCAGTGGAATCAACAAAGTCCAAGAGGGTAGCATCTTTCAGAAAAAGAGATGTGCAAGAAAAGGGGACACAATTTGAAGATAGAGGGGGGACGGCTCAGGGGCAATGTGAGGAAGTATTTTTCACAGAGAGTAGTGGATGCATGGAACAGCCTTCCTGAGGAGGCTGTGAGGTCTAAAACTGTGGGAGAATTCAAGAATGCATGGGACAGACATAAGGCAATTTTTGTGGGGAGTAGGAAGAAATAGGCTGTTGGTTAAATGGGATCTGCAGCTTATCCTCTAGGTAGGGAAATGGGCAGACTAGGTGGGCCAAGTGGTCCTTATCTGCCATCAAAGTCTATGTTTCTATGTTTCCCTTTCCACATAGCACCCTGCTGTCCCCCCCCAAACTTCAGATAGTCTTCTGTACCAAAGTCAATTGAGGCAATCGTCTGACGTCTTCTCCACTCTCCTGTTGAAGTCTGTGTAAGTGTCCGATATTTTTTGCTCCATCCTTTTTGGGTTCAGGTCTGCTTGCCATGCGTTGTCTTGTTGTCTGTTCCCCGCTGCGTTGTTAGCTTGTGCAGAGTGTTCTGATCTCCACCATCATCACGTGGGCTGAGTTCCGTCCATCTTCCCGGAAGTTTCCCCTCACAGCTGCACTTGGACTTTTCGATCCCCCTCTCCAATCTAATCCTCCTTGTGGTCGCAGCCTTTGCTGGAGTGGGATGTGGTGTTCTCTTAAGGCCGCAGCTGCATCCTCCAATGTGTAATAGAGATGGATACCCTCCTTTCAATGGACTCGCAGTTTGGCCAGATAAGGTGTTTGGCACCTGATTCCCCTTACTTTAAGTGCTTTCACAAGGTCCAGGTACTGCATTCGCTGTTTTTTGATCTCCTGTGGATAATCCTGATCTAGATAGAGTCTTGATCCATTATATTGCACAATTCCCTGCTGCCAGGCTCTTCTTAATATGTCTTCCTTAATTTTGTAGCTCTGAAATGTAATAATTATTGTCCTGGGTCGTGCATTTGGATCCATAGCTTTGGGATATAAGGCTCTGTATGCCCGCTCCAGTCACAGCTCATACCCGCTGACAGTCCCAGAACATCCACCAGCATGTTTTGAATAAATTCACACATCTCCTTCATTTCACTATCCTCAGGAACACCCAATATTCTAAGATTGTCTCGTCTGGATCTGGCTTCCAGATTCAGATATTTCGCCTGCAGTTTTTCTATGTGTAGTAGTGAGGCCTCCATTGCTATTCTGAGTTGTTTGTTTCCCTCGGCCGCTGATTCCACTTTCCATTCAGTGGTCCCGAGCCATTTTTCAAACCCCAAAAATTTTTCCTTTAGCTCTGTGAACTCGGATTTGTTTTCGGCTCTTGATTCTTGTATTTCCATCAGTAATTTTTCAGATCTTTGCCTAGTGAGCCGTTCCTCCTCCTTATCTGTATTATATCCTTAGCCTGATTCACTGCTGGAAGACACACTGCAGCTGTGGTCCAGTGATAGTATTCGGTATCTAGAACCATCTTCAGGCATATTTACATTTTTGGAGCTTGATCTTGTGCTCCTACTTGTTCCTTTTTATGTTGGCTCGCGCATGTGCAGCCAACATACTGCGGTAGTAGCAGAATTGGAGGCACGGTCACTGTTGGGCAAATGCAGGGCACGCATCAGTAGGTGCATCCCTCATCCCCCAATCAGGCAGCAGCAGGGGCCGACACCCTACATATCTAATGTGGACACCCGATCTGAGAAAAGGTCTGCTGCAATGAGAGTGAAGCTGTCATGTAGCGTGACCACAACACGCCTCCTAACATGCAGGCAACATGGCTGCAGTGACTGCTGCTGCCACCACCTGTCACAATGCCAATAGGGGGCCTGCTCCCATCAGCATCATATCCCCCATTTCTGCTGTGTGCCGAGGGGTGCCCAATCCTCCTTGGCATCATGCACCCCAAAAATGCCTTTGCTAACGGGAGGCCCAATCCCTGCCAGCCTGAAGTCCCCCTTCCCAGTTCAATCTGCCAATGAGGGAGCCCACTCCCCCATCGGCATGATGCCCCCTTGTTCTGTGCCGAGGGGTGCCCAATCCCTCAGCCTGATGTTCTCAATTCTTCTGCATGTGCTGACGAGGCTGTCCAATCCCCATCAGCTACTGCATCCCCCAAAAAACATCTGGATGGCACGCTGGGAGCCCACCCCAGCATGCCAAATACCCTATTAAAAAAATGTCCCCAGATGATTTTTTTTTGTTTCACCTGTAAAAGAACACGTCCCTCAAGGTCTCCCTGCCCTCCCGCAACCCGCGCCCACCCTCTGCACACCCTGCCTCCCCACACCCCCACCCCATACTTCCTTGCAGAGTCTGGCGCGACGATCTTCGGTGGACCAGGAACACGTCTGCACTCTTCAAAGCCAACCGCGAACTGAAGAAAAGGTGGTAAGCTGTATAATGGCATAAATAGGGTTTTTCCAACTATGGTGCATATCTAGGGAATTTTTGGGAATTTAGACATCAGATTTTCAACATGGGGTTTTTGGGACCCCTCCTCAGGAATTCAGGCACTGTCATGGCGTTATTCTGTCCCGAAAGATGATTTCGCAGACACTATGCCGAATCACCTTTCAGGACCAATTAATGAAACGACAGTGCCACTGTTCATGAGGGGGGCTGTCAAAAAGCCTGTGTTGCAAATTTGGTGGAAAAATCCAAACAATGGCTGTTTTATGTGCGTACGCTGCACAGTTTCCACGCACGCTCATAACTCTGTAAATTTGTAATATTTTCACTCCAGATTTTCACAATTGGCATTTTCCCACACCTCCTTATGAACAGTACAGCTGTCATTTTACATATCCTGGCTAAAATGTTTTTTTCGCATGTCTGGCGCAGAATAGCGCGGTCACTGTACGAAATCAGTTTTTGGGACAGTTTGATGAAATGATGGGGACACTGTTCATGAGCAGAGGTCCTAAAATGCCTGTGTTGAAAATTTGGTGCCAAAAGTCCATAAAATGACTGTGTTACAAGCGTGCGTTGCGCAGTTTCCACGCACCCTTGTAACTTTGCAAATTTGCAATATTTCCAAACCAGATTTTCAACACTGGCATTTTTCACACCTCCTTATGAACAGTACAGCTGTCTTTTTCACATCCTGCCCAAAATGTGTTTCCGCACCTGTGGTGCATAATGGCATGGTCACTGTGGGAAATCAACTTTTGGGACAAATTAACAAAATCACAGCACCACTGTTCATGACAGAAGGTCCCAAAATGCCTATGTTAAAAATGTGGCTAACAAACCCCCCAGAATAATTGAGTTACAGACGTGTGTTGCGCAGTTTCTATGCATGCTCATGACTGCACCAATTTTTCATATTTTTACTCCAGATTTTCAATGCTGCCATTTTTTTACGCCTCCTCATGAACAACAGTAGTCATTTTCTACATCCTGCCCAAAATGTGTTTTCATCCCTGTGTCACCAAATGGCATAGCCGCTGTGCAAAACCGCCTTTCAGCTAACAAACTGATTGTGCCACTTTTCATGAGGTGGGCTCACAAAAAGCCCATGTTGAAAATTTGGAGTGAAAATACCAACAGAAGCCTATGGCGTTAGGGTTTCCAACTGTAGCACCCCTCCCTGTAGAGACTGACAGGTGTCAGGGGTGTGACTTGGGATCATCAGCTCTAATGCTCACGCCATTCCACCCCCACTCCCACCCTGCAGCCAGTGACAGGCATCGTGGTGTGCCTTGCACTGTTTGGCCACAAAGTTCACCCCATTCTCCTATACTGCACCCACCTCAGCATATTTCCTTATGGAATGGGGTAAGTATAACGCTCAAAGACCCCAAAGCACACCACGACACTTGTCAGTGGTTACAGGGTGCGGTGAGGTACAATGGCATGAGTGCTATAGCTGACAACCCAAAGGCACACCCCAATGCCTGTAGGTCTCTACAGGGTGGGGATGGGGTTGGCGTCACTTCAATACTTCACTGCCATTCCTATTATGCATCTCTAACTCTGGCACTACCAATACCAAAGGGAAAAAACTGCTGCTGTGGAGTATGAGTAGGGAATCTGTTGCCCAAGGGTGCTGGAAAGCAGGAAAATTGAATGAACTGTTCTGGCTGTACGGCGTAGCTGCTTTCTGTCGAGAGGAAAGAGAAACCAGGAGATTTTCAACTTAATCAGAGCCAGGTGGTAAACTTGCTAACCCCCAAGTGGGGTCTGCTGACCACAGGAGGCCACCGGCGTGTGCTGTGGGAGCAAGGGCACCCATGACTTGTGAGGAAGCCGTGCTGTGGATCCACTCCTAGGTCTAGGCCCTCTGTGGTTTAGTGGGCCTTGTGAGGGAGCTCTGCAATGGGCCTGAACAGGCTGAAGGGGACAAGCTGCAAGACCTTTAATCAAGTGGAAGATCCAAGCTGCAACATTCTTGTCCCCATCTCAAGTCTTTTAAGCAAATAATTCCAAGGTTCTGCTGTTCCACCAACCCCAGAGCTTCAGTCACAGTGCCACCAGAGACTGATTCGCAGAACCATGAATAAATGCAGGAATTGTGCTGCACCTGGGGGATGTATAAAGTTATTTCAAGTTTGTGCCCCATGGCATAGTAAAGAGCTTAAAATAGTTAAAGGTGTACAGAAAGTTAATTTGATTTAAAGCAAGCGCGGCAAAGCCGACTGAGCTGCTACATCTCAGGCCTGCAATGTAACAACTTACTGGGTACCCGGTCAGTGGACAATGGGGATAAACAGGTACCAGTTGTGGTTTCTGTAAATGTTACAACCTGTAGCAGTTAGTTAGATAGAGGGTTGGTGCCTGCAATTTATCAAAATATGGGCTGAATTCAAAGGGAAAATCATTGTTTGAAAATGTTAATCTTCAAATGCAAATCTACAAAATGTGTTTTGCTTAACCTCTGATTTATTCTCCCCTTCCTAACCCCGACCCCTTTTAAATAAATATGGTGTTACTGTTTTGGAACAATTCTGACTCGAGAGCCTGATTTGGTGAGCATATTGTTAGCTGAAGTCAAAAAAAGTAAAGTGTTAGAATTTGGGGGTTTCAGTTCTGGTATCCATGTTTGGTGTGACTGTATGGGGAGGTGGGTTGGTACAGCATCCCAGGGGGTGGTACTGGTAAAAGTCATACCCACTTAAATTGTACTCTGGGAGGAGGCACTGTGCATCTTTATTTTCATTCTTGTGAAAGGACCCCCAGTAACAGCAAAATAAGAAACCAGGCCCCTTCACCTGGTTAGCAGCTGCCCAGGAAGGAGTAGTAGCCCTCTTATATATGGCACCAGGGCTACAAAAGTCCTGTGGCTGAATGTAGCTGGAGCAGACTTGAAACAGTCTCGGTGTGCAAGCGACTCTGCTTTGCTGTGGTAAGTGCAGCTGAACCCCACTGACATCACCCACAGCCTCCTACCTGGCAATGCCCCCCCCCCCAAGCTTACTTGTACAGCAGAAAACCCGGTCAGCAATGATATATATAGCTGCTTGTAGGGCATTTAAGCAAGTCCTGTGGCTGAATATAGCTGGAGCAGGCAGAAAGCAGTTTCAGTATGCATGCGGCTCTACTTTTATGTGGTAACTGAAGCCCACTCCCACCGTCACCCACTACGTGTTCCTGCCTGGAAGTCCACCCCTCAGTTTACCAGTACAGCAGAAGGCATAGTCAGGATGAGATGTAGCTACTGGTGGAGCAGGTAAGCAAGTCCTGTGACTGAATATTGCTGGGGAGGGCTGAAAATGATACGAGGAGACACTAGGAGAAGCTCACAGATCTGTACATATAAATGCTTAAGGCTAGAAGTGAGATGGGGCATGACTGTAACATAAAACTACCTCTACAGGGTAAATAAAGTAGATAGAAATTGTTCCATCTGAGTGGGAACATAAACACCAGGGGTAACTCCATGAAGCGACTGGGGGGCAAGCTTAAGAGAGATAACAGAAAGTACTTTTTCACAGAGAGGGTGGTGGGGGGGTGGAATAGGTTGCAGGAGGAGGTGGTCTGTGCAAAATCGGTGGAGGGATCCAGACAAGGGTGGGACAGACACTAGGGTTTGATAATGATCACATCAGAAAGGGAACAGGGAAGGACAGAGTGAAGAGCCTCTAGGGCTCTCTCATTCAACATTAGTTCAGCAGGACTAGGCAGACACACTGGGTCAATGGACCTTTTTTGGGGGGGGGCTGGCAGATGCTGCATTTCTGCGTTTCATACTCTGACTTGACACTAGCTGGAACAGGACTGCATGCATGATGCTGAAACCACAGCATAAGTGAACATTCTGAGTCAGGCTGGAAGCAGGATTTAACCCTTCGTCAGGAGTTATGTATTCCTGCCCACACAACTCCCTCCTCCTGAGCCACTAGAAGCAGTAGTGTCTGTTCCTGTGCCCACAAGGGTTGGCTGAGCCATGTTACACAGTGCATAAAAAGGAGTTTTCCTTAGAGCAGTGGTGGGCAACCTAAAATAACCCGAGGGCCGCATACGTGACTTTCAAGCCCCCTCGAGGGCCGCGTGCCCACGCACACCACAGACCAGACTCATTTCAGCACAAAATTAATTAAAAGTGACAGATCTGAATGCAAAAAAAAACTATTTAGTGGACTGGTAACATCATTAAAAGTTTAAAAACAGTATAAATAATATTAAATACACATAAAACTCTGTTTATTTCTCTCTTGTATAGTGTAGAGCAGTCCTGTTGTGGTGGCAGAAATGTTCTTGGGGGCCGCAGCTAAACCCACCAAGGGCTGCATGCAGCCCATGGGTCACAGGTTGCCCACCACTGCCTTAGAGGGTCTGTCTTTGGGCATTTGGCCCTTGACTCTTAGATGTAAGTTAAATATTCCAATGGTGCCATACCTCCTCCTAAGGTGACTCCTTTCATAGGCCAAGCCTAGAGGTACTGTCCCCTGGGAAATGTAAAGCCTAGAGGTGCTGTCTGTTGGGAAGTATACAGCATGGCATGCTGGCAAACTAGACTTCATGTTGAAATAAAACAGGAAGAAGTCTTTTTTTTACAACTAAGTGCACATGCCTTTGATGCAGCACACATCTGTTAAAGTAGCTGACTGGTTGTTGCTAAGGGTATCCTCTTTCTCTCTAGAGGAGAATGCTTTTTGATAAATCTGTCAGGTCTAGTACCATTTGTCTACATTTGGAACTGGGGGTCACTATTTCATTTACGGACTCCACGCTACAGCTTCAGTGGCAAAACAAGTGATCTAGGGTGGTATTCAAGTAAATACACATGAGTAGAGCTGGTCTCTACCTCCAGCAATGGAAAGCGTAGTGGATACATATTTCTCCAAACAGGAGACTGGGAAATGGTGCACTAACTTATCTTCCTACACTCAGGGCACATTTTCTCTATGGAACCATTTACTTTCAGTATGACTCAACACACCCCTTTCAGGCAGGTGCCTGAGTGAACCCTCTCTCTGTATCAGATGACCTGCTACACAGGCACTGCTAACACCCAATACTTCCCTTCCATCTTGGTTCACATTCTTAATCACCCATTGGATGTCTGCTTCCTGATAAATGGCACCTCCACCATAGTTCAACAGGCATGCAAACATCAGAAACATAGAAAAATTGACAATGACGGCAGAAAATGACCACTGATTCATCCAGTCTACCATTAAAACCCTACCAAACCCAGAACCTATTGTCCATACAGGGTTCTAACCCACACTATTCACTCCCATGCTCACCACCCTATCGCTACCACTGAGCAACCATTAAGCCCTTCTCTCTGTCCTAGCCATATTTGAAACAATTGATAGTTTTGGCGCCCGCCACATCAGCTGGCAGATTGTTCCATGCCTCCACCATCCTTTTTGTAAAATACAACTTTCTCACTTCCCTCTTGACCCCTCCCCCCTCACCCAGTCAATTTAAACTCATGCCCCAGTGATCTTGATCCACTACTTATGCTAAATAGTGCCTTACAATTTACCTTGTTCATTCCTTTCAGGAACTTGAAAGTTTTTATCATATTTCCCCTCTCTTGTGTGGCCTCCAGCAAATACAGGTTCAGTGCCTTGAGCCAATCCTTGAAAAATCTGCCCTGCTGGCCCGAAATCATTTTTGGCACCCTACATTGCACTGTCTTCAGCCTGTCCTTATCTTTCCTTAGGTGAGGACTACAGAACTGGGCATAGGACTCCAGGTGAGACCTCGCCAGTGATCTATAGAAAGGCACTAATACCTCCTTCCTTTTGCTGTCAATACCCCTTCATATACACCCCAGCATCCTGTTTACCTTACTGTAGGCCTTGCTACACTGGCTTGATTATTTTAGGAAGTCAGTGATGATGACCCCTAGGTCTCTTTCCTCAGGCGTCATATCCTGCTTCCCTTCTGCCATCCAGTACTCTTTCCTGGCATTCTCATTCTCTAGGTACATCACCTTGCACTTTTTGACATTGAATTTCAACTGCCAAACCTTTGACCACCTCTCTAGCCTTTGCAAGTCTTTTTGCATCACCCTAACCCTCTTCTCACTGTCTACTCTGCAAGAGAACTTAGTGTCATCTGCAAAGAGACACAGCTTGCCCTGGATTCCTTCTCCCATGTCACTGATAAACATATATAGAAAAGGACTGGACCCATGATCGATCCTTGTGGCATCCTACTGGTGGCCGCCTTTCTTCTGGTTTGACTCCGTTAACCACAACCCTCTGCTGTCTCCCTTCCAATGAATTTCTCAGTCATCTGTGTCCGTCGCTGCACCCAGATACTTTAGCTGCTTCAGAAACCTTCTGTGAGGTACCAAGTCGAAAGCCTTACTGTAAGCTAAGTAAAGTAAACCCACAGCATGGCTGTTATCCACCACCTTCACCCAAAGAATACTATCAGGTTGGTCTGGCAAGAACTCCCTGCTATGAACCTATGCTGTGTACTATCCTGGAGTCCATCCTTCTCCAGGTAGTCCCCGAGGTCCTCTTGGACTAGCATCTCCAGTACTTTATCCACAATAGAGGTAAGACTGACAGATCTGTAGTTAGATGATTACTCCTTGTCCGTCCCCCATTGGAGCAGGGCATTGTCTGCTGCCCTCCCATCTTTTGGAACTACCCCATTTCAACAGAGCTATTGAATAGCCCTACCAGGGGTTCATTTTGTTCCTTTGCCAATTCCTTGAGCACCTTTGGATGCATCCCATATGGCCCTGAGGCCTTATCTATCTTTAGGGCTGCTAGCACTTTCTGAACCCTTTCATTGGTAAATACTTACTGCCTCATCTCAGGAATCCCCCTTACAGCTGCTTTAATGACATTGTCTTGCAAAGGTCCTCTATCTTCCCTTGTGAATACAGAGCAGAAGTAGCTGTTATGAACATCTGCTTTCTGTCCGTCCTCCTCCAGCTGGACTGGACACCATTAACTGGGCATGGAGTGGCTCCAATGGACTCTGCCTCATAGTTCCAAAACAGCAATATTGGATAGGCTCCCTTATACCGGCAAACAGACTTCAACAGACTCCTGTACTAGGGAAGAATATTTTCCTCAAATACTGCCAAGTCCCAAGAACTGACTTGAGCATCAGATCTTTGATGTTGTGAGATCAGGGTTAGTACCAATCGAGCAGCCATATGGACAAGCCCCTTGAGGAAGACCCCCCCACTACAGGTCTATTATCACTGCTCTGGTGCTGTCTCCCTCTGCAGGGGGCCACAGGCGACTAGACCTGACTGAAAACTTTTGCTGTACCCCAGACTCAAGGCCCATAGTGTCACCCCCTGAACCTGGCAGGTCCCACATAATAATAATGATAATAATAATAATAATAATAATAATAATAATAATAAGTACAGTTTCTTTAGCACTTTTTAAAATTCCAAGACATGGAACAAATTCAGGATACAAATAAAAAATAATCAAAGTGCAGTAAAAGCTAGTTGAAAGAGATGGGCCTTGAGTTTACTTTGCTCAGATTACCAGTGGAAGTCCATTCCAGGGATGAAGGCCACAGACTGAGAAGGCTCTATTGCCTGATGTGGCCATTCTGGTGGTAGGCACATAAAACAACCATTTGTCAATGCCGAATGTTTGCTTGCTGGCACTGGCATTGGTAGTGTAAGAGTTAGAGAGGTGCATAATAGGAATGGCAATGAAGTATTGAACTGAAGCCAACCCCACCACCACCCTGCAGAGACTGACAAGCATTGGGGCATGCCTTTGGGTCATCAAGCATAACGGCCATGCCATTTCACCACACCCCTATCCTGCAGACACCGACAAGTGTCACAGTGTGCCTTGGAGTCATTGGGCCTTATGCTCACCCCATTCCACAAGGAATACGGTGAGATGGGTGCAGTATAGGAGAATGAGGTGAACTTTGGGGCCAAAGAGTCCAAGGCACACCTCGATGCCTGCCACTGGCTGCAGGGTGTGGTTGGGGGTGGAATGGCAGGAGTATTACAGGCGACAATCCCAAGTCACACCCCCGATGTCTGTCAGTCTCTTCAGGGTGGGGCGTTATGGTTGGAAACCCCAACATCCCAGGCGTTCGTTGGTATTTTCACTCCAAATTTTAAACATGGATATTTTGTGAGTCCCACCTCATGAACAGTGGCAATATCAGTTTGTTAGCAGAAAGCTGATTTTGCACAATGACTATACCATTTGGCACCACTGGTGCGAAAACACATTTCAAACAGGATGTGAAAAATTACAGCTGTACTGTTCATAGGGAGGTGTAAAAATATGGCAATGTTGAAAATCTGGAGTGAAAATATAAAAAAACTGGTGAAGTCACGAGCGTGTGTACTCCGGAGGTGAGTATGGGGTCAAGATGTGTTTGTGGGGGGAGGTGGATATGCAGAAGGTGGGCGCAGGTTGGGGGAGGGGGGCAAGACAATCAACTAGGGACCATTTTTTTTTTTTTTGGTGTTTTTTGTGAAGACGACACGGGACTTTTGCCATGCTGGGGTGGGCTATCAGTGAGGCAGCTGAAAGTTTTTTGGGGGGAGCCAATGGGGGATTGGGCACCCCCGTCGGCCATACAGAAGTTTGCCATGCGGGGTGGGCTCCCAGCGTGGCAACTGGAAATCTGCTTGTTTTTGTTGGGAGGGGAGTTCAGTGGAGCCGACAGGGGATTGGGCACCCCCTTTGCCATTCTGACTTTTGTCATGCTGGGGTGGGCTCCCAGTGTGGCACTTGGACGTGTGTTTGGGGGGCAGCAGAGGGACATTTGCCACACTGGGGTGGGCTCCCAGCATGACACCTGGAAGTGTGTTTGGGGGAGTAGTGGAGCCAACGGAGGACTGGGAACCCCCATCAGCTATACGGTGTGGGGGGGGGAGCGCATGAGCATGCTGGGGTGGGCTTCCAGCGTGCACATATGTGTTTGTGGTGGGAAGAACTGTCTATGACAGTTCAGATGCAGTGCCAACGTAGGCAATCTGCATACTGTTGACAGCAGTATGTAAATTGTCTGCGACGGTGTTTTCCTTACAACTTATGCCACTGCATCTGAACAGCTGTCATAGACAGCTCAGACAATCATTGGTGCAGTGCAGCCGCGCCTGCAAAAGGGAGCAAGGCACTGGAAGTGGGGGAGGCACACCTACGAAAACTCGTAGGGTGGCACAATGTTTCTTGCACATGCATGCAAGCAAACATAAAAAGAAGTCCATCCAAACAATGAATTCGGCAAGTTGGAAGATGATGATGAAGCAATCTGGATAATTATGTGGGATCCAATCCATTACAAAATTTGAAAACAATCAAGAGTATTTTTTAGTTGATTCTGTGTTCAAGTGGAAACCAGTGGAGTTTACCAGCATTGGAGAGGCCCAATCAAACTTCCTGGAACCTATAAAGCAATGTGCAGCAGCATTTTGTATGATCTGGAGATTATGCCTGGTATGAACTGGGAGACCAGATAGGAGGGAATTGTGGTAATCCAGATGGGAAAAGATAAGGCAGTGGACTAGAGTGGCAGTGATTCAGAACTTAGGTAGGAGCAAATCTTGACAATGGCATGAAGGTAATAGAATTCAGAACTGACAATGTTGCTTACAAGGGAATCTAAATGCAGTGATTGATCAAAAACAACCCCAAGATTTTGGACAGTGGTACTTGAATAAATAATGATGGAACCATAATGAAATCCCAAATCCCAAAACAGACAGATTGAGAGATATTATTTTTGCTCTTGAGTTGCATACAAGGATTTCAGTTTTATTGATGTTTAAGCAAAGCAAACTAGCGTCCATCCATAACAGGGCATCTGCCAAGCAGAGAGCCATTGGGTGTAGAGCAGCCTGTAAGGAGACAGTGGCTGGGGCATAGATTTGGGTGTCATCAGCATATCTATGATAGGATAGACAGTGAGCTTTTATTATGTTTACCAATGGTACCATAAATAACAAAAACAGTAGAGGTCCGAGGGCAGACACTTGTAGGATGCCCGCTATTACTGGTTTGGATGAAGATATTGTAGAATTGACACTGATGGTCTGAGCTCAGCCCATGAGATATGAATAAACCAGCATAAAATGGTGTTATTGATATGAAAGATGGATTTCAAATGGACAAACACTGTATTGTGGGTGCTGCAGTCAAAGGCAGATGAAGTATCTAACAACAACAGTACAGTGAGGATTCCTTTATCAAGAGATAATTAAATGTCATTAGATAATCATAGAAGGGCTGTTTCCATGCTCTGTGCACTGCAAAAACCAGACTAGATTTTGGGGAAAAGTCTGTTTGAAATAAGGCAGTCAGTTAACTGATGGGCTATCACATTCTCTAGTACCTTGGAGATAGGTGGCAGCTGTGACATTGACCATTAGTGGGTTAGAATATTATGATTCATTGTGTTTTGTTTTGTGTTTGTATTATATTTGTATTGGATTTTCCAAGTACAGTACATACAGGTCTTGTAATAACTGTGATGTAAACAAGTAGTCATGCATATGATGTACAGAGTTGATTCATTTCAACTTATTACAACTTACAGTACATTATTTGTGGTTGTTTTCTCTATAGTACTGCTTAAAGAGAATTATAAAGTAGGTACCTTGAAACCTGAGTTAAGTAATTGATACAGTGCCTTTTTAAAATAAGTAATAACCAGATAAATGAAACAAAACAGAATAAAACAAAATATACCTTGTTCTGAGTGTTCATTGAATAAAACAGTTTATCCTTCAGACTATTTTACACTGAAAAAGGAAGCCAAACAGAGCAGAGAGAGTCGTAGTTATGGCTTCCCTGTACCTCACATTCCAAGCTCTTAGAACTCTGTAAGTGTATTCTAAGCTATCCATCCCTCTTGTAGAACTGCTGCCTCTCCCACTGAGAGTGTCCCTAAGAAGGCCTCCCATGTCTTCAGAAATCTCTCCTCCTCTCCCTTGAGGACATATGTCAATCTATCCACCGCCAATGCTCTTAAGGCAAGGTTCTTCCATTGCTCCACTGTGGGGACAGTATTGGTTATCCAGAGATTTTGTATACCCTGTCAGGCTACCACCAGTAGGACCCTAATTTTTCTATAATGAAGGTCCCAGTCCGTGTTTTTTTTAGGATAAACAAGACTAAGGTAATTTGAAATGAAGTGGAGAAAATACCAGTAGATAGTGAGGAATTGATGAGTCTGATAATGAGGGGAATTAAAATATGAAAGGAGTTTTTATTTAATTAGGTTAGATCAGGGTCCACTGGATTCAAAACTGTTTGGTATAATGAGTATATCAGTTTCTGAAAGGAGGTTCAAGGATGAAAATGTTGAAGAGCAGGTATTGATTGACTAGGTCAGCAGAATAAGCAATTAAGGGTGTGGCAGACTGAGCTACTCATCTCAATTTACTATCAAAAACATTGTGTAAGTCCTGATCAGTAAGTGATAAAATAGGGAGTGAGCTGTACTGGCGAGTTAGTGAATTTAGGAGATTCCTAGGATTCACTTTCTGGGTGAGGGTCAACTCTTCACTGTGTTTCTTCTTGGCATCCTTGAGAAGACTGCTATGTTTTGAATGTTTAGAATATAATTAATAGAAAAACATGGAAACATAGAGTTTGTTGGCAGATAAGGACCACTTGGTCCAACTAGTCCGCCCAGTTCTTCCCTGCCTATACTGTCACCACAGACCCTACCCTCAATTTGTGCCTGTGTGGCCCTCATCACTGCTTCCCTCTGCTTTACCTAGTACACTTCCCTATCTTCTTCCCTCTGTGTCTCCTTGTACCTCTTGAATTTCACCCCATTACGCTTTTCCTCCACAGTCACTTCTCTCAAGAACCATACTGGTCTCAGTTTCTTCCAGTTGTTGCTCACTTCCTTCACACAGAGATTTGTTGCCTTCACTATGCCTTCCTCAATTTGCCCCACAGTTCTTCCACCCCACCCTGGCAATCCCCCCTGCTAAGCTGTCTCTGAGACATTCACCTATTTTTTAAAATCTGCCCAGGAACAGTCCAGGACCCTCATTCTTGTGTGGTTTGCCTCTGCCATCATTTTTATGTTAAGCCACACTGTATGGTGATCACTGGTCCCCGGGTGACCTCCCACCTTGATGTTTGCGACATTGTCACTTTCTGTGAGCACCAGGTCCAGTATTACCTATTCATCTGCAGGCAGTCTTATGGAGCAGGACTACATCTGCCCTCCTCCATTCAGAAGTGCAATGGGTCTGAAATTTGCCCCACCCATCTGTATCACTTGAAAAGAAAAAAATTATGCCACTATCCTATTCTCACCATAAAAGAACAAATAAACATTACGTAGTCCCTAAACCACACCTACGTACTGCAATAGACCCCAAATAATGTTCTTCCCCCAAGCAGGCATCTAGGAACCAAATCCAATGCTCCCAATCCCATAACACTCTTTGGACTATGGCCATTGTTGCAACAACCCCCCAACTAAGCGAACCAATATTATTTAATCTGATATCACATAACACAACACATCTGGCTGGATGACCCTGTTCTCAGATGGTTGATGGTTTCCATGACTTCATCTAAGAGCTGTTTAGGTCTTAGCTGCCGACTTAGCAAAGTGAGTAGGCCCTTGCTACCCAGGGACCTACTTTACAGAACAGACTGGCCCCACAAGCCAGATCCTACACTCTCAAGAGCTATGGAACTTTCTAGTAATGGCTCCACCTCCTTTTATTTCCTACAGGTAATCTAAACCCAGACCAAACCCAGAGGGAGTAGACCAAACTGCTAACCCCTTAACTCTGCAACGGAGTTACATTATACTGTTTATTCATATATTTATTTATTGTTTTATTAATTTATTATTTGTTCACCAGGTAAGTGTGCTGGTCCCAGGTACAGCACCTGTTTCAGGCAGACTCCACCCCCTGACAAAGAGACAGAGCACCTCACTACATAGGGGAGTTGGTGTAGGACTCTTGGTGGGTTTGGTTCCTTGTGAGACTGGTGAGGTATCAGTGCAGGATACATGCCTATTTTTGTACTTTTGCACTATTGTCGCTGTGGTGCAATATTATAACTAGTTATTGAGTACCTGTATTTCTCTGAGTTGTGTTAAGTTCATAGAGCTACGTTTGGCACTTTTAAACTCTATCACAAAATCTTTTTATCTTGCACAGAATATGTGTGGTTTTAAGCATCACTGTATTAACTTAAGTTTTTGAATGGAGTTGGACGTCTGTGCACCATCCTTTTTTGGTAAAATCATTTTCAGGCATATTCACTGAGTAAGTACATTGGTCCCAGGGACCGTTTTCAGGTACGATTTGGGCCACGAAGATGACACACAACAGTACAGTAAGAATGCTTTACATAGAGGGGAAACTGCAGGCATAGTTAACAAATACGACATCCATACAAGACAATATGACTACATAGTCAGCAGTCAGAAGTAAAAAGTCATTAAGACTGACATACAATAAATACATATAATACAATTTGCAATTGCTGTTCCAGAGATACAGCACTAGATGCTGTAGTCAGAAAAAGTGTTTACTGGCCAAGTTGTCCATTAGAGCAACTCTGTAGCACCTTAACAAGGGGGCATTCTGATTTGTAGAGAGGTTCCTCTGGAGGTGGAGGAGGTGCTATCAGATGATACTGATTGAAGTATCAAAATTATTGGGACTTATCGGGACACCCCATGTACAATTCTTAATTTATATGCTCCCAACAAAGATGAGGAGCACCTCCCTTATTTTCGTAAACACTTTTTAGAGGCTGAGTCTGACCCCAGGAGATTATACATTATTGGCAGTGATTTAAAGTATCCTGTATCTCCTGCTCTGGCAGATCAGATAATGGCACCCATTATAGGGGCAAGTCTAGTAAGGTGCTCCAATCTCTTCTCTTGGAACTACGGTGGGTGGACACCCAGTGATATGAAAACCACAGGGATTGCAATTATACATTTTATTCCTGTCCCCATAATTTATATGCCAGGCTAGATTATTTGTTTGTTCCTAAAACCTGGGTGTGTGCCTTGTAGCAGACTCCTATCTCCTCCATTATCACCTCTGACCATGTCCCTGTGTCCAAAATGCTAGGGATTCATCTGGTCCTGAAAACTCTCACATGGAGATTAAATGTGACCCTGCTGAATGCCGAGAAATTTTGTACTTAGGTTGAAGTGGCAATCATTGACTATCGGACTGACAACAAGGTTCCACATACAACAGTGGGTGCATGGTGGGATGGTCTCAAAGCTGCCATAGTCACATAATTAGCTATGCATCAGATAAGAAGGAGAGAGATAGGCAGCATCTGGAGTTGGAACTTCAGATATTTGATTTGGAATGTGAGCATAAATTCACCCTAGACCCCCATCCGAAAGCAAACATTATATAAGCTCTATTAGTAGTTAACGGTCCTGTTGGAACACAAGATTGAGGGCAACTTCATTATGCCAGACAAAGATTTTATGAGGGAGGGAATAGAGCAGGTCATCTGCTCACTGGGCAGATCCGACGGGAGGTGGCCAATCTGGGCAGTACTTAAGATCCGACGAAATCCCCGTGACTCTCAATATGACACTCATCCACAACGTATTGTATACCATTTTGCCACTTACTATCAGGAAATTTACACAGGCCGTAAAGTCCCCGATAGGTTCCACAAACAGGATCAGTTTTTTTGTGGGCGTCCAGCTTCCCACCCTTTATTAGGTACCAGGACAGATCTTGATTGCCCCATTCCTCAAGAGGAGGTTGATTCTGCAATTTTAGCGCTTAAAAATAACAAGTCCCCAGGCCCCTGATGACTTCACCTCCAAGTTTTATAAACATTGCCAGGAGAGGGTTGCTCCCCTTTTGGTTGAAGTGTACTGGGAGGTGCAGGGGGGAAGGGGTGCCCCGCTGTCCTGGTCGCAGGCCCAGACTTCTATTATTCATAAGCAAGGAAAGGACCCCACTTTCTGTAGCTCCTATAGTCCAATTTCCCTGCTGATGTGGATCAGAAAATTTTTACAACAGTATTGGCAGATTGGTTGCAGAGGTGGGTGGGGCGTGATCCACCCTGATCAGACAGGTTTTATTAAAAGGTGGTTAATTAAAAATAACATACGCTAGCTGCTGAACATTATGATCCTGCAACGCCACTCCCAGCAGTCCTCTATTGCATTGTTCATGGACACCGAGAAGGAATTCAACAGGGTGGACTGGGCCTTCCTTTTCTGCACACTGGAGTGGATGGGGTTTGGGCATCATTTTCAGAACTGTGTCAAGGCTCTTTATAGCTCCCTGGAGGCAGTGGTAAGAGCTAATGGACTTCAGTCTGTCTGTTTCCCTTTGACCTGAGGAACTCAGCAGGTATGTCCCTTCTTCCCCCTCCTCTTCACCCTGGTGATTGAGCTATTGGCCCTGGAGGTCCACAATAACCCAAATATTATTGCTATTGGAGGTCCAGATGGTGACCATAAGGTTTCCTTGTATGCAGACAACATTTTGTTTTATTTAAGTAACCCTTCAACATTGATCCTAGAGCTGTGTGAGGTATTAGATAGGTATGGGGACATATCAAGCTATAAAGTTAATTATAGCAAATCAGAGGCCCTGCGGTTGAGTGGTCATCCTCTAGAGGCTATCCCTTTGCATGGGCAAAAGCAAATGTAGGTCGCTACTTGGGCATTAATGTAGACCAGCCCTCCATGACCTTTGTGGTTTAAATTACAACCCTCTCCTTATATAAATTCTGGCAGACTTGCAGAGGTGGTCTCACCTCCCTCCCTCCCTCCTGGCCAGGTTAATGTCTTAAAGATGAATGTGCTAGCCCACTTGTTATTCCTTTTCCAGAATCTTCTTATTCAGTACCCCAAAACAGTTCTGGCGTGCACTTAACAGGGCTCTTTTAACATTCCTGTGGAATGGGAGATACCACAGGGTGGCTCTTAGGTTCTTGGAACAACCCTGGGATGGGATGGCATGGGGCTTCCCAATTTCAGACATTATTATGTGGCAGGCCAGTTACTTCCCCTGGTGACTTCAGTTAAAAGTTGAGAAGACTCACAATGGTATGCCCTGGAAAACTGTTCCTCCTTTCCAGTCCCCCTGTATACTCTGCTATTAACTAAGCTCTTGGCAAGCAGGTTGGCAGAGATCCCCAACCCATGTACTAAACAAGCCCTGTACACTGTAGAATGAGCCCGCCATCTCACTGGGACCCTCAGTTCTCCGGGTCCACTTACCATAATTATTGGAGATGCTAACTTTTTGCCTCCAGTGCTTGACTTAAGCTTCAAGAGATGGAATCGGGAATACCTCACACATTACAAACTGTTGATTTAGGAGAACATCCTGGTCACCTTTGAAACCCTCAAACCTCACACATTACAAACTGTTGATTTAGGAGACCATTCTGGTCACCTTTGAGACACTCAAACCTCACACATTACAAACTGTTGATTTAGGAGACCATTCTGGTCACCTTTGAGACCCTCAGAAATACCTTTGGCCTTCCAAACACTGATTTTTATCACTATCTACAGTTACGCCACTAGTTACTTACCATGTCTGGCTTAGCAAATACCACTCAGGCGTTAACCTCCCTCGAGGATTTTTTCTATTGGGTGAAAGTCTTCCGGGTGTGTGGGAGGTGGCTTTCACAGCTATACCAGTTAATGCTAACATCTCATGTTAACCCCTCAGCATCTCTTAGACTTCACTGGGAGAAAGAAATAGGGGAACTACTGTTAGAGCATAGTTGAGAAATGCTCTGGAAGGGGTGGCGAGTATCTGCATCCCTTTCGTGAAGGGAATTCCGTTGGAAGCTGGGAGCCTGCTTTTTTCATATGCCTACTATCACATAGCACTCTGGTGTTCATCTTAACCCCCTATGTTGGCTGGCTTGTGGCCTACTAGGTACGCATTTCCATATCCACTGGTCATTCCCATGACTTTTGTGCTTTTGGAGTAAGGATAGGGATGTGCCGGATAAGCTGTGGGGCAAACCTCTGTCCCATAGTTCCCAAACAATGTTGCTAAGGGCATCACTCAAAGAAATTGTGATGAGGCAGGAGAAGAGACTCTATACCGTCCTTTGCCTTGTGCATCATTGCCAGATGAATTACTGCTATTCCTCCGACTCTGGAGATTTGAGTCCAGCAAACTCAACTGATGGAGTGGATCATGGCACAGCTCCACTTTACCCTTGACAAGCACTTGGAGCTCTGGGCGCCCAGGGACCATCTTCAGGCAGAAAAGGCCCTGGGCCATGGGGGGGTGAGGGGGGATCTCTGAATTCCCACCTAGGACCTTATTAGATGATGACCCTCTGAGAATGACATTTTTGAACCCTGTGTGTTAGACCTTGGTTCCCCTTCTCTAAGGTGAGATATGTGCCTCTTTATTTAGGCCCCTTGGCCCTACTTGGCATTGCACCATTGGCCTTGTTCATTGAGTTACTATTGTACTGTTTAAGTTTATTGGTTACATTCTACTAGTTAATAGCTTTTTTTAACATTGACATTTCTCTTTTCCTCATATTCATGGATTGTGTTTGATTCATTTGCTATAATGAAGTTTTTGCAAGGGTTCTGATGCCTTGACTAACCTTTTAGTAATACTATCTACAGTAGAACTTCTTGGGACTGATCCTTGTTAGGTACTGTCATCAGCATGGACTTTAGTCACATCACTCTTGTGATTGTGCACCAGATGTATACTCTTGGAGTCACTGGACTCTTTTTTGAATATTATATGGACCTGCATTTTTTTTCTGTATGAGCTGTTCTTGTTTATGGTATTAGCAAATGTATATATGCTGTCTTGAATAAAGCTGAGTTAAAAAAGAAAAGAGAAGCTCTGCAGAGTACTTTGAACTGGCAGGTGATAGCACAGAGCATAGAGAGCTAGGCAAGCCATTCCAGTGGATTGCGGCACTAACCAAGAAGGCCTTTTGACCCATACAAGTAGCGACAGAAGTTGTCTCCAGAAGCGGGAGAGATGAGGACCTGAGGCTTCAGTGGCACCATCTTGATCTTAAAATGTCAGCAAGTGAGGACAGCTCAGTATCCCTCACAGACTTGTCTATAAAACAGTCTAAGAGGTACTCACGGTGGGGCTTTGACGCAAGCCAACCAAGGGATTGGTATAAGGAGCAGTGGTGGATACCATAAGGGACCATTAAAGCAAATCTACTATATTGGGTAACACCTCTATAAATACTCAATAAATAGACATTATTTTCCTATAATATCTTGTGTGTGTGTACTGCATTCATGCAGAGCAGTGACAACTGTCTCCGAGGACATGACTACCCATAAAGTTTCAGTTTTCCAAAGGTGATAGTCTGTGGGAGACAGTTGGGCATCCTCAACATAGGTGAGGCATTACCCAGGTGTATGTGCAAGAAAGAAGCATACAGGTAATAGACCAGAAAGGTCCTGCTTTTTGCAGTGAAGTAGAGCACAAAAGGCTTTCCAATGAACATGGACAATACAATATTTAAAAATGTTTCTACATTAGACAGGAACTATAGACCGATTAGCTCATCATTAAAACCATGAAAATTGCTACAAACAATTATCCAAGATAGAACTGGTGATTATCTAAAAAGCCACAACTTGGATTTAGAGCAAAAGGTCCACTTCCATGAAATAACTGAACAGAAAATACTTGATCCATTCAACTTCTTGTGAAATAAACTGAACTTTGGGATGAAATCATGAACTTTTACTTTACTGCAGTTTATAGCTTGCAAACTGATGGCCCAGAAGAAATCATGATGTGGACCAAGAATCGAGCCAGGGTTCAACTGGCAAAACACAGGCCCAACACCATGCTGTCAAATAGGGTTTCTCCTAATAATTCATGCATTGGGTGCCAGGAAGAGCAGGGGCCTCATATTCAAAAATGGGCAAAGTGGAGCACAAATCTTTGCGCTGTGCTTTGCCCTTGCCAAAGAGTCTGTGGATGCTGTATTGAGCCGGAGGGCGCTCCAGCACTATCCGACTAAATATAGGGGCATGTCAGTGCAGTGCTAAGTCAATTGGCACTGCCCTGACATAGATCCTTGCTGTGCAGGGAATATTGGCACCACACCCAATAGCGCTGGAGCGCTAGGCAAGATTTTCAAAGGGACCCATGCAATTGAGCCCATTGAGCATGCAGGGTACTAAAGGCTATTTGCATGCTCATTATGGGCTCATTTGCATGGAAAGTTTAGCAGGTTAGGGAAATGCCACCCCTACCCTGAGCACCTGGTCCCACAGAGGTATGAAATTCCCTAGTGCCTTGTGGTCCCCCAATCTGATCACCATCTCCATGCCTGAGTAAGGTATCCCTGGTGCCTAGTGGTCCCCCCACCCTCTGATTGTCATCCCTGTGCCCAGGTAAGTTATCTCTGGTGCCTAGTGTCCCCCTTACCTCTGATCACCGGTCACTAAACAAACATAGTTCCCCTGGTACCCACTGTCCCAACCCCACCTCCAGTCCTAGACCGTTAAGGGTAAGAGATGTCCCTGACATCCAGTAGTCCCTCCCATTCCCTAATTCCTGGCCCTGTTGGGTAAACATATTCCCTGGCATCCAGTGTCCCCAGTCACTGCTCCCTAGCCCCCTAATACAAAAAACAACCAGTCCTGTGCTTATACTGATAGAATACTTTACGGTGCACATTAAAAAAAAAAAATTCCTCTGTGTGTTATTACACTTTCTCGGCCATCTACTGTATGAAGAGCCACAGAGAGCACATGTCCCATGTACAGTACAGTACAGGGCATGCATCCTTTGTATTGTACAGAGGACATGGGCTCTGTATAGTACATAGGACACGCACTCTCTGTGGCTTTGCATATGGTGACCACCAGAGGAGGTGTGAGGAG
Organism: Neoceratodus forsteri; assembly: GCA_016271365.2. NCBI lineage: Eukaryota > Metazoa > Chordata > Ceratodontiformes > Ceratodontidae > Neoceratodus > Neoceratodus forsteri. The sequence goes on from CM057452.1 coordinate 1,487,484,510, forward strand.
GGTTGTGACGGTCACCATATTGGCTCCCACAGCACAGATGATTCAGGTAAGGGGGGTTGGGCAGGCTGGGTGGTCAGTGCTGCAGTGGGGGGGCCACTAGACTCCAGGGATTACTGCATTGACAGTGGCAACACCAGCGATCACAGGGGTACCAGGACATATCAGGGAATAGTTTTGGGGTGTTTTTTTTGCCCTGCACCATAAAGTATACTAACAGCATAAGCAGAGGACTGGCTGTTGTTTGTGTTATGGGGCAGGGATCGGTGACTGGGGGGACCACTAGACCCAGGGAATATGTTTACCTAATGGGGCTGTGGATCAGGGAATGGGAGGGACCACTGGATGCCAGGGACATATCTTACCCTTAATGAGCAAGGACCAGAGGGGGGATTGGGACACTGGGCACTGGGGGACTATATTTGTTTAGCAACCAATGATCAGAGGGAGAGGGGACCACTAGGCACCAAGGATAATGTACTTGACAAGGGCATAGTGATCAGAGGAAGGGGGGGCCACTAGGCACCTGGGATAACTTACTTGGCATGGGGACAGCAGTCGGAGGATGGTGAACAACTGGGCACCAGGAGACAGTTGTGCTCCCCCACCAGCCAAATTGGTAGTTGGCTGCAGTAGCTCTGGTAGCTGCTACTGTTACCCATAGTAACACGGGGTTTGGTTTGGCGGTATTTGCGCTGTGCAAAAAGATCGTGCTAACCTTTTTTGTGCAGTGCAAATGTGCTGAATGTGGGGTTGCGCAGGTATTCCTATCCCCACCCCTCCCTATGCCCACCCACATACATTATTTTTTGCAGGGGTGCTAACCCTGTTTGCCTGTGCAACTACCCCTTTTGAATATCGCGCTCCGACGTAAAACCCTGTTTGCACTGGCCAACACTCATTAGTGCCCACACAGACTTTTGAACATTGGGCCCCAGATCTCTAAAATTTAGACAGCACTATTCCTGCACTACATGATTATCTTTTCAACTTGGTGAGGAGGTCACTGCTGGAGTTTTGAACAGGACAGGCTGAAAATAAGCTGTACTGTGTAACCACCCTCCTTTCCTGGTCAACAAAAACTAAATAAATAAAAAAATATTAAAATATAAAAAAATATGCTGAAGACTTCTGCTTTAAAAATTAAATGGTTTGTAAGTAAAATGTTTCACTTTGTAGAAAATTAGAGAAACCCCACTGTAGGAAATTAACTATGTCAAATGAAAGTAGCAGTATTTGTTAGTAACCATACACATTTTTCAGTAATAAGGATTGTCTAGCAAAAATATCAAGATACACATTTTTCTTTTCATTTTCTTTCATTCCTGAACCAAGATATGGGGTCTTGAAGCTTTTAAGGTTCCCATGCCCACGCCACACCCATGCCACACCCATACTCTTGTAGCTTTGGTAAGCAACTCCTCTTTGTCCCTCACTGCCGTACTTCCCAATACCAAAGGTCCTTCAGCTACAGAGCCCCTTCCTGGATGAATAGTCTGCCCACACCACTTACAAAAGAGAGCAGACTCAGCCCATTCAAAACCGCCCTCAGAGACCTACTACAGTCCTCGAATCACTGTGATTGCCACTGAAATACCTTACACTATTCTGACCAGCATAGGCTGTGGTCGGATTCCCCTCTCTCCCTGTCACAACCTGTGTCCCCTTAGCCTAGTTCTGCACATGTTTGCCATTTGTTTTGTGTGTTTGCACTAACTTTTCCCTAGTTATTTTTCTTACACTGTTAGCCTCACAACTGCTACAGTAACCACCTGACTATGTACTGCTGTACTGCTATGTAACCTGTCTTCCTCGTTTGTAATACTTGTGACGTGGAACCTTTGTAACGAAGTCTCTGACTCAAATGTATTTCCGAATCTCCAATAAATAAATAAATACTACACCCACCATGAAAAAAACTTGAATATTTTGTGCTGTTTATTATCAGAAACATGCAGAAGAACCAACCTAATACAACTACAGCATGAATCTAGCATATACATTCAACAAGTAACACCAAGGGGGAAGAGATTTGTAAACATGGCAAATGGCGGCCATCTTTAACGACGTAAGTCATTAATTACAAAATCAGCTACAAAAAAAGTTTTAATAACAACTAAGAAAAGAAAAAATATACTGAGCATGAAACTTAGGTTATCAGAAATACATTTTTGCTAATAAAGCTATATGATGAATTGTTTCACCGACTAACAAATACTGCTGCTTGAACTTAAAAGTTCAGAATTTTAAAACTTTTTGTGTGAAACACCTACTTGTGGTTATAAGGGTACCTGGATTTTTTCGTATAATTTCTTTATTGATATTTTATCACATACAATACATATAATGATATACATACACTACATATATTTTATTCAGTTAATTTTGTTTCTCCCAGCCCTGCTATGGACCCTATCCCACCACCCCCCAGCCCCGTCACATCGGCATTCCCCAGGACTTACCAAACCCCAAACTTCCACAACTTACCCCCACAGCAGGGTGGCATGGAGTGCTGTCAACCCACCAGGTCAAGTATCCGGCAGGGCCATGCTTGAGTCGCTGGGTGGGGGGTCTGCAAGGGGCCGTGATCATCCTGCTATTCAGGTTGTTTTTTCCTTGTCCATTGTTCTCCCCTCCTCTGTGGCATGGAGGAGCATGTATGCAGTGGCATCAGTGGTGACACCACACACATTCCCATGCATGATGCGCCAGATACCTGCCACTCCTCTGCTGTCCTGTGTACTTTCCCCCAACCTCCACTAGGAGGCAATCAAGCTCTAGATGCCATGTCACCCATTCCCCAGAGGAGGAGGAGGAGGAGAGCAATCTCATGGATGCTCAATCCTCCTCCCCGGCTGACTCACCAACGTCTCAGGCTTGTTCACATACTCACACTGTCAGCGCTGCACATGGTGGCACTACCGTTGCACCTGCAGGCCGGCCATAGACAACATTTATGTCAATTTTACACACTATTTTGTGGGAAGCCAACACCCGTGTCTCAGTTACACATTCAATGTAAATCTATGCTTTAATGGGAAGAGTGTGCTTTACACAAGAAGACTAATCCCTCTCAGTTTCATACCTTACAAGATACATAGGCAGGGACCCCTTCCATCTCTTCTTCTTGGGGTAAGTACTTTAAGGGCCCCTACCCCAAAGTAAGACCAGTGTCCCCTGGGGCTACCCCCTTATCAAGACATTGATCCCGGGTATTGCAAGGTATGCATTCTGGGATCTAAGGTACTCTGTATCCAGCATTGTTTCCCTTAGGCCCCGTCCACACTGCACCGCTCAGACCCCGTAACGAATAGAAACCGTTACAACCGGGGAGCGGTGTAGTGTGTCCACACTGCCGTAGTGTCCATTACGGGACCAGCACCACTGGTCCACACTTCGGGAGCCGGACGACTGTTACCGTGGCACCCGATCCCACAATGTAGCTCGTGCTGCGCTAGGGGACCAGTGCCACGCGTCCACACTACACCCGGTAACATTACCGAGGAGTAACCGGTTTCATAACCATTGTTGAAACCACCTCATATGTGGTTTCAACAACGGTTACGAAAATGTCTTCTGTAACGTTACAGGTGTAAACGCAAACTGTTGCGGTAACGGTTTGGGCACTCTGTAATGTTACAGAGGGGTAGTGTGGACAGGGCCTAAGAGTACTGATTTGTCACCTCCTTGTGATTAGAATTTTATTGATAGTGACAATCTCCCTTGTAGTATAGTTGCCCAGGTAGGTTCTGAGAGCCATTCCAGTACTTGTTCCCATGATCGCTCAGATCTGTCCCCCATGTCTCTGTATACTAATGTCAACCATTCAAAGCCATATTGTCCAATAGCAATTTTACCCATTGCCCTCGGTCAGGATCCTCCAAACTAACCCATGTATTCAAAATACATTTTTTGGTCAGTACTAATAGTATTTGGATTATCCAGGGTAATAGGAAGTAGGTACCATAATCTTCTTGCTCCATTGCCATAAACTTTGTAATCAGGAAGAAATCTAATTCCACTTCATAATATCTTTAATTGCTTCTCTTATATCCCTCCAAAATTGCTCTAGTTTGGGTCGTATCCAAAAACTGTGAAATATGAAACATAGTAACACAGTCTTTGATGGGAGATAAGGACCACTTGGCCCACCCAGTCTGCCCATTTCCCTACCTACTGGATAAGCTGCAGATCCTAGTTAACCAACAGCCTGCTTCTTCCTACCCCCAATCAGAATTGCCTTATGTCTGCCCCATGCAGTCAAGAGTGAGAGAGAGTGAGGTGGGAGCAGCTGAGGCACATTTTGACAGCTTTAGGGTTTGCAGTTTCTGTAAATTGGGGAAAAAATGACTACAGAATTGCTTTTGCATTTTTGGGATGGGTGTACTCATTTAATTTGTTCGGCAACTGACTGGCACTTTTTGCATGGGTTGTCATAGGATTTAGCCACAGCTAAAAGTGCCAGTCAGTCAATCAGAATCCTGGATTCTCAGACTCCATTGTATAATTAGAATTATACAATGGCAAGAAAGAATGCTGCCTTGTGATTGATCAATCTGGGGCTGGACCCGTGATGTTATCCATCATAACATCACGGATGTAGCCACAGCACATACGTGACCGCATCACACATGGCAGCATGTAAAATGAATCACCTCCCACTGCCCAGTAGTGGCATGGTCCTGTCTTCTCACAGTGTTGGCAGTCTTCCCTCGGGCAGATGTTCACTTGTTCTCTCAATATACATTGCCCACGCATAGCCTCAAGTTCCCAGCTGAGCCCCAATTTAAAAAAATACAAAGTTAAATGAAGAGGAAGCCTAGCCCTGAGTCCATTACTTCTCCCTTTCCCCAGTCGGCAGCACGATCATGCAAGTGCATTTGGAGTTCAAAAATGCCGCGCTTGCCAGCTCCTTGAAACAAAGACCACATTTGGATGGCTAAGCAAGTAAAGATAATCCCCCCATGGACTTAACAAGCCTCACCTTTGCTTGTGGCCATCCTCTTTGCAGTAGCTTGATTCTTAAAAAACAGTAAAAGCACACTGCGATCCCCGACCGAGCGAGTGAATGGGAAACCGCATCTGTGAAGAGTCAGCGCACAGCTGTTCTCTTCGCTCGGTGTTCAGCTCACATTTATTTTTTTTTTTTTACTTTGGGCATGTTTCTTCATCAGAAAAGACAGTAAAAACACATTCTCCCTACAACCTCCCTTCCTTTTTTTCCTGTGGCTTGACAGACTGAGTTGGCAGACATCCAGTTGAGAGCGGCAGCAGATGGAGGCTGGCAGGAGGGTGATGAAGCAGGAGCTCCAAACACTGCTCAAAATTTTATCCATTGTCATAATCTACCAGTACAACAGTTAGGCCCTGTCCACACTGCACACAGTTGAGTGGTAATGGTTTTAAAGCCGGTATGGTATGTACCGTTACCGTCCGTCCGCATTGACGATGAACCGTCTCTGGAAACGGTCACCTCCCATCCACACTGCTGCTCTTTTTTGGAGCTCCATGCAAACCAAATCAAGGGGCTATCCCACAGTACCTTGCAGGGTATCCTCATACATACGTACATACATACATAAAGCATCCAAATCAGTACAGTCACACATCCGCACTGGTAAGAGAAACGTTACAGAAAATGAACCATTTCCGATTCCAACCTGAAAACCACATCTTGACAGGTCTAAAGAACGGTTTTAAAATTGCATGGTAAACCGTTACCAGTGTGGACACGACACGTTTTTGGAGTTCACGGTAATGGTTCAAAGCACCAGTAACGGTTTATCATGTGCAGTATGGACAGGGCCTTTATTACAACAGCAAACTGTACCGGGACAACTGCAGCACGATACGGTTCCGGGGGGGCTGATTGAATGAAACCAAAGAACACATTGTACCGGGAAGCAGATACAAAACAGAAAAAAAATCCATCTACTGTACAGATAGCGCCACCTGTTGGATAAACAGAAAAAATAACTACTTTTTGTATAAATACACTTCCACACACAAAAATCAAGTAACAAACTGTTACAAAACTATGTATTTTTATTTTTTTTCTTATAGTTGAATAGTAGCCATTGTATAATAGGAATAATGCATGACAGGGTGTGTGGCGGGCTGGGTTAAAGTCACTTCTTTGGTGTTGGGTGAACTCATGCCCACCCACCAGAGGCGTGAAGTTATTTTATTTATTTATTTATTGAAAGAATCAAAATTACAGCCTTTGAGTCAAGGATTCCTTTGCAAAGGCTCCATGTCAAAAATGAAATAACATAATGGTACAAGAAAGACAAGAACAGAACAATATTGCAATGTTGAAAAGAGGACAAGTAACAAAATTCAAGGGCAGAGAGATCCAGCCCGAGTCAGACAGTGAGCAGTAAACAACAATAGTTACAGTATCAAAAGACAGTGATCAATTAACTACAGTCTGGTAACAATTTCTGCAGGGTCAAGTGGTAGGGGCAGACCCCAGGTCAAAGAGGAAGTGGGGGAGAATGGTGGGTGACTTGTGTCCAGATTGCAGATATGGACTAGGCACAGTCGCAGCATGAGTAAGAGAGAATTTCTGAGTGGAGTCAGGATTTAAATGGGCCTAGACGCTGCTCCAGAGAGACAGCAGGAGGTAGTTTGTTAAACCAGAGGGGGGACCTGTGGAAAAAGGAGCATTGGCCCAGAGAAGTCCTGCAACGGGGTACTAAGTGAGGGACAGACAGAGAGCTTTGAGTTGTCCGGGATTGGGTGGAGTGCTGCACAAGATGGCAAAGTCCCAGGGGGGGAGGAGCAGAGTGAGAACTTTCTGGCAAGGAGACAGTTCTGGTATCTGAGCTGTCCATTGAAGTTAAGCCAGTTGGTACGATGGTAGAGCTCACAGGTATGGGTCCACTGATCACATCCTGTGACAAGTCTGCAGGCTTTATTTAGGGAGACCTTAATACGGCGTAGGGCGGTGGGGTCAGCAGAGACGTAGACGACAATCCCATAGTCAATAAGTGAGAGCACCAAAGATGTCGTAGCAAGGTTTAGGGCATTTGGGGGCAGATAACCCCTATGCCTATACAAGAGCCCTAATCTAGCATTGACAGCGGAGCAGAGGAGATTGATGTGTTTGTGGAAAGTGAGAAAGGAGTCAAGGGTGATGCCTAGGCATTTAAAGGTGGGTACCAGGTCAAGTGGGGAGCCCCTGGGTAGAGGATGTTGAGGGGAAAGTTTTTATGTTTGTTTTGTTTGTGGGTGAAGTGCATGGCCTTGTTCTTTTTGTAGTTCATGGCAAGGCAGTGATCCGAGAACCAGGCTTCAGCCACAGTGAATGAGCACTGCGGGGAGGCTTGAAGAGAAATAGGGGCAGGGTGACTGTCGAATGTGACCGCATCAATGGCGTAAAGAAGCAGCCAACCTGAGCAGGCCTTGGGGAGGGTGTTCAAGAACATGCTAAACAGAAGGTGGCCCAATATAGAGCCTTGGGGGACCCCAGAGAGAACTGGTTTATTGAGCGAGAGTGTGGAATTTAATTTGACCCTCTGGGAGTCTACCGTCTATCCCAGCATGATGTACACCCTGTTGTGCATTATTCCTTTAATAAACAATGTTGATTATCCAACAATTATGCCATGATTTATAATGGTTATAAGAGTGCCTTCTTGAGTTCTCTGGGAGAGAGAACTTCAAAGTAAAGCCGAACAGTTCTGACACACTTAGGACTTGAGAAGAAATTCCTATAGGCATGAGACACTAGGCCCATTTTCAGAAGGTAAGTATGGCATTAACAAGAATAGCACTGTGCTAACCAGGGGCATAGCACATGTATACTTGGTGGGGGCCATATTCAAAGGGTCCTAATGTGCAGCACTCAGTGGACAGTGCAGTCAGGCTAAATACACCACTGGGCCCACGCAGATGAAGGCACCCTCTAGCATACAGGGCACAGTTGTATATTCAGCAGATTTTGGAAGTTGTAAAAGACAGCAGTGGTAGCCCCATTTACTGTTTCCGAAACCCTACCCTTAACAATGTGCACAGTGATGCACGATCACCCAAACATTCCCACCCAATTCCTGGGAAACTGTCAAACTCCCTAGTAATCTAGTGGTACCCCCCCAGACCCATGAGTAGCTGTCAAAACCCTGGAAGTCTACTGGTTCCCCAATCCCAAGTGACTAAACCTGGCAGTCCAATGCCCACCCCCATCCCCAAGTAAACATCAAATCCAGGTAATTCAGTGTACCCCCAATCCCCAAGTAGATGTCAAATCACAGTAGTCCAATGCCCCTGATCTGCAACTGCATAGCAATAGTCCAGGTAATCCAGTGGTATTCCCTCCTGCCTGATCCCCATTATAATGACTGTATCCCCACCCACATCCCACCCACCCAGCACCCCACCTCCCTGTCCACCCCATCTCCCACAACTCACCTCTGATGTCACATTTGGACTCAAGATAGCAACAATAAAAATATCTTACCATTTACTGATGTAGTGTGCAAACAAGCACCGCCATCTTTATCAGCCTACTGACTGAGTAAACCCACTGATGGTGATAGTGTAACATCACGGCAATGATGACACAGATCCTGACCCCCAAGCTTCCTCACTCTGAAGAAACTTGGGGGAGCACAAGTGAAAAGTACAGTTATGTAAGAACTTATCATAACAGTAGATCTTCGAGAGGAGATCTTGCAGTAGGCCAACACTGGTAGTACTAAGCCGCCAGGTGCCAGGACCACACAGAAAACTTTCTAGCTAGCAGTCTACCATGGGGGACAGCCCACCACCGACGTCACCCTGTGACGTCAGCCTATCCTATAAAGGTGGGCAGTTCCCCACACCCTGCTCAGTTCTCCCACTGGAGACCCAGAGGTGCAGTGAAAGAAGAACCGAGGAGGTTCCTGAGAGCCAAGTAGGATAAGGGAAGCAGAAAACCCATGCTAATTGAAGAGGAATACAGCCGAGAAAAAGAAGGAGGAAAAAGGGAAGGAAAATTAGGGCCTGCTGCTAGAGCTCCTCTCAAAGATCTACTGTTACAGTAAGTTCTTATACAACTGTACTATTTTCTCCAAGGGAGGCTCTTGCAGCAGGCCACCACTGGTAGGACTGAGTCCCAAGCAGTTCCAGTAGTGTAAAGGAAGCAGCACTGAGAGGAGGTTAGACAGCAGCTAATGGCCTAAGAGAGAAGGCACTGCAGAACAGCAAGGCTGAAATTGGCCCTGCGCCTAGAAGCTATATCCAGACTGTAATGCTTGGTGAAGGTGGGGACAGAAATCCAGGTGGCAGCTGCACAAATGTCTGCAGCTGAAACACTCTGGAAACAAGCTGCGGAAGTGGCCATACCCTTGGTGGCATGGCCCTTAACTACTCCCGGAAGGTTCTTGTTGTACTTACAGAAGCAATAAACAATGCAACTTGCTAACCACTTAGACAAACACCGTTTGAAAACTGGAGCACCCTTTCTCTTGGGGGCGAATGAAACAAACTACTAATCAGACTTCCTTGAAGTACTAGTCCGGTGCGTATAGTATCGTACAATTCTATGTACATCCAAAGTATGGAGCAAACCTGCCCCTGATTGGAATACTCAGCATAATAAATGGGTAGGTAGATGGATTGGTTCAAAGTAAACTCCCACACCACCGGATTAGTACACAAAGACACCCTGTCTTTGTGAAAAAACAAATAAGGCTCTTTGCACATAAGAGCCTGAAGCTCAGAAATCTTTCAAGCAGACAGAACAGCAACTAAAAAGAGCGCTTTCCATGACAGAAAGTGCAGCTCGCAACTCACAACCAGTTCAAAGGGAGGTAACGTGAATTTCTCCCAAAATAAAATTAAGGTCCCATGGAGGGACTGGGTCCTGAATGGGAGGTTTGCGAGACACCTCTCATTGAGCCATGGCCCTGCCCTCAATAGGTGCATGGTATGCAGAGATGGCTGAAAGATGCACCTTGTGGGGGAGTACCCCAAACATAAATCTGAGAGAGAGAGAAGATACTCCAGCACCTGATCCACCGGACAGGTGAAGGGATCCAGCTGGCACAAAGCAGTCCAAAGGGTGAAGGGCTTCCATTTCATGGCATAAGTGGCCCTGATGAAGGGCTTTCTAGTAGCCACCAGAACATCAGTGACCCTAGAGGAAACTCCAAAGCAGATGATAGCTAAGTCTGCAGGAGCCACGTATGGAGACGTAGAGACTTCAGATCCAGATGGACCAGGGTGCCTTGGTCCTGGGGGAGCAAGCCAGTGCACAGGGAAAGGGCACTGGAGGTTCCACCACTAGTTGTTGCAGCAAGGGGAACCAAATCTGATGTGGCCAGAAGGGGGCTATGAGAATCATCTCTGCCCACTCTAACTGGAGCTTGAAAAGTACCCTCTGAAGGAGCAGGAAGGCAGGAAAAGCACACAGAAACTTTCCCTTCCAGGAGAGGGGCAAAGCGTGTCATCAGAAAACTCCAGGCCTGGGACAGAGTGAGCAAAAAAGTGGCAGTTTTGCATTGAGTGGGGAAGCAAAAAGGTCCAACTCTGGCCAACCCCATCTGTCGAATAGATCTTCGACTACCAGGGTTAGAAGCTCCCACTCGTGAGCCTGTGACCAGGAGTGGCTGAGACTGTATGCTAGGATATTTTGGATGCCTGGAACATGTATGGCAGAGAGCTCCAGATCGTGCTCGATGGCCCAATACCAAACCTTCAACGCCTCCCGACACATGGTAAGAATGAATGCCCCCTAGCTTGTTTATGTAATACACCACACATATGTTGTCGATCTGCACCAACAGCAGACTGGGGAGGAGATGAGACTGAAAGGCCTGCAGAGCATACAGCATCACTCGCATCTCCAGGACACTGATGTGGAGGCCCTGTTCCACCTCTGTCCAAGTGCCTTGAGTCTGGTGAGCATCCAAATGAGCTCCCAACCCAGACCTGAAGCGTCCGTGGTAAGAATCTGACAAGGGGTCAGGATCTGAAAAAGGACACCCCCCCTCAAAGCAGGTTGTTTGGCTCTAGCCACCAAGACAGGACTTTCTTGATGGGGTCTTCCGTGGGTTGATCCCATTTAACTCTCAATGTCCATTGGGGAATCCGCATGTGAAGGCAGGCAAGGGGAACTGTGGCAATAGCTGCTTCCACATGACCAAGAGTCACAGGAAGACCCTGGCAGGAACCTGGTGACTGAAGAAAAGCAGATGGGCCTGGGTCATCAGGTGCTCCATCATGTCCATGGGCAAGGAGGCCATGCCCTGCATGGTAACCAGCACCGCCCCTTTATACTGGACATGCTGACATGGAGACAGGCAGGACTTTGACTGGCTGATGGTGATATCCAAGACCTGGAAGAGGTAGAAGGTGAACTCCAGAGTCTGGACAAGATGGTCCCTGGAGGGGCCACCAACAGCCAATCATCCAGGTAAAGGAAGACATAAAAACCCTGTCTCTGCAGGCAGCCGCTACTGCCTCCAGGCACTTGGTAAAGACCCTAGGGGCTGAAGAGAGGCCAACAGCGAGGGCCCTGAATTGGAAATGGGCTCCCCGGAAATGGAAGTAGAGGAAACGCCGATGAGAAGGAAGGATTTTGATATGCAAATACGCATCCTGCATGTCCAGAGAACAGAGCCAGTCCCCCCGGTGTAGGAGGGGCAACAACCCCTGAAGGGTAACCATCCAGAAGCATTTGTACTCTATGTAGAAGTTCAACTGACTCAGGTCCAGGATTGGCTGGAGATCTCCAGTCTTTCTGGGACTAGAAAGAAGTGAGAGTAGAATCCCCTGCCCCACTGAGCTGGAGGGATGGGCTCTACTGCTCTTTTGTGCAGAAGTGCCTGAATTTCCTCCCAAACAAGAGAGATACGTGAGTTGGGGGGTAGGCAGAGTTTCCCGAAGGATTTTCCTGGGGCCACTTGAGAAGTTCTAGTATGTGACCATGGTCTATGATCTGCAGGACCCATTTCTCTGAGGTAATGCCCCACCACATGTCGAGGTGAAGGGAGAATTGACCCCTGGTGGCCTCCCCCAGAACCCTTTCTGGAGATGGTGGGTCGGCCAAGGAGTCAGGAGGTAGGAGTGAGCACCGGGAGGGCAACCGTGGGGCCCTGGGGGGCTCTGGTGGCAGCTGCAGAGGGGGCTGATGCCCCTTTGCGTTTGCCCTGGCCTTTGGCAGGGGGAAGGTCTGCTTGTGGGAGGAGTGGTGAAAAGGAGGCCGCTGACCTATCTTAGGCTGGGTATGGTAAATCGAGTGAATGGACTGGAGGGCAGGATCTGACTCCTGGAGGCATGAAATGAGATCCTGAACATCTCCTCCAAACAAGACAGCTCCCCGAAGCAGGGCATCCAAAATGCTGGACTGCATATCATAGGCAAAGCCAGACACCGTAAGCCATTAATGTCGCCAGAGGCAGATGCCTGCGGCTGCTCCTCTGCCTGAGGCATCCACTGCATCATACACAGACCGAAAGATGTGGTTGCCCACGTCGGAGCCTACCTTAAGAAGCTGGGCTAGTTGAGCTTTGGAGGAGTCATCGGGCAAGGCCTGGACTAGGTCCCTACAGAACAAGGGTGTCTATACACCAAACACAGGAATGTCCAGGCATAAATTATGCTCAATGTAATAAAGTACAGGTCACAGGCAAATCTTGAAACCAGATGCCCCTGCGCTTCAACCGTTAGATCTTCAGCGGGGGCCGGCTCTGGTAATTGGTGAAGCACTTAAATAGTAGCCATTTCATGACATCACAATTAATTCCAACTGATGCAGGTTCAGAATTCAAACACAGACGTATAACTATACTTAAAGTGCTATCACCTATTATTCTGAGAAAACATCAAACAGTTATATTGCATTCTTGAATTATATGTTATTCAAAACATGATTGGTTTAACTTCCTAAACATAAACAAAAATAGCAGTCCTGATAGTAATACTGGCAAAGAAACAGGCACAACAAGATAAAGTGTCATTTTATCATAATAAAAATTCCCACAAATCACAAAAACAGTGCATTCTGATTGTGACAAATATAAATTCAAATACAGCATGTATCTAAAAATACAGTATATATCAAAAAAATATTATTATACTGTATATACTGGAGGGGGACCAAAGAAACCCATATCAATATTTTTTCTCTGTTGCACCCCACCTCCCCAACCTTCTCTTCTTCTATTGGCCCTTCTTGGTCAGGCCTCTTTAGTGCCCCCCCCCAACAGTTGAAGCGTAGGGGCATCCGGTTTCAAGATTTACCTGTGACCTGTACTTTGTAATGTATGATTAAACTTTATTACATGCAGCATAATTTATGCCAGGACATTCCTGTGTTTGGTGTACAGACACCTTTGTTCTGTTTGACTGAGTTGGAAGGTTGGCTACTTGGTCTGTACGACACATTCGATTTTGTGGAGTGCAGTTCATCTTTTTTGAGTCAGCATCTGGACTAGGTCCCTAGCCTGGTCCCAGAGGATATTCAAATATTAAATCATGTGGGCCTGGTAGTTGATGGCCCTAATGGCCAGGTTAGTGGAAGCGAAAATGCGCTTGTCCAGGTGGTCCAGCTGCCTGGATTCCCTGTCAGGAAGAACAGCACTAAGGTGCCTGGGCTTCTTAGTGTGATCATGAGCTGCATTGATGACCACAGATTCAACCTTGGATTGGCCCCCTAAAAAGGGCTTACCTGCTGGAGTGTGATAGAGGCGGTCCACCTTCTTGGGCACCTCCAGGGTGGTGGAGGGGCGGTTCCAGGCCACCCTAGTGACATCTCCATAAGAATCAATTAGGGTGGGAACAACCACAGTGAGGGTGTCAGGCTTCCACAAGTATACAGCTAGACGCCGGCGCTCCGGGCCCTGTTCCTCCATTTCCCAGACGATCGTGGTCTGGATGTGCCTCATGACATCCATGGAAGATGGATCATCAGAAGGGGATTTGGGAACCATCTTTGTGGGTTCTTTGCTGTCTGAAGAATCCCCCTGGGGTGGAGGAAGATTCCGAATAATCAGAGTCCTCCTCATCTGGCTCCTCTGGCTCACTTTCGGCTGGTGGGCAGTCATCCTAGCAAGTACCAGAGCTGGCGTCACATTTGGACCCCATAGACACCGGCCTACAGGGGGCACCTGTGCCTGAATGCTCTCAGTCCAAGGGTGGGAAGTCCCCAGTGGGCCATTTAGGGGATGCCAGAGGAGGGCCCTGAGGAGCGAGGGTCTGCTTCTGCGTGAAAGACCACCACGCAGAAAACAGGGCATTATAGTCCACTGGTGAAGAAAAGTTATACACCGGTGGGTAAGGGTAGGCTAGCACCAGGTAAGGTAAGGGTGGTATAAGGGCCGGAGGGGCCAGCATCAGGTAGGAAGGTGTAGGGCCAACCAGCGCCAGCTGTGGGACCAGCATCAGGCCGGCAGGCTGCGGAAGGGGGCAGCACTGGTGCTGGGCCTGCAGGCTGTGGAAGTGGAAGCACTGGTGCTGGGCCCACAGGCTGTGGAAGCAGCAGTATGGGCAGAGGCCCAGCTGGTGCCAGACACCTGGGAGGAGAATCTGTGGACACTGGCAGATGAGAAACAGGCACCTGGGGGAAGGAGATCTACCTGGAGAAGGCAGCAATGATGCTGGGCTAGAAGAAATGGTGTTAGCCTGCTGCAGGTGCTTCCTAGAGGGACTAGTGTCGGACCCAGAAGAGGGGACTGATGCAGGCAGTGCCTTGGCTGGGTGGGGGGATGGCTGAAGAGCTGATGCCAGACGTACTCACACCAGCCGAGCCTCCTGGCTGACAGCCCATGGATGTAATGGGCCTGAGTGTCAGGTGCTGAGGAGCAGGAGATAGAGTCCCCTGCCCTGATGAGCCGCCACCCATGACAGATGGGGGGGGCCACCAGCAGCCCTGCAGAAGTAAGGGCAGGTGGGGCCATAGGGGCTGACCCTCTGTGGGAGGCTGACATAGTCAAAGGCCTGTGTGGAGATCACGAGTGGGAAGCAGACTGGTCCCAGTGCTTGTGCTTGTGCTTCCCGTTGGATTTTACCTGGGACTGAGAGAAGAAAGAAGCTCCGGAGGACCGGGCTGGTGAAGTCGAAGAGCTCCTGGCCTACAGCTCCTTTTCCATCCTGACAAGCTTCTGCTTGATAAGATGGTTCTCCAGAATTTTGAGATGTTGTCTCCAAGTGGCCTGATTGATTTTCTGGCAAATTTGGCAGGCTTCAGTGTTGTGACTGGAGCCTAGACACAGGATACAAACAGAGTGATCATCTTTTTCTGGAATCTGTTTATCACAGGCAAACTTTGTGGAGTGGTCAGAAGACAAGGCAGGTGTAGAAGACATAAACTTGATGGCTGTAACACCAAAAAATTGATATTAATACTGTAGAAAAAAGGAAAATAAAAAAGTGCGGCAAGCATGACTAATGGTGGTCGACTGTAGCTGCGGCATCTGCTAAGGTCCGACATGTGTGGGTCGATGGTGGGAAAAGAACTGAGGAGGGTGTGGGGAATCACCCACCTATATAGGATAGGCCAACGTCAGAGGGTGATGTCGGCAGTGGGTTGTCCCCCATTGTAGACTGCTAGCTATAAAGCTTTCCATGTGGTCCTGTCGCCTGGTGATTTAGTCCTACCAGTGTTGGCTTGCTGCAAGAGCCTCCCTTGAAGTAATATCATCAAATTCCATGTCGCCATAGCCGTGACATCACACAATACACCAATAAGCAGTAAGATATTTTTATCGTTGCTATCTTGAGTCCATTTCTTGCTCTGGGTGCTCTGATTTTACATTTTCTTGTACTCTAGCACTGTTCTATAGCACCAGAGGTGATTCCTGGTGCTTGCCTGTTATTTTTGCTCACGCTGTCAGATGCCAAGATAGCAACCAGCACAGACCCTCCACTCACCACCTTGGCTGGCCACCATCTAAATGACAGGGTGTAAGCATGCATGTACCATAGAAACAGCTGTATGCAGCTGTGGATCTGGGACACTGAACTACCAGGATTTCTTTTTTTACTTGGGGATCAAGGGGTACAACTGAACTACTGGGATGTGAGGTTTACTCAGGGATTGGGCATGCTGGACTATCAGGATTTGATGCTTACTCGGGGATCAGGGACACCAGACTATCAAGCTTAGATGTTTACTCAGGGATCGGGGGGGGAGACACTGGACCAGATGTAGTTGTTTACTTGGGGATCGGGGGGATCACTAAACTACCAAGGAGTTTGACAATTCTCAGGATCAAGGGGGGACAGTTGAGGCTCTGCACAGTGCCTCTGTATATCTGTGCATAGAAGCATTGCACACAGCCATTAATGGCCACATAATTATATGCAAATGGCCCCTTAGTGACTTGACTTGCATGTCATATGTGGTTCTTAGCATGCCGGCAACTGATTATGACTCCCAGGAGCATAGGACCTACCTCGTTTAGGTCGCTGTCTCTCTCTTTGCTCCTGTAAGTCTGTTGCCAGCAGTGGGATGTGTTACCACCGCCACACATATTCACTTTATGTAGTGCTAACATGGCTCCATAGTCATACAACCAGTGCACACCAGAAAGTATGCACTGCCTATATGAATATGGCATCATGATAGTTGCATGTTATCCCTTTATGTCGTTTTTGTCTGTTCAACACTATCAGCTGCCTTTGAATAGCATCCCTACAGACTTTGTACATATAAACATATTTTGAATCATGCTGAAGGCTTCTGCTTTTTTTCAAAATGGAACTTAAAATTATAAGTCAAAAGGTTTTACTTTGTTGAACATTAGAATTCAATTTCACTGTGTGAAAAATGGACTATTCCAACTGAACTTGTAACTTCCAAATTCTAGAACTCTTATTGTAAAACAGCAAGAAAAAATCCTGGAACCTGATTGGCCAGCCGAAAGGTTCACCCTTGATGTTATCCCAGTACAAGATCATGGATGAAGTCCCAGCCCACACATGACTACATGTCTGGAAAAAAATCCCTACATCTCCCAGTTATGTTCTGCCTACACCTGGCATGTCTACCTTGAAGTTTGCCAGTACAAGATAACATTTTAAAATTAGCAGTCCCTCTCACTGTGGCAGAACCCATTAGAAAAGGCAAAAAAAACTTTCAGTTTCCCCCCTATAACCCATCTACTTTTTTTTCTCTTGGAAACCACAACTAAAATTTAAAAAATCGCTGCACGTGGCTTCACAGTGCCCCACTCTGCAGCACAAATAACATCAACACATGTGCATGACCTCACTCCCCTCCACTTTTTGATCCCTCCCATACCTCACAGTACATGTCAGACTTCTCCCGGTCAACCTTACTAAATACAATCTTGAAAGTCTCCATGGCCAAAAATATCAGTCCGCACATAGCTTTCTATACTGGAGGGAGGGAGGATGCTCACTAAAAAATGGTGAGCGAGATTCAAAACAGCACAGTAGCTTCAGATTCAAACAAGGCAACAGCATGCAAACTGCACCTACTGGTCAAAACCCAATATATAGAAATAGAGATAGAGATAGAGATAGAGATAGAGATAGAGATAGAGATAGAGATAGAATAAATGATAGCAAAGTTTTCTATATGAGGAAATAATACCATTGAGGGGTCGAACAAGCCATAAAGCCATAAGCCCGAAGGGCGAGTGGCCTTTATGAGCTTGGTCAACCCCAAGATGGTATTATTTCCTCATATAGTACTTTGTAAACTTTTATATAATACATATGGTTGGACACTTTCTGCTGTGTCCTATGCATTTCCATAGTGTAGTGGTATGTGTTAGTGTTAGTTCTGAGGGACAGCATTGCTTGGTGAGTGCATACTGGGTGTTAATGTGTTCTTCAGGTGTGTCCTATGTGTTTTCATAGTATAGTGGTATGTGTTAGTGTTGGTTCTGTTGGACAGCATTGCTTGGTGAGTGTGTATTGGGTGTTAATGTGTTCTTCAGGTGTTCATGATACTTCAATTCAGTGTAATTAGCTACTTGGGGTCATAATACCCTATCTTGCAGCCAATTACAAGTCATAATACCCTAGTTGGTGCCAATTTAAGTCACAGTACTCTAACTGGTAACTAGCTGAGTTCATAAATCCTAATAGGCAGCTAGTTAGGGTCATGATACCCTACTTGGCTGCCATCATATATGGGGAAATAACTGATAGCTTTTCCAGTGGGGAAAAGACCCAACCATTATTCTTTGCAAAAAACTACATTAATGCACCATTAGGGTTAAAGCATCAAAAGTAGGGAAATGCAACCTTAGGGTTCCCAAACCTAAGACCCCACTTCCACCCTGTATGCAGGAACTGGCCTGAGGGGTGTGCATTGGAGTTGTGAACCCTAATGCTCACCCCATTCTATGAGTAAGTAAGGTAAAACAGGTTCAGTATAGGAGAACAGGGTGAGCATTAGGGTTCACAACCACAAGGCACACCCCTCAGGCCAGTTCCTGCATACAGGGTGGGGGTGGGGTTTAGACTTGGGAACCCTGGGGTTTCATTTCCCTACTTTTGATGCTTTAACCCTAATGCTGCATTAAAGTAGCTTTTTTGCAAATAATTTTTCTTACTTTTTGAGAAAGTATAATTTCTCTACTTTTATCACATTAACCCCAATAGTGCATTAACGCAGTTTTTTTTGCAGAGAATTTCCTTACTGTTTGAGCAAGTATAATCATAGGCTTACTGCCTTGTGGGAGCGCAGGGCCCTCTGGGCTCTGGGCTCCCAAGCACCCATAATTTTTCAGAGATTGTAATTGTATCTTTATTTTCAAGTGGGAGTGCAGGGTTCTCCAGACCCTGTGCTGCCATCACTCCATAATCCTCTACGCAGTTGGATATGGGAGCACAGGGCCCAGAGGGCCCTGCACTCCCATAAGTCCTTAATGTTACCCATATTTCAGGCCCTGTGCTCCCATCCATGCATAATTTTTGAGATAGTGTACTGCTAAAGATGCTTGCCTCTGGGCCCTGTGCCCCCAACCAGTAGTGTGCACAGCCAAAGAAACACCTGACATTTATCTGTTATCCCATAGAAAACACAGGGAAATCTGAGAGCTGTGTAACTGAACACCAAATTAATATATTTTAACAAAACCAGCAAAAGGCACATCGGTGGATGAAGCCCTTTGTAACCTGAAAATTTCAGAACAAAATTGCAAAACATTTCTTCAGAGCTGAGTGAATAACAAACGACTGGGTAAACCTCCCATTGCAATGTTATCCTATGGAAAACTAAATAAAATTTAACCCTGCAGAACTACATAGCCAAGTAATATATTGTTACGAAATCACCAAAAGGCACATCTGTGGGGCATGCCCTTTGTACCCTGATATTTTCAGCCCAAAATTCCAAACAGTTTCTTTGCTATGAAGTGACAAAGAAACAGCTACTGTATATAAAAAATCCTTTTTCACAAATTGCAAAAAAGAATCCTTTACCAAGCTCCTTTTTCTGCCATTTGAGGTAAAACAGAAATCTTTTTTTGCAAATTGCAAAAAAGGATCCTGTTTCGCAGTATAAGAGAATACTTTTTCGCAAATTGCAAAAAAAGGATCCTGTTTCACTGTAAAAGAGTTCTGCGATTTGCAGTAAAAGATTTTCTACGGATTAAATAAACACATTTCTGGACCTTTTTAAAAAAAATGACCACAGAATCTGATTTCTAGGGCCCAGATTAGATAAACACAGCTATTGGTGTTTACCAAATGGCTCTATTATTTTTAAAATTTGAGTTTGTTTGCCTCACTAAGCAAAAACAAAATGGCAGCAGTACAAATGAGGATTCCACATTTGCGAAATAGGATTCTGCATTTGCAAACTAGGATTCCTCATTTACAGTCAAGAATCCTATTTCAAGCCTGACATCTAACTTTTCCCATAGGAAATAATGGGAAACTTTAAAATTTTATAACTTTGGACTGGTTTAATATTTTTTTCACCAAACCTTCAAAAGGCACGGTGAGCGTGGTGGGATACAAAGTGATGGAATAGGCAGAGCTCAGGTGCATAAAAGATGCATGACTGTGCCTATCATTTTATTTAAACATCCAAAAATATATACAGAAAGAAAAATCAGGAATCAATCCAACAACAAAAGAAATCTTCAGGTCTCTACTTCCCTTGTAGAGCCTGTGGCTTAACTTCAGCCAATACCTTAGTGTAATATCCACCGTACACGCTGAAGAAATAGCTGTATGAAATACTCAACACATACAAATAGGTCTTCCTCCTTCACAGTCAGCACATCAACTGACTTGACTCTACCCTTCTCCCCTAGTGGTGAGCCCTATTTATAGCCCTAGAGATTACATCACACTCTGTGGGGGAGTTCCCACTGGCCATGACATTACATAATGGGGGGGAGTTTCCATATTATCCCATGCCTTAACATGCAGGGGCTTTTTATTTGGCCCTTTTTGCCCAAATATGCTTTATTTTACAGGCAGCTCCAGTTACAATATCTCTGGGGCTGCAGAAACATAATTAATATATGTTTTGTTAATTATGGGACACTACAGGACTTTCTGTCCCTATGACCGTAGTGTCCCACTAGTCAGCAGCTTCTCTGTGCTATCACTGCTCTGTGTGGCAATCTGTAATGCTTTGGAGCATGCCTTTACTCCGAAGCAACCCTTTTTTTAGTTCAAGCTCCATGCAAGGAGCGTATCTCCAGCTGCATGGTGCGGCCATGGTAACCAGAGCCTACTGCTCTGCTTTTAGACCTATTCCTGTGTTGCATACTGCTATCAGGAGCAATTCCAGACTCCAGAGCATTTCTAAATATTAAAGCTGCAGTAGCAGTGGGTCTGGCGCTCGGTCACACTTATCAGCAGGACCATTCAAGGGCACCAGTGGTCTTTAATCCTAAAGGGCGATATGCACTGTAATATAACCTCCTGCTCAGGAGTTTCACAAACAGCACGACTTGCGCTATTAAAATATCTCCAGTTCAGGAGGTCAAAACAAGTGCATACAGCACTGATGTGCACAACAAATGGTGGGTTATTTTGGGGAAAGAGGACAGCACAGAAGTGGAAAGAGTTTTGTCAGGTTGGCCACCCTGACAAAGAAAAGAAAGAAAAGAAGAAGAAAAGCAAGAAGACAGAAAAGGGTGAGAGTAAAAGGGGGGTGGGGACTGGCACATAATTGTATTTATTTACAGGGGCGTTCCTTTACATATAACAGGCGACACCCTTTTACAGGCACCACAGTGATCCAAGGCCTATATACCCTAAAAATTTCAAAGCAAAGTTTTTGCACAATGTGGTGACAAAGAATTTGACAAAAATTTGTAATTTACACGTTTTTTGACACTTCTTATCTTCACACCTGCACATTCAACCAGAACAAAACTTGCCACATCAAAAGATCTTTGGTCCCTGATGGTGCATGCAAAGTTTCATGCAAATCGCTTGAATGGTTGCAAAGTTATTAAAGTCCCACATTTTCACTTTAACATAGAAGTGAAGATTTAACCTTAATATAGGGGTGTGACCGCACTCCTATAATATACAGAGGATAGTGCATGGTATCCCATACACAACAAGGCAATTCTTCACCTGAGTGTTTTCTATGATGGCTGATGACCTCGAGAGTGAAGCTCCAGAGGTCCCTCTGCCATCATGGAAAACACGAGGGAGAAGAGTTGCCGAGTTGTTTGGATGCCATACACTGTTCTTTATAGTGTATGGTGCCCAAAAAACAGAATCACTTATGTTTTAAAGTAAGTGTCTGCCGCTGGAGACCGCATTCCTCGTCGCTGCAGGTCACTGGCCAGCTCGTTCACCAGAATCGTCAACCACCCCCGTCAAATGAACAGCACTGTTTGGGGGCAATTGCATTGTGACATATGTACTAACACAGAATGAAAAGTCATTCTGCATTAGTAGGTGCATCACTACTACAGCAGAATGACTTATTTGAGTATATGGAAATCCATGCACAATTACGTTCCACCATACACTATATATAACTAGATATAGATATTAATATATGTTATTCATTGCAAAAAATGCATTAATGCACCAGTTAGGGTTCAACTTAATGCCACATAAGTAGGAAAATGTGGCAGTATGGTTTTGGACCCAAACTACCCACTCCCCCAAGCAGCAAAAGGAGAAGACCACACAAGCAACCACAGACAGCCATCATCAGGTAAGAAAAACAACATACAACTGTTTCCAGATGACACAAATGCAGTAGCACTAACATGCTACCTTTATGGATTGGTATCTGCAGCATGCACACTGCAAGACGGACACACTCATTTCTGGCTGTAGACAGAAATCCACAATGCTCAAATCAAAGCCCTACTCCCAAGTATCCACCTCCTGTGCTCCAGACTCACCACAGTATACAACAGTATTTGCAGGTTTGCACTCTTGGCACCTTTCTCCACTCATTACTGCACCCTTTACCGGTCTTTAGGGTGGCTCCCCCTCCAAGGCCACTATGACTACACACTTGGCTGTATCGTTGACAGCATCATTAGAGGGGACAAACTATCACCCTATTCATCACTTATTAAACAGAGGGTCTCCCCCAGGTGCCTCCATGAATCTTCAGTCCCCCCCACTAGAAATGTCCAGGACCTCCATTGTCCTGGGTAACAAAGCCTTGTCTGTCACAGCCCCCACTCTGTGGAACAGACTGCCAGCTTGCCTCCACTCACTGGACACTCACCCAACTTTTAAATCATGCCTCAAGGCCTGGCTATGGTCAGAAGCCACTTGCTCCTGCTCCCCTGGGTAACCTTTAAGTGTCATCCACTCCATCCCTCAAGGGGCCCTGTACACCCTTGTCCCTCCCCAGAGTGTACCCTTGGTTGTTGCTGGAATTTACCTAGCACTTTTCTGGCACCTATGTGTTTCTCCTAAGTAGCGCTATCATGGGATTTTAGTGTCTCTGATATGTATTTTATTTTGTACAACTGGCTATTTATCTCTGCCTATACCATTGTATATTGTACACATTTCTGTTTGTCTGTAACTTTGGCTCTACTCTACTAGCTGAGACAGGTATAACTGAAGTTGTTCTGTACGCTGACTGTAGTTTTCCTGTTTCTTCAATTATGCCATCTACATGGTCTGGGTCATGCGTGAAAATGGTCCATTGGATCAGCGCACTTACCCAATGAACAAATAAATAAATAAATAAATAAAGTCACGAACATGGTCACTAAAATGTGTTAAATCCTGCCCAAAAGGTGGTTTCACAGAGTGACTACAAAATCAGCATTCTACTTGTACTTGAAAATTCCCACCATCCTTGTTTATTAGGTAGGGTCATGTTAACAGTATAGTCAAAATTTAGGAGAAAAATATTGTAAAATGGCTAAGTTATGAGTTAAAGATGGTCGGTGCTACTCAGTGGAATGGGGTTCTAGGTTTGGAGGTGATGCTAAATGGTGTTGAAAGTCCAAGAGTTGCAAGGACTGGGTAGATGACTGATACAGTAGAGCCCTGTTAATCTCAACCAATTGGGAGATATACAATATGATCAGATTAGAGGGCTTTTGTTTGATTGATGTTCGTACTGTATTGACAAAACAAAATGGTAATATGAAATGCACCCTGAAAATAGAAAATAGAGTTAGAATCGACGTTTCAACCATAGGAGTTCTTCAGGAATTACCTAAAAGAAAAAAAAAGCAGTTAGTGGATATAGAAATATAGTGTATATAGAAATCTATGATACCCTAACTTTGCTTTTTTCTGGGTTTTTTTCTCCTTCAGATAATTCCTGAAGAAGACCTATGGTTGAAATGTCAATTCTAACTCTATTTTCAGCGTGCATTTAATATTACCAGTTATACAACAGGTGTGGGTCTGTGAAAATGAAGATAGCACTGATATCTCATGGGCCACTAGTGAGATATCAAAGATACTGTATCTTCATGCTGGTATGTCACAAAGGTTAAGAACCCATTTAGAATGTTCGGCCTCAGTAGCAGTACTAACCATATTAAACGGCAAATAACTTTAAAATGAAAAACGATAGCATAGTACTGTAAGCATGAAAGTTATTCAGCATAAAAATATCTACAAAATGAGTGGTGTTTCATTTATAGCTACCTTTAATTCTTTTTATAATTGGCAAAAAAATCAGTAGAAAATTCAATTTGGTTTTCACTTTTTCAACAAACAAATGTGAAGAACTTTAAAATGAAAAATGATAGCATGATACTGTGAGCATGAAATTTGTTCAGCACAAACATAACTACAAAATGAGTGGTGATTCATTTACAGATACCTTTTAGTTATTCTGTAATTAGCAAAAAACAGCAAAATATTAATTTTTTTTTCACTTTTTGCTACAAACAAATGCAAATAAGTTTAAAACAGAAAAATTAGAGACCCACACTTGTACAAATCAAATATGACATGGGTGGGAGTGAGATAGCACAAATATCTTCACTTGCTGTCACTGAACTCTTGTATCCCAGATATCAAGAGTTCAGTGACAGCTCGTGAAGATATTTGTGATATCTCACTCCTACTCATGTCATATCCCATATTTGTTTTGTTTTCAGATCACATAGTGACGCAGCACCTTGTTTTTTGTCCATACTTTATTAATATTGATAACAGAGCTGGAGAGGCAATTCATGGTGTACTGTTAGTCCGCACTTTTTGTGTGTTAGTGATTTGGGGTTGGTTTTTGTTGGGATTCTAGGAGAGATGTGCTTGAAGTGGTCAGAGTTAAAACTTAAACTTATTTAAACTTTTTTTAAATTTATTTTAAAAATCCTTTATTGTTTTCTGGTGCAGGCTTGTGGCTCTGCTCCTTGCTGCTTTTGAATGAAGGTTTCAGAGTAGCAGTAGATGCAGTGGGTTACAATCTGGCTGATGCTTGAACCATAGTAGACAGGTTCCAAAGTTGTCTACCGCTTCACTGTGACTTGGTACCAGTTTCTTTGATTAATTTTCCTCATCCTTTTCCTCACACAAATCTGCATGGCTGTTTTTCCCGGACAGCATTTACTATGTAGTCAACTGGGAGTTGATCATGTTTGTCCACAGTGGAGTCACATTTAATCCATAGGTGCAACTCCCCTGCTGTCACGTCAAGAGACAGCTTTGATGATAGATTAGTAAGGACAGCAACATTGTTGTCATCACTCTCCCTTTAGCCTGTGTCCTGCTGAGAATCTTTCTGCAATACCAAGTTATCATGAGTATCTGCGGCCAGATCAATATCCAGGAAGTCTGACTCTGGTACCAGTTCTGGATCTTTTGTACCTATCCCAGATTTTGCCCAAGCTTTCTCAATCATACTGGAGGAGACCGCATTCCTGGCATCAGCAACCATGTAAACAGTATCCTTCAGACTCAGCCCTTTAATGATGGTCTGTAAGACGGTTAAATAGAACATAGGATACTGCACACAGAAAAACAAGCGGAAGGCAGATTCTTGCAAAAATAAGGTAAGTTTATTTAATACCTTGACATGCAGCCAGCATGGTGTCTGGCTGGAGGACAACAAAACCCTCAGCCAAAACTGTCCTTCCTCAGGGGCGTATCAGCTCCAGTTACCTCACATTTCAAGTATGTTTGAAATTTAAAGGCACAGTATCATAAATTAACAATTTCAGGTCCAATAGAGTTAAATTACATTGTGTAAGAAGCACTGTTCACTTAAAAATCATTGAGTTCTATATCATTTTCCAGCTCAGAATTAAAAGAATAAAGATTGAGAAACAATATAAGGAAAAGAGAAGTGAGTAACATGAATGCTGGGGGGTGGAAGTCAAGCGTTGACATAAATGAACAAGCTGGGCAGAGGCAATGCTGGGCTAAACCAACATTGTAAATTACTAATGCAAAAAATACCCAAAAGGAAGCAGGCAACATGAATAAAGTCCTAGAGCAATGGTTTTATACCATTCCATAAACATTGTATTGTTTTTGTCCTAAGTGTTTATTTGTTCCTTGTTTTTATAGGTACCCCTTGGATCCAGGTGGAAGCTAAATATCAGCCACTTTTTCTCTCCACTGCCCCTTGGCTGAGCAGCAGTGACACTCATACAGTGATCTGTGGAAGGGTACTTTTAACTATGGATTGATAACAGATTAAAGAAACATAGTTTAGCTTAATGGCTTATCTTTGCAGTGAAAACACAGGAAGTTACCTTCTTCTGTGAAAAAAATTTATATATACCTACTCATTCACAAATCAATTTAGAGGCTATTTGAAATCTGTGTGTTCATTTAAAGAAACCATTTTATTATTGCAATAATGCACTTCAGGGTGTGTGTCAACTAGGAGAAAGTCACTTCTCAACTGGTGAAAAAGTCACTCAGCCCATGGCCTCATATCCAACCTACCTAAGGCATGAGATTATCCCTGCATGACATATCCCCCATTGTGCATTATTGTTTAAGTATTTTGAATTTAAGTTTATTGAACACAGTGGGTACACTATAACTTTGTACATATGTCCAAACTCATAACAGTCACAAAATCAATCGATGTTTCAGCAAGTAACTATATGTAGAGTGGTACATTATACGTGATACATAATATGATGGTGCAAGACATGAACTACACCCCCTCATACATAATATGTATCCCAAGTCAATTAAACGTGTCCTTTAGCTGCTAAGTATGTGCTGCGCTGTGTGGGCTCAGGGTCAAAGTCTATAGAATGAAGCTCAGATCCTTACATAGAAACACAGAATCTGACCACAGGTAAGGACCGCTTGGCCCACCCAGTCTGCCCATTTCCCTACCTAATGAATAAGGTGCAGATCCTAGTTAACCAACAGCCTACTTCCCCCTACCCCCTAACTAGAATTGCCTTATGTCTGTCCCATGCATTCTTGAATTACCCCACTGTTTTTGACTCCACAACATTCTCAGGAAGTCCATTCCATGCATCCACAACCCTTTCTGTAAAAAAATACTTTCTCACATTACCTCTGAGCCGTCCCCCCTCTATCTTCAAATCATGGCCTCTTGTTCTTGCACATCTCTTTTTCTGAAAGATGCTACCCTCTTGGACTTTGTTGATTCCCTTGAGGTACCTGAAAGTTTCTATCATGCCCCTCTCTTCGAGGGTATACATATTAAGCTCCTTTAGTCTCTCCTTATATGGCTTCTGGTGCAGACCCTGCACCATTTTAGTTGCCCTCCTCTGGACAGCCTCCATCCTGTCTCTGTCCTTGCAGAGATGGGGTCTCCAGAACTGCATGCACTACTCCAGATGGGGTCTCACCAACTGTCTGTACAGAGGGGATAACAACGTCTTGTTTTCTACTGGTGATGCTTCTCCCTGTGCATCCCAGTATCCTCACAGCCATCCTTACTGCATTCTCACATTGTTTTCCCATCTTTAGGTCATCTGATATGACTACACCCAGGTCCCTTTCCATTTTTGTTGTTAGTATCTCACCCACCATTGTGTACTCTCCCCTGGGTTTTTGTTTCCCAGGTGTGTAACCCCCAGGTGGCACTATCCCCAGGGCTACTACCCCTGCCTACTTTGCCACTAACAGTTTGAGGGGCCTGGATCCAATGGTGGGTGCCTCCACCCAGAGGTCGGGGTTGGAACAGTCGAAAATGACTCGGTCACAGCCCTCTGGGTCACTGCAACTCCCCCCTTTCCTTCCACTAGTGGCCCATGAACGCTTTCCACACCACCGTTATTACTTACACTTTCCTCCAGAATGGATTGGACAACTTGGTGCTGAGGATCCCCTGTAAAATAAGATGCAGTAATGCAATACTCCATGCACAAGAAGGTGGCACAAACACGCAGTTCAGACAGTATACCTTGCAAACAACAAATCTGATTTATTGAAGGAGAAGTAACAAGGGCGGGGGAAATCAGGTTGATTAGCTTAACACTACTATATCAGGGCACTGTGCACAGGCCAACTCCCTATAAGTCACTGTCTCTGGGTACCCAGGCAATAAGAGGCTAGCCTATTCGGTGTAGCTGGTTGGGGCTCTGACGAGGAAAACAAGTATTCAATACCCAAATTGATTGAGCAGAGCCAGCAGGCTCAGTTCATGCGGCCAGTGGAGCAGCCAGACTAAACTTGCCCTCAAATGAACATCTGACAGGGAGCTACCCTGATTTAGTACTCACGACTCCTGCAGAAGGATCCCTCTCACACCACTTGCAGGATATAGGCCTGTGATCCAAACACTTCTCCACACATTTATATATAGAACAGAGGGGTACCATACCAGGCAGCTGCTTTAGACTCCCGATCACTTTCACTGCACAAACCAGGTGAAGCAACACAGCTTCACTTGTCCTGACAGACCGAACGTGATTGAAGTCAATTCTCCAGTCCTCTACAGGGTGAGCCTGGTAGGTAGCTGTATATGTATAGCCTCCTCTGCCTGCATGCCACAGCAGATCTTGTCCGGTTCCTTCTGGCGATAGTGTCGCCCGACTTCTTGATCTTTCACACGCGCTTCCCCCGCGAAGACTTTTACAGCACAGAAGCCCAGATCTCCTTCTCTCTTCACGACCACAATGACTCTGCCCCTTCAGAACAGTTCAGGGCACTTTCCCCTCAGCTCCACAGGCTCTGGTTGGCTGATTCCTTCTGCCAGTCACAGCATGCTCCCTCTATTGGTGCAAAAAAGGCACCAGGGTCCAGACTACACTTCCCAGAAGCACCTGCCATATATTCCCCTTTAGGCAGGCTCCCGATGGGAGTCCAAGTTCTGGTTGGCTCAAGCAGTCTCCATTTTAGGGTCCCACCTCCCCAATTGGCCCATCTCAGCAGTTCAGGTCCAAAATGGAGGGGCCAAACACACAGAGTCCCAGCTGTAATAAAGGCAGGTTTAACAAACTGTATTTTCACCATTACTCCAAACATTTTCTAGCAAACAGCCACATCCCTCAATTAGGCTCCCTCTGCTCTCTTAGTGACTGCAGAAACGGCGCGATTAAACAGCAGCTCGGGTGGGACTCGAGCATTAAACCCACAGTCCCCCCCATACAAACTAATAAAGCCTGCGAGCAGGCAGCTCTTGAAGAGACAGTACCAGAGACTCTAAAAGCACTCACAGTGCCCACATTTAAGCGGCATTACACCGAACACCAGTTAGGCAAGGAGCACTTAGGCAAGCTCCGGGAAGGCTTTTAGGAACCCCCATTGTAAGGGGGTTACACCCTTCTTGGCCTGGAAAGAACTTGGCGTCCGCGTCAAGTAGTTACACTTAAATCACTTTAAGACAAAACAGTTTAAACTTGCATTCCTTTCAAACAAAGACAGCACATTAACCCTTTGTTATATACACTTGTACTGTATTACACAGTTTACTATTGGTCATACGACATTACACATACAGACAATCTTTTTCTTTTTAAATCAGGTCATTACTTCCTGCCCATGAAACCTGGATAGAGGGGGCCCTTCCCTATCAGCTACCTGGGGGCTAAATGGGGCAAGGGCACCATACTCAGAGGGCAATACCAGCAGTCTGGAATTTTTTCCCAGACTTAGTTTGGGCAATGAGCTCGGGGACACATACACCCCCTTATGGACCACATTCAAAGGCAGATCCACAGGCTGGTCCAGGGACTCATAACTCAATCTCACTACAGGCCGTACTTCTTGGCCAGTCCATCTAGGAGTCTCAGGTAAAATTTCTAAAGGCTCAGACTCCGGCCCAGCCCTACTTGGGGTGGCCGGAGAAACCTCTATGGGAGCAGGGAACCTAGAGTCCATGGTGCCTTCCGTGCCAGGGCCCCCTACTTCTGAACTCAACCTACCTGGCTCAGCCGGGGACATTTCTGATACTGGCAGGGAACTATCAGGGCACTCAAAATATTCTTCTTGCTCTGGCATATCACCAGTTGCGTCCCCCGCATCACTTCCTTCTTCTGAGAAGTCAGACAGTTCAGCCAGTCCCAATGAACTCACATCTTTGGATTTAACACCACTCACTTCTCCCTCTGGGAGCATCGGCTCCGGAGACAAAGCTGGGGGCTCAGACAGTCCTGGAAGCTCAGCTTCATCCCCAGGGTTGATTAGAGGATTGCCCCAAAACAACTGACTCAGTTCATAAGATGGGTAATACTCAGGATTCCACTCACTGTCCTCGGACACAGACTGGCAATCAGCTTCAACGGAGGTGGGTGGAGAGGGCCTCTTTAGTTCGAGTTCTGGGGAATCAATCGGTCTTAGTTTTTTCTTGGCAGTGGCTCTAGTCACAGGCCCGGGGGTGGGGGCATTTGATGGTTCAGTCTCTATCGAGATCTGTCCGATTGGCAGCAGATGATTTCTGTGTATAGTTTTCACATCTTTCGAGTTGTTCTCAGGTCGCTCTTTGTATACAGGTAAATCTTCCAGTTTCCTACAATAATATGAGGGAGGTGATGCCATCTGTCAGCAATCTTATGCTTGCCACGCAGTCCCAGATTTCTCAATAGCACTCGATCCCCTTCTCTAAGCTCCATCGCTTTCACTTTTTTATCATACCTTTCTTTATTAGCTAGATTTTGTTTAGCAGTCATGGTCTGGGCTAGTTGGTAGGCATGGTTCAGTTGGGCCTTCAGCTTCTGCACATACTATAGATGAGTAGCTGCTTGAACCCCAACAGGAGAAACTCCGAAACAGACATCTACTGGCAGTCTAGCCTCCCTTCCAAACATCAGTCTATATAGGGAAAATCCAGTGGCGTCATTTTTGATGCAGTTGTAAGCGTGTACCAGAGTGCTAATCTGCTGGCTCCATCTAGGCTTATCTTTAGGTTGCAGGGTGCCCAACATGTCGAGCAACGTACGGTTAAACCTTTCAGGCTGGGGATCCCCCTGGGGATGATACGGAGTGGTTCTTGACTTTCGTACCCCCCACAAGGATAGCATTTCTTTAATCAAGAGGCTCTCAAAATCTCTCCCTTGGTCAGAATGGATTCTTTGAGGGGCCCCATAGTGGACAAAGAAATTCTCAATATGTACTTTAGCCACTGTGGTTGCTTTCTGGTCTTTAGTGGGAAAAGCCTGTGCATACCAAGTGAAGTGATCAGTAACTACCAATATATTGCTGATGTTTCTCTGATCTGGTTCTAGACTCAGGAAATCAATGCAGACCAATTCCATGGGGGCACTAGTAGTGATGTTAACCAGGGGGGCAGCCCTCTGGGGCAGGGCCTTTCTTTGTAAACTTCGGCTACAAGTCCTGATATACTGTTCCACATCTGCACCCATTTTGGCCAATAAAACCAGGACCTCACCAAGTCAAGGGTTCTGTCTATGCCGAGGTGTCCCATGTGATTATGCAGGGACCTCAACACCAGTTCTCTGAAAGCAGTGGGCAGCACCAGTTGTTGCTTGTCTACACGCCCTCCTTTATCTACTGTCTCTCTGTATAATAGTTTATTAATCAGTTTCAACTTGGGACCTTCTTTGTATAACAGGGCAGTTCTCAAGTCAGTGTAACACAGTTTGGATACATCTTTCCCCATGGGCAGAGCCTCCAGGGCAGTTTTTATCATGGAGTCTTGGGATTGAGTCAGCTGAAGACTATCATTATTGAACTGGGGCAACGCACTAGTATCTAATGCAGAGAAATGACAGTAAGCAGCAGGTATACAGTTCTCAGATGGCCTCAAACAATCCACCATGCAATCCACAGCATCAGGAGATGCCTGTTCCTCCTTGTCAAATTTTTGACAAAATGCTCAAATCTCAGGTTCTGGCAACCTGACCCAGTTGTCTCGGGACACATGCCTCCGGGAGAGAGCATCGGCATCTATGTGGTTCAGGCCTGCTCTGTATTCAACAGCATAGTCATAGGTAGACAATGCAGAAAGCCACCTATGGCCAGTGGCATCCAACTTAGCTGAGGTCTGCACATAGGTTAGAGGATTGTTATCAGTATTCACCAATATCTTAGCACCGTATAAGTAGTCATGAAATTGATCAACAATGGCCCACTTCAAGGCCAGGAACTCTAACCTGTGTACTGGATAGTTCTTTTCTGAAGGGGTTAGGCTCCTGCTGACAAAGGCTATGGGTCTTAGACCATTTGTGTGCTCTTGATATAACACAGCCCCCAATCCTTGTAGACTGGCATCAGTATGAAGAATGTACGGCCTGGCGGGGTCAGCATAGGCCAGCACTGGGGCATGGGTAAGTTGATATATAATATCATGGAAAGCTATCTCACAATCAGCAGTCCAGTGGGTTCCAAACATATCATTTGGATGGAAATATTTTTTCTCAGTCTCAGGGAGCACAGCTTTCTTATACTTTTTGTGGGTTGGAGGATACCCTTGAGTAAGGTTGAGTAGAGGGCGGATCACTCGAGAATAGTCTTTGATAAATCGCCTATAATAACCACAAAACCCCAGGAACCTTTGCAGCTCTTTCAAATTCTTTGGTTGAGGCCAAGTAGTCAAGGCTTCCACTTTACTGGGGTCAGTCTCTATGCCTTCAGTGGATACTATGTGCCCCACATATTTCACGGATGTTTGAAAGAATTGACACTTATCTATAGACAATTTGAGACCAAAGTCTTCCAGTCGATCCAGGACTTTGAACAACCTGCTTTCATGTTCCTCCAAGGAGCTGCCAAACACTATGACGTCATCCAGGTAGACTAAACACTCTAGTAAGTTCATATCCCCACAGCACGCTCCATCAAGCGCTGTAAAGTAGCAGGGGTGCCTGAAATCCCCTGAGGCATCCTCACAAACTCGTAAAAACCTAGTGGACAAACAAAAGCAGTTTTTTCACGGTCCTCCAGAGCCATCGGGATCTGGTAGTACCCAATGCGAAGGTCTAATACTGAGAACCATTTACTACCATTTAGACAATTCAATGCATCCTGAATGCGTGGCATGGTATATTGGTCTGGTATAGTTCACCTGTTTAAAGTACAATAATCCACACACATCAGGACAGTTCCATTCTTTTTCCTCACTACTACAATAGGGGAAGCGTAAGGGCTTCTGGATTCTTGTATCACCCCAGCTGCGAGCATCTTCTGCAGGTGTCGTCTCACATCATCTATATCAGCAGGGTCTAGGCGTCAAGATCGCTCATGGAAGGGTCACTCATCCTCCGAATGTGGTGCTCAGCTCCCTGCACACATCCTACATCCCACTCCTTCAGGGAAAACACTTGTTCCCTCTGGGCAAGCTTTTCACTAATCCTTTTCTTCCATTCTGCTGGTAGCGGGGAGTCACTGAAATCAAACAGATCAGAGGTCACTCTGTCACTCCTCCCAGAAGTCTTGTTGCTGGGCAGAACAACAGTATCCGCACAGTGCACCATGGCCAGAGTACAGGATCACTTCACTCGAATCTCTTGATCAGATACATTATGCACTTGAACCATTACTCTTCTGGCAAAAGCATGGGATCGAGCAGGCAAAATACTGGGTTTAACCAGCGACCCCTCTGGCAATTTCCCATCGCCTGGTGCGTCCAGCATCAATATTTTATTCTTAACATCTTTTTTAATCCAGACCTCTCCTTGCAGAACACACTGGGCATTTGATGCTAGCAGCAAAGACTCTGTATCCTTCTTCCAGACAACGCCCACTGGGCCTTTGGGTTCCGCCTGGCTAGCCTTTCTCTGGGTCTCATAGGCCTTCTGAATCAAGGCTGGAATTCTGAAAGCTCGCCCAGTCCTGGACCTCTGTTTTTCAGAGCACAGCTGTGCTAAACGACCAAACATATGAGCATTAGTTCCAATCAACAAGGGCACCCTATCATACAGTCCAGTGGGGGGACACACTAACGCCAGGGTCTCCATTTGTTCAGCCACCCCAGCCACAGAAGTAGGAAACGATAACCAGATGCGGATATACCCAGAGTAGGGGTAGGCCTTATCGCTCAGTCCCCAAACATGTAGTCCATCTAAAGGCTGCAGGGGCGCCTCAGGCAAATGCTTCTGATACCAGTCCTGAAACATAATGGTCACTTGGGAACCACTGTCTAACACAGCCCGGGTGGGTACTCCATTCACTCTCACTGTGGTTTCCAATGAAGGACCCACCACGTCAGACCATTCAGGGGGCATGGTTTTGGAGGTTGCTTGGGCATTGGCCCAGGTGGCAAAACTCTTTCAAGGAGGCCCTCCTTGGGGCCTGGCATAAACCTTGTGATGCCAGGCTACTAGCTTGCTGGTGACCCTCCTTAGGTTCTCCAGCAACCAGCACTCAGTCTGAAAGTGTCCATCCTCCCCATAGTGGTAACAGAACTTAGTACCTTGGGGATCTTTGGTGGGAAGGAGATATCTCGCCTGCCGGGAGGTTTCGGGAGTTCTGGAGGGCTTCTCTTGACCAGGTTGTTTGCGCCAAGATAATTCAGGCTTCCCAAATTTGGGGGGGTTGGCAACAGTTTGTTTAAATTCTCTCAACATTTCCCATAAATCTCTAATCTCAGCCCTCAAATCACTCTCCACCCCGGAATCAAAGGAAACAGCATGCACCCCCACTCCACCGTGGGTCTCCGGAGACACAGGAAATGCGTCAGACTCCCGGTAAGTCTCTGTCGGCCCCTTGATCAATCCTCTCAATGGGTGGGTCTCATCTGGTTCACTGGGCTCAGGGGTCAGGCATAGATTCACAACCCCCGCATAGGGTTCCCACTCCTCTTCATCGGTCTCAATTTCCCGAATTTCTCTCATCAATTGGCAGTATTCAGGAGGGGCAGCCCATCGGTCATGTAATTTGAGTTTCACCAATATCACACTGGAAAACCTGGCAGATTTCAAGATATGGTCTAGCCGGACCTGATTCAATGCTGGGGCAGTTACCCCCCCTTTTTGATAAGCCTTTTGCAGTGCCCTTTCCATTCGGGTAACAAAGGCTGACTTTTTCTCATTCCTCCACTGTTTAGCTGACTTGAACTTCCACAGCAGGTCTTCCCCAGTTTCTGTACTCCCAAACACCCCCTCTAGGGCAGAAAGGTACTCTATTGCAGTGGCTTAGGGACTAGTAGCCCACAAGAACCGAATGGCTTCCAAAGCTGGGCCCCTCAGACTCTCCATCAGTCTCTTTCATTTCTCCCCCTCAAAGCACTGCCACTCTTGGACTAGAGGGGTAGCATAGTCCATCCAAGTCTCCAAATCATCTTCCCCTGAGGGCACAGGCACAGTACCAGAAAAGAGTTTCAATCTCCAGTAGGAGTCTAGCTGTATGGGGTGAACAACTATAAGGGGTGAAGCCAGAATGAAGCTCTTGGATGACCCAGGAGATGTACCTGGGGACGGTTGGGGGGTGGGATCACTGGAAAGGTCTAACACCTGTAGTAATTCCTGAGTAGTCCTCCCCTCTGCAGCTAACAGTTTAAGCAATTTATCTTTAAAGCTATTAGTCTTGGGGGATCTCCCTGGGGTGATCAAACCACTTCGGGCATGAATGACCCTCCATCCCTTTTGAGCACCTTCCGGGAAAATCACTGGGGGCACCCTCTCGGGGTTTATGGTAATACTGCATAAAAGCAGCACCTGCAAGGTTCGGTCGAGTAGGTCGACCATTCGCCCCTTCACCTCTACCTTTCCTAAACATTTAACATGCTCAACTGCAGAAACAAGGTCAGTGTTCTTTATCCCCAGAGGGACATCCAATAGTAACACGATTTTCTGGGAATCCAATTATTCAGCTTCACCCCACCCCATCAGTTTATGCACCATCATCTTAACAGGGTCTAGTTTGATTTTGGTTGTGATATACCCCTCCACTTTTTCTTTTAGTTTGGCCATGGTGGGGTACTTCATCTACTTGGCCACTACAGGATGCTAATCCCAGCGGTGCCTCCAAAATGTAACCCCCAGTTGGCGCTACCCCCAGGGCTACTACCCCTGCCTGCTTTGCCACTAACAGGTTGAGGGGCCTGGATCCAATAGCGGGTGCCTCCACCCAGAGGTCAGGGTTGGAACAATCGAAAACGACACGGTCACAGCCCTCTAGGTCACTGCAACCCCCCTTTCCTTCCACTAGTGGCCCACGAACACTTTTCACACCACCGTTATGACTTACACTTACCCCCAGAATGGATTGGCCAACCTGGTGCTGAGGATCTCCTGTAAAATAAGATACAGTAATACAATACCCCATGCACAAGAGGGTGGCACAAACACGCAGTTCAGACAGTATACCTTGCAAACAACAAATCTGATTTATTGAAGGGGAAGTAACAAGGGCGGGGGAAATTAGGTTGATTAGCTTAACACTACTATATCAGGGCACTGTGCACAGGCCAACTCCCTATAAGTCACTGTCTCTGGGTACCCAGGCAATAAGAGGCTAGCCTATTCGGTGCAGCTGGTTGGGGCTCTGATGAGGAAAACAAGTATTCAATATCCAAATTGATTGAGCAGAGCCAGCAGGCTCAGTTCATGCAGCCAGTGGAGCAGCCAGACTAAACTTGCCCTCAAATGAACATCTGACAGGGAGCTACCCTGATTTAGTAGTCACGACTCCTACAGAAGGATCCCTCTCACACCACTTGCAGGACATAGGCCTGTGATCTGAACACTTCTCCACACATTTATATGTAGAACAGAGGGGTACCATACCAGGCAGCTGCTTTAGACTCCCGATCGCTTTCACTGCACAAACCGGGTGACGCAACACAGCTTCACTTGTCCTGACAGACCGGGTGCAATTGAAGCCGATTCTCCAGTCCTCTACAGGGTGAGCCTGGTAGGTAGCTGTACATGTACAGCCTCCTCTGCCTGCACGCCACAGCGGATCTTGTCCGGTTCCTTCTGGCGATACTGTCGCCCGACTTCTTGACCTTTCACACGTGCTTCTCGCGCGAAGACTTTTACAGCGCAGGAGCCCAGAGCTCCTTCTCTCTTCATGACCACAACGACTCTGCCCCTTCAGAACAGTTCAGGGCACTTTCCCCTCAGCTCCACAGGCTCTGGTTGGCTGATTCCTTCTGCCAGTCACAGCATGCTCCCTCTATTGGTGCAAAAAAGGCACCAGGGTCCAGACTACACTTCCCTGAAGCACCTGCCATATATTCCCTTTTAGGCAGGCTCCCGATGGGAGTCCAAGTTCTGGTTGGCTCAAGCAGTCTCCATTTTAGGGTCCCACTTCCCCAATTGGCCCATCTCAGCAGTTCAGGTCCAAAATGGAGGGGCCAAACACACAGAGTCCCAGCTGTAATCAAGGCAGGTTTAACAAACTGCATTTTCACCATTACTCCAAACATTTTCTAGCAAACAGCCACATCCCTCAATTAGGCGCCCTCTGCTCTCTTAGTGACTGCAGAAATGGAGTGATTAAACAGCAGCTTGGGTGGGATTCGAGAGTTAAACCCACAGTCCCCCCTATACAACCTAATAAAGCCTGCGAGCAGGCAGCTCTTGAGGAGACAGCACCAGAGACTCTAAAAGCACTCACAGCGCCCACATTTAAGCGGCATTACGCCGAACACTGGTTAGGCAAGGAGCACTTAGGCAAGCTCCAGGAAGGTTTTTAGGAACCCCCATTTGTAGGGGGGTTACAGGTGCATTACTTTGCACTTCTTTGCATTGAATCTAAGCTGCCATACATTTGACCATTCCTCCAACCTTGCCAAGTCCCTTCTCATCCTTTCCAACCCACCTTGTGTATCAACCCTGTTGCAGATCTTTGTGTCGTCTGCAAAGAGACATACTTTTTCTTCCAGTCACTCCGCAATATCACTTATAAAGACATTAAAGAGGACCGGTCCCAGTACTGAACCCTGTGGTACCCCACTAGTAACCAG
Organism: Neoceratodus forsteri; assembly: GCA_016271365.2. Lineage (NCBI taxonomy): Eukaryota > Metazoa > Chordata > Ceratodontiformes > Ceratodontidae > Neoceratodus > Neoceratodus forsteri. Next base: position 1,487,522,131 of record CM057452.1, read on the forward strand.
GGCCCCATGTTTACTGCAATTCTGTGGTTGCAGCAATGGTCGCTTAAATCAGGACTGACCACAGAAATCAGTGCGGGCCACAGAAATCAGGAAAACCAGCCACATGGCCACAGAAATGCTAGTTATGCTACGCAATCACACAAGGCAAGGGCAATGTTACTGATATGTTAAGTATGCCATGGCATACATACTCATAAGAAGGGGCAACAAACTGATGCCACCCGCTACAAAGCTGAAAAGCTAGTGGCCGCATGGCATCTTGACTCGTGCTGGCTCTTGTTACTTAACTCCATCCAGCCACTATTGTGGGGGGGAGACTGCAGCAAGAGTAGCAGAGCTTGATTAGGTCCACAGCAGTTACAATTTGCTGCTGTGTAGGTGTAGGTGTGGCTAGCTCAGCCATGTTAATTTTTCATTGTGAGGCTTCTCACAGTGCACGCCAAATCCCTGGAAGATGAATTTGACAGGAAGAACTGGAAGGCGAGCTGTAGTCAAGAAGTGTGAAGATTCAGTGGTGCCCATGGAGGTGGCATTTATCTTGGTGTGGTGGCAGGGATCAGAGGAGGAGCTGATTGCAGAAACATGTGGCTGGCACCAGACTAAGCAAAGGACTCGGTCCCCACTGGTGGACATCAATCACAGTTTTTATTTGTGGGCTGCAGATCTGTACCTGCAAGTATGACAGTTATTTTTTGGCAGATTTGAACCTGCAGCCTAAGTGGTGGAATCAAGCTCAATTCTTAAGGAGGGTCAAGTTGCCCAGCTGCATCATAGTTAGGGACCAGGGTATGCTAGAACTGGAGCAAGCAGGTAAGGAAAAAAATCGGAATGGAGAGTTATACTGATTGCTGCTATACATAAGTGAAATAAGGGTCCCTGACTGAAGAACACCACCACCCCTGAGTTGCTGGGAGAAGAGAACATTTATTTATTTATAGATTTATGTCTTTGATAACGGGTGAGCAAACTGATCCAGAGGACCACTTTCAATCGTGACTCGGGCCACAGGGTGGCAAACCATTAGAACAAAACAGGACTGACGAATATACTTGTTATGAGGTCAAATTACATAGCACAAATATTTTAGAGAAAGCAATACACACTGGTGTAGTGACATACATTAAGTAACATGCTAACGAAGGTTACTCCAGTTTAATAAGAATGACTTGCTTGCATTTTTTAGTGTGTCCCCCAAAAGAGAAATCAGGAGTCAACAAATACTACAGACACTGCAAGTTACACCCTCCTTCACTATTACAGGAAGACAACCCCCCAAACACACAGATTTGCACACTGCAGACAACATGTTTGTGCAAGGCAGTTGGTGTATTCCTAGTTTAAAAAAATAATCTAAAAGAATGTTGATCAAAATCAGAAAAAAAACATTAAAATGGTTTTCAAGTTGGGAGACTCTCTTTATATCTGCTAACTGTAAATATAAACCAGAAGAAATCCAAGCAGATTTTGCCTTCTGTGTAGTTTTAGCTGAGTGTGCATGTCCTCCTCCACTTATAACCTAGGAGAACAGCAGAGGCCACCAATTTCCAGAAGAAGAACAGATGAGCCTTCAAACTCAGAGTGGGAGGGAAAGTTATTAAAAGAGAACACTAATGCCCATGGCTGTGCTAAGTTTATGTTATTGCAGTTTAATATTTGTGATAAGAAGACTACATACTGTTAAATGGCCTGCTGTTCCACTTTCAGTGTAGCAGAGTTGTTGCACAAAGGCAGTCAAAGTGTTAACTAAGACTTAATCCCCTTGAAGGTATGTTGTTTAACCACAATTTATCTGCCACAGAACGGCAGCAGAATCAGCAGTTGTTTTGCGCAGAATGTAGGTCCACTTTGCCACAGTAAACACGGGGCCCTGCTAGTAACCACCCTTTCTTCAGAGTGGACTCTGTTTACTATTATCCTCTGCATCCTTTTGTCCAGCCAATTATTTACGCATGCTACCACCTTGGGACCCACTCCAAGGCTGGTTAACTTGTTTATTAATCTTTTGTGTGGGACTGTGTCAAATACCTTGCTAAAGTCTAGGTAGGCCATGTCCACAGCCCCTCCCTGGTCTACTACTTTGGTCACCCAGTCAAAGAAGTCTATTAGATTCGTCTGACATGACCTTCCCTCTATGAATCCATGCTGCCTTGGATCCTGTGTCCTGCTGGCTTCTAGGGACTCAACAATTCTTTCCTTCAGAAGTGATTCCATCATTTTCCCTACCACTGAGGTCAAACTAACAGGTCTGTAGATTCCTGCCTCTGCCTTGCTCCCACTTTTATGAAGTGGAATCACATCCGGCCTCCTCCAGTCCTCAGGTACCACCCCATCCTCCCATGATTTGTTAAAGAGGGTAGTCAGTGCTGTCACTAGTTCTCCTCTTAGTTTTTTTGGAATTCTGGGGTGACTCCCATCAGGCCCCATTGCCCTTGTCACTCAAACAGGATCCATTTCAACCACTTAAGTGTAAAGCTGTTAGTACGTTGATTAACCTGAAAAGTTAGATGTTCATTTTGTGTATTCCCTGTACCACATCTATCCAGTTCTGCATGGTCGGGGTCTCCAGATTTAACCATTGGCAGGTTATCACTTTCTGCACTGCTACCAGGAGCACACGCCACAGGTAGACAATATCTTTTCCATGCAACCCTTCTGGAAAGGTCTTTAATGTGGCCTGCCACCCCATCAATGAGCATCCAAGGCAAATATATCTGTGAAGGCCGTGCACTATTCTTTAAGCATGGGACATCCTCGTATGCTTATAAGAGTACCTGGAACATCTGGAGCCACTGATGTGCTTAACAACTGTCTGGCTAAAATCAATGACTGGATGGCTTCCAGCTGGTTGAGACTCAGCCTGGCTAAGACAGAGGTGCTGGTGATCAAGTCTGCGCACAGGCATGATGGGTTGCCTCCCAGGGCTGATTCTGGTCTTGTACTGGGTTTGACCCTGTTGGTAGCTTCCCCAAGGGTGCAAAATCCAGCTGCATAACTAGTTGTTAAAATTTCTAATATTTTTTGTTCTTATGAAACTTGCCCTCGGTACAGGTAGAATTTCAGAAATTACTGGGGTAGCATTCAGCTCTTGGATTGTTTTTATTGCCCTTTTCATATCATTTATTATATCTTTCACCATTTGTTTTCCAAAGTCATTTGTACCCACATATAATAGAACAGTTTTTGGTTTTGGAATATTTTGTAATATCCCCAGCAACAGTTGAGTAATATCCTTGATAGTTGCTCCTCTAACTTGAGATATTTTCTTTGTTTCCCCTTGTTGAATATCTATCAGTGTATTTTGTGATAGAATCCCCTAAAATAAAAATGTGTTCTAGTTCTTTTGTTGTCAGGGTTGAGTGATTTATAGAACTATCTATAGGAATATTTGGGTCTGATTCTCCTGTATTCATGTTTATTTATTTTTATTTAGCTTTTGTTGACCGGGTAAGTGCACTAGACAAATCCTGCCTATTTTCAGGCACGACCCGGGGGAGGGGGGATACAGATGAATGCCAACTGACCTTGAACCAGATTAAGCTGTAGGTGGTATTTTTAGTGAATGAGGGAAATTTGGCTAGGACACCGGGAAATTCCTCTACTCTTTTCGATAAGTTCATGGGATCTTTAACATCCACCTGAACTACCAATCCAGGCAGATAGGACCTCGGTTTAACATCTCATCCGAAGACAGCACCTCAGAAATGCAGCACCCCTCTCATGCTGCATTACAGTGTCAGTACTGGGATATTAACCCAAGTGCCAGATGTGGGAACTGAACCCACAGCCTTCTGATCTCCCGGCCTCAGAGGCGAGTATGCTACCTACTGAGCCACTGACACTGCAATATTTATATTTTTAATATTTATAAGTATTTATAAGTTCTCCTTGGTTCTCTCTGCTAGTGACAGGTTCTGAGGAGGGGTGTAACTGTTCTATTGCCTCTAGTACTGGGCGCTCAGGATTTATATCTTGTAGCATGGAAAGTAAACCCTGTTCCACAGCGGGCTCTATTGCTGGTGAGGAAGGGGGGGGTAGATGTATTTGCTACCAATGGCCCTTCCTTATCTGTTGGCTCAACAAGGGGGTCGAAGCTATTATGCAGTGTTGGGGTAAAAGCCTTTGCTTTTCTCCCCTTTTTAATTTTTTTTATAGGTCTTTTAAATTGTACTTCAAACCAGTCATTATTTTCCTCATCTTGAACTTCTTCCCCCCTTGTTCCCTTTTCATTACATGTAGGCTGAAGAATTTGGTCTGCTCTCGGGCTAGGTCTGCTTTCACATAGGGCTTGGTCTTTTTCAGATTGTAATGTTGGTATTAAAGGGCTTTCTGGTGAATTTATACTTGTACTTCCATTATCTGTCGCTATTTTCTCCATTAGGCCCTGTTGACTAATCTCAAGCGCTTTGAGCCTTGTGTTAAACAACAAGATTTCAATTTGCATCTCATTGTTCTGTTTACATTTTAAAACAGATAAAAGGGGGTATCGAGTACTTGCATCTCTGAGAATAAATACATGTCACCAGACAAGCATTGCACAACAGTTTTTCCCTGCAAATTCCATTTTTGAATAGATTAGATAACAACAACTTAGCACTTATAAGGTACCAAGTGGATTACTCACAGTTTCCAGTTTAGATCTTTGCTACTTTACCCTCTTCCCCTCACACAACATACATAACACACGCCGACACGCGTGTCTCTGCATGCGTCTCAGCGCGTTGCGACACGTGCCCTGCCCCTGCTTGCCCTGCTCGCAGCAGGGCTCTGTTAAATAAGAGAAATGACCCAGAAGTAGTGCTAGGGGTCAGAGCACCCTCGCAGAGACAAACTGCCCATTTTGCAAGTAAAAGTAAAAGTTTAAAATTGAGTGTCTGCAAGACACTGTTGAACTAAAACACCTTAGCAAGGTCTCAGAAACAAAATAAAAAAGTGCCCCCTACAGTTGTGTCCTTTTCTATTTAGGCTTGAAAGACTACACAGCTCTCTACCTACGACCTGGAAAGTAGGGCTCAATATCAGATGCACAAGGTACAAACAAACAAACAAAGGCAGTAGTATATCAGTATCACAGTTTCAATGATTCAATGTTTCATTTACTCTAGCTGCTGATTATTAGTGCAGTCAGTGCTTTGTGAAGCAACACAAGCACCTTTACATGCCTTTGTTTCCTCCAGGCTCAACTACTGCAATGCTCTGTACTTCGAGGTCATGGGAGGGACCCTCCGCTGACTGCAGCTGGTTCAGAACGCAGCAGCCTGGTTGCTTATGGGTCTTTCTAGGTCCCGTCATGTAACTCCGGTTCTGCGTGCCCTGCACTGGCTGCCAGTCAGGTGGAGGGTCCTTTTTAAGGTGGGTCTTCTCACCTTTAAGGCCCTATATGGACTAGACCCTATCTATCTGTCAGAGCTAATGACACTGGTGACCTCTGCTTGCTCCTTCCGCTCCACCTCGAGGGGCCTCCTGGATGTTCCCAGGGTTCGGCTCAGGACATTGGGAGATCCTGCTTTCAGCATCTCTGGGCCGACCCTGTGGAACTCGCTTCCATCTGCAGTCTGGGAGGCCCCCTCGTTAGAGGTGTTTAAGCGGAGGCTGAAGGCCCACCTCTTTAGCCTGGCATTTAATGATTACTGAATTACATCTTGTTTTTGTTCAGTCCCTGATTATGGTGTCCTGAAAGCTTTTTAATCATACTAACGTAATCTTATTTTAATTTGTTTTATTGCCTGTGTCATTGTATTTCTTATAAGGCGCCCAGAGCCTCTGGATTGGGTGCCATATAAATAAAATTTGCCTTGCCTTGCCTAGAATGTTTAGAAATAAACAATCTGATGGGCTAACAATAATAACACATAAGTAAATAGGCCTACCACGTGCCTCTTGGCTCATTAAGTACTGTCATCTCATTATGTCTTAGGGTTTGAGAACTCTTAATTAGCCAAGAAACATCTCGTAGGCTCCATTTAGTTTTTATTAATCTTAACTTTGCTTAGTACTCAGGTGTTTACAAAAGAAGCAGTTGGCAAATAGCTTGCATTAACAAGACTGAGAGAACAGGCATCATTTTTTACAACACTAAATGGACAAATTGAGCACTGTGGCATGAACAGAACTGAGTGCCTACATTCACCTTCTTCCATCACACATTTCTGTTTTATGAGTTAGCTGATCTAACAAAATAGTCACAATAAAAATACTTTTATGTAAGTTATCAATGGCTGTGCTGACCTCTTCACTGTGAAATACTAAAAATCAGCACACAAGAAATGTTGATTTTTTTTTTTATAATTTCATATGGCTCGTGGCTACCAAACTCAACCTGAAATTTGGATCTGCATAATAAACAGCCTACATGCATTATGTAAAAAATAAATAAATAATCCTTCTCCCTTGATTGGTCATTGTATTATCAGCTACAACTGCTTGAGGGATGGTCTTTTTGGAAGTGTAATGATTCTCAACATAATTAGTAAGGCTGCAATTTCAGTTGTACACAAGAATCGAACAGCTCAAACTTCTTTTGATCAATTCTCGAGGATCATGTTGAACTTTCTGCTGAAACTGGCAGACCTTTGGTTCGACCTATTCACCTGGGTCCAAATGACTCTGATCAGGTGAACCAGTTGAACTGCAAACCGCAGTGCACCCCAGCAAAGCATACAATCAGTGTATTGTACTGCAGGACTCAGTGAGTCAGTGTGATGTCAGGCTCCAGCCTCGTTTTGGATCTGCCTGACTCACAAGGTGCAGTCACATGACTCACGAGGGACACTCACTTGCATGCTTGTCATTGAGCTATTAGGTAGCAGAGGCAGGGCTGTGACATTCTGAATGATTCTGATCAAGGGAATTGTTCTAAAAATGAGTGAAAATATGTTAAAATTCAACCAACTGGCAGCGCTGCTGAAGGGGAGAAGAAAAGGAAGAAAAGAAAGTAAAAGAAAGGCTGGCGTGCAGCAGGACTGTGGGACCAGGGGCTTGCCTGAGAAGGGAGAAATGTTGCACTCTCTGGGGGACTGGAGGAAGAGGAGGAAGTGTGCTTGGGTGTAGGCAGGGGGCAGATGGAGCATGAGGTAGAAGTGTGCCAGTACCCACTTAACTTGTAAAAAGAATTTAATCTCAGCACTGCAGCACTTTTTTTTGTTTATGTTTTTGTTTACAGAAGTGGCTGTCTACCAAGGCATTATAGAAAAAAATGTTTTTTAAGCCCCTGGCAGAAGCCTGATATGACTTTTTTTTGGAGGGGGAGTATTCAAGTAAAGTGTGTGCCAAATGGCATGAGGACAGTGCCTGACCACTGGTAGTTGATAGTTTTGAAATGGCAACTTAGTCTCCATGTTCCCAAAAGTTGTAGCAGTTCCTTCCTCCCGAAGCAGCCTGTGTGTCTGTCAAGCTGAGCTGTGTTGTTGCTGTGTGCTCTGAGCAGCAGGCAGCAAGTGTGTGTCAACCGGCAGCATGCTGGTGCCCAGCCCCTGGTAGTTGTCACCTTGGTGGCATCCCACTAAAATATTTTTCCTTTTGTGGCAGCTGTCAAATCGAAAGTCTCAGTCTTCACATTCCCCCAAGTTGCAGCGGTTCCTTTCTCCTGAGCCATGAAGCAGCCTGTGTGTGTCGTTTTGAGCTGTGCTGTTGCAATGTAACCTGGGAAGTGGGCAGCAAGTTTTTTGGCAGCTGGCAGCATGCCAGTACCCAGGCCTTGGTAGTCATGTCACTTTGGTGGCATCAAAAAATATTTTTTTTTATTTTTGTGGAAGTTTTCAAATTGAAACTATTAGTCTTCATGTTTCCCCAAGTTGCAGCGGTTCCTTCCTCCTGAAGCAGCCTGTGCATGTGTCATCTTGAGCTGTAATGTTGCAGTGTGACATGGGCAGTGGGAAACAAGTGTATGCCAGCATGCCTGTGCCTAAGCCCTGCTAGTTGGCACTTCAGTGGCATCCCATTAAAAAGTTAAAAGAGAATTAAACAAAATTCTCAACATTTCCTCAAGTTGCTGAAGTTCCTTCCTCCTTCTCCTGAGTCCTGAAGTAGCCAGTGTGTGTGTGTGGTGTGTGGTGTGTGGTGTGTGTGTGTGTTGTGTTTTGTGTGTGTGTGTGTGTGTGTGTGTGTGTTGTGTGTTGTGTGTTGTGTGTGTGTGTGTGTGTGTGTTGTGTGTTGTGTGTGTGTGTGTTGTGTGTGTGTGTGTGTGTGTGTGTGTGTGTGTGTGTGTGTGTTGTGTTGTGTGTGTGTGTCGTCCTGAGCTGTGCTGTTGTAGTGTGACCTGAATGGTGGGCAGCAAGTGTGTGCCAGCTGGCCGTGTGCTGTGCCTGGGCCCTGGTAGTTGGCACCTTGGTGGCATCCCATAATTTTTTTCTGTGACAGTTTTGAAATGAAACTTAGTCTTCACTTTTCCCCAGTTTGCTCCCCCTCTCAATTTGGTCCCCCCTTCCTCCAACTGCCAGCTCATTGTAAAAAAAAACACCCTCTCTGCTGCTAGTGTCCCCACCTTCCAATCAACAATCTATTGTAAATAAACACCCTCCCAGATGCTAGTGCTCCCCCCTCCCTCTGATTGCCAGCCCATTGTAAAAAAAAAACACCCTCCCTGGTTATATTGGTCCCCCTCCCTCTGATCGCCAGCCCATTGTAAAAAAAAATAAAAAAAACCACCCTCCCTGGTGCTAGTGGTGCCCCCTCTGATTGCCAGCCCATTGTAAAAAAACCACCCTCCCTGGTGCTAGTGGTGCCCCCTCTGACTACCAGCCCATTGTAAAAAAAACACCCTCCCTGGTGCTAGTGGTGCCCCCTCTGACTGCCAGCCCATTGTAAAAAACCAAAACCACCCTCCCTGGTGCTAGTGGTGCCCCCTCTGACTGCCAGCCCTGTTGTAAAACTTACAATGCTCCCTGGCATCCAGTGGTCCCCCCAGGCCGGATCCATGATACCACAAGTCACAATACCATAATGCCTGCCATCTAGTAGCCCCCACCCACCATGGCACCGAACATCCACCCCCCAATCACCTTACCAGTTTGCTTGGTGCAATGGGTGCGCACACAGTGACCAGCACAGCCCTTCTCATACCTCCTCTGTCAGCCACTTTATATCCAGGTAGGGAGCATGTGTCTCATTTATAGGACAGGATGATGCAGCCTGTCCTATAAATGAGACAGGTGCTCCCTGCCCGAACATATGGTGGCCAACTGAGGAGGTGTGAGGAGGGATGTGCCGATTGTCATATGCACTCTCGTTGCACCAAGAAAACTAGTAAGGTGATTGGGAGGGTGGGTGTTCAGTGCCACAGTGGGGCAGCTGCTAGATGCCAGGAATTACAGTACTGTGACCGATGGTACCGTGAGTCGGTGCCCAGCGGGAACACTGGACACCAGGGAGGGTTGTAAGTTTTACAACAGTTTGGTGATTGAATGGGGGACCACTAGCTCCAGCGAGGGTGTTTTTTACAATGGGCTAGCAATTGCAGCGAGGGGGGACCAATAGCACCAAGAATTTTTTTTTTTTTTAACAAAGGTCTGGCAGTTGGAGAGAGGGGGGAACCACTAGCACAAGGGAGGGTATTATTTATAAAGGACTGGCAATCAGAGGGGGGACCACTGGCACCAAGAAAGGTGTTTTGTATAATGGGCTGGTGATCAGAGGGAGTGAAGACCACTACCACCAGGGAGGGTGTTTTGTACAACAGGCTGACAATCGGAAGGGGGGGGCCACTAGGAACCAGGGATATCTACACATGTCTGGGACCAGACAATTGGGGGGGTGGCGCTGTGTTAACCTCCCTTGCCACCCATGAAAATGAGCCAATAAAGGACATGAAAATGGCCCCTTAGTGTCTTGCATGCCCAACGGGCTCATTTGCATGGGTCCCTTTGAATATTGCAGATAGTGCTCCAGCACTATCCACTCTGGGGGCGTACTTCGGGATCCATGTCCGGGCAGCACTACTTGACTTAGCACTGTGCCACCATGACCTTACATTCAGTCGAATAGTGGTGGTGGGCTATTTGACTGAATATAGCATCCTCAGGCTCCCAGGCAATCACAAGGTGCAGTGCAAGGTTTTGCACTCCACTTTGCGCTGTTTTGAATATCAGGCCCTAGTCTCTGTACATACGGAACAAAACAAGAGCTGTAACACAAATAGAGCAGAAGAACAACACTCATTACCATCCCTTTTGCAATCACAGTGACAGGCCAGGTGGAAGAGAGGGAAGAAGGTAGATCTCAGTGTATTTCTAGGAGTCATTCATTTTTGGAGTTATTCATTTTTGTCTCCAAGTCAACCTGCTAATAGTGCTGCTGCTGCACCCCCCAAAAAGACAGCAATTGATGACAAACCTCTACGGGAACAACTGTCTGACTATGGCTTGTTGAAAAAGCACGGCAAGTCACTTTCTGACACAGAGGTGCCTGAGATGCCAGCAAACAAAATGGTGCAGAATTACCTGGATGCTGAACATGCCACTAGCAGAAGGAGATGAGCCTCTATCTTACTGGTACCAAAAAAGAACATTTGGCCCTCTTCGACACAGGTAGTTGTTGAATACCTCAGTTGCCCACCTACAAGTACATACTCAGAGATGATTTTCAGTGTTGCAAGGCAATATTGTCACAAACATAGAAACAGAAACACAGAAATTGTCAGCAGATAAGGGCCTTCGGCCCACCTAGTCTGCCCTATTACCACTAACAATTGCACTCTATCATGCACTGCTAGCATTCGGTTGTAACCCCCCCACCACCACCGTCAACTACCAGCAGTCCTCTATGCTTATCCCAAGCATGTTTAAAACCTGTAATCATTTCTGCCCCACCACCTCCACTGGCAGGCTGTTCCATTTGTCCACCACTCTCTCTGGGAAGAAGTACTTCCTCACGTTCCCTCTGAACCTCCCTCCCTCCAGTCTCATCTTGTGCCCCCTCGACCTTGAGCATCTTTTTCTTTGAAATAGAGTATTCTCCTGTACTTTATTCTTCCCTGTGAGGTACTTAAATGTCTCAGTCATATCCCTCCTCTCCTCTCCTCCAGGGAGTTCATATTTAATTCCCTCAGCCTATCCTCATAGGGCTTGCAATGTAGTACCTACACCATTTTGGTTGCCTTCTTCTGAGCCACCTCCACCCTATCTATGTCCATATGTAGATGAGGCCTCCAGAACTGGACACAGTATTCGAGCTGTGGCCTCATTAATGTCCTGTATAGTGGAATTATTACCTCCTTTTTTCTGCTGACAATTCTCATACCTATACATCCCAGCATCCTGTTTGCCTTTCCTGCCGCTTTGTCACATACTACATTGAGGTCATCGGAGATGATCACCCTACGTCACTTTCTTGCTTGGAGCATGCTATTTCTTCCCTCCCCCTTCCCCCAGTTGATATGTAGCTCCTGGGTTTTGTGCCCTATGTACATTATCTTGCACTTTTTTGCATTGAAACCTAGCTGCCAATCCCTTGACCAATATTCCACCTTCCTTAGATCTCCCCTCATTCTATCCACTCTCCCTACAATGTCCACCCTGTTGCAGAGCTTAGTGTCATCAGTGAGCATGCACATTTTCCCTTCCTGGCCCTCTACAATATCACTCATAAAGTCACTGAAGAGGACTGGCTCCAGCACTGATTCCTGTGGTACCCCAATGGTCACTTTACTCTCTGCAGAGTGAATGCCATTCACCACCACCCTCTGAGTCCTATTATCCAGCCAATTCTCCACCCACTTCACTACCTTCTTTTCCACTCGCATGCTCCACAGCTTGTTTAACAGCCTTCTGTGCAGGACAGTGTCAAAGACCTTGCTGAAATCCAGGTAGGCCACATCCACTGCCCCTCTCTGGTCCTTCTCCCTAGTTACCCAGTCGAAGAACTTAATGAGGTTAGTCTGGCATGACCTCCCTCCCATAAAGCCATGCTCCTTTGGGTCCTGTAGACCGTTGACAACCAGGTATTCCACTATTCTTTCTTTTAGTAGTGTTTCCATGACCTTCCCCACTACTGAGCTCAGGCTGACCAGTTTGTAGTTCCCCACTTCCCCCCTGTTTCCACTTTTGTATAGAGGAACCACATCAGCTCTCCTCCAGTCCTTGAGTACCTCCCCTGTTTCCAATGACAGGTTAAACAGGGTAGTCAGAGGTTCTGACAACTCTTCTCTTAGCTCTTTCAGTATCCTGGGGTGCACCCCATCTGGTCCCATAGCCTTAGAAACTCTTATTTCCTCCAGTTCCCTGAGGATCCTTTCCTTTGGGAAGGGACCTGTGACCATTTCCCTTATTGCTGGCCCATTTTCTGCCCCCTCCTTTGTAAAAACTGAACAAAAGTATTTGTTCAGTATATCAGATTTCTGGTGGTCATCCTCTACACTTCCCCCATCCTCCCCTTTCAGTCTGACAATCCCTTCCCTTGCCTTCCTTTTTTCACTGATGTACCTGTAAAAGGTTTTGTCCACCCTTACCACTGAGTTTGCTATGTATTCTTCTGTTTGTGTCTTGACTTCCCCAACTGCCTTCCCCGCTTCTTTTTGTATTTCCTGGTACCTCTCCCTAGCCCCCTCCTCCTGTGTCTTTTTGTATTGCTTAAGTGCAATTTTTTTTGTTTGTTTTAACCTTTTCTGCTACCTCCTTAGAAAACCACAGTGACCCCTTCTTCCTCTTTCCCTAGCTGACCTGTTTGACACAGAGTTGTGTTGCCAATGCAATCCCTGTTTTGATCGTCACCCACTGTTCCTCTACCCCCTTTTGCTCCCCTATTCCAACCAGTGCTTCTGCTAGACATTTTCCCATCTTTCTGAAGTCCACCCTCCTAAAATCTAGGAATCTTGTCTTTGTGTGGCTTGGTTCCTCCCCCTCCATTATTTCAAACCACACTGTTCGATGATCACTGCTCCCCAGGTGCTCCCCTACTGTAACCCCTGTCATACTCAATCAATCAATCAAACTTTATTTAACCAGGCGTAGACACCATTGAGCACGCTCATTTTCAAGGTGGTCCTGGACATCGACAGGTTACAGGCAAGGGTAGACAAAGCACAAAAATACATGTGGGATATCACATCAGATGACAGTATTACAGCAGATTGGGAGAGTCAGGAAATCAATAACATGTGTACAAAAATACATGTGGAATATCAGACAGGTCATAATATGTCAGATGACAATATTGCAAGCAGATTGGGAGAGTCAGGAAATCATCAGCATGTGTATTATAAATCAGGCCTGGGTAGAGGAGGGGAGAGAGAGAGAGAGAGAGAGAGAGGAAAGGTAAGGAAGAGAGGGGTGAGGATAGATAAAGTAAGTGGCTACACAAGCCATTGTATGGATACAAGAGGTGACTGGCCAGAAAATTCTGGAAGTACAATGATAAATGAAGGTCAGCACTGAAAAGGATATAGGGTAGGTAGTCAGGAATAACCTCTCGGGACTTACTGGCTTGTTGGTGCCCATACGCGTGCTTCTGTGTTTAGGCTGACGTATAACCAGTTGAGGTATTGGGGGGTAGAGATAGAGGGAGCGAGAGAGAGAGAGAGAGGGGGGAGGGAGAGAGAAACAGAGAGAGAGAGGGAGGGAGAGAATGAGAAGGAAGGTACAAGTGCTGGGTACCCCAGAACTTGGGAGCTAAGCGTAGCTAAGAGCTCAATAGCTCAAAGAAATTGTTGGCGGTTAAAGGAGCTCGGTCACCTAAAGCAGTTGCTGTCCCCATTTTTGCGCATCAGGTCCAGTAGTGCCATCTTCCATGTGAGTACTATGACCAGCTGTTTAAGGAATGACCCCTGCAACAAGAGAACATGCCTTTTAACCCAAAATGTAGAGATGCTCAATTTTTTTCAAAAAAGAACCTGCCCTTTTTTCCAAAGCCCTTTTTGCCATTGTTTATGGATGATGAATCTCCCACACTTCAATGTGGGCTACCAGAGGTAGATGATGGGGTGGATGGGGAAGGATTCTGTGTTCATTAGTGTTTTTTTTTTTGGGGGACCAGTAGCCTAGACTCAGTTAATGTTTGCAAAATATTTTCCAGACCAGCACAGACAGAGTTAATAATTTTGTGGGCAACATTGTCCATGAAACGAGTTTGTACAACACTTAGCCTTGACATAACTGGAAGCCTTCTCCAAGTGTGACACTGTCCCAGTGGGCCCAACAGTTTTGTAATCAGTATCCCACACTGAGGGATGTTGCACTGTTATCTTCACTCAGCCTTCTTCAGATTAATGTTTGCTCCAATTTTGCCAGATCTGCACAGGCCAAATTATTAATTTGGGGGGCAACGTTGCTCATGAAATCAGTGTGTACAACACTTACCCATGGCATAACCAGATGTCCTGTCCATGTGTGACACTGTCCCAATGGGAACACAACCTTTGGAACCAGTAGCCCACACTGTGAGAAGCTGCACTGTTGACTTCACTCAGTCTTCTTCAGATTATTATTTGCTCAATTTTTGCCAGGCCTGCACAAGACTGAATTAATCATTTTTGGAGCAGCTTTGTCAATGAAACTAGTGTGTACCACACTTAGCCATGGCAAAACCAGAAGACATTTTTTAGAATCAGTAGCCCATTGCATTATCCTGCTGCCTTTTTGGGTGTTTCATCAGTGCAGTGCATTACGGTGCTCATTGTCCTATTTCTTAATGCTTTCCAATGGTCAAACCAGTGTAAACTAGTTCACTGTTAAGAGAATTTTGGTGAATTTTATGTGGTACGATGGTCAAAGTTCATGAGGCTGAATTTCAGAAGATCTGCAGAGCCCTAATAATTAGTCAATTTTTATGCACAGTATGGAAAATCTCACTTATTGCCAATGGCTGATTTGATAAGGATTGTGAACATAAAAACAAGGCTCTATAAAAAACTCAGTTGACCCATTAATTTCCAGCTACAATGAACTTTAATACACTAACTTGAGCAAGAAAAGAATAAACACAATTTCTTGACTATAAACGGTCCAGTTATAAAATATAAGCCTGAGATAGGATGCATGAGGTAATAAAGAGTCAGGGCAAAAGAGTGTTCTGGAAACTTGCTGCCAAGTGTACGGGCAACATGAAGAGTTAGACAACTTCACATACAAAACCAAATAGTTGGCTTCATTATTATAGTAAAATCTTCTTTGACCCTTCAGAGGAGATTACTCTTAGGGCCCTGGTTTACAACTGGACCTTCCTCCCATCCTTTTTCGTGTAAAGCTCCTGGACAGGATATAGTATCTGTAGACATCTACAGTGCAAACCCTAAGGGGTGAAGGATGATTTTAACAAACTTGTGTAATCAATTAATTGCACAGAATTATATTCCGGGTGGTTGATGTGGAAATTACTTCATTCCACTTGACAAAAGAGGCAATATGGATGACCCTGTCTGAATTACAGACCAATCGGTTTAATTGATTACTGTGTTAAGATTCTTTCAAAATTCATTTTAAACCAATTGGAATATTAGATAGTTGTAACTATTATAACGTCACCATATCCAGCAGGCTTTCATGCCCATCGGTGCAGCAGTAATGCTGTCACTCATGACACCGGCGACTGGGTTTGGGAACAAGCCTTGCTCATCGAGGGTCAGTCGATGGAAGGAGGATTGAGTGTTCCAGGGGATGGTCTCCTCCTTCAGGGAAGGAGGGTCACCATCCTTGCTGCAACACTGCCACCTGAGTGACCAGAGGCGGCAGTGTAGCTCAGGGTGCTACGGAGGGTCAGACACAGGCCGCAGACAGACGTAGCAACACACACTGTGTGCGGTCATCTCTAGGTTTCCCTCAAGTGTCTGCATCCAGAGGGAAAGGAAGAAACAGAAAAATTACCTTGTTTCTGGCAGTGAAAGGACACCGGTGACTTCAGGTTTGGCCCTACTGTTCCATCAAATTATCTCTGGACAGAAGTTGAGCAGCACAGGTTGGGGGTATATCCCCTCCACAACAAACCTGCCAAGGGGAAGAAACCAAGGCAGTGCAGAAGGAAGATTTATTTATTTATTAGCTTTTGGTAACTGGGTAAGCATACTAGACAAAGCTGTCTATTTTCAGACACAACCCAGGACAGTACAATTCAGTCATTACATTGCAGTACATACAGAAAAAATAGCATCTTTACTAACATACTAAAATGCCAGCAGAATAGGCCTAACGGTCTTTCGAGTCTGCTCGATTGGTCAGCCCCCACCCTGGGTGCTGACCTTGCTGCCCCCCTCGCCTTCTCTGGCTTCTCCCTTCCCAGTTCTCGATATTCTTGCTGCATTGGATTTTGCTTCCAGAACCCTTCCCCTGTATCTGTCCCAGCCCCTCTTGAACCCCTCCACCGTCTCTGCCTCCACCAGCCCCCTAGGCAGTGCATTCCATGGCTCCACTACCCTCTCAGTGAAGTAGCACCTCCTCCTTTCTCCCCTGAATCTTCCCCCCTCCAGCTTCCACCCATGCCCTCTAGTGGCCCCTCCTCCTTCCTTCAAAGCACCCTGACTGTTCCTCCCCTATTTACCCTCTTCATGTACTTAAAGACCTCTATCATGCCCCTCCGGTCCCTTCTCTCTTCCAATGTGTACCTATTTAGTTCTTTGAGCCTCTCCTCATAGGTCCTGTCCCCCAAGCCCCAAATCATTTTGGTTGCCCTCCTCTGGACCCTGTCCAGGAGTTTAATGTCCCTCTTTAAGTGTGGCCTCCAAAACTGCACGCAGTACTCAAGGTGTGGCCTCACCAAGCAGTTATACAGAGGGAGCATCACTTCCCTCCTTCTGGAGGTGATCCCCCTAGCGATGCATCTCAGCATCCTATTGGCCTTGGCTGCTGCCCTCCTACAAGTCTCAGAGTTGTTCATTTTGACATCCACCACCACCCCCAGGTCCCTCTCAGCCATCGAGACTTGTAGCATTTCTCCCCCCCAGGGTGTACACTTGGCCCAGGTTTCTGGCCCCCAGGTGGAGTACCTTTCATTTCCCTGCATTGAACCTCAGCTTCCACTTTCTAGACCATCTTTCCAGAGCCTCCAGGCCCATCTGTAGGGCCACCCTTCCCTCCTCCCCATCCACCACCGCCACCAGTTTTGAGTCATCTGCAAAGAGACTCATCTCACTCCTGATTCCTGTCCTTATGTCAGAGACATAGGTGTTGAACAGGAGAGGACCAAGGACTGATCCCTGTGGCACCCCACTAATGACCCTCTTTGGGGATGAGACTATCCCGCCAACTACGACCCTCTGGGTCCGGTCATGGAGCCAATTGCCTATCCATCTGATCATCTGGTTCCCCACCCCATTTCTCCCAGCTTATCCAACAGATCCATGTGAGGAACAAGAGCCAAATGCCTTGCTGAAGTCTAGAAAGAGGCGTCCACTGGTCTACCAAGGTCCAAGGCACTGCTCACCCAGTCATAGAACTCCACAAGGTTTGTCTGACACGATTTCCCAAGATGAATCCATGCTGTCTATCATCCAGGCACCCTGACTTTTCCAGGTTCCCCAGCCTCTCCTTGACAATGCCCTCCATCACCTTGCCCACCACCGATGTCAGGCTGACAGGCCTGTAGTTCTCTGCCACCTCCCTTGATCTCCCCTTGTGGCTAGGCACTATATGCGCCACGTTCCAGTCCTGGGGCACCCACCCTGTCCTCAGAGAGATGGTGAAAAGCTCCGCTAGGGGTTTTGCCAGGAGATCCGCAAGTTCCTTCAGCACTCTGGGATGTAATTTATCCGGCCCCGGTGCTTTCTCCATCTTAAGGGAGCTGAGGGCTTCCCTCACTCTCTCTGCTGTGATTTCCACTTCCAGTACCTCTTCTCCCTGCTTAGCCCTCCCCCCTCCTGCCAGTGATGCCTCCCCCTCTCCCCAGACCCGCCGATCGGTAAGAGTCCCCCCTCCTCAGTATCTCTGTCTCCTCCCATGTATGATGCAGCACCCCCATTTTGCTTGGTGGAAACTGAGGTGAAGTACTCATTTAGTACCTCAGCCTGCTCCCCCGGGTCTTGTGCTTTACATAGGAACAAGTACATACAGAGATAACCACAGCATGCAGAGGTTCAAAGTTACATGTCATATAAGAGACAGCTGTAGGGCATAATCTATACAACAGCAAAACAGGGGTACAAGGTAAATCTGAACCTAATAGTAGTACAACAATCTATATTCAACGTAACCTGGAAGGATGACCCAAATGTAGGCAAAGTTGGGACAGTAAGGTATAAAAGGCAAGCAAGAGATGTGACATTAGTAGGACAGCAAGGAGGTGGGGATGCAGACAGAAGAGAGTAGCCTACGTGCATATCCACAGCTCAGGAAGAGACAGTGAAGTGGAAGGGACTGAGTGGGCCTGGAGAGATGAGCGAGGCAGGATCAGTGGGACAAGCGCAAAGCTAAGTACAGTTACATGTATCAGGGATGAAAGGTATTTGAAAAGAGCTTTTTTGAATGCAGGGTGGGTATTTGTATATCTTAGATCAGGTGGGAGGGAGTTCCAGAATTTGGGGGCAAAGTAGGGGAAGGCAAGTTCACCCATTCTAGTGGAGCATTTAGGGACAGAGAGCGGTGCTAGAGACGAGGAACGATGGGACTAAGGACAGTTGCAAGTGATGAACATAGCTGCTAGGTCAGAGGAAAGAGAGGAATGAATAATGTTGTCCGTGAGGCAGCCTAAGGAATAAGAGTGACAGGAAGAGGGGGATAACCATCGGAGGTCAGAGTACAGTGGTGTTTTAGGTGAGGAGCCATCAAAATAAATCTTCAGACATTGTTGTAGGTGACATCCCAAGTATGGAGGACATTAGCATGTGCCTATGCAAAGACAGGCAGTGCATAGCACAGGCCAGGGAGCAGGAGACCTTGGGTGATGGAGATCCTCGTGGCAGAAGTCAGGGATTGTCGGACCCAGTAAGCCAAGCCAATTTTGTTGTTGACGGACTTACAGGCTACACTGACGTAATGAGAGAAGTTAAATGATGGATCGATATAGACCCCAAGATATTTGAAAGTTTGGGCAACATTGACAAGGGAGTCATTGAGGCTGGAAACCTGGAGAAGCATGGGCATGGAACTTAGTTTCCTTTGGGTCCCAAAGATCATTGCCTGTGTCTTGGCTACATTTACCAGCAACCGATGGGACAAGAGTCAGGCATGGGACTTGTGCAATGTATGATGACTGATGGCTCCTAGGAGATCTGGGGGGAGGCCAGAAATAGTGACTGGAAGGGGGCATAAACAAAGAATACAAAAGTAGGATTCCATGACATTTTTTTCTACAACTGATTATTGTTATATAGAAACATGGGAATCCGTCGGCAGAAAAGGATCACTTGGCCCATTTGTCACATTTATTTGGAAACTATGTTGCAGACTACAAACAAAAAAAAATCTTCACGATCTTCATTGATTTTTGTTTTGCATTTGAGTCTACATCCACAGCAGAACAAAACTATGGGAAAAGCTAAGTAGCGTGGGCTGGGGAATGATTGTAATATTATTGTGTTGATAAAGAACTATGATTCAACGTGGTCTCAGTTTCATTGTCAGAAATGGAGAGTTGTCCAAAAGGTTGTAACCAACCGAGGCTTAAAAAGGGGTTGTGTCTGACACCCATGCTAGTCAATTACTACATGAATGATTTATTGGTGCAGCTGGATGAGAAAAATTTCATTCATCTAAAATACCTTATATGTTCTAGCCCATTTGGGGGCTGCAGACAATACTGCAATTTTTCTTTAACACTGGTAGCATAACAGTGTAAACTGAATGCTCTGGCAAAACTCTGTACAGAAATAAAACTAGCATTAATATTGAGAAAACTTAAGTTTTAATCCTCGTGGGTATGTTTGCCAACATTTAATTGGTTCATTAATAGAAAAAACTTGAGGTTGTCACTGTTTATACTTACTTAGGACTCATGTTCTCAAATAATAGGAAATGAGCTACTCATCTAATAAATAAAAATAGCAAGCTCAGACAGCAGTTAACTGCATTATCTCAGTTCAGTCGTCGGTATTAAGGATACTCTGTTAGGAGTCTAATTCAAGCTGATATGGCAAAACATAACAGCATGGCCTGGTATAGGGCAGAAGTCTGAGATAACAGTAATTTGAATAGCATGGCTTCAACTACTGCATATTGAGAATTTATGAAAGAGTGTCATTGCTGGCTTTTTTCACACCTGCTCCTCTTGGTAGTGTTGCGTTGGGCTCCATTAAGTTATGATATGCCACGCCTGGAAATGAGCTTTCCGCTCAGTGTACTCTCCTGGTGAAACATTTTAAATAAATAAATATGTTTGCCCAATGTAGAATTCTTTGGAATTGGATTAAAATAAATATGTTGCCTGTAAACAGACTCCCCAGGCTTTGTCTTCTGGGGAAAATTAAATTATTAAACCTGAGTTGTAAAGCTCCATGTATTGCTTTTGTAAAAAAAAAATTACTTCAGCAGAGTAGAGTCTGCCTGCATTTGCCACAGGAGGGACAAACAAGGCTTGCGTTTTTTTGGAGACAGCATAGGTGGGGTAAGTTGTGATGAAACTTGTTAGAATTTGCGTGTTTATTATTGAGTGGACGGTGGATCTGGGACCAGTCAGAGTAGCCCACATTTAGAGGCCACCTTACGAAAACTATGTCTAGCCCTGTAGTATGGGGGAGGGGTGCTAACTGTCTGGCCTGTGGCCTCAGCTAGTAGATAATTTACCTCCCACAGACAACAGTGCACCACCAGGAAGGGAGCAGGTTCTGCATAAAAGCAACCACTGCCAATGTGAACCACATGTTCGTGTCCCAGAGAGTGAGTGCAATAGCAAAGAAGTGGAACAGGTGACCAGGGTCATAGGCATCAGCAGGTGACAGCAGAAGGAAGAGAAGAAGCGGGGAACTCTACCAGTCGACTAAGGCAAGGCACCTGTTTACAGTCAACTAAGGCAAGGCACTTCTTCACTACTGTGTAACAGTCACTGCTGGGACAGGCAGGTCAAAGGTAGGCCCAAACTGGGAATAACAGCAACACTAATCTAGGGTAGGAGTACAAAAAGACTTAAACAAGGCACGGGGAACAGAAAAAGAAACAAACCAAAAAAGGGGAAAACTAGAACCACCCTATCAGAGGTAAGGGCACAAAAGGAGCAGTCCTTGACCAGTGGGATCTGGAGGGGGGACAAGGGGTTCTTTAGATACATAGGGGGAAAAAGGAAAGTAAGGGGGCAGATCAGCAAGATAAGGGTAGGGGATGGTTGGGCACAGGAGGCGGAGAACAGACAGAAGTCCTAAATGAGTACTTTGCCTCAGTTTATACCGGGGGGATGGAGGGGCTATGTCTTGCAAGGGGAGCGGGGGGAAAACCGGAGCAAGGGGTGAGACCAGTAGAGACCAAGGGCCCTGATGGGTCTGGGGAAAGGGAGTGACCACCCGGACCACCCGTACGGGCCCAGCAGTACATGATGAAAAGGGGGAGGACGAGGCTAAAATCCCAGTAGAGAGAGTAAGGGAAGCCCTCAGGTCCCTTCAGATGGAGAAAGCACATGGGCCAGATGAGATACATCCCTGGGTGCTGAGGGAACTGGCAGATGTCCTGGCAGTCCCTCTAGCGGAGCTTTTCAACATCTCTCGGAGTACTGGGTGGGTGCCCCAAGACTGGAGGGTGGCCCACGTCATGCCGATTCACAAGAGGGGATCAAGAGAGCAAGCGGGAAATTACAGGCCTGTTAGCCTGACATCAGTGGTCGGAAAGGTGATGGAGGGTATTGTCAAGGAAAGGCTGGGGGGGTTACTGGAGCAAACTGGGTACTTGGACGATAGGCAGCATGGCTTGGTCATGGGAAGATCGTGTCAGACAAATCTTGTTGAGTTCTATGACTGTATGATGAGGGCACTAGACCAGGGTAGGCCAGTGGATCTCTTTCTGGATTTTAGCAAGGCATTTGATTCGGTACCCCACAGTGGCCTGCTGGCTAGGCTGAAGGAAATGGGGTAGGGAGACAGTTGCTAAGATGGATAGGAAACTGGCTCTCCAAGCGTACTCAGAAGGTGGTGGTTGGAGGGTTAGCCTCATCCCCAAGGTGGGTTACTAGTGGGGTTCCCCAGGGGTCAGTGCTGGGGCCACTCCTGTTCAATGCCTATATCTCAGACATCAGGAGGGGGATCAGGAGTGAGATGAGTCTCTTTGCAGATGACTCAAAGCTAGGTGCAATGGTGGATGGGGAGGAGGGGAGGGTGGCCTTGCAGGAGGACCTGGAGGCTCTGGAAAGGTGGTCGGGAAAATGGAAACTAAAATTCAATGTGGGGAAGTGCAAGGTTCTGCACCTGGGAGTCAGAAATCCAGGCCAGGGGTATACCCTGGGAGGAGACATGATTCAAGTCACAGAGGGTGAGAGGGACCTGGGAGTAGTGGTAGATGTTAAAATGAACAACTCGGAAACCTGTAGGAGGGCAGCGGCAAGAGCAAATAGGATGTTGGGATGCATCGCCAGGGGGATTACCTCCAGAAAGGCAGAAGTGATCCTTCCACTGTACAACTGCTTGGTTAGGCCACACCTTGAGTATTGTGTACAATTTTGGAGACCACATTTAAAGAGGGACATTACACTCCTAGAGAGGGTCCAAAGGAGGGCAACCAAAATGATCTGGGGCCTGAGGGAGAGGACCTATGAGGAGAGGCTCAAGGAGCTCGACATGTACACCCTGGAGGAGAGGAGAGGAGGGACAGGGGGGACATGATAGAGGTCTTTAAGTACATGAAAGGGATCAATAAAGGAGGCCCAGTCAGGGTGCTACAAAGGAAGGAGGGTGGGGCAACAAGAGGCCATGGGTGTAAGCTGGAAGGGGCAGGTTCAGAGGGGAGAGGAGGAGATGTTATTTCACTGAAAGGGTAGTGGAGCCATGGAATGCACTGCCCAGGGAGCTGGTTGAGATGGAGACTGTGGACGGGTTTAAGAGGGGATGGGACAGGTACAGGGGGAGGGTAAATCTGACCAGGCACAATACAAGTGGAACATCTGGGACTGGGGGGACACTAAAATCGGCCCTCAGTGCGGGTACTGAAAATTGAGCAGACTCGAGAGACCATTAGGCCTATTCTGCTGGCATTTTAGTATGTTAGTGTGTAAAAGTATTTCCAGGTAACACAGAGAGGATAGAACTTGAGAATGCTGGGAGTGGTACAGTGCAGTGGCTATGGGGTGGCAGTTTTCAGAGAGACCTTCTGGAGACTTTGGTGCTGTCCCATCTGCAAGCACCTCTCTGGGTTGAGGGAGGAGGTCACTAGACTCCAAGTTGAGTTGCTTAGGATTTAGGAGACCTCTTCCCCCACCCAGGGACCACCAAGTCTGCCATCCATTACTTCAGAGGATGCCGGGGGGGAGGAGCTGGTGGGTTATGGAAGGGTGGGGTGGTGGGACGGGGTACATTCCTCGAGCAGTACCACTATGTAATTCCTACACTGCTCTGACAGGGTGGGACTGCCAGAAGAGCACCTGCAGTAGTGACCAGGGAGGCTGTGGGGAACGCCGCAGTGGAGATCCAAGGAGGGTGGTAGACAACCCCAGAGGAGGAGGAGGAGGAAGCAAATTCTGGTGGGGGACTCAATTATGAGGGGGACAGATTTGGGAATGGGAAGGGGGGGAGGCAGGTTAGGAGCCTAACCGACACCATGGCCCGGAGGGATGGGAAGCGGATCCTGAGAATCACTAAGGCAACAGGAAAGTTAGATGTCATTGTCCACCTAGGGACTAATGATCTGGCTTGGGACAGGGCTGCAACAGTGCAGGGGGAGTATAGGGAGCTGGTGATGGGTTTTAGACAGGTAGACCACTCAGTGGCTTTCACTGATGTGCTGCCTGTGTATGACAGGCAGAGGAGAGGGACCTCTGCATCAGGAATGTCAACTCATGGCTGAAGAAATGGTGCAGAGAGTAAGGGGTTGGCTACATTGAGGACTGGGGACCCACCTGAAAGGATAAGGGCCAATACAGGGGTGATGGCCTGCATCCATCCATCCAGGAGGGGAACCACAGTCCTCAGTGGACAATTTAATTGTTACTTCAATGAACATTTAAACTAGCCAATTGGGATGGAAGAATGAATCAGGGAGTCAGAAACAGTACCCCCGACACAAACATACAGACTGAAGTAGAGAGTAAGGAGAACCCGAGGGGAGAGGAATCCCCCAGGGTGCAAATAAAATAAAGGAAGCACAGTGGTAGAGAAAAAGGGTGAAAGGAACAGGAGCATTAAAAAGAGAGGTGGGAAGGAGGGAAGGCAGAACGGAAAAAGTGAGGGGAACAAGCAAAATGGAAATAAAATCTGTAAGGCCATGTGTGCGAATGCTAGGACATAAGATTCTGGACCTAGAGGCCATCATGGCACAGCCCAACCTGGATATTGTGGTCATTACCAAATCACAGTGCACTGAAAACCATGACTGGGACATGGCCATACCAGGCTATACTCTGTTCATGAAAGGACCAGGTTCGAAGGAAAGGAGGGGGTGTGGTGCTTTACGTGAGAGAAACCATAAAAGCAATGGAGATACAGGGATCACAGGGGGAAGCAGAGGTACTGTGGGTCACCCTGGAGATGGGGAACCAGCACAGGGGAGGAATTAGATATGGTACTGGTGGAAGCCATTGGCAAGATGGCAGAAAAGGGAGAGGTGTAGCTATGGGGAATTCAATCTGCCAGATGTAGATAGGAGCCTCCTAGCAGCAGCTTCAGCTAGAAGCAGGGGCATCCTGGGTTCTCTGCAAGGGGCGTTCCTCAGGCAACTAGTCAGTGAACCCACTCATAATGGGGTAATACACTGAACCTGGTGCTCACTATCAGGGACGTTGTTGCAGACGTTAAGGTGGGAGGCCACTTGGGAACCAGTGATCACCATACGATGTGGTTCAGTATAAGAACAGCTGTGGAATCAAACCACACAAGGGTGAGGGTCTTAGACTTCAGGAGGGAAGATTTTATAAAGATGGGTGACTACCGCAGGGATGACCTGGTGGGGGGATGGCCTGGGTGTGGTAAAAGAACACTAGGCAAAGATAAAAGGAAACATAATAAAGGCAACAAACCTCTGCATCAAACAAGTGAGCAAAAGCAAGAGGAAAAAGAGATCCTTATGGCTCTCGAAAGAGGTAGCTGAAAAGGTAAAGGCTAAAAGGGCAGCATTCCAAAGGTATAAGGAGAGACAGAGGGAAGAAGGCAGGAAAGTGTATCAGGAAAACAGAGGGAAGCAGAGAAAGCAGTAAGAGCACAAAGGCACAAACTGAAGACAGAATAGCCCAGGAGGTGAAAAAGGGGACAAAACACTTTTAGGTATGTAGGTGAAAAGAGGAAGGCCAGGAGTGGGATTGTAAGGTTAAAAAGGGAAGGGGGACAGTGCAGAGGGGGACCAGGAAAAGGCAGACATCCTGAACAAATATTTTTGTTCAATGTTCACAGAGGAAGGAGAAAGAGAGGGACCACAAAAAAGTGACAGAAGTTTTGGAGGAAGGGGCATGAATACTGGTCCTTTTTTGGAGGTGAGAGTCCTGAAGGGACTTGGTAATCATAAGGTTGACAAAGCAATGGGGCCAGCTGGGTGCTTCCTAGGGTATTGAGGAGCTCATGAAAATATTGGCTGCACCTCTGACAGTTCTATTTAACAGCTCATTGGAAATAGGAGTGATTCCGGAGAACTGGAGGAGGGCGGATGTAGACCTGCTACACAAAAGTGGTAGCAGGGAAGAGGCTGGCAATTATGAGCCAGTCAGCCTGATTTCAGTGGTGGGAAAGTTAATGGAATCACTGCTGAAGGAAAGGATTGTGGAATATCTTGAACCCAGTGAGTTACAAGACCCAAGGCAGCAATGTTTCATAGGGGGAAGATAATGTCAAATTAATCTGAAAGATTTCTTTGACTGGGTGACAAAAGATTTAGATCAGTGTGGAGCAGTGGACATGGCCTACCTAGATTTCAGTAGCTTACAAGACCATTCCACATAGGAGACTAGTAAGCAAGCTGGGTAACTTATGAATGGGTCCAAAGGTGGTAAGCTGGTTAAGAAATTGGCTAGGGGATAGGCGTCAGAGGGTGGTAGAAAACTGAGTTCACTCCGAGGAAGGAAGGGTGATCAGCAGGGTGCCTTGGGGATCAGTGCTGGGACCAATCCTCTTTAATGTCTTTATAAGTGACACTGCAGAGGAGCTGGTAGGGAAGGTCTGTCTCTTTGTGGATGACACCAAAATCTGCAATAGGGTGGACACTTCGAGGGGGTGGAAAGGTTGAGCAGAGACTTGAGAAAACTAGAGGAGTGGTCATGAGTATGGCAGCAGGGTTTCAATGCAAAAATGTGCAAAATAATGTACTTAGGGCACAGAAACAGAGGGGTAGAGTACAAAATGGGTGGAGTGGTACTGATGACCACCAAGCAGGAAAGAGACCTGGGGATAATCATACCGGATTACTTAAATGTTGCCAGGCAGTGCAACAAGGCAGTATGGAGGGCTAGTGGGATGCTGGGCTACATAGAAAGGGGTGTCACCAGCGGAAGGTGGTACTGCCTCTGTATAGATTGCTTGTAAGGCCCCACCTAGAGTACTGTGTCCAGGTCTGAGGCCACATCTCCGGAAGGACATAGACAGAGTGGAGGCAATTCAGAGGAGGGCAATTAAAATGGTGCAGGATCTGCATCAAAAGCCCTATGAGGATAGACTAAAGAACCTTAGTATGTACACCCTGGAAGAGAGGGGATATGATAGAGATATTTAAATACCTCACACAAGTAAATAAGGTGCAAGAATAAAGTATTTTTCAGAAGTAAAGGTGCTCAAGAACAAAGGGACATGCTATGAAGCTGCGTGGGGACAAATTCAGGAGAGATGTGAGAAAGTACTTCTTCACAACAAGAGTGGTTTATTCCTGGAATAGTCTTCCAGAGGAGGTGCTGGTGGTGAAAATAGTGGTGGAGTTCTAGAATGCATGGGATAGGCACAAGGGAGTCATAGCAGAAAGGAAGGAGTGGAGAGAGTACGATCAGTGGTAATAATGCAGTAGGGAGAAATAGGCAGATCGGATGGGTCAAGCTGTCCTTTTCTGCCATCAAATTCTAAGTTTCTAACTAATTGGACTGTATTGTTCCGGTAACTGTCCATCTCTGGTATTGTAATTAGCTTTGCATATAAACATATTATTATTAAGAGACAGATATGTGACATAGGAAAACAGTCTGCTATGGCATACATCAGAGAATCCCGCTTTAGTCCTTGGTATTTTGAATTAAGCATTAGCATATTATGAACAAGACTTTGATCCACTTAAATTATCTGAAGGTAGAACGAATATTATATCATTCCAATGTCAGACATTCCCTGGTGCTATTTTAGAAAAACGATTCAATAAAAAAATCAAGTGGCAATATCAGTTTTAAATGCAGATTACGATCTGGAGCTAGTGAGGGTTTAAAATGTGTTGTTCTTTGTCAATGGTATAATCAGTTATGTAAAATGTGGTTGAAGTCTCTGCTGATAGATGTCTATTTGTCTTCTACTGATGTTCTAGCCTATGTATTAAACTTGGAAAAAGGTCTGTTAATCAGATTCGCTACTTATTTAAAATTAATAACTAAGGAAAGAAAACTAATTATACATTAACCAACTCCATAAGTACTTTGTGCTGGAAATATAATCTATTATAACTGCTCATTTACCAGGAAAAATATTTGGAACCTGAATACATGTATGCAAATCATGTGTCCTTTTATGCTTGTTTTTTTTACTTTTGTAATTGTTGAAATGACAATAAAGGCTGATCAATAAATTGCTTATTACTACTAATGATTTGCTTATGAGCAATGTCAGAAGTTTACATATGCTCTCATCACAGCGGGGTTGGGAAGAGGTTTGTGAATGATTATTTTTCAGTAATATTTGAATTAGAGTTGTTTATTATTAAGTTTTACTCAGAGTGAGGAGGAGCAGAGTGGGAGCTTTTTGACAGTACCTGAGGGAGTGATGCAATATTTCTGGCAGTTGCTAAAAGAATGCTTTCTGGGTTTTTTTTTAAGAGCTAGTGTACTGCCTGAGATTAATATTAACTTTCAAAAGTAGTGAATTATTTCTTCTTCTAGTGGACATGTTTTTTTCCCTTTTGAAAATTAAAAGATTTACTGACCTTTAATAGTTGGTATGATGTATGGAACGATATTATGAAATGGGCAGGAAAAAGCCCGTAATTCCATTGGTCAGTTTGGGTTTTTACCTGAGAGTAAATCCCGCAATAATCAATGGCAAAAGGACCAATCAGCCTCATTACCTGCATTAAAATCCTTACACCTATGTCTCAGAACTTTCACTTATTAAATGCTATCAAATGGCAGCCACTTCCCCTCATTTGTAACCCTCAGTTTGGCCTTAAAAACTAAAACTTCCTCAAGTTAAAAGAAAAGAAAAATGTAATAGTTGTTGTCCCCTATCATCCTCTCATTAAATACACACACAAACTGAAAAATGATGCTCAGTTTTATTTTTTGGTGATTCTTTGCTGACCATGAAACACTGCACTCATTTCCTTACCTGCTTACTAGAGAAATCATTGCTCCTTTTCCTGCCACATATACAGTAGAGGCCATGGCTCCATGTTAGGCCTTCTGACATGAGTATGTATCTGGGTGAGTTGAACATTCTGTCAGAAGAACCATGCAGTGTTCTGAAATCCTGTATTCCATTGCTAGCATTCCAAGTGTACAGCATGTATAGGGGTAAACATTATTTGACCAGAATTATGCAGTATTTCTAAAGAGGGATTCTGGTTGAAGATTTTAGCATCAGGAAGTTCAGAATTTCTACCAGTATCAGCTTTATGCCAAAAATGAGATTTCTGTGTTACTTTGTTTAAAAGTTGCAAGTCATTTTGTAACCCTAATTTCACTGTATGGTCAAACAAGCCAATTTCAGTGAAGAGCTACTGATGATGTCATAACCAGAACTCGCAGCCTAGTCAGTCCTCCAAGCTACTGGTGAATAAGGAACTAGTTAATGGATGGGCAACAGAGGGTGATGGTTAACAGCACTCACTCTAATGAGGGAAGTGTGATCAATGGGGTACTGCATGGCTCAGTACTGGGACCAGTCCTCTTCAGTGTCCTCATAAATGACGATGCAGAAGAACTGGAAGGGAAGGTATGACTCTTTGCAGATGATACCAAAATCTGGAATAGGGTGGACACTCAGGAAGGGTGGAGAGAATGTGAAGGGAACTTGCGAAACTTGAGGAGTGGTCAAGAGCATGGCCATTGGGGTCCAATGCCACCATGGAACCCAGTAGCTGAGAATAGGATGAGATGGTACTGACAGTCACTAACCAGGACAGGGACCTTGGAGTCATTATATGACCTCAAAGTGGCAGGGCTGTAGGGCAAAGCAGTGGGCTGGGCCAGTGAGATGCTGGGATGCTTAGGGAGAGGTATCTCCATCAGGAGGAGGGAGGTAGTGTTCCCACTGTATCTCCCACTTGTGAGACCCCACCTGGAGTATTGTATTCAGTTCTATAGGCTGCACCTCAGAAAGGACATAGGCAGGGTAGAGACAGTCCAGGGAGAGCAACTGAAATGGTGCATCGGTTGCATCAAAAGCCCTATGAAGAGAAACTGAGGGATTTCATCATGTAGAGAGACTGAGGGATTTCAACATGCACACCCTGAAAGAGAGGAGAGCAAGAGAGGACATGATAGAGACCTACTAGCAGCTCACGGGGGTGAACAGAGTGCATGAGGAGAGTCTCTTTCAAATGAGAAACCGCATCAGGATAAGAGGGCATGCGATGAAGCTGGAGGGGGTGAGTTTAAGAGGGATGTGAGGAAGCACTACTTCATTGAAAGAGTGGTGGATGCCTGGAACAGGGTGCCAACAGAAGTGGTGGAGGCAAAAACTGTAGGGGGCTTAAAGCATGTGTGGGATAGACATTGGGGAATATAAGTAAATAGGCAGGCAGGAGAGAAGGTCACAGGAGACTAGTTAGGGTCTGTGTAGATAGACTTGGCAGGGACCATCTGGGCAGACTGGGTGGGCCAAGTGGTCCTTTTCTGCTGATAAAGTCTATGTTTCTATGCTATCTTAAGGGTCTTATTTCTCCCATGTTATATAACACTGCAGTTGTAGTAAACATTTGGGGAAAGAAAAGCTGACACTGTTTGGGTACAGGGCATGCATTTCCATAATGTGCAGATGCAAGGCACTTAAGGATGTAGGAAGTATGGAATGCAGTGCCAAACACAGCTTTAGAAACATAGAATTTGAAGGCAGATCAGGACCACTTGGCCCACCTAGTCTGCCCTTGTTCCCTACCTACTGCCACACCGCAGACCCTACTTGATGTTCGGCTTTACCCCCTCCCCCCCATTCCTTGCTTCTAATGATCCCTTATACCTATCCCATGCCTTCTTCAATTCCATTACAGTTTTTACTCCCACAAGTACCTCTGGGAGGCTGTTCCAGGCATCCACCATCCTATCTTGTGAAGGAGTGTTTCCTTACATTTCCCCTGATTCTATCCCCATCTAGCTTTATCTCATTACCCCTTGTTCTTGTGCATCCTTTTCTCTAAAGAAGATTTCCCTCTTGAACATTATTTATACCCTTGAGATATTTGAAAATCTCTATCATATCCTCCCTCCCTCTCCCTCCTTTCCTCCAGTCTGTACATATTGAGGTCCTTCAGTCACTCCTCATAAGGCTTTTGATGCAGACCCTGCACCATTTTTGTTGCCCTCCTCTGGACTGCCTCAACTTTGTCTATGTCCTTTCGGAGATGAGGACTCCAGAACTGGACACAGTACTCTTAAGTGGGGTCTCACCAGAGACTTATCCCACTGGCTCTCCCCACTGCCTTGTCACACTGTTTGGCCACTTTAGTTCATCAGATAAGATAACACCCAGGTCTCTTTCCTGTTTGGTGGTCACCAGTACCATTTCCCCCATTTTGTACTCTGACACTGGGTTTCTGTGCCCCAAGTGCATGATTTAGCATTTTTTTGCATTGAAACTTAGTTGCCACTTTCTAGACCACTCCTCTAGCTTACCTACATCTCTGTTCGTTTGTTTCCACACACACACACAACATACACACACACACACACAGAGTGTCCACTCTATTGCAGATTTTTGTGTCATCTGCAAAAATACATGCCTTCCCTTCTAGTCCCTCTGCAATGTCATTTATAAAGATATTAAAGAGGAATGGTCCCAGTACTGATCCTTATGGTACCCCCCACCCAGTCACACTCCCTTCCTTAGAGTGAACTCCATTTACCACTGCTGTGATACACGGTTTCAGAATGTGGTGGGGATACTTGATTTCAGATTGTGTGACAACATGCAGTTTCACAATGTAGCATGGACACAGAATCTCAGAATGTGGCAGGGATGTACTGTTTCAGAATGTGGTAGCTGCATGCAATTTCAGAATGTGGCAGGGATGTACTGTTTCAGAATGTGGTAGCTGCATGCAATTTCAGAATGTGGCAGGGATGCACACTTTTGGAATGTTGTGGAATGCACAATTTTGGAACATGGCAGGGATGCACAATTTTAGAGAGTAGCTTTGACATTCAATTTCAGAATTTGGCAGGGACATTGCACAGTTTTGGAATATGGTGGGAATGCACATTTTCAGAATGAGATGAAGATGGGCAGTTTTGGAATGTGGCATTGACACACAATTTCAAAATGTGTCGGTAAGGTACAATTCAGAAAGTGTTTGGGACACACAATTTTAAAATGTAGTGAGTAGGCCCAGTTTTGGAATGTGAATGAGAAATGCAATTTCAGAATGTGTCACAAACACATAATAAATGTGGTGAGGACAAGCATTTTCAGAATGTGACAGGGATGCACAATTTTGGAATGTAGTGATGACAAAATTTCAGAATGCCACAGAGATTTTATTTATTCATTTGTCTGTTTGTTTGTTAACTAGGTGGGTACACTAATCCCAGGAACCATTTTCTGGCACAACCTAGGCCATTAAGATGTCACATATCAGCATGAATACACAACATAATAAGGAGCAGAAACAAAATATACAAAAACATGGTAAGTTACGCAGAGTGATGTAAGGTTACAGAGACTACAGAGCACCCAAAATTGCTATACAAAGGAGAAATAAGCAAAACAAGACATGTCAATGTGAAGTGCAATACCAAACAAAAAAACAACAACACAGGAATAAACCCATCTCAGTAAATAAATACTAGCCAGACTGTTTGTTGGGGGATCTGCGTAGGATACCAGCCATACATTCTGAAGAGCCAGAAATTTGTGAAACTGGACATTTGCGAAAAGAATCACTTGTGCTCACAGACTTTCCAGTATAAAATAAAAATGAAATGAAATTAAGAGGTACAGTAATCACAGCAGCTCGCCCGTCAGCGCAGCGGTTGGAATTCCGCTTGCGACACCAGCGACCCGGGTTCAGGAACAGACCTGGGTCGTCTGAGGGCCGGCCAGGGGAGAAGGATGGAGCATCCTCTGGACTGCTCTCCTTCTGGGGAGGGCGGAGAATGTTCAGGAAACAGAGGACCCTCATGAGCCAGGGTGCCGCCAAACAATGGGCATCTGAATGCTTCAGGGTTAGTGAACGCGAACGTCATTGCACGTCCTCCGCCCCAAGAATAACTGGGGAACAAATCACCATGGCCAGCATCCTCATGAAGCCCCCTTCGCCACTCCTTCATTAGCTCCCAGGCTGACTCTCCAACCTGAGCAGGGGGGCAAGCTAAGGGGGCAATGGAGAGTGTAGCTTATATGGGAGTGAAGGGCGGCAAGCACCATGACCGGGACTGATAATACCGACGCTGGTCATGGCCAAAATGCACAGTAAATAAAAAGGAAAAAAAGAAGAAGTAATCACAGCTCCCTTTCATGTGGGACACTTATAGGCAGAGTTGGTGGCTGGAATGGCGCTTTGAAAAGAAAGGTTGTGTCTAGGAAATGAAGGGGGACTTTCAAATCATTCCAAAGCCCAAGAGGTGATGATGGAAAAAGTCCTTTCTCCCATACATGTGGCCACCTGGGGATAGTCGAGAAAAAAGTGCGAGGAGGATCTGAGGCTGTGAGTGCAAGCCTTGGGATGAAGGAATGTTGATAGAGGGGAATTTTCTCTTTCCCTGAGAGACTTATTGACCAGGCAGCCCAGAAGGCAGTCCAGGCGGATCTGTGGGGTGAGTTAGCCCAGCCTTTGATTGAGGGAGCAGAGGTGAGTGTTGTAGGGGCCAACAGGATAAATCTAGTGATGTTGTTGTTGTAGGTAGAGTTAAGCCTGGAGAGGTTGCGACTAGAGATTTGGGAGACAACAGCTGAGCAATAATCAAGGAGGAGGAGTAGTGTAACTTTGGCAGTTACTAACCGTACTTCTAAGGTCACGAAATTCCTTAACCTATAGCAGACCCCTAGTTTCTGATTTATCTACTTCACTGTTACCTCTGTGTGGTCAGGGAAGGTTAAGGAGGGGTCCACTGTAACCCTCAAGTATTTAAATATTGTTACCTGCTCAAGAGGAGACCCATCCTGTGTTTGAAGGTTATGGAAATTCTGATTACAGGAGCCTGCAGCCCAGTTTGTGAGCTTGGATTTGGACCTGAACAGCATTGTCTTAGTTTTTTTTTGCATTCAAAAACAGTCTGTTTGCCGGCCCGGTGGCCCTGAGGGTTGAGACGCTGGACACAACACTTTGCACCACACTGGCAACCTGGGTTCAGGAGCAGACTTGGGTCACTGGGGGTCGGAGGGGGAGGAGAGGATTGAGCATCCAGAGGACTGCTCTCTTCTCCTGGGGTGGGCTTCTGGGACACACCACTCTGTAGCAGCCCCCAGTGGAGCCTGGAGGCACCACAGTAGTGTGCAGCATGCAGGGAACAAGGTGACGGTAGACATCAGCAGAGGGTCCACCCTTGGCGCAGACATCATTGCACATCTGTACCTCGGGGGGGACGTAAAAACTAAGATGAAAAACCCCGGTTTCTTGGGAGGCAATGGCAGGGCTTGAGTGGCTGAGCCCACATGCCCAATGCCCGCCCCGATCCTGACTTGACTTTCTGTAGTCCCGCCTCCCCCATTTGGGTCACAGGAGGGTGGGACTCAGCAACCAATTCCTCAGTCAGGAGAAGGGCATGGCAGGCAGTAGAGGCAACACCAAGTGAATCCCCACCAGAGAGATGCCCAAGAAACCAGTGACTGAAGCAAAATAAAGTTAAAATAAATAAATAAACAGTCTGTTTGTTGCAAACCACCTCTGGGTGGCATTGAATTCTCTGAAGAGAGAGGGAGATAGCTCTACTGGGTTACTGGCACTATGGTAGATAATCAGGTCACCTGCATACATGAACTTGTGTCAGCCTTTGCTTTCCCTGGGGAGGTGGATCACAGAGGGAGAACAGGATCGGTCAGGGAACTGACACCTGGGGGACCCCACTGTTGCTCCACAGAGAGTTGGAGATGCCCCCCCCCAGACTAACTGGCATACCCCTGAGAGGTAGTTTCTTACCCAAACAGTGGCAGCAACTGAGAAACCACAGTGCTGCAACTTGCCAAGAAGGATGTTGTGGTTGGCTGGCCCAGTGGCAAGGAGGACTGAGGCACTGTGTGCCTTACCTCCTGCCATGCAGGTAACTCGAACTCAGGACCGAGCATGGGCTGCTGGTGGTCAGCTGAGGGGGGGCTTGGAGACGACTGAGTAGCCACCAGGCAGCTTTCCTGTCCCAAATCGGGGAGCTTGGCTGTACCAGCTCCTGGCTGCCTCCAGGTGGAGGCCTGGTGGTAAGCCCTCAAGAGCATCTGGTGGCAGACGTAAGTCAGAGGGGGAAGGAGTCATGGTCATGAGACACATGCACACCTCCATGCACATGCACCCTGCACTGTGCCGTGGCTGGGGCAGAGGGGGTGAAAATATGTAGAAAAATGGACAGCACTGCAGGGACGCATGATGCCCACTCAGCGCACCATCATCCACCTGATCACTGGGACAATCTGTGGCCAGAGATTGGATTCAGGCATCAGAGGGAGGACAGCTCTCCCCCTCCTGACCCTGCCATTGGGAGCAATCCTTGGGGGCCTGAGCCACAACGTGAGTCCCTGAGGAGACCCAGGATGATGGATGGGAGCAAAGCCAGCAAATGGGGAGCCCTCCCTCCACTGTGGCCAAGGAGCATAAATACTTGGACAAAAAAAAGAAGGACGTCATGGTCCATAAGATCAAAGGCATTTGACAAGTGCATGAAACTCGCCTGTGTTAGTTTCCCATCATCCATGCCCTTAAAGACATTGTCAATGAAACAGGCTAAGGCAGTGATGGTACTATGACCTTTTCTAAACCCATGCTGGTGGGGCAAAAGCAGGTTATGTTTCATCAAGTGTTCAGAAATTTGCCAAAATACTATTTTCTGCTGTATTTTGCTACGGTGGGAAAGGACAGATGCTGGACAGTTGTCCATAGAGTTTAGGTCCCCTGATTTGAATATGGGATAACTCTGGCCTGTTTCTACAGTGATGGGATGGTTGAGGAGGCCAACGACAGATTAAAAAGGGTCGCTAGGGGTTTGCCAATATGGTTGGTCATTAGTTTGAGGAATCCTGCACAGATACTATCACTACCAGCACTCCCCTAATAGGGGAGAACTAGAAGGAGCCGACAAAGCTCTTTGGGGGAGGCAGCTCTGAAATGAAAGAGAGAGGGTCCTGGGACCATCCAAAATTCAGTTGTTTTAAGACACAGCAGTTCCAATGTGTGGGAGCTTATCCAGGTACTTGGTCAGGTTAGTGAATTTGTTGTCTAGGGCCTGTGCCACCTGGTGGGATCTGGTTAGGGTCCCGGCTGCAGTGCATAATTTGATTGGACTTTGGTCCCTGGTTTGATTAGGACATTCACTGAAGCCCATAACTTTTTTGGGTCACCCAGATTGCTGGCCTGGAGGTTTCTTAAGTAAGCTGCCTTGAGGGATTTTATTTCTTGTTTACACTGGTTGTGGAGCCTCTTGTTCTGAGCAGTAGGGGATGGGGAGGATTTGTAAGCATCCCACAGGGTGTCCTTCTGCTTCATTTTACTGAGAAGATCTTTGGTTAGTCACCCTGAGTTCACACCTCTAGCTCTCCAGGTGGTGGCTGGAAAGTACTTGTCCTTGCTGGACAGCACACCCATGAGAAACCCCGGAGCCAATTTCACATCAGGTAGGGTGAGGAGTAACAACCAATCCAGAGCCCTAGCATCTCAGCATAGTTGTGCAAGGTCATAGTTTGAAAAGTCCCTGAAGAAGAGAATTTGCAGGGGGAGCACATACAGGACCAGATGCAGAAAGTTGTTTGGCGTGTGATCACTGAAGGAATCCAATAAAATATCAGCCTGTAGGATCCTGTCCTCTCAGTCTGTAAGTATCCAGTCTGGGACAGGGTTGAATAAGGCCCTGCCCCATTTGTTATTCAGAAAGAGTTTAAACCACAAGGATCTGTTCTATCCTCTACTTCTCTGTCTCTTCTCTGTCTGGTTGCACAACGAAATTTTGTTGTGAGACCTAGGAACTGATCACCCTGATGTTTTCAATGATCTGTGGGAGTGTTTTGCCCTCTGGTTGGAGCCATTTAAGAAGTAGTTCTCTGAGAGGGGTGAAGGCTTCTTGAGGTTTGTCAACTGAGTTGTAATTCAGGGACTGTAATCTTTGCCTGTATGTCTCTCCTGACATGTCATATCTTTTAAGGACTTCTCTTTTCACCAGGTCATAGTTTTCTGACTGAGCAGTGTCCATATTGCTGTAGGCAAGTTGGGCTTTCCCTGTCAGGTAAGATACCAGTCTGATTGCCCATTGCTGCTTTGGCCACTGGCAGGCTGCAGCAACCCTTTCACAAGTTGTCAGGTATGCTTCGATTTCACCTGAGGGACACAACTTTGTAAGTTTAATGTATTTTAAGTTTTTGGTGTTTTGTTGCTGTGCTAGACCTGTGCCAGAGCCTCCAGCTTTGATAACTTGCAAGGCATCCAGCCACCACTGCTCAAATCACTGCATCTCTTCTTTTCTCTGCTGCTCCTGTCACTGCATCTCTTCTCTTCTCTTCTCTGTTTCTCCATCTCTGTTTGTTGTATTGCCCACTATTTGAAAAAGGCAGTCAGGCTTTCTGGTTCTATCACAGCCTGCTCTTTTTTTTCCATCACTGGTGCTGACTGTACAGTCTCAGCTTGGACTTCTGTCTCTGCTAGTTTGGCTGCCATTCTTCTGGTACTGACTCCTGGGCTTGCTGCTGCAGAACCCATACCTTTCTGCTATGCTTCCCTGGTACCAGGTCTGGTACCCACGCAAAAAACTCCTGGCTTAGAGTATGCATGGTGTAAATCCCACTTAAGCTGACATCATCCATCATCAAGGCACAGGTCAGGAAGCATATGAAAACCAGGAGCAGTTTCAAAATTTGCAGATAGTGTTTTATTTTTCTCAATAACAGCAAAATAAAAAATAAAAATTTGCTCAGTATAACTATTTACAAAGGCAGTACAAACACAGAAAACAAAGTCCTTCTTCTGAGAGTATTTCTTAATTCCAAGTTTCAGTCTCTCAGTCTCTCACTCTCATTGTCTCTCTAGCAAAAGTATTGCTGCTCTTTTTATAAGTCTTTGCAACCTCAGCTCATTAACAGACATCCTGTTTTTCCTAAAATGTTCTTGTCAGTTTCTTGCAGGTGCAGCAAAAAGAACATAGTAACCCAGAACTGACCTCTTGTTTACAGCTCTGCAAAAAGCTTAAAAACTGCATCTCAGGTTAACCCCTTGAGTTCCAAATAGCTTTGCAATCATTTCAATATTATAACTATGCAGTTTTTAACAAAGGGATTCCATTATCACATACAGTTTCACACAGAGATTCACATATTTTTATAACTGCAGATATGCAAGGGGGAAGAAAAGACAGAAATAGCATGGAAGGCAGAAAGATAGTGAGAGGTGGAGAACTGCAAAACTGTCGGAGTGATCAGTTCCTAGGTCTCACAAGAAAATCTGGTTGCGCAATCAGATAGAGAAGAGACAGAAAAGGAGAGGATAGGCAGATCCTTATGGTTTAAACTCTTTCTGCATAACAAATGAGGCAGGTCCTTATTCAACCCTGTCACACAGTCCATGAGGGAGTAGTTGGAGAACTTAGGTTTGAGACGGGTTGGGGTGGAAATGAGTTGCATGAGGTTAAGCTGCTTCAACAAGTCAGCACACTTCAATTGGGAGCTGTTTAGGCAGTTAATACTGAAATTCCTTATAAGCTTCCTCATGGGGGAACAGCAACCAATGTTTTGGGACAGTTGTGCAAGGCTATTTACATCGCCTTGAGGGAGGTGATAGGCACATCCTACATAGAATTTCTTGGCAGATCCTAGAATCAGCTCAATAATGAGCCATTCAGAGTCATCCATGGAACTGCTCAAGATTAGGGAGGCACTTTGGGATTCCCTGTATTAAAGAAGGACTCCACCTCCCTTTTCGTTGCCCCACCTGTTCTGTCTGACCATATGGAAGCCCCTGATATGGCAGCAGAAGTTAGAGATGGAGAGCTTTAACCAAGTTTCAGTTATTCCAATTATGTCAGGGTTGTAAAGGGTGACCAAGCTTCTAACTCAAAGATCTTGGATACCAGGCTATGTATGGTGAGGTGCACTATCTTAAACCCATGATGCTTAGTACAGAGGGGATCCTTGTGATGTAATGGGGAGGCAAATGGGTCCTGGTTGCTCTCAATGTCCCCCCTAAAAGTATTAGCAGAGATGAGTCCAGGGGGTTAAAGATTCTCTAAAAGTGTGAAGGGCACCCATGAAGACTTATGGAGTAAATATGCGCACCTAGGAGCCAGCCCTGTCTCTTGTCTAGGAATGCAATATGGGGAACAAGATGACATTGGGAGTCATGACTGGTTAAGTAGAACATAGGCACAATGGGACTATTTCTGAAATCCAGTAGAGCAGCTTTATTATTTGCCAGCACATACGCGCATGATTCTGACAGCATTACTAACCCAGTTAGAGGAATCCCATCAGTGTTGGCGAAGCAAATCAATTCATTGGGTGGTGGGGGGGGGGGAGAAATACTGCAGCCAAGAGGCAATAGTGACTTATATCAGACCTTAGGGATATGCAACTAAATTTTATTTAGCAGTATACCAGGGATAGAATTGGAATATACTCAGGAAGGAATTGGTTACTGAAATTTCAATTAAGAGCATCTTAGGGTAAAACCTTGCTTCCTTTTTAATAGGCTGTGGCTGTCAGGTACAGGGCTACCATGAGTAGGGAGAGATAATTTTGTAGTCATTTGGAGAGTGCTAGAGCTTGGGCTAGCAACAGAACTTCAGGATTTAGAATATATTCAGATCCCTGATAGGGGTTTTCTAGGTGTGCTGGAAAATGGGTAGTTTATATGTTAATACATCCCCCAGAGCCACTCATTGTTGTATAAGAGTGGTTTCACACACCTTCGGATGGGGCAAGAACAGTGAAGTGGAAGCTGAGCTGTTCTGCCTCAAGTTGAAGGCAAGTGAAACTATACAGTACAACAACAGTAGCGCGATGGTCTGTATCTGTGTGTCGAGGCAGTCAATAATATATTTACAAAAAAATTTTCCTGGAACATGCATGTTTCCAGGGCATCTACACGTGATATACTCATCATAGAATGAGAGTGTCTCCTGCGCAGGGGAAAGGAGCACTCTGATTGGTCGGGAGTGCTCCTTAGATCTATAACATGGCCCATCGGAGAGCATATTTGCAAGTGCTCCTAAAAGTCCCATAGGATATGAAATACGAGCAGACCCAAGATAGGAAGTTACTAGGGCCCTGGAACAAAAAGCAGTATCTAAGCTGATCTCAGTAGGTTGGTTAATCCGAGGGCAACAAAGGCAAGGGTATTAGATGTAACAAGAATTAACCTTGCAATCAAAGTGTGGCAAAAACTCAGTGTTTCAGTTGCTAATGTTCAATCATGTGGCCTGCTTGCACCTTAGTAGCAAACAAATGGAGCAGCAATATACAAGAAGATAATGCAATAACCTTAAGGCAACGATGGTAGCGCTACTGCCTGTGACACTAGCGAGCCAGGTTTGGGAGCAAGCCTACATCATCAGAGGGTGAACCGGTGGGGGGGAGGAAGACTGAGCTTTCTGGGGACGCTGTCCTCCAGGAAGGGAAGGTTGCCGTACCTGCTGCTATACTGCCACCTGGGTGACTATGGGTGGCAGTGCAGTTAGGGATGCCACGAGGGAGGAGAGGAAGTCAGCTGGGGTCTGGAGTGGCAGCACACCTCTGCTTACACATGTCTCCCTGGACTCTCTTGCATGCTGTTGTCCTCGGGGATTAGGGAAGCCTAACTACAAGGGGGAAAAAATGTACTTTAGGACCCCTTGGCTTGGCCACCGGCGCTGGGCATAGTTGCCTAAGGGGGTACCCTAGAGGTCACTGTCTCCCTGGATGGTCCCAACATGAGGGAAAATTCATGGGGTTGGATGTCCCACGGTAGAGTGTGTATCAGTGTTGGGTGTGAGCCAGGGGCAAAGTAACTGTCGGAGAGATAAACCATAAATTAAAAAAAAAAGCAACAAGACCAGCAAAGGAAAGCAACATAGTGCCAGTAAAGACAGGTAATGTAGTACAGATTTTGAAACTAACTAATGTTAAAGAACAAAGGCAGTGCACATGAATATATTCAGGTAGGGAAACTCTCACATCTAGATTTTTAGGTGGTGGAACTCTCCTATAATTGTCAATGCAGGATGATGACAGAGGTGGTGGAACTGTCATACAATTTTTGAAAGGTGGTGGAGCTGAATTCCTGTGGGCTCTTACCCAGTTTAACCCATCAGTACAACTAGCATAGCAGGGGAGAGACTTATTCTTAAGTCCAAACAGCAATGGTGGAAGAAGTTACCAGTCCTAAGGGGTGGCAGCAAGATGAGGAAGAACTGTAATGAGCTACATGAATGACTGCTGGTAGCCTTCCACAGCTGACTCCCAAGCAGATGCCATTTGCTGTGATGCCCTTTGCATTGTGATCCTTAGTGCTTCAGAAAGCAGTGCTCCAGACTACTAGATGAGAGCTTCTGTTACAATGTAGAGTGTGCTGCATGAGCTCCATTAACTCAAACAGCCAGAGTCCCCTGATAGGCACTGATGCAGAAATTCAATCTCCCAGGGTGGGATCAGGCAGTCAGCAGATCAGTGCTAGAGCCTTACAACATGCGCAGCTTTTCTTGCTGCTCCTGCAGCAATCAGGAGGGGAGGTTAGTTGACCTTGGCTACCTCACCTGGAGAGGTACAGTGGCTGGCTCCCGCGGTAATTGGTGGGAGGAAGCAGGTACAGAGGATGTGATAACCCTCCTTCATGATCACTTGCAGAGCCTGATGCTGAAGACTTGTCTGAAATGGAGAATTGCCCAGGATTTTAAGTTTGAGTGGGCTCTGTGAACTCCACCCACTCAAACAGAGTCTCCCGACAGGTGCTGGTGCAAAAATGCAAATGCCCAGGGCAGAACAGGTGGTTGGAATATTAGCACCAAAGTCTTACACAAGTGATCTGAAATTCAAAGAGCAATGCAATGAAGTAGTCAAAAAAACTAACAAGATTATTGGCTGCATTAAAAGATCAATTACTACAAGAAATATGACTTGTATTATCCCTCTATACAAAGCATACGCACAGCCACATCTCAATTACTGCTCCCCATTATGGAGCCCATACTTGCAGACCAATATAAAGCGAGTGGAGGGGGTACTGAGGAGGGTGATTAGGATGGTGGATGGTCTGCAGGGCATGGAATATGAGGAGAGACTTGGAGAGCTGCATCTGTACACACTGGAGCAGAGGAGAATTAGCGGGGACCTATTACAGATGTTCAAAATTGTGAATGATACAAAGTTATAGGCTGATCTTGGGATAATATATAATCATAGAGACATCAGGCTGAGAAGTCATAACCACCAGATTTTGCTGACATATCCCAAGAGGAACACCAGAAGAGCATTTTTCACTCAGAGGACAGTGCCCACATGGAATTGTATACCTCAAGAGGTAGTTGAAGTAGACTCTTTCAGCATATTTAAATCAAAATTAAAATATTTACTAAAACACTTGGGTAAAACATGAGTCTGCTATACAGGAGATGTACTATTATGGGCAATTGCCTTCTGTACATCTGTTCTCTCCTAGTATTACTCCTAGTATTAGAACGCACGCTGCTTTTCTTGCTGCTCCCACGGCGACTGGGGGGAGGGTTTAGTTGACCTGAGGCAATTATGTGCTGCAAGATCAGCCAGTCGTGATGTCACAATAAGCGAGGTCACAATTTATTTTATTTATTTATTGTATGATCAGATTTACAACCTTTGAGCCAGAGGATCATTGACAAAGGTACCTCATCACAGAGAGGACATACAGAGTTAACATGCTTACAGAATACAATCATACAGAATAACATAGTTTTACATAAATTGCTTGAACACAAATGAGTAATTAACAAACATTTCAGAATTGATTGGTTTAGTACCAGTGGGTACTGGCAGTGGAGAGGGAGGCCATGGGGGAGTGGGGGGGGTGAGTGGTAGTTCAGCCCAGAGGGCTATGTCAATAGTGTTTTGAGAGCAGCAGAGCATCTGT
Organism: Neoceratodus forsteri; assembly: GCA_016271365.2. NCBI lineage: Eukaryota > Metazoa > Chordata > Ceratodontiformes > Ceratodontidae > Neoceratodus > Neoceratodus forsteri. Next base: position 1,487,564,697 of record CM057452.1, read on the forward strand.
TAGTGACAGGTGCAGCAGCGGGTGTTGAACAATATGTTCCGTAGGGCAGTTTTGAAGGGGGCAATTTTGGTGGTGTTGGAAATGGCTGCGGGCAGCGAGTTGAACCAGGATGAGGCTCTGTAGCTGAATGACCTCTGTGCCCAGGTGGTCCTAGTTCTGGGTACTAGTAGGGTGACCTTGTCAGTGGTTCGGGTAGTGACTCTGGAAGGTGTAAGTTGGATCAAGGCAGACACCCCGGGGGGGAGGAGCCTGAGTAAAATCTTCTTAGTTAGTAGGCAAGTTTGGTAGCGGATGCATTCATCGAGGTTAAGGAGTTTGGCCACGTCATAGAGCTGACAAGTGTGGGTGAGCGTAGGGGGCACTGGTCACTAGTCTGCAAGCCTTGTTTAAGGTGAGTCGAATCTTGTTGAGGGCTGTGGAGTCAGCAGCATCATAGACTGGAAGGCCTTAATTGACAAGGGACATTACTGAGGACGTAATGGCAAGCCTGAGGACATTAGGTGGGAGGCAGTCCTTGTGACGGTAGAGGATGCCAAGACAAGCATTAGCAGCAGAAGCGAGGGCTGTAATGTGGGCATGAAAGGTGAGGGCCGAGTCAAAGGTGATTCCAAGGTATTTGTAAAAGTAAACTTGCTCAAGTGGTTGATAACTGCTGGGGAAGATTTGGAGGGGTTTGTTGCTGGCTTTGTTCTGGTGGTGGGCGAAGAGCATTGCCTTAGTTTTTTTGAGGTTAATGACTAGTCTGCTCTCCTTAAACCAGTTCTCAGCATCATTGAAGGAGCGCTGGAGGGAGTCTTGAAGGGAGGTGGGATTTCTGTGTGCTGCATAAATAACGGCAGCGGCAGCATACAGGAGAATATTGCCAGAACAGGCACTGGGCAGGGTGTTTAGGTAGAGGCTAGAGTAGTGGACCCAGGATAGAGCCCTGGGGAATCCCTGAGCGGATAGGATGGGTTTACGAGAGTATCCCATTATTTCTGACGTGCTGGAAGTGGGCTGATAGGTAGCTCGCACACCAGGTGAGGGGGCCAGCAGAGAAACCCATATGGTCAAGGGCATTTAGTAGGAGGCGGTGAGAGACAGTGTCAAAGGCCTTAGAGAGGTCAATGAACACTGTCCCAGCTAGGGAGCCGGAGTCCAGGGAGGAGTGCAGGAAGTTGGAGAACTCCATTAATGCTGTACCTGTACTGTGACCAGCGCAGAAGCCATGCTGTTCCAGGCATAGAATGTTGTATTTTGCTAGATATTCGTGAGTTGAGTGGCCACCATTTTTTCTAAGGCTTTGGATGGGGGGGGAGAATGAAGATTGGACAATAGTTGCTGGGGGTGGATCCGTCACCTCCTTTGTGAATAGATGTAACTATAGCTGTTTTCCATGCTGTGGGGAATTGCCCCAGACAGAGTGACCAGTTTAGTAGGTCAGTGAGTGGGACCAGGACATCATCCAGGACCAGCCGGAGTATTTCTGGATCCAGGGAGTTGCTGCTAGGACTGTTGCTGTTTAGTGCTTTAAGCAGGAGTGGTCTGGCTTCCTGAATGGATACTTTGCGTAGATACAACTGGGGGCGCTGAGGATCTGAGGGCAGTGGGTCATGGATAGGGTCGACAAAGTTACTCAGGAGGACAGGGCTAAGATCTGTAAAGGAGGAGTTAAGGCAGTTGGCAATGTCAGTGGGGTCAGTAAAGGTGGTGCCATTGAGCGTAAGTTGGGCTGTGGTGGGGAGCGTGATTTCCCATTTATTTATTTTATATTGTTTCAGAAGTTCCGGGCACACCCCCATGAGGAGGTGAGGGTGGCCTGGTAGTGGTCTGCCTTGGCTTTGTGGATGGTCCTCGTGCACATGTTATGTGCAGCGTTACATGCCTGTCTGTCAGCCATCCAGCCAGTCTCAGTGGCTGTATGCCAGAGGTTATCCCTATCCCTGAGCAGTTGGAGTAGGGCAGGGGTGACCCAAAGTGCATTTTGCCTTTTGAAGCAGATCATGGTGAAGGGTGGAAAAAGATCACAGGCCTTCTTAAAAGCTTGTGAGAAGAGGTCGAAGGCAGTGTCAATGTTGGTTGCATGGCGCATAGGAGACCAATCAATGTGAGCGAGGAACTGTTTGAGTTTTTTCAGTCCTCCTGGGAGGAGATGCCTGCAGTGTGTGGCTTGGGCTACAGGTATGGGAGTAGGGGCAGCCCAGAGGAATAGGAGAGGGGAGCGGTCGCTTAAGGAGTCTGGGAGGACTTGAATATCCTGAATCTTTTGAGGGCGGTTGGAGACAATGACGTCTAGGAGGGTGCAAGTCCCTGTAGTTTGGTTATGTCTAGTGGGTTGGGAGACGAGTTGGGTCAGGTCTAATGCAGCAAAGGTGCCTCTTATTGGTGAGGCAGAGGGACTGAGCCAGTTTACGTTGAGGTCTCCGACTAGGACTTGCTGAGCTTTAAGGGGGAGGGAGGAGAGATATTCAGCGAGAGACAATATCGCTGGGGTCTGGTTCCTTGGGGGTAAGTAGGAGACTGTTCCTTGGGGGTATGTAGGAGACTGTGAGATAGAGTGGACTCTTGGATGGGTCTGGGGTAAGTTTGAGGGTAAGGGCCTGGGCACCATCTACAAACTTGGGGGCAGGGAGTGCGTGGCCAATGATGGTGTCGTGAGCATAAAAAGCACACCCACTTCCATGTTTATTTGCTTAATCCTCGCAATATAGGGTGTAGCCTGGAAGGGAGACAAAGGAGTCTGGGGTGGACTTAGTTAGCCAGGTTTCTACTAGGGCTATGATGTTTGGTTGTTGTAGTATGACCCAGCACTGAATGGCAGCGAATTTTTTAAGCAGGTTGCATCTGTTCATGGAGGCAATGTGGAGTCCGTTGGACCTAGTTGGTGGACTGGTGAGGGCAGGGCCTGGGTTAGGGTAGATATTACCAGAAAGGAGTAATAGAATGACCAAGGTTCTAGCCCTGGGGTGGCAGTTTGTTAATTTCTTGTGAGTATGTTGAGAGGCAGGGCAGGCAGTAGGGGAGTAGGGGATGTGTAGGTTTTGGAGGGTCTGGAAGACACAAAGGTGGTGGAGCCAGGGGAGCCAGGGTGGGTGGTGGGGTTGGGGGCAGCAAAGGGGTGGATGCAGGGGTCCAGGGTGCATTGACATGGTGGGGAGTGATTGGGTTACACTGGTGAGGTATGTGGGTGCATTCGACAAAGGGCAAGGGGTAAGGCCTGGCTGGTGGGAGGTGAGCTCCAGGATGCTTATGAAGATGAAACACATAAGGTGGAGGTGAGCATTCATGGTGCCAGGTAGCCTTGGAGGCTACAATGCTGATGAGGTATGAAAAGGAAAAGAACTAGATATGTCAGTCTCCAGGTAAAACATTGCTCTTCACATCCCACCTAATACAATCAGGTAGAAAACCTTCTTATGAGGAAATGGAAAAAGAAAATTACTTCAGAAATAAAAAGCAACAACAAACTACTTTTAAAAATGAATAACATTTTCTGCCTGTTTTTGCAGTACCAGCTCTTTAAGAACAAGCTCACAGAACACAGAACTGGGAATTCTCATACACCTGCAGCCCATTGCACATGAAGGCCCTGTTGCTGTGTAAGAGATCTTCACATGCCACAGCTTCTCTCATTATCTCAAATAGGAGGGAAAAAGACATGATTTATGCAAGCAATATACCCATCCATCCAGGGGCGTAATGAGGCCTGACACCAAAGGCACAGGGCTTTATGCCACCTGGAAGGGTGGGTATAGCCCATACTGCCTACCCAGGAGAGTACTATTGCACTTAGAAAATGGGCTATAGATGATATTTAAAAAAAAATAAAAAAAATAAAAATAAAAAAGCTTGGTAAAAGACATTTTAAGTTAGTTTTCTTCTTTTCTAATAAAGTAGTCCCTCTGAGTTTTCTTCTTTTTTGATAAAGTAGTCCCTCTACTGTGATACTTGACAGTAGAGTACACTACTGTGTTTGCCTCTTGTTTTTGGCTCACACTGTACTACTGTCTTTTACTAGTGTCTTCCCCTGGTGCTCCCCCCAAGTAAGAAGCAGATCAGGGAAACACCAACATTTAGTTTAGCTTTGTGCCTAACTAAAGGCAATCACTCAGGACACTGGGACACACTCTACAACAGCACAGGGGAAAGGCGCAGTGTGCACGCTCATCACATTCTCTTTTTACTTATTTAAACTAGCATATTGGTAAAAGTTGGCAGTAGTGGGCGATAGAGAAGATGTTACGATCGGAAGCACAAAAGGCTCAGGCCTGCCATTTCATTTTCCCACTGCTTCATTCTCGGCAGTGCATCCAAGCTGAGGAACAGTGCAGATAGGACAACAATGGCACTTTACTGATTATGGCTCTCGCAGAGGGAGATGCGCTGCCGTCTTGCGGCAGAAATACAAGTGGACAGGTAGCTGAAAGAGATAACTGCAAGTAGCACTCAGAGTTATGCATGCTCAGTGTTACCACTCAAACCTATGTTTTAGAAAAAGGAAGTGTTTGTTTCGTTGTTTGTGCCACTTCGTGATTTCGCCTACTGAAACTGATGAATTCTGCAGGCGGCTCATCTCTTGCTCGCTAAGCAAGGGAAAAACAATGGGGGACACTAATTTAGAAAATTCTGTGTGGCACTGTGATTTCTGTGATTAGATTGGTTGGCACTGTCGTTTTTTTACCCAGGTTCTGTTGCCTGATAGATGCCAACCTTACCAAGGAGCGCAGCCAATCACAGCCCAGAGCAACTAAACCCCTATTTCTAAAATTATGAATAAAAGCTGAATCATTACTGGTTCCATACTGTAATGTGGTCAGTGAAGGAGACTCATTGCAGGAACTATGCTGTGCTGCTAGGAATCTTTAGCATGCATTCATTGGTATTTATTGTAAGCCTCAAGTATAGCCTACAGGTTAGTGCAATGAGCTGTGAATGAGCTTGGTACATCCAGCAGACCTGGGTTTGATTCCCACAATCTCCACTTGCATAATGTGTAATTCTAAGCAAGTTAATTAACCTTCCAAGTGCTCCCGGGTTACTCCTGAAAACAAGCATTGTGCATAGTGGGCCTTACCTGGTTAGCAAAGTATAATATTTAAAAAAAATCATTATCCGTACTAGGAACTGTATGTAACTGTAACTTTAAAAAGGCACTGGAATTCTCTTCATTAGTTTTGATCCAGGCTAAAAGTTCTTTCACATGCATTTTATTCTGTATTGTATTTATTGTAGTCATTGGTTATAAAGTGTTATGTGCGCGTTTTTGCTTTACGTACAGCACCTACAGCCTTTGCGATAAAACACTTCATAAATACAAATTTAATTCATTGATTGTTTGATTGATATGTATGTATGGTATCTATTCTCTCAGGGTGCATTGTACCTCAAAAATACCCTGGCACCGAGGGACACTTTGAAAAATCATATAATTCTGAGGCTCATTTCAGCTTGTGTTTTATATATAGTGTATGGTGGAACGTTGTTCTTGCTAGAAATTCCACCATACTAAAACGTTGTTCAGCCACAGAGAAAACAGTGAATGGAATGCTGTACTGACCATACATGCAGAACAGTATTCCATTCATTTATAATGAAAAGAGCGAGCAGTGTCTTCAAAATCAAACTGTGGAAACCCCACTGAGGACGGCCACGGCATTTTTTTTTTAACAAGAGCACAATTCTTTATTCAGGGTCAACCAGATATAATTGGAGTACTTACAAAAAGGTTTATCCCTTTAGTTTGCTAGTTAAGTCGCTAAGCGAGGCGTCCGGTCGCCATGTCTTTTTTTTTAAATCCCTCCCACACAAGAACAACAATCAATGGGTGTACCCTACTAACGTAGGGATGCTCAGTGCCTAGCAACCATACAACTCACCAAAGGAAAAATCTGTAGCTGCTGAAGTACGAAATGGGAGACGGCAATTTATTTTAACATGAAAAAAAGAGTTTTGGATAGCATTAAATAGTTTTACATTGATTAGAGGGGTACCATACACTATATAAAATACAGGATGGGCAACCCAATGCAGAACCAGTGTGTTCTGCCACCTCGGGGTAAGATTCTCGAGGTCACAGTGAATCTTACACACTACTTCTGCATGGTTGCCCATCCAGTATTCTCTATATATGTTCCATATTGAGCTTTCCCCTTTTGAGGAGTAAAAATGGCAACGTAAAGGAGTTATCTTAGCTAGTGACATCAGTAACAATAACACATCAAAAAATATTGCTGTTACTGTTGTCACAAAGGATATTTTTAAAGTTACTATCATCACAATGGAATACTGAACCAATCAGAGAGCAGCCTTAACAAAGCTGATGACATCATCATAATGCCTAGCTCAGCACTGAAGCCAGCTGTTAAAATCAAACAGAAACACACAAAAAAGCTTAATGGCTCTAGCTACTCTACACCTGGCACAGCAGTGCCTTGCTTTTGACATCACAGTCTGTTCCTGTGAGAAAGCTGATGTCACAGGCAGAGGCTTCTGATGGCAGGTGTAGACAGGCAGCCAGAACAGTTGAAGTCTACTGGACAGGGATCCTGGGTTCATGTTAATGTGTGCAATTATAATAGAAAAGGGAAAGCTAAGCACAAAAACTATATGAAACATTGCCCGCTGAACTGTGAATAATAACTATTACTTTTTCTAAGATGGCAAAGGCTATTTTAGGTTCCATGTGCTGGATGTTTTAGCTAGGGCATTGCTGTTCTTTGCAGTATGTGTCAATGAAGAACCACCATCATCACTGGAAAAGCTGGAAAAGAATGCCCCTCATGTGTACAGGAGTTACCCGTCTAAGTGTCCTTAATTAATACATGTTAGTACTTATTTTATTTGTCATTTAGGAATTGTGCTCTCTGGGATAACCTTGCTTAGACAATGCGCCTAGCTTCCTAGAGGGTCCATGGGGGACGGTGGAGCAGCAGAATCAATTAGTTGCATTTTGCGCAAGTTCAAGGTTTAAGGGATAAGGTTGCATTCACAAAAAAATGTAGAGTTATATGAATGTGCAAACCTTGGAATTTCAGTTTAAAGGAATCATTTACAGGCTGCCGCTGTTGAGGGTGAATCATTAGAAGTACAATGTCGCCATCTAGTGAGCAGTATGATTCAAACAATGATAGAAAGAAACTATCAGTTCTTGACAGGAACTAAATGCACATGGCAGCACTGCCTCCCAAATAAAAAGCATGATCTTGCAATAATAGTATTGGTCCAAAAGAAAAAGTCGCATGATGGGTCCTTATGTCATTTGTCTAGTGTAGAAGCCAGTGTTCTCTCACATGGCTACACTCCGTCTGAAAAGCTGGTTCTAATAACATCTGTTAAGTATTAGTGTGATGGGAACAGTGAAGACATTACAAAAAAAAGTGTTGCTCTTGCTGGCATATACTGCATATCACTCAGAATCCAAAGGAGATCATTTTGTTTACCATATGCTTGGCACTCACACTCCAGTATATAAAAGACTTGATGTCCGTCATGTTGATCATAAATTGACACCTTCATTGTAGACAGCAAATGCATAAGACAAAGGCAGAACACATATCTGCCCTGTAGTGCCAATGTTTTGCACCTCTTGCACTTTTTCAAGCTATACTGCAAGATTTTGGTATATCCCCTTATAGCCTCATCATTTAAAGTGACAATGCATACATGAGGCTACATTATCAATGCTACTATTAAGTATAACTAATTATTAAATTATTAATCAAAGCACATGGTGAATGGCCATGCAATAAACATTTAAAAACCACAACACTGAGATTGAAAAATAATGCAGTTAATTAGAGGAGATAGGCGGACAGGGAAAGAAACAAAGAACAGGGCATGAAAGGGGGAAGGGGGGGTAATGATGAAGGAGGAGGAAAAGCAAAGGGACATGATAGAAACCTTCAAGTACCTCAAGGGAATCAACAAAGTCCAAGAAGGTAGCATCTTTCAGAAAAAGAGATGCACAAGAACAAGGGGGCACAATTTGAAGACAGAGGGGGACAGCTCAGGGGCAATGTGAGGAAGTATGTTTTCATGGAGAGGGTGGTGGATGCATGGAACAAGCCTTCCTGAGGAGGTCATGGGGTCAAAAACAGTGAGGGAATTCAAGAATGCATGTAACCAACATAAGGCAATTATAGTGGGGGGTAGGTGGAGGTTTGAGGGGCGTAAGGAGGAGTTAGGCTGCTGGTTAACTAGGATCTGCAGCTTATCCAGTAGGTAGGGAAATGGGCAGACTAGATAGGCCAATCAGTCCTTACCTGCCATCAAGGTCTATGTTTCTATGTGAAAGGAACATATAAAACAGAGAGAGAAGAAACCAGAAGGGTTCTAACCCCAGAAACCATGTATAATATTACAACCTTATAAAATGGCTTGACTCAAACAAGCAATCTGATTGATCAAAACAGGTCACATGGCCTGCATTAATTTCAATTACTGCACAGCTCAAATTTTACTTTCTTTTTTCCTACTTTTTTAAATTCTTTAAAAACATTTTATAAGCACAGTAACACACTCCAAGGTGTGTGGTAATGTCATAAATTACTGCACTTCCCAGGTGGTTGAAGGCACTCGACTGCACCTCATGCCTCACAACCCACTTGAGGCACGCAGTAATTTAGCATTACCACACACCCTGTCATGCATTATTGTTTACTTAATAACAAACAATGAAAATCCAAAAGTGGGCAGAAGTATTACAGAAAATTTACATTATACAAACAAATAAATACCGTATAAAAATTTCAGATCAAAAAGGTGCCAATTGGAAATTTTCATTGAGTCCTGGAAATTGTGTAAGGCACCTCATTTGCACAGCCTCAAGCATTCTCTACATCAAAGTTTATTGTCCAGGTCTCCCCCGCAGGTCCCTGATGTCACTCTCTCCAGCCCTTGAAATTTAAAGACATGACTACAGTATAAAAAAACAGATGTGCCCAACTACAATCATTCAAATCAGAATCTAAAAAGAGATATTAAACCAGTCCTGTAGGTTGCAATAGAAATGGGAACTGCACAGTGGTGTGTTGCCAAAGTTTTAACAGCATACACTGAGAATTTAGTGACTAGCTTGTTACTTTTTCCTTCCCAGTCATGTTAAGTTATCAATAAGACACAACGTGGTGTGCATTACGGTGTGATAACCGCAGTCCTAGGGGTGTAGTTAGGCACGAGGCTGTAGGCCGAGTGCCGGTCGCCCCTAGGAGTGCGGTTATCACACCATAATGCACACCCCCGGAGTGTCTTATTGCTTACTTATAAAATGGGTAGGTAAAATCTTAGAAATCCCACTTATACAATTGGACAGAACGCATCACATGACTGTGCATTATTTCCCAACGACCGCACACCTTCCAGTACGACTGCACGCCTGAACTACTTTCCAGCCCTCAAAACCTTCTCACCAGCAGTGAGACCACTCCACACCTGGTGCAGCTAGGCACCCACACCAACACACATATGCAACTGATGCCCACAGGCATAACTAAATATACCAGTAGTAGCCCCACACTGCACAAACTGATGTACTTCATCATGCCATTAATATTTACATAAAATGTAATTTAAAAATCAAATCCTGCCTGCCATTTTCACAGTCTCTCAGTGTAGAACCACTTTTATTACTGTAACCACTGTGACCAAGCAGTTTCAATCCTAGTAAAACATATGGTGGTAGCTGATTATCACAAACCTAGCTGTATATAAAAAAGCAGGAGAACATATATTTTTTAGTTGTCTTCTCTTAATTTGTGTAAAAAACTGCATTTGTAGGGAGAGTACCGCGATCGCGAAGGACTTTAACTCATTGCCGAGAATGTAGCGTGACTGATGAGCATGTGCAGAAAGTGGGAACCTGTTAAGAGTAGAAAGTAAGCCCTCTCTGTCTAAAAATAAGAAAGTGAGTCCCTCTGTTGGTTTGTCTTCCCTTTGGGTAATAGAAGTTGCAGACTGTGTCACGGAAGGGCGGAGGATAGACCCGGCGCGGTTGGTAGCTTTAGGAAGGTAGAAGGAAGCCAGACTGGCAACACTGGCTCCTCGCCTGCCTCACCTTTCTAAAGCTACAAACCGCCTCAGTTCATCCTCGCCTTCCCCTCCGCATACAGTATGTAACTTCTATTACTCAAAGCGAAGACAAACTAATAGGAGGGACTCACTTTTCTTATTTTTTAAACAGAGAGGGCTTACTTTCACTCTTAGCAGTTTCTCACTTTCTGCAATGAAGCACCACTGTCAATGCTACATTTCCGCAATGAAAAGTGAAAAGTCCTCCACGATCGCGGGTACTCCCTTACAAATGCAGCTTTTCACACAAATTAAGAGAACACAACTTAAAAACAACTAGTTTCTCTTACTTTTGGTACACAGGCAGGGTTTGTTAAACTCTACCATATCATTTAGCAGCTACATTTCAGCAATTACAGTGAAAGTGCTCCCCAATCATACTCGCCTCCCTCTCCCTATAAACATCACCTTCTTTCATGGAAATGATGTAAATGCAAAAAAAAAAATTTCTCTTACATTTTTCAACACAACCTTATTTTAAACCTCTGCCAACATATCATTTATTTACCAGCTAGAGAGAGGGACTACTTTTTCCACCCACACCCAAAAAAAAATCTGTGGCCATTTTATAAGATAGTTAACCCACTCTAGGGTGTGCAGTCACACTCTGATATACGCACACCTTGGGTGGTTGAATATACTCGGCCTGCAGGCTCGTGCATCACAACGCACACCAAGGCGTGCATATATCAGAGCGCTGACCGCACACCCTAGAGTGGGTTATCTATTATTTATATATATATATATATATATATATATATATATATATATATATATATACTGTATATATAAAATGGGTAGGAAAACGATCTCTACTTGTTGGTTGAAAAAATCACATGACCGTGTGTATATCAGAGTGCAACTAGCACCTGTACTTTCACCCTCCTCCAAAACAATTTTGCCATTTTATAAGATGGATAACCCACTCTAGGATGTGGATTATAGCTTGATATACACACACCTTGGGTGGTTGATTTACACCACAAGCGTGCGTATATCAGAGCGCAATCACACACGCTATAGTGGGTTATCTATTACATACATATTTACCTCAGGCCACTTTATTTTTCTTTTTACTATCTTTTTATTTTATTTATTTATTTAGCTTTTGTCAACTGGGTAAGTGTACTAGCCATAAAATGACTATTTTCAGGCACAACCCGGGAGAGTACAGACATGCAGAAACTTAACAGGATAACAAATTATAAGTGCTTTACATACTATGAGTTAGAGAGGATACAATATATCTGAACATACAAAGTAAAGCGCTTTACATACAATGAGTTAAAGTGGATACAATATATCAGAGACATACAGAGTAGACCGTTCATAAGTTCATAGGTGCCTATCTATGCAATGAATAGAGAGGACCTTGGACAATACATTTTCAGGTGGCACATCATATGAACAGAAACAAGGTACACAAAAACAAAAACAGGTAATACAAAAGGAAGAAATAACCATTGAGAGCAGGGGGTGTTATTAAAGAAAAGGTCGGTAAGTGAGGAAGAGGGGAGCAAGCCATGAAATTAGATTATATGAGTATATGTAAGTGTAAGGGATATGCCTGCAGTGCAAGATTGTATATGGGCAGGGAAAGGGAGCCAGGACAAGCTGAGGCAGTAAGAAGGTTATATAGAGGTGAGGAAATACTATTGTATGACCAGAGACATCAGTCATTAGATAGGGTGAAAGCAGGAACAGGTATCAGCAATCAGCAGATTCGAGCGCAGTTTTCTCTTAGAGCATGTCTGGGAGCTAGAAAGTCTAATGTCGAGGGGAAGGGAATTCCACAGCTGTGGAGCCACATGTTCAAATGCAACAGTTCCTTTCTCGTATGGCACCTCGGCAAATTCAGAAAGGATTTGTCAGCTGATCAGAGACCATGGAGTGTGTCCTGAGGAACAAGCATAGCTGCAAGACACCTAGGGTTTGATTTCGAATTATCAAATCAATAAGAGAGCCAAAGTAGTATTTCCTACTAGCTAACGGAGACAGCCAACCAAGATCATTATAAAGCTGACAGTGGTGTTTAAGCCGAGGAGCAGAAGAGGCATAGAGACATATGTTGTTATACGTAATATCCCATCTGAGTAGGTCAGTTTTATGAGCAGCCCCAAATAAGGAAGCCCCATAGGTTAGGGTAGGGAGCAGAATCACCCTCGCAATGGCCATTTTAGCCGATAGCATGAGCATATAACTAGTCTTATATGCAACACCCAGTTTGGAGTTGACAGCTCTGCAAACAGATTGTGCATGAAGATTAAGATCAAGAGATTGATCTAGCAGGATGCCCAGGTACTTGAAAGAGGTCACACATTCCAGTAATTGACTTTCTAAATCCTGCACCGTCAGTGCTGTTGTGCAAGCCCAGAGCTTTGGGGCCGATCCAATCAGCATGGCTTTAGTTTTGCTAGTGTTGACAGTCAGTTTGTGGTCATATAGCCAGTTTTGGATATTGTTAAAGTCAGAGGAAAGGGTTGTGTTGATAGTGTCTATATTAGTAGAACTTGTATAGATGACAAGATCATCAGCATATAGAATAGCAGAGCAGGATTTTAGAGCAGCTCCAATGTTATTTATATAAAGAGAAAATAGGAGGGGCCCTAGGATGGAGCCCTGAGGTACACCAATGTTAATGGTGGTACTGTTCGATAGAGAGGAATTAAATGTCACCACTTGAGTTCTATTTGTCAGGTAGCTTTCACCAGTCAACAACAGAGGAGGAGAAATGCAGGTGTCGAAGTGAGGAGAGAAGCAAAGTGTGATCAACAAGGTCAAAAGCCTTTGTGAGGTCAATAAAGACAGCCCCAGTCAGATTGCCAGTATCCATTTTGAAAGAGTGTCAGTGGTGAATTTAAGGGAGTGCAGTCGCTGCTATGTCCTTTCCTGAAGCCATGTTGGGTATCTGAGAGCAGGCTGTGCTTAAGTAGATAGTCAGTTGTCTGAGTTGCAACAATTTTCTCCAGGATTTTGCTCAGTACTGAAAGTATGGCAATTGGTCTGTAGTTCATGACAACCTTAGGATCCCCTTTTTTAAGTACAGGTGTGATCCGAGCAGCTTTCCAGAGGTCAGGGACCACTCCACCTGAAAGTGATAATGTATAAATTTTGGCCAGCATTAATGCAATGAGGGGAGCTGCAAGTTTCAAGAGGCGGGGTTCAAGGGAGTCTGAGCCAGAGCTGGTATGATCAGAGATGGACCTCAGGAGCTTCAGGACTTCCTTTCTAGACACAGCCTTAAAATACAATGGAGGAGTATAAGGAGGCACAGGGGACAACACTTCCAACTTATCCAGACAGGTTCCTGATGAGGAGGGGGAGGACACTGCAGTGGGATTGAAGGAAGAGATATATTGGGAGAGATCAGAGAAAGCAGGTTGAAAGAATTAGCTATGGTTTGCGAGTCATTGCAATGCACATCATTTATCAGCATATCACCAGGGGTAATTGACTGTGAGGATCCTAGGAAGGATTTGATGTGTGACCAGAATTTTCTGGGATCATTGGCCGAGTTAATCAGTAGGTCTTTACAGTACTTGCTCTTAGCAGCTCTGACGTGTTTTTTACATGAATTCCGTAGCGTACGGTAAGCATTGAAATCTGTTTGCTGGCCTGATGTTTTGTAGCGTTTCCAGAGTTTATCTCTAAAGCACAAACTTTTGAGCAAGTCTTTGTTTAGCCATCTTGTTTGTTTATCCCTCACTCTCCTGGTGATCTTTGGGGCATGTTTACATTGAACCGTAAGGAATTTAGTGATGAAGAGGTTAAGAGCATCCTGAGAACAGTGTGATAGATAGATCAGTGACCAATCAATTCTGGAGACGTCATACAGAAACACCTCTTGGTCTAGGTGAGAAAAGTTTGTGAGAGTGATGAGACGTGGTGGAGGAGATGGAGATGCCCCCAAGGACAGGATGCAGAAAGTAGGAGAATGGTCAGTTAAGGCATCAGCAAGAGTACCAGCGGCTGAGATGTGTTTGATCCAGTTTACCAGCACCCAATCCAATAGTGTGCCTAGTGGTGATGAAGAAAGACTTCTAGTTGGCACTGTTACCATCTGATGCAGGTTGTAGCTAGGAGTCAGAGATTGAAGGAACTGATTGCTGCCCCAAGTCAGTTTAAGTTTAGGTCCCCTAAGATGACAACCTCATTATGATTAAAATTCTGAGAGGTATTTTGCAACAGGTACTCTAGACCCGCAATCCCTCCCGCTGGGGGGTTATACGCACAGATAACATGCAGTTTCTTGGCTCCCAAAGCAAGGGTAGCATGCAAGTATTCACATACCTCCTGTACACATACCACCTGTACTACCCTCCCTGTCCACTCCTTCGGACCATTGATCAGCCCCCACAGACCACCGACACGGAGTCTGCCCCTAGAGTACCTGATTTCTCTACTATACTTCCTTGATGCCCCGAATCCCCCCCCCGGTGGGCGAGGAAGTGCCCCTCTTCCTCGACCTTGCTTGAGGAGAGCCAGCACAGTGGGGTCTGCCCGTGTGTTGGTGGCTGGGAGGCACAGATCGGTCTTCATCTAGGACCGAGAGGGGGTGTTTCCATTTTTTCATTCCCTTCCACTTCTGAGGACGCCGGCTTGGGCAGACGATGTGCTGATGCATGACGCTACCAAATGCCTGGCAGCGTCCTCCCCTCCCCAACTCCAGTACCATGGAGCCACCACAGTTCTGAAAGTCAGTGCTCCCACCGACCCTCAGGGACGTTGGGTGCGACAAGCACCCTGGAATCCCACCCCAAAGGAGGAGAGCATCCGTTGGGATGCTCAGTCCTCCTTCCCACTGCCAACCCATGATGACCCGAGTTCGTTCCTGAATCCGGGTCACCGGCATGGTGCAAGGTGTGGCATCCAGACCCAGGCCACTTTTTTAACTAGTGAGCTCACCCCCCAAAATCTGGAAACACCTGTGCCCATATATTGGCATACCTATTTACTTTACAAAAAGGTAGGTACCACCCTTGGCATTAGGATGTATACCTGGCTCATTTTCTAGAGGAAGAGAGGGGTGGGGGTACAGAAACAAAAAGCGTGAACCTTATGTAAATAACACAACCCAGGTCCTGGATGGAGGCAGCCAGGCATATGCTAGATCTAACCTGCTGAGGGGGCCCCAGTAAATCCACACAACCAGAAGCAATAATCGAATGTCAGTAACAGTGGATGGGATTGTGCAGTATGGCTTTATTCAACAGATGGAAAATTAAAGCAGAAGTGTACCCCCCAAGGACCCAGGCTGGACAGGTACATTTCACAAACTTTCCTTGCATGCAGTACAGTTCATGAATAGGTAAAAACTGATGCCCTTTATGAACCAGGAAGCCCTGTCTTGTAAGCACTTAGATGGCATTCCTCCCACCCTTGTCCCCAGCCGACAAGGGGCCAGTGGGAGGGAAGAAGGGTCAGGGTAGGGGGTGGGGGGGAATGCTACGATGGGACGAATAGACAACACAGAGATACGATGAGTTGGGCTGTATACATTGTAGAATAGGAGGGAGAGGGGTGACATGATTGAGATCTTTAAAAACATCAAAGGAATGAACAAGTGAGGCATGTGGAAGTTATTCCACAGGAAGGAAGGAATCATTACAAGCTTGTATGGAATGAGACTCCGGAGTTGGGGGTGGCACTTCAGGAGCTATGTGAGAGGTCAGTTTTAGACAGAGAGGGTGGTGAAGAACTGGAATGGGCTTCCAGAGGAGGCGGTGAACTCAGAAACTGTAGTTGGATTTAAGACCATTTGGGACAGAAACATGGCGCTAAGGGGAAGGGGGGGTCCCTTAAGATACGGTAGGTTGGGCTATTGTGGTAGGGGCAGACAAGATGGGCCGTGAGACTCTTTTCTGAAGTCACCTTATATGATTCTATGATTCAGTGACGTAATACATGCAGAATTTTGTTCATTCATGACTGAATTAGTGGATGCACTGTTCATAATTTTTATGTCTGTTCCCTTCCTTACAGTATTCACAAGAGGAAATGTTTGTAAATCCACAAACAGAACGTGGACGTGGCAGACGAAGAGGCCGTAGGATGAGAAGCCGTTCTTGAGTACTCATTCAGCAATCAAGGATTAGTGTCAGTATATCCGAGACAAGTCAGCAGACAGAGATGATACTGCATAACTCAAGAACATCAGCAACAAACAGTGGTTCTACTAATTCACAGAGAGGTAGACGTGCTGCTAAAGGAATGCTTAGGGGTAGACTTCACTATTTGGAAGAGAGGCGCACTGCACACTTAAATACTTTGCAGGTGTGAACATACAAATTAGACTATTTGCTTCTGGAATCTTTATTGTAAAAGAGTGACATAGCGTGCATTATCTATTTTTTTTTTTTTTTTGCTACACAGTCTTTACTATTAAGCCTAAAATTGGCCATAGTTCAGAAAGCAAATGTACTTTTATTTCAGCTTGCACCATGATACCAGATTGGGTGTAGTAGTGGATGAGTAGGAGTGGGGTAGAGGGGTGTCTGTAGAGGATCATATAACCCTTTGATAGGTGGTCAATTACCTGGCAGCTGCGTTTCCATACTAAGAAGTGTGGTATTATGCAATTTGGAGACTGAAACCCTGATTTTTGATTATAAACTGGGAGGTGTTCATGTATCAGTATCTGTTGCGGGGAAAGATTTGGGATTTGCTATACACAGGCCATATGTATCACTCAGGACAGTGTAGTAAAGTGACAGCAAAAGTTCATTGGATGATGGTGTGCAGAGCAAGGGGAATCACCTAAAGTAGTGAAGCAACGATCGTGCTGCTGTACCGTTCTGGCATCCATATTTAAAACAAGCATTTGTCAATGCTGAAGGTTTGCTTGTTGGTAGTGGCATTGGTAGTGCAGGAGTTGGACAGATGCTTAACAGTAATGGCAGTGAAGTATCGAAGTAAAGCCAACACACACACACACACACACACACACACACACACACACACACACACACACACACACACACACCCTGCTGAGACTGACAGGTGTTGGGGTGTGACTTTTGGTTGTCGGCCATAACACTCACGACATTCTACCTCACCCCGCCCTGCAGACACAAACAGCTGTAAAAGTGTGTCTTGAGGTCTTTGGCCCTCACACTCACAATTCCATAAGAAAATAAGCTGAGATGGTTGAAGACCGGAAAGCACACCTCGATGCCTGTCAGTGGCAGCAGGGTGGGTGTGGGTGTATTGGCGTAAGCATTACGACCAATGACCCCAAATCACACCACCAATGCCTGTCAGTCTGTACAGGATGGGCATTATGGTCAGAAACCCTAATGCCTCATGCAATTGTTGGTATTTTTTGCTTCAAATTTTCAACATGGACTTTTTAGGAACCCACCTCACGAACAGCAGAAGTATCACTTAGTTACTCAATCCTGAAAGGTGATTTCGCACAATGACTATAGCCATTCGCTTATAGGAAGAAAACACATTTCGGCAATGTGTGAAAATGACAGCTGTACTGTTCATGAGAAGGTGTGAAGAAATGGCAATGTTGAAATTAATGGAGTGAAAATATGAAAAAGTGGTGAAGTTACGATTGTGCATAGATGCTGTGCAATACACGCTCATAACACAGTCATTTTTTTATATTGTTTTCCCCAAATTTTCAACATGGCCTTTTTGGGAACTCCCCTCATGAACAGCAGTACTGAGATTTCATTAATGTGACCCAATAGTTGTTTTCGCATGTCAGTGATCAGTTAATCATCCTCTAGGAGCAGGTAGAATTCAACTACTCCTCGTGTATCATTACAGTGTTAGAGGGGTATTAACAGACCTTTAACATAACCCTAGTGAGTGTCTTACTGCTTAATACTCTTACATATAGGCCTACACATCACCTCCATTCTCACCTACGTCCCCTTTGAAGGTTGTAGTTGATCGCATAAGGCTCTGGCTTTGCTATCCTTGTCTTTCACCCTCCTGCAAACTATTCTCTCAATAACATATAAGGGCACCCACATAAACACAGAAACATATAAACTGCCGGCCAATAATTACCACTATACCATTCCAGTCTGCCCATGAGCCGTACACTTGTATTCAGCTGCTGACTCTGTCCGGTCATTGGCCCATTCTCTCTCCTCCCCATTTCTAATGTTCACTTATGCATGTACCAAGCATGTTTAAATCCCTCCACTGCCATCGTCCTATCCCACCTCCTGTGGCAGACTGTTCCATGCATTTGTTATGCTCTCTGTGAAGTAGAACTTCCTCACATTTCAACTCAACTTACCCACCCTTATAATGTCATATCTTGTCACCTTGTTCTCATACAATTCCTAAAATGGAAGATGTTTTCCCTCTGCACATTAATACCCCTGTTGTATCATTTCACCCAGGTCTATAATGTCCCCCATCAAGTACATATTGAGGTCCTTAAGTCTCACCTCATATGTTTTCTGGTTTAAACCTTGCAACATAGAGGATAATGTATGGTGTACTATCCATAACAAGCTTATGTATTTATCGAGAGGTTGCCTTGGCGACTGTTTGAACCTCGAAAGCCCAGCCTGAGAGGTTCATCGCCATGGCAACTGCAAGATCAATACAGACACTGGTTATGGATCGTACACCATACATTATCTTTCATAGTGTATGATTTACTGGGTGAATCACAGAAAAAAATGTACTTATGTTTATTTTCCATCTGAGTCACTCTTCTCTGCTCTCTCTCACAGCCATGGCCGCTTCCCGGGAAGTGGTGATTGTGTGACACGAATTCGCAAGTGCGTCCTTGTTGTTATGCTGCAGTAACTACGTAGCTAGTGCAGCATAACAGCTATGATGACGTAGCTACTGCAGCATAACAATGCTATTCTAGGGATGGATTTCCATCCCTAATAGCGTTCCACCATACACTGTATCTTTATTGCCATTATCTGAACCAGCTCCACACTTTTGCTATCCGTATGGAGGTGTGGTCTCTAGAACTGCGCACAATGCAACAGGCGAGGCCTTATCAATGTTTTTTACAATGGCATCATCACCTCCCACCTTCTGCTTGTGATGCCTCTGTCTATCCACTCCTGTATCCCAGTGGTCTGTCCTACTGACTTTGTACAATGTTTGGACATCCTTATGTCATGCAAAATGATAATTCTCAGTCACCTTTCATTTTTTGAGATAGTACTGCCCAGGGTTTCCTCTTCCAAAGTGCATTATTGTGTACTTCTTTTTATTGAACCTTATTTGATACTTATTACAAAATGTTTTCCTTCTTCCATGGGTCCCTCATCATTTTACCCACCCTGTCGGTTGTATTCACCCAGTAGCAGATATTGGTGTCATATGGAAAGAGGCAGACCTTTCCACCCAGCCCTTTCCCAAATGTGACTAATGAAAAATTGTCTAAGATTGGCCCCATGACAGACCCCTGAGGCACCCCGACAGTTATTTCCCTTTACCCAGGTTGAATTCTGTTTAGCCCCACCCTCTGCCTCTTGTCTGCTAGTCAGGTTCTAATCCACTTTACCACTGTTTGCCAAACACACATACAATCCAATTTGTTAACCAGTCTTCTATGTGAGACAGTGTCGAAGTCCTTTCTGAAACCAAGATTTGTGATGTCTACTGCCCCATCCTGATTTGCCTGATTTGCCTGTTGTGCTGATAACTCCCTTATCAATTCACTTAGTATCCTCACAGTCATACTCCTTTTTACTGTTCTGTTGTCACTGTACATACAGTTAATGTACTTCTCTGTGATAACTAGATCCCACCACTGGTAATGGTCAGATCAGTTTCCAGTTATTATGTTTTACTTGCACATATTATGTGCATCTTCAGAAAACCATGGACTACTTTAGTACAATATATACAATGGGCAAGGAAATCCTTGTGTCCTGATTGGATGAGACTTAGTTCTAACCACTTCAGTAAAAGAATACCACCAATGGCTGAAACAAGTCCCATGCCAACCAGGGCAACTCATAGAATTCATAAGCCACCTATTTCCCAGTTTCCCTCACAAACATGTCTGCCCTAAAAATAAAAGTCCATTAAATGAAATAAAGTAAGTAAACAATTTAATGTTGTTTACGTTCATGAGCCTCCCTTACACACACACAGATTTAAAAAATCAAGTACTATTCAGCGTTTCCATTGCTGTTGTTTCTTTGATGATAATGAAAAATCTCCCTCCTATCCCTACCACTTTGCCTGAGAACTCCCTGCTCCTTACCTGGCAACAGATAAAACTGAGGTTCTGGTTCCACTTCAGGCCTGTGCGTGTGTCTTTGTTTGTATGCCAGTTGAACTCTGAAGAATTTTGAATTCATGTATTCCATGTTACCACTCTGTGTGTGTATGTGGGGGGGGGGAGCATTCTACTACTGGAACAATGTAGAGCTTTGAATTCTTCTATTCCATGGTAAACAATCACACAATGTATTGAGTGTGAAGAAAAACAGATGACTGACAGGTGAAAAACATCTGTGGAGGGACTATTTTACATTATTTGGCAACATTTTAGTATATTTTTTGTGACTTTGAAAACAAATCAGTAACAATGGATGGCATATCCAATTTAATATTCACCTTATACGCACCCAAATTAAACAGATGATGGAAGATGAATACTGCATGTCTAGACTGGCTTCGGAATCACAATGGTCGCAGTTCAATATTCCAATTTTTTGGGCCAGAATTTGAATTGAACTTTTTTAAACCATGAACATCTCAGAAGCGATGGCATGTGCATTATAGCTGTATTGCTGTGAGCCTTCAATGTCACCATCATCTTCATTGGTCGTTTGATCGTATCCTAGTGTCTCTTCTGCGACTGAAACTTTTTCCAGTAGATTGACATTTGATAGGCTGTGGAAAGTATTGAAAACAGCGAAATGGAAAGTTTTGTAGAATGTATTACCGTAACTTCAAATTGTAATAAACAGGCATGGGACAAGGATGGTATCCATTTGTTGCGTTTTTCATTGTTTGCTGAACCCAAGTAGTCTTGATCGCAGCTGGGTTCACGTTCACAATGGTCAGAATTCAAGTCAACCTCCTTACCGCTGAGTATCCTAAAAAACAATGAAATATCATATATAGGTAGCAACACTCTGAAAGAGCAACATCAGAAAAAGCACGTTAAAAGGTTAGAAAATGTAAACAAGACAAATGTTGCACTCTCCATATAGTAATAATCAGGATGCTTTCTGCCATCAATTGTATATCCAAAAAATTCTGCTAGAGTACTCTTCTGAATCGACGAGTCCTCGCAACAAGATTTGGAGTAACTGGAAAAAGACAAGAAAATAAATTACTCTACATTTTAATGCCAGATATGCAATGTCAATGACAATTATACAATATGACAGCATGCTTCATGATTAATATCAAGCTTAATATTTCATTCACCTTAGTGTATATGGATTACTGTTGAGTCCATCAAAACTGCCATATCTTCTTCTAGAAGTCTCATTACTGTAGGGGTTGAATGGTGATTTGGAGTAGATGGCAATGATCTACATCCCAGAGAACTGTGTAAAAATGACATTTTAAAAAAATTATAAATAAATTTGGAGGACAGTAGAGAAACTAATGCATGTATATGTTGAGAAAAATGAATGGACAGATATTCTTAACCTGATTGTTATGCCACATATGTAATCTGATCCCCTTCATGCTTCAAATACAGTACTAAAAAAGACCTTGTGTAATCAGTTTCTCTTAGTGGCACAACAGTCAAAGTCTGAATACATGCACTTGTCCTGTCTATTGTTCTTTAAATTTAATGACATTCTGACAAAACTCCATTTGCTGTTCCTGTAGCACTCATATTTTCAATGATTATGTATCCTGTAACTAATGGTTGCCATGTCACATTTACAGACTCCATTTAGGTTAAAATTTCTTCCTTTATATGTATTGACGTGATCAGTAAGCATGGAGTTCTGCATTGTGTTGCACATGTTGAAAATTAATCATACAAACATGAACTAATGACCCCAAATTAGATAGGACTGGGTAGTGATGAGGTTTGAGGCACTGAAGGCAGCACATCAAAATACACCTGCGACCCGACACAGGAGACAGCTCAGATTGCCATGGGACAGCAGGAGAGAGGTGAGGACTCAGCATCCAAGAAACAGTTCACCACTCCTTGGGATGATGTGTATATGACTCACATGTAGCATCGACTTCTGGCAGAGACTGGAAATGCAACAGCCAAAGGTCAAGCATGTAAGTGAGAGGATGTGTAAGTTAATGCCCACTAGAGGAGTGTAGGTTTACTCTCAGCTCAAAGGGGAAGATCCCTGCACATCAGCACCTCAGGGTGCCACGTCACTCATGCAAGCATGAAGCACCAAAGTGCCAGATGATATAAAGGGGCACATGCAACATGTCCACTGTCAGACCCTGTCTTATCCCGACCATAATATGCCTCGGTCTGCATCTTTAAAAGCACACCGGAACAAACGTATGGAGCACCAGAAATGTAGTTGAATTGCATCCCTATCCTCAGGGGAAAACAAACAAAGGTGATGAAATGATAAACTTATAACATTTAGAAATGATATGCCTGATTCACCATGATATTTACGGTACCAGTATAGCTGATAATAGGTACCTTTACAAAGAGGCATCATTTACAATGTGCAGCAATAGTGGCACAAAACACTATCAACAGTCAGTAAACAAATGGTCGATTAGTAGCGCAACTGCAGATTAATATGTATGACAATAACAATCTCTGTACACGTAATGCTTACCTAGCGTCTATATCTCTAATGCATTGATAACACGAGCTATTTGCAGTTATTGTGGAATTCCCCTGTGATAATGTAGTCTTCAAGTCAGAGAATTTGGATTCATACCTGGCAGTAAATATTTTAGATTATTATTACTGTACATACATAGTTCAATAGATGCTGTCAGCAGAAAATGACCTCTAGGCCCCTCCATTCTGCCCTTTTAAGATAACCTAGCAAAACAACTGTTTACCATATTTGGTCATTGGCTTCTAACCTTTTCTTCCTATGTATATTAATCCTTTGTTTCTGTCCAATGCATGCTTGAATCCTGCCACTATACGGGCTTATTATATTCATTATACCATCTAGGGCTGAAAGCAGCTAACTACATTATTAATAAATAGGACCACATCTTCAATCCTTAATCGTTCAATAAATGTTTTAAAAACAAATGGACGGGCAGCAAGAATTTGTGATGGCAATGGCACCATTTGACAAAAGACATGATCACCTGATAGTAATGATTAAAGTGCATTCAAAACATTATAGGATTGTGTATGAGCTTTCATTCACAAAAAAGATATTCTTGTATTGAGAGGTCTAGTTGGTAACAAATGAACTCGAGAGCGCATCTTGAGTGAGAACCTGTTACCAAGGGCATCTCTACATACAAGAATATCCTTGTCTGTGCATGACTGCAAATAACGTAATCTTTTACAGCATGTAGTCAGTCACGACATATAAAATCACATAAAAACTAGTAGTGAATATAATGGCTAACTAAAATTGTAAAAAAAATTTTCAAACATTTCACAGTGTGACACAAATGTTTCCATGCATAACAGCATTCAATCATACACTAGAATAGTGGATGGGCAACCATGCAGAACCAGTGGGTTGTGCTACTGAGGGGTTACAATTCCCTATGACCTTGATAGCGAAGCTCAAAGGGTACATGGGAATCAGATCCCCACGGTGGAACAACACACTGGTTGTGCATATAGTAGACCATCCACTATTCTGTATAGTGTATGGGCATCCATGCCCATTTTTGGACATCGCACTTTGTTTCAGTGAACTGTTGGTGGGGGGGTGGAACTGAGCATTGATGGTAGGTTCATATTGCTGATACAGTGTGATGCAGATGTCTCTGCATGTTCAAGTTAAAAAAAAACTTTCAGCTTAACCGGAGAGGGGAAATCAGGTATGTCACAGCAATCAAAGTTGTTATGCTGTATTAGTGATGTAAGTACTGCATAAAAACACTGTAATGATGTCACTACTACATCAGAACAAGCATATTACCTTCATAGAATCCCATGTCTAACTGCATTCCACCATAAACTGTAAGAGTCGGAACAATGATATTTCCGTTACCAATATCTTAATTTATGGGGCTTCAAAAAGTAACACATAAACTGAAGAGCTGTCCATGAGTGATACAAGGACCATCACAATGGCAAAAAGTCCACCAAAGTTGTCAATAACGATGACTATTGCAGTCGCTCACAATTCAAACCATATGATTGAATGCTGTTAAACGTAAGGTTCATTTCAATAACATTTAATGGACTGTATGTAAGGGTGTGAAACATTCAAGAAAAAATGTATATGTTGTTAGGGCCATCAGTAATATCAACACAGCAAAACTAAGAAAATTAATGTCAGATGTTCGTCAATCTTACTAACATTACACATACGGTACAACTTATACGTACACGTCTAATAGTATTTTGGCTAAATCTGCATGCGCTGGCAAATTAAGAGATTGTTTCAATAACATCCATCGCTGGTGTTGATCTCCTATCATTATTTTTTGCCTAGTACGTTCCCTCTCTAGGCTGACATGCTATCTTTTCTTCTCAGAAGAGCTTAGTTTTTGAGCCCAACCACATGGATATGCAGCTGATGCCATTCTGTGGTCTGACTGCATGGAGGAAAGTACGACATTTATGCAGAGATATTCAAAGACATGGATTCATATACAGAATTTAAGAACATTCATAGTGCATGTAATACATATATTTCTAAATTAATCAACTTATAGATTCATATAGTCATAGACATGTGTCAGCAGAAAATGACTTTCCTGACCCATCAGGTCTGCCCATTTACCCCCCCCCACCACCACCACCACCACCCTAATTGTCCCTCTCCCTCCAAGATTTCCCCCTCCTCCCCCTGGCAATCCCTTGTGTTTGTCCCAGGCCCTCTTGAAACCCTCCACTGAACTGGCTCCCGCCAACTCTTCTGACAGTCTGTACCAGGGCTCTACCACCCTCTCTGTGAAGAAATACTTCCTAACGTTTCCTTTAAACCTTCCAGTCGCCAATCTAGATCCATTCCCACTGGTTCTTGTATCTATCCCATAAACCTTCCTTTGTTTCCCTCACCAGCATTGTTAACTTGTCAAAGTCTGCTCACATAAAGTCCTGCACCATTGTGCTGGTACGGGTCCCTGTCCTCCCTGCCCTCACCTTGAAACCGATAGTCCTGTGGTCAATTTTCCCTAGTTTTTCTCCTACCACCACCTCCTCCACATTCTCCCCATTTGTAAATAACACATCTAGCAGGCTGCTCTCCCCCAGTAGGCTCCCTGACCAACTTTTTTAGGAACACCCCACTTAGCCTGTTTACTAAACCCCTATAACTTGCTGAGGCTGCTTCCGGGATAGTCCATTCATCATCTGTTACTTTTAGGTCACCTATCAGCAATGTATACCCCTTGAGATCCATCCTGTCAATATTATGCAGCATCACCCGGTCCTGATCTTCACCATAAAAGGGTGATCTATATAAGACTCCCAGTATCAAGTATTCCCCCGCCCACCTGCATAGTTTCACCCATAGAAGTTCCATAGCCCCATTGCCCTCATATCCATCTGACATCTGTATGTCCTCCTTGACTTAAATGGCTACCCCCTTCCTGTCCTTCCTAAACAGTCTGATGCCCAGTACAGCTATCTTCCACGTGTGGAGGTCAGACAACCAAGTCCCAGTTATCGCTATGATGCATAACTTGTCATGCATAATGATGACCATCATTTCCTCCATCTAATATGCCAGTCTCCTAGCGTACACCACCAACCACTTTCCCCTACGTTGTTCCCACATGCCTGTCAGCACCTCTGTGCACACCATTCCGCTAGCCAGCTTTTAAGATCCCATATCCTTTGCTTCCTCTCAATGCTGGCTCTTGGTACTTGCAATACCTGTTAGAAGGTTAGAGGTTTGAAGGTCAACCTCCTGCAGAATATAGCTATAACCCTAAATCTTGTGTGCACCTCCAGGAGACTATTACCTGCCAGGTCATTAGTCCCCAAGTGGAACACTAGATGTGGATTCCTGTCCTGGTCCCCACCCCAAGAGGGAATATGGTGCACAACCTCCAATAAAGTCATCACAGACAAGCATTCAACCCATATCCCTCTTTTTCTGCCATCTAACATGGCCCTCTTTAATACTGAGTCAACAACCAGAAGCACCTTGACACCCTCTTTGTTCTGGTTTGTATATGACATTGCCCTCATCCACCTTGTCGACCTTGTGTTTTCTACACTCCCAACTGCAGCAGTTTCCCCCACCCTGGCCCCTTATCCT
Organism: Neoceratodus forsteri; assembly: GCA_016271365.2. Lineage (NCBI taxonomy): Eukaryota > Metazoa > Chordata > Ceratodontiformes > Ceratodontidae > Neoceratodus > Neoceratodus forsteri. The sequence continues at coordinate 1,487,591,063 of CM057452.1, forward strand.
GATCCTTTTTTCCTTCCCTCTGGCCCCTTGTCTTTACCACATGCCCCACTCAGTCACTTTGTCCATATCTTCACAGATTCCCTGCACTGCAACCCCTCCCTGCATCCCCCCTTGATTCCACCACAGCCACTTCGACCCCATTGCCTTATCTTTTGCTTTCCCTGTTCACTTCCCCCATCCCTCTGACTTATCTGCCACCAGCCTCTCTGCTTGCCTGCACCAAGCATACAACTCCTTCTCTGCCCTTGCAACATAGGTATCCCCCCTCCCCTCCCTGATTGTTATGTATCTCTCGCCAGTGGCTTCCCTGTGCTCCCACCATAACTAGATGGACCCCAGTTATTCCCTTCTATTTTCCAGTATTTCACCCCACTTGTTTCCCTTGGTTTCCCCACCTTTTTCGTACTTAGCTCAAGAATTCTCCATCTGGCACTCTCTTCTTGCTCACTTCTGACAATGTCTTCTCTGGCCATGGTCCACCCACAACGGTCCCGCTCCCTGTTCCCTACAACTTCATCCTCCTGCCGCATCATCTCCATGAAGATCCAATACCTATTTGTACCTAATGTGTATCTACCCCCCCACACACACCTTTTCTTTGCATTCTTATCCACTGTATACCTGCCTCCTGTCATAGCAGCTGTCTAGGTGCAACTGTCTCATGGTATGCCTTTAAGAGAATTTATTTAAATGAGCCTGGGCATTACCCAATCAAAAAATAGGAGGAGAGTGAGCTGATGGGACAGCAGCCTGAAAGGCTTCAGAATTTTTTTGAAGAAAATGGACACACGCCCTGAAAAGTGAACCAACAGGATTCAGAAAACATGCAAATGTCCGAAAACCGAAAACAGATAATAACAACATGAGCGCCAAAGCTCTTCAATACAAAAAATACAAATTTGGTAAGAACACTGAGAACAGAGCCCTTCCCCTGACAGGTGAGCCGGGGAAGAAGGGTGGGAGCTTACTGATGCTAAAGGACCCCTTGGAAGAAAGAAGATTACTACAGTGAGTAATTTTTTCTTCTTACCCCAGGAGTCCTTTAGCATTAGTAACAATAGCAGACTACTGAGCAGTACAAGTGGGAGATGGGCAGAGAACCTACTTAGGGAAGAGGCACTGCAGAACCACACTGCCAAAATTGGTGTCAGATCTGTACTGCACATCTAAACTGCAGTGCAACACGATGGTGTGCACAGATTTCCAAGTAGCTGATTTGCAGACATTCAGAAGGGGTATGTCCCTTGCTGCTGCCTCAGAGGCTGCAGAGCCCCTGTTGGAGTAGGACCTGAGCCCCACAGGAGGTTGATGACCAGCCTTTACATGGCAGACTCTAATACAAGAGTCCAACCAGTGGGAAAAGCTATCTTGTTAACTGGTCTTCCTCTGCCTACACTGCCTGGAAGGTGAGGAACAACTGATAGGAACAGTCTCTGGGCTGCCTAGTATGCTCCAGGTAGTAAAACAGAGCTATTTTAACATCCAAGCTGAGGAGCTTTTTGCTCACCAAGAGTGGATTTCTCATTAAAGAAGACAGAAAGAGTACTGGGCTGGTTTCAGATGGAACTCTGAAAACCACCTTAGGCAGAACTCCCTATATGTCCAGCATTCAATTTAATCATTGTAAGGAATGATGTAATTAGGCTATGTACACAGGGCCTGGCAGAGGTAATGGCCAACAGGAAGATTTACTTTCAGGTCACAAACTTACGAACATACGAAATTTACCAGCAGATAAAGGCCTAGAGGTCTATCAAGTCTGCTTGAATGTGCAGCTAGCACCCCTTATTCTGCAGCTGCCCCTCCCTTCCACCCTTCCCCTTCATTAACCCTTCCCCTTGTCCTGTCCCATCCTCGTTTGAAGCAGTCCACTGTTCTACTGCATATCACTTCAGCAGGTAACGATTCCACCCAGCCACCACCCTCTCTGTAAAAAGTGTCTCCTCATCTCCTCCTGAACCTTTCCTCGCTCCAGTCTCATATCATGGCCACTGGTGGCCTCCCTCCCTTACTTTGAACAGCCCCTCTGTACCCGTCTTGTTTATTCCTTTCATGTATTTAAAGGTTTCAATCATGTCACCCTGTCTCTCCTCTCCTCCAATGAGTACATGTTCAACTCCTTCAATCTCCTCTCGTATGATAAGTCCCCCAGCCCCTTGATCATCTTTGTCGCTCTGTGCTGCATCCCCTCCAGTAACTTAATGTTCCTCTTCAGATACAGATGCCAGTACTGCACGCAGTACTCCAGGTGTGGTCTAACTAATGACCTATACAGTGGCAGAATCACCTCCTCCCTCCTCGAGGATATACCCCTTGCAATATAACCCAGCATTTTGTTGGCCTTTGCAGCTTCCTTCCTACATTGTGCTGAGTTGTTCATTGACCCTGTAATGAGCACTCCCAGATCTTTCTCCTCCTCTGTCTGGGCTAGCTGCACTCCACCTAGCTGGTAACTCCTCCTTGGGTTCTTCATCCCAAAATGCAGCACCTTGCACTTTTTGGCATTAAAGCCCAGTTGCCAGGTGTCTGACCAGGTTTCAGGCTTTGCCAGATCATGCTGCAACCCCTGCCATCCCCCTAGGTCATCCACCACCCCCGCCTACCTTCGTATCATCAGCAAACAGACTGATCTTGCTCTTGATGTCCCATGATATGTCTGCAATGCATATCCCAAACAACACTGGTCCCAACACTGAGCCCTGTGGAACACCGCTCGTCACTGTCCTTGAGCGTGAGAGCTCCCACCCACCACCACCCTCTGTTGCCTTCCGCAGGCGCCAGTTTCCTACCCATCTCACCAGCTTTGCACCCACCCCTGTGCCTACTAACTTCCTTCCCAGCCTTCCATGTGGCACTGAGTCGAATGCCTTACTGAAGTCCAGATACAGGACATCCACTGCATGGCCCCTGTCCAGTTGCCTAGTTACCCAGTCATAGAACTCCACCAGGTTGGTTTGGCAGGATCTGCCACATATGAAGCCATGCTGTCTGCTGTCCTGTAGTCCTTTGGCCTCTAGGAGGGCCACCAGCCTCTCCTTCAGGATAGTCTCCATTAGCTTACCCACGATGGATGTGAGGCTCACTGGTCTGTAGTTTCCGGTTCATCCTTGGGGCCACTCTTGTGGAGGGCACCACATGAGCCATCCTCCAGTCCTGAGGTACACACTCTAATGTAGTGAGGCATTAAATAGGTTCTGCAAGGTCCTGCAAGGACCTCTGTCAGCTCCTTCAGTACCCTGGGGTGGATGCCATCTGGGCCTGGCGCCTTGTCCACCCTCAGTGTCTTCAAACCCTCTCGAACTCTGCTCTCCATGATTTCCCCATCTGTCACCACTTCCCCCCCTGCTTCTGCCATTTCTCCCACCTTGAGTGTCAACCCCCTCTTCTCTTTAGTAAATACTGAGCAGAAGTACTCATTTAGTACACAATGGTGTTCTGCTTTTATACATTTTTAGACTGTACAGTATGTACCCCATATAGCACAGATGAGATGCAGTATCTCATTTTCAGTGATGGTCCTGTTTTTACCCATTTTTACAATGCATTTGCACAGGATAGACCAGCTGAGAGGCAATATCTAATTTTTGGTAGGCTTCAACATACTGACCCCAAATTTTCAAAATAGTCTTTTCATGCCCTCACGTTATGATCAAGACAAGTGGAATTTTTAAAATCCCATCAGAAAGGTGATTTTGTGGTGCAACTGTGAACACAAGTTTTGTAGGGGATTTTTTAAAATGACACTAATCACGTAACAGTTCATGTTCATGAAGTGGAGCAACACAAGGACTATGTTAAAATTTTGGGAACGAAATCTTCACAAATGACAAAGTTATGACAAAACATTGAAAAAAAGACTGGCCTAATGATGCTGAGGGTTGAGGCACTGGACGCCATACCTCACGCCACATTGGCGACCTAGGTTCGGAAATTATCTCAGGTCATCGGGGTGCTGGCGGGGGGGAGGGATGGAGTAGGATCGAGCAGCCTAATGGAAGCTCTCCTATCCTGGGGTGGTTGTTGCCCCCCCCCGTAGTTCCGCTGCCACTGGGTGGAGATCTGGTAGCACCACAGGCAGGAGGGGCGGCAAGTTGGGAGGGCACCTCAGAACATGGTGAGCACGTGTCTCTACACACACACACGTGCATGCCCATGGAAAGGGGCAGACGAAAACAAGTAAAAAACATTGGATAAAAACAACATGGAAAAAAAAAGTTGAAAACAATTCAGCATGTGCTTATACAACTTAGTTGTTTTTTCACATATTAAACCCAAATTGACAACAAAGACTTTGTATGATCCCATCTTACAATCAAGACAACTGTAACCATGAAAACATCCTTCAGAGGGAATTTGACAAATGACATCTGTCATGCCCATGAGGTGGGGAATAAAAAGGGCTATGCTGAGTAACTGGGGCCAAAATCTGCACAAATGACAAAGTTACAAATAAACATTGGAAAATTCAACATTTCTCCATAACTGTTGTTTTTTTGACATTTTAAACCCTCAGTTTTTAATATAGTCATTTTATGACCCCCACCTTATGATCAAGAGGAAGGGGGGTGCTGAAGTCATTAAGGGACCCCTTTTTTGTTACAGGTTTAAAAAAAAAAGACTATGAGAAATAGCTTCCTTTATTTCAGGCACCACCACTGGGGATTAGGCACCTCAATGTCACATCCTGTTTGGAGGGGGCAGCAATGGTGATTTGTAGATTGTGCAGGAGGGGATCATTATTGTTTGACAACACCAGGGGTGGGCACCTCAGTGTTGCATCCCATTTAGAGTGGATAGAGCATCAGTGATTTGACAGTGGAGTAAGCTGCATATTCCTGAGACGGACACTGCTGCTTTTTTCCAGCTCTCATGAGCTGTCCTTCTTGCAGCCAATACAAACTTGGTTATAGACAGCTGCAAGAAGCAATAGCAAGTCACACACTCACTCACTCAAAGCCATAAAGAGTACATCCTAGTCTCCCAACGCAGTTTAATATAACAGCTGCAAAACGTTTCCTGACTTTGATCGCAATAACAACTGGTCTGCTTTGCAGACCAGCCCTAAAACAAGCATCTGTCAATGCCAAATGTTTGCTTGCAGTGTAACAGGGCTTTGAATGGCCCCTGATGCTGTTGGGACAACCCTGAAAAACATAATTTCTCGACACAATTTAGTTTCTATTTCACCCTTTTTCTTGTAACTGTCACCCTCATTTGTTTATTGCTAAGGACATTTGGATGGAAAAAGGATCTCCGTCCTATTTGCTCTGTCTACCTGCCTACTTCTACAGACACAGTTCTGTTTATGACATCCCAATTTGTTGCTGTGGAGATAATAATGATGTTATAAACAGGGCATTATGATGTCATATGTGGACAACCAGCCAATGATAATAAAGTCCAAAAGACAGTAATCTTGTTTTGATGACACTTTCCTCAGTAACAAAGAAAAAGGGGAAATAATTCCAAAAATGTAGTACTGGCTGAATGATACAGAAGGTAAATGCACAGAACAGTGAAACAGAGGGGTTGCAGGTTCAGCCCCCCTCAGGGCCACAAACAATATTGCCTAAGAAAATCTGAGCTTCAGTAAACTTGTAACCAGGCCAGTAGTGTGGTGGGAAGAGGCACCGGACACTTCACCTCCTGCCACACTGGTGACCTGGGTTTGGGAATGGACCAGGGTCACTCAGGGGCTTGTGGAAGGAAGGATGATTTAGCATCAATCAATGGATCTCCTCCTTAGAGGTGGGGGGATAGTGTGTGTGTACTGCTGCTTGGCTGCCACCTAGGGGTAGGTGGCACAGTAGCAGTCACCAGAACTAAAAGCTGGAGGAGGGCATTGAAAGCATGCACCATCTTCATGGTCTACATGTGTGCCACTGCATGCCACAGATGAGGTAAGAAGTGGATGGGTTAAGTCCTAGAAGTGGGGTGAACAGGCTGGGGTTTTACAGCAGAAGGGGGCCAATGTGGAGGGACAGGAGGATAAAGTTCATATAAAGTAGGATTGCAAAACTATATGAACTATAAACTGAATTGTAGCTAGCTATCACATTTTTCAAAGCTATCCAGCTGGCATCAAGGGCTGTTTCAAGGGAACATAAAAATGTAAAATGTATATCAATTATTGAAAGTGTTTTCTGTTCATTATTGACATGCTGTTAACATATTTGAAGATATTATATTTGCATTCTTCATGCTGTTTTTTCCCACCTCTGTTTAATGCTTTCAAATAGGTGGGAGGATGGGGTAGTACCTGAGGACTGGAGGAGGGCGGATGTGATTCCCCTTCACAAAAGTGGGAGCAAGGCAGAGGCAGGAAACTACAGACCCGTCAGTTTAACCTCAGTGGTAGGGAAAATGATGGAATCACTTCTGAAGGAAAGAATTGTTGAGTACCTAGAGGCCAGTTGGGCACAGGACTCAAGGCAGCATGGATTCACAGCAGGAAGGTCATGTCAGACAAATCTAATTGATTTCTTTGACTGGGTGACCAAAGCAGTAGACCAGGGAGGGTCAGTGGACATGGCCTACCTAGACTTTAGCAAGGCATTTGACACAGTTCCACACAAAAGATTAATAAACAAATTAGCCAGCCTGGGAGTGGGTCCCAGGGTGGTAGCCTGGGTAAAACACTGGTTGGACAACAGGACACAGTGGGTAATAGTAAATGGAGTCCACAGTGAAGAAAGGAGGGTTACTAGTGGGGTACCGCAGGGTTCAGTACTGGGGCCGGTCCTTTTTAATGTCTTTATAAGTGACATTGCAGAGGGACTGGAAGGGAAAGTATGTTTCTTTGCAGATGACACAAAGATTTGCAACAGGGTTGATACACAAGGTGGGGTGGAAAGGATGAAAAGGGACTTGGCAAGGTTGGAGGAATGGTCAAATGTATGGCAGCTTAGACTCAATGCAAAGAAGTGCAAAGTAATGCACCTGGGAAACAAAAACCCAGCGGAAGAGTACACAATGGGGGGTGAGATACTGACAACAACAAAAATGGAAAGAGACCTGGGGGTAGTCATATCAGATGACCTAAAGGTGGGCCAGCAATGTGAGAAGGCAGTAAGGAGGGCTGGGGATACTGGGATGCATAGGGAGAGTCATCACCAGTAGAAAACAGGAAGTTGTTGGCCCTCTGTACAGACAGTTGGTAAGACCACATCTGGAGTACTGTGTACAGTTCTGGAGACCCCATCTCTGCAAATACATAGACAGGGTGGAGGCTGTCCAGAGGAGGGCAACCAAAATGATGCAGCATCTGCATCAGAAGACATATGAAGAAAGACTAAAGGAACTAAAGATATATAGCCTCAACGAAAGGAGGGAGGGGGGGACATGATAGAAACTTTCAAATACCTCAAGGGAATCAACAAAGTCCAAGAGGGTGGCATATTTCAGAAAAAGAGATGTGCAAAAACAAGGGGGCACCAATTTGAAGATAATGTGTGGATGGCTCAGAGGTAATGTGAGGAAGTATTTCTTCACATAGAGAGTTGTGGATACATGGAACAGCCTTCCTGAGGAGGTCATAGAGTCAAAAACAGTGGGGGAATTCAAGAATGCATGGGACAGATGTAAGGCAATTCTAGTGGGGGGTAGGAGGAAGCAGGCTGTTGGTTAACTAGGATCTGCAGCTTATCCATTAGGTAGGGAAATGGGCAGACTAGGTAGGGCAAAAAGTCTTTATCTGCCTTCAAATTCTAATGTTTCTATGTTTCTATGTGCTTCCTGTCTGTAACTAAGGGGAAAATACACACACACACTCACACACGCACACAATACGAGTCGTGATGTTTATCTTCAAAGCCTGAAGATGTCCACTAGCTGGCTAATGAACAGAAAACATCTGAGATTGGTGGGATTTCCTTTGAAGTACAATATTTTTTGTTTATTTAAACATTTAGTAACTGGGAAAGGCAAACTGAGCCAGGGCTTATTTTCAGGTGCAACCCAGACAATGGGGTAACAAGTATTTTACACATGAGAGTGTACAAACAATCCAATACACATACAAACACACTATAGTACAGCAAGACAAGAATATTAATAATGCAGTACACATACAGTTTACTATCAGTACATCACGACCAGGTATTTACAAAAGCAAAGGATTCATACAGCAGATACATTACATAGCAATAAACTCTAATAGGATTTACATGGATTATTTAACGATTACATCTGCTTCAATGTTATAAGTAGGGTTAGGCATTGGAGTGGCAGGAGCAAGTGGGGAGAGGCAGTTAATGAAGTTACTGTTTGATACAGTAGAGCGATGGAGAGTTTCTTAGGACAGGGGAGAGTTTGTTCCACAGGAAGGGGAGCCTGTAGGAGAAAATGGATTTGCTAGTAGATAAGGATGGTTGGGGCAGCGAGAAAGACCAGGAATCCCTGGACTGTAGGCCATATGGGGATTGTTTTGCTGGGGATAGACTATTTGAGAGGTAGGGAGGTAGCAAGTTGAACCAGTATTTGGATATAAGTGCAATAGAGTGGATGTAGCAGTGGTGGGATAGGGGTGCAATACCGAGAGAGGCGTATTGGGAGCAGTTGTGTGTTCTGAGGGAGGAGTTTGTGGTGAAGTGGCAGAATACATTTAGAAGGGTGTCAAGTCTGGATAAGGATGTGGCAGGGTCAGTGCTGTAAACCACATCTGCATAGTCAAAGATGGGTGTGATCATCTACACATCATCTTTGTTAGGATTTCACATCTGATTGGCAGTGCGAGGGAGTCTCTGTTACGGTAGAGCATACCAAGCTTGGGGTGTAATTTTGAGATGATGGCTTCTATGTGGGTTGAAAAAGTCAAGTGGGGGCCCAGTCACATGCCTAGCCAGTTGTATGTTGTAACAGAGTCCAGTGGTGTCCCATTCAAGGAGGTGATGGCATGGGGTAGAGGAATTCCGTCCAACTTTTGCGCAGTCCCAAACGTCACTGTCACTGCTTTAGAGGTATTTATTTTTAGTTGATTGGTCTGGAACCAGGCCTGCATATTACGAAAAAAACTTTTGAAGATTAGATGTGACATCATCTAAAACTGGCCCAGAGGTGAAAAGTATGGTGTCATCCGTATACATATGTATGCAGGAACTAGAGCATACAGGTAAATAATACATTTATGCCCAACAGCCAGCTGTACACTGTCACTGTCTGCCTTCTCAGCATTGGCTTTTGAGAGGTAAGCCTCCTGAATTTCTGCATCATTTGGCCTATACAGTACACGCTTACACAGCCCCCTACACTACAGTACCAATATGTTCCCTTTAAGTATTTAAGCAAGCAAACATAAAAATTTAACTAATACAGAAAAACTGCTTAAACTAACTAAAGGATGAGGTGTCTATAAGAAGGATGAAATATTAAAGGGAGTGGTCACAAATACTGATAATAAAAACAAAATAAAATGCATGTGAGGCAAAATATTTAATTATTGAAGATGGCGCCTGAGGTAGACATGGAGTGAATTGCAGAGAGAAGCTCTCTCATTAAATAGCCCCATAGAGGTTATGCAATGCTAAATGCAAACATTTTTTGAGTGCCGATTTTGAAGAGGTTCTTTAAGAGGTACTTTTAGACTGGAGTCTTTTTATAAAAAAGACAAGAACTGAAATGTATTGAGCTACAGTATTGTTTTATGAACGGCGGTAGCAGAGATGTTTCCTATGGGAGAAGCCAGTGTCACAAAATCGGAACAGTACTTATAAAATTCTGTACTCCAAACAGTTAGAGATATAATTGATCTTACAGATGTCTCAACCCAGACCGTATCCAAAAATTTACCAAAAAAGGGGAGAAAGCTTACAGAAGACGCAGCAAATAACTTTTCCAGGGTCCATCATTTTTTTCCCTCATCCTATAAGGAGTCAAACAGCAAAAGGCACACATAGTTCAATTAACAAGTTTACAGAAGAACACCAGGAGCTGCAGATATACTGACTTGAACAAAACTGCCTTCTCTTTTCCATTGCTCAACCCAGTACAAACACCAAAAATATTAAAACCTTTGATAATGGAGGAAAAGTCATCTGACTCAAGTGAGACTGAAACTGTAGTAGTAACATGCACGTCGACAAACAAGAAGAACTTGGCACTTAAGCAGACAGTTGCTGAATTAAGTATGGATTAAATGGAACAACTCTGCGCTGAGAAACCGGAGTCAGAAGGATCAATAAATGAGCTTTTGGAAATGATTGAACTCACTGAAAGGGCAGAAGTTAATACCATGAAACTGGAGGGAAGTTAAAGTAAAGTAAAATGTATTTGTTTAAAGTGCCCTTCCCAAACTCAGGGTGCTTTTACAATAATTCAAACACTTTAAATATAATCCATATAAAACAGTAAATATTATGAATAAACATAAATAACCCTTAATTATCAAGTTCCAGAGAATGCTTGGTTGAAGAGGAATGTTTTTAACTGTTTTTTAAAACTTTCCACAGTCAGGCAATCTCGTATCTGATGAGATAGATAATTCCACAGGGTAGGTGCCATATAGGCAAACGATCTTCCTCCAGATGTCTTTAAGTATACCCTGGGTATCTCTAGCAATCCCTCATTAGAGGATCATAGTGAGCGGATGGGGCAGTAAGGCACCAGGAGCTCTTTCAGGTAGCAAGGTCCTGAATCATGTAGGGCCTTATAGGCCAGCAATGCGACTTTGAAGGTGATCTGCCACTGTACAGGCAGCCAGTGCAGTTTCTAGAAACTCCCACAAGCAACCTGGCCATCGCATTCTCCACAAGCTGCAAGCTGCGGATATCCACCCCCAGCAGCCCTAGATAGAGAGCATGGCAGTAATCAAAATGACTGGTGACAATGGCATGGACCAGGGTAGGAAGATCTTCGGGCGGAACCAAGTGTTTCACCTGGGCTGTGTTCCTTAGATGGAAAAAGGCAGACTTGACTACAGCCAACACCTGCGCCCTCACGGTCAGGCCCTCATCAAATACCATGCCCAGGTTACGTACCTGGCCAGAGGCCATAAGCGGGGGCCCCCCCAAGATATAAACCTGAGGGTTTCCCAGCCCAGACCCCTGTTGTCCTCACTCCAGGGTCCACCACCAATACCTCATTTTGTTTTTAATTCAGCTGAAAACCGACTAGTACTCATCCACTCCTGTATCTCCAGTAGGCAGTTATTAAACACTGTGATGGAATCAGACTCCCATTCAGGCACAAAAGACAGGTACAGCTGAGAGTCATCAGCATAACAATGAAAACTCAACCCATGCCATCTTATAATGTCCCCCGATGGAAGCATATACACCGCAAATAACATGGGGGACAGTACCAAGCCCCATGGGACCCCACAGGGTAGCTAGTGAGGGGCTGAGGAATAAATCCCTGACACCTCTCTCTGTGATCTGCCCTCAAGGAAAGATTGAAACCAACTGTGGACTGCTCCCCTCAGTCCACAGAAAAACCACAGGCAGTCGAGCAGCACCCCATGATCCACAGTGTCAAACGCTGCTGAGAGATCCAGGAGAACCAAGATGGAACGGGCTTTCCGATCTCTCACCATCAGGAGATCATTTAGAACTCGAACAAGAGCCATCTCCATGCTATGCTTTTTCTTGAAGCTGGGCTGGAGAGGGTCATAGATCTTGTGGCTGGTCAAATGATCCTCCAGCTGCAGAGCGACCACCTTCTCAATCACTTCCCCTACAAAGGGTAAGTTAGAGATCGGTCTATAATTTGCTGGGCAGTTGGGATCAAGAGAGGGTTTTTTTTTTAAAAGGGGATGTACTACCACCTCCTTTAAGAATTCCAGAAAGATGCCTCTCTCTAATGAAACTGCCACTATCCCCGCCAGGACCGGGTTGATGACATCTACACACTCCACTAACAGGCGAGTTGGGCCCGGATCCAACTTACAGTAGGTATGTAGGTCGAAAAGTCTGGATGATCCTCACTATATCCATGACTGCCGGTTGGCTAAAGGTGAACCAAGTCAACTTGGCATTAGCACCACCTGACTGATCAATGCAAGGCTCAATGGATGGGCACTGGCAGATCTCATCCCTGATGGTGGATACCTTGTCAGCAAAGAATTTCACAAACTCCTCACATTGTATTTGTGACAACGCTCAACCGGCCTGTAGACAGGCTGGATTGCACAGTCTGTCCACAGTCCAGAAGAGCTGGGCTGGTCTATTCCTCGCTGTAGCAATTTCCCTGGACAGGAACTCTACCTTCTTATGGGAAATTGCGGATTGGTAGATCTTATAATGTTTTAACAAACCAAGTTTATCCAAGTCCTGGTGAGTTTTCCACCAGCGTCTTTCCAATCTTCGTCCCTGCCTCTTCAGGTCACGGACCTCCCCATCAAACCAGGGAGTCCCCAGGTGAAGAGTGTGGGGGATGAACCTGAATTGGAGCAATGACATCCAGGGCCCCTACCACAGCCCTATTATAAGCCAAGACCAGGGGCTCTGGGTCAGTGCTATCCATTGGAAATCCCGAGAAGTCCAGCTCCATCATTAGGCCTTCTGAGGTAACACCTCTTAAAGAATGGAACTGTACTAACCCCTTAGGAGCAGGCCTATTTCAGGGGGCTGTAAATCTGAACCTCGGGGCATGATGGTCAGACCAACCGGTTGGCTCCACCTCCACATCGGAGATCTCCATCCCCAGATGGAACACCAAATCCAATGTCTGCCCCCCCATGGGTTGCAGAGGTAATAACCCATGACAGGTCCAATGAATCCATCAATTAGAGGAGGTTGTGACCAAATGGCAAGAGTTCATCGTCGACCCAGGCATTGAAGTCCCCCCGAATTAACCAACTGGGAGACTCCAATACCATTTTGGCGATGAAGCCCACAACCTCCTTCAGGAACTCCCTCCCATCACCTGGTGGAAAGTAGATGAGAAGGGTTCTGCAGCCTGAAACCTGCACCCACTATATACTCAAAGAAGTTGGTGTCTCCAACTGGCACCTCCCTGAGATCCAGATCCTATCTAAAACAGACTGCACCCCCCCCCAACCCTTCAGTCCACTCTCAGGTGGTGAATCACCGAGAACCCAGCCAGAACTGCAGATTCCAAAACAGGACCTGCATTTCCATCCAGCCAGGTCTCAGTGATGCAAGCCATGTCAACAGAGGAAACAAGATCCGCAATCACTGCGGTCTTGCTCCTGATCAGCCTTGCATTGCTTAACACTGCCCAAAAGGGATGAGAGTCCAAAGATGGCCTCACTTCCTGCCTAACAAAATCAGAGTCAGCAAGGAGAACCTCGCTCTTGTACCCATTTCACCCCAGGGCATCTCCTGGCTTTTACTGTCCCTATCCACCCACTCCTCTCCCATCCCCCCCAAGAATTCCAGGATCCTCGTCTCCTACTACTCCTTCATCTCAAGATGCCGGAGATTTGACATCTAAAATAAACCACCACAGTAAGTGGAGGTAATTCAAAAGGAAGGAGATCCCTAAGTCTTAAGGGGGAGTACTGCCTGACTGTCTCTCTAACACCCCTACACATATTTACAACACTCCGACAACTCAATAACCATTCACCCCCACACAATCAATACCCTTCCATCCCCTAACTTTAAACAAATGACAAAACAATACCCCCCACCCCCAAAACACAGTCCTAACTATAAGAGTAATCAACAACAAACTACAGTAAATACAAAACAAACTAAAAGTCTCTGGCAGAGTCCATGTTTGCAGTCCAATGCACTAAATTATTCAGAGCATATGTATAAATCTATTGGAACTCTCACCTCCAGTGGAAAGTGAGCCAAAATTGTTTAAACTGGGTCAATCTCTCACATTGTCTACAGAAATAAACAATCAGAGAAAGTCGAGCAATAAGCACTCTCACTGCCTAGTAACTCGTACAAAGCCCCAAGTTGGAAAAATCTCACCGGCAATTTGTCCAGTTGCTGTTCTCTCACCATAGCAATAATCAATAAAAGTGAAGATAAAAATCCAGAGGCCCTCTCACTAACTCACCAATTCAGCAGCCAAATACCAGTTAGCCTGTAGATCACCATAGGGTTCTACCACTTTAGTCTCGTTTTTTCCAATACAATCTCCTTCTTTCCCAAGGAAGGGAGCCAATTTGTCCACAGCAGCACTTTAATCAAAGAACCTGCTACCAGAGCAGGTCTACAATCAGCCCAGCACAAATCCCCCCCGACGAGTCGAAGCCCCAGAGCTGACGCGGTTCCACAACAGCGGCGCTCCAACGGGCCCCCAAGGTGGAAGAAAGCTACACCCACCAGTGAGGTCTCACCCAACCCTCTTACTCCCGGGTGGATCAGGCCAGGCCACAGTCCCAACTCCAACTGCAGGCCAAAGTTAATGATGAAAAGTCTGCTGAACAATGCCTAGATCGAACAGGCAACAGTTGCCTCCAACTCATGCAGAATAACGACGATTCCTTATTAGTCATTTTTTGAGACAGCAAACAGTCAGGACCCAGGGCATCAGACAGTTTTCAGCTAGCCCAAACCGAGCCCCCCACCTGGGTCAGAGCCCCATAACAGAGCGATCCTGCAACCGCTCCATATCATGAGCTCCCCGAGGTGAACAGAGATACAACACCCTGCAGTAAGCTCCTGCTCAGCCCCTCACCCCCAGAGAGCTCAGTTTGAACTGCCACCTCTGAGTCAGAGACTCTGTCCCAACCACAATTCACAGTTGAATTAAAGAAGCAGAGTGAAGCTCCAAAGTTAATGCAATCCCATAGCATCTGGTCAAACAGGCTCACCACCTCCCAAGTTATGAAGTACTCATTCTAGTATTCAATAATCCAGCTTCTTCACAATCTTCTAAATGGCAGAGCTTTTATAGTGGCGTCCTCATTTCCAGAGTAATATCCTGGTCCTGAGAATCCTTAAAAACTGGCATAGTTCAAAAATAGACTGCATTGTACTGCATTGTGAAAGATTTAAAAAAGCGTCTCTACCCTGATAGCTGCCAACAAATCAGGTCACCGCAAGGCACATAAGAACACCGACTATTAGAGCAAACAACCGCAGTTAACAAACAAATCTCAACGGGACACCTGAAAAAATTAAACGCACCCTTTCTAGTCTAAACTCGCTGATAAGCCCTAACTATCCAACTTCTTAACAACAAATGAACAAACCAAATAGAAAAGCAAAGAGACAAAATTCAAGGCGTAAGTTAAGGAAGAAAAGGTACAAATTCAGACAAATGGTTCTAATATTGAGGCAAAATACAAGAATGGAGGAACAGCAAATTTAGAAAATCAAAAGGGTTACTCTACAGCTCCAAGCTCCCCTGCGACACACTCAGAACAAGTGCAAAGTCTGGAAATGCCATGTAAGCAGGTAAAAAAATAACATTATTTGTCATGCAATCATTACTACACATCCGAGCCTGAGGGAACATAATGGCTCTGTAAAGAAGACAGAAAGAAAAGGAGACCACCCGAGGAGACAATACTGCACCTAAATGGGCAGAAAAACTGTCTGAGAATATGAATGAGGTAAAAGAAAAAGGGCATGATATTCAGAAAAGGGCAAAGTGGAGCACAGGAATTTGTGCTGAGCTTTACAATTGCTCTGGGATCTAAGGGTGCTGTATGAAGTCTGATAGCACACTGGCGCTATCTGACTGGATATAGGGCCATGTCAGTGCCGCACTAATTCAAGTAGCGCTGCCCGGATATGGCTTTCAAAGTGAGCCTCAAGAGTGGATAGCATCAGAGTGCTATCTGCAATTTTCAAAGGGACCCATGCAAATGAGCCCATTGAGCATGCAAGGTGCTAAGGGGCCATTTGCATGTCCATCGTGGGCCCATTTACATGGCTAGTAGAGGCAGGTTAGCATGGCACCATTCCCCCCTTCCCGGGTCTAAGACATGTGTAGATATCCCTAGTGGTCACCCCACCCACCAATTGGCAGCCTGTAATAGTAAAAAGCTAAAACCCTTCCTGGTGCTAGTGGCCTCCCTCCCTCTGATAGCCAGCCCTTAGGAAAACTTAAAACCTTCCCTGAGACCATGTCTTCTAAAGGCCTCAGACTGCAATGGCTGATTACATTGGTCTCTGACTTAAGTACCAAGATGGATTCCTTTGGTATGAGGGTGTCAGTGGTAGAAAAGACGGTAGAGGGGATGCAAACAGAGGTTGGAGATATCAAGCAGCAAGCTGAATCAGCCGTGGCCACATCCTAGCTCATGGTTAAGGAAAATATCCATCTGAGGGGCAGACTCGAGACACTGGAAAACCAGGCCCGCTAGTCACGTATCCGAGTTCTTGGGCTACCTGAGAGAATCAAGGGGGATCACCCTCTCATGTTTTTTGGGGACTGGCTTATGACTAAACTGGTACCTGAGGGTCAAAATATCTCCTTTGGACTGCAGAAAGCTTGTAGAACTACCCCTTGGGGATACCGGGAGGACTCAGAAACCCATCATACTCTACTTATTGTCACAGACAGTGTGGGCACCAGAGACAAGATTCTCTGTTTTGGTCGACAAGTGGGATCTATCACTCAGGATGAGCATGCAGTCTACCTGTTCCCTGATGTGAGCTATGCTACTGGGATGCACCAGAAAAAATTAGATGGTGTGAGGAAGCAGCTGAAGCAAGCGTCAATTTTGCACAAGATTGTTTTTCCAGCATGATTAAGGAATACTCACAATGGCACGGTCTGGGTGTTTTCTGACATTACTGTGGCAAGCAAGTGGGCATCCCGCTTTGTTGACAGCAGCCTGAGCAGACGTCACAATCATGGGGCAGAGGACAGTGATTCTGAAGACCACGAGGATGACTGAAAGGCCTACAGTAATGTGGAATAATTTTATGTTGTTCTGTTCTACAGACATTCAATATTGACTTTTGCTTTTTGAAGTTGGACACTATTTAGTCTTACTGACTCTGCATGTAACCATCCCCTTGCTACCTTACACAGTTAGCTACCCCCGGCACACTTGACCGGGCACAGACTACTTTAGAAACACATTTAGACAATGGTGCCATCCCTAGCTTTAGGAATGTATACCAGGCTCATTACTTCTAGAGTTCAAAAGGGTGGGGTGTACAAAAGCAAAATATGACCTATAAGGTATTTACAAAACAACCAGGTCCTAAGGACAGAACATTTTGCTAGGACTATGCTAGATCTATACTTCTGGAGGAGTACCCAGTAAATCCACACAGGAAGCAAAAATGTAAAACACTCCACTGGTAGTGTGAGAACTAAAGTTCTGAACAAAGTGAATTAGTCATACATCTGGACCTTACACTTGTCAGCTGACTTTAAACTGAAAACAGTCTCAAACTTCTGAACAGAATTGGAAAGGCTTTGCCTGGAGTTCAGTGGCCAAGCAACCAGCCACTCCCACTTTCTGAGCTATATAAGCAGTTCCTCTCAGCCTCACTGTGAAGCATTTCTTCTTTGCAGCAGAAGGCTCTGTCGGTTTGTCCTCTGAGCTGGTTGAGCCTCCCTGGCTGGCTGGGGGCTGTCCCCCCCCCCCGCTGCTCCTGCTTGTTTCTACTGGGCTTCTGTGTTTATTTTCCTGCTTCTAGTTTGTATTTTGCCTTCGGCTGCATGTGCTTCCTTTCTTTTGGGGGGGGCTTTTCTAAACTCCTAGCATACTGCTACTTCAGAGCTCATACTGCTTGCTTTCAGTTACGCACAACTCTCAAATTACTTGCACTACAACTGCAAACCTGATCTGTGTGTTTTAGCTCAACTATAGCTGTTCCATGTGGCATATTCTATTACTTTCACCTGACTCTGATTTACTTGAACCTAGCTATACAGCTCACTCGTGCTTGTTCTAATTACCTCACTGCTGCAGTCTCATTGCACTGCCTGTTGACAGTGTTTTAAGAGCATTATGCCTCCTGTTGTTTAGTGCAGTTATAACTCAGTGTACTCTTTTGTTTTTACTACTGCTGCACAGGCCTACTTGCTTCCTGCTACTGCTTTGTTTACTCCCATTGCTATTGTACATTGTTTTACTCTGAGGTTAGCTAAAGCTCCTGCTGAGGCTATTAAATTAGCTTTTATATCTGCATGTGGTTCTTGGCCCTTCCATCGCTTCCTTGTTTGTCCTACGGCAGGGACTGGGAGGTGTTTGGGGAGTCGTGGCCTATGTGGCTAATTAATTCTGTTCTAAATCCTGTCTTCGCCGCTGAAAATCCTCAGAGTTTGTCACCTTGATTTGGCTTTGAACTGCCTGGCTGGCTTGCCCCACTATTCCGTGCTGTTTGCCCTATGTTATGCAGACCTACATGCAGGTCCAATTATTACTGCTCTGTTTATTGACCTACGTGCAGGTCCACACTTGCTTACGCAACTGTTGCTCCTTGCTTAAGCAAACCATTGCTTCATGCCTACTGCCATCCCCTTGGCTTCAGCCTGGGATTCTGCTGCACTCAATCTGCAATCGACCTTGCAATGTCTCAGCACTTAATGCTCATTATGATCTCTGCACGCTGTGCTCATTCAGCTCACCAGCTTTTCAGCTCTCAATCAATTTCTGGGGCATGCCAGCCATTCTATTCCGGTGCAGGGTTTCTGCAGCCGATGGTCTCGCTCTGCATTTAGTCCACAACTCTAGAGTGTCCAACTTGAGGTGGGATCCTTCTTACCTGGTCCATAGCTGGGAATGTCCTCACCCCAGGCTTGGCTTTAGCAGCCTGCTATGTGACAGCAGCTCCTGGTGTAGAATTTAAGACTAGTGGTGAGGGGTGGTTACGATGATCTCCTTTGGCTCTAGTGTTCCACTATAATGGTTAGCCATTGACTTTAGTGGTTTTTCTAGCAAGGCACCTTCACTGCATTCTCCCTATGACTGCCTCTGGTTCACCTGGTTTGATTTAGGGCAGGTAGGCCAGGTGAGTGCCTCAGCAGTTTTTGCTCTCTTTCTGCACCTTGGATGCACATATTGTTGCAGAGTTTTCTCGCAACCTTCCACGGCATTCCCGCTAGAGGGTTTGAGTGACAGCCTTCCTCCAAATTGGAATATTTTCCACCTCCCTTTAGTTGGGTTTTCCAAATTGCAGCTGCAGAGCCATCACTAATTAAACTATCCCAAGCCTGGAGGGAAGGCGACCTAGGCCTTGGATCCCCAGAGATTTCCTCCTCATAGGGTTCTTTTTCTCTCCTCCATTGCCTCAGGTCATAATACTTAGCATAGTTGTTTCCCCTAGTTTCTTTAGGTAGGTTCTGTTGTTGGATGGAGGTGGAGGATGTCCTGCCATTCCCTCTCTCCTTAGGTGATCCCCTAATCTCAATGCAAACCATCAATATCATGCTATGGAAGCCTGGATATGCATTACATTATCCACCTGAACATCTCATTGCATTATCAAACTGCCTATGCTTCTCCACTACTATGTTACAGTTACTGCTCCTATGTCACAGTTACTGCTTGCTCTTATGCTTTGTGTTGCCTCCTTTTTGGGGATGATACTGTATTTCTTTTGGGGATTCCTACGGTACCTTTAGCCATGGGAATCATCCCGTGGCACCTCTAAGGGTGGAACCCTCTCCGAGAATTTCTTGCCTTCGTACCCCTACAGGGTGGTAATTCCTCTGGAATAGAGAGCGTGAATGGCCAGAACCAAACTAACACAGTTGCACAAGCATAACACTATATTGGCTGCATAGGTCAGTGAATTGGAAAGGCTTTGCCTGGAGTTCAGTGGCCAAACAGTCAGCCACTCCCACTTCCTGAGCTATATAAGCAGTTCCTCTCAGCCTCACTGTGAAGCATTTTTTCTTTGCCCCACCATCCTCCCCTCCTCCTCCAGGGGGATTCCTAAGGTACCTTTGGCCATGGGAATCATCCCGTGGCACCTGTAGGGGTGGAACCCTCTCCGAGAGTTCCTTGCCTTCGTACCCCTACAGGGTGGTAATTCCTCTGAAATAGAGAGTGCGAATGGCCAAGACCAAACTAACACAGTTGCACAGGCATAACACTATATTGGCTGCGTAGGTCAGTGAACAGGTGTAAATTTCCCCCTTAGCAAGAGAAACACCAAAGCACAGGTACTTTCTTTTGGCAGCACAAAGTCAGATCTTACTCATTGTTAGAATATTACAGGCAACTTCAAAATGTCCTGGATCAAAAAGAGGATTGCCCCTAGGATCCATCCACTAGCAGTCCTTTCACCCCTCCGGGAATGAAAATCAGGAGATCCTGCTGCAGACAATGGTTTCTACCACTTCTCTTGGCAGACTAGAGAATACCAGAACTAGGGTGAGAAAAGTAGGCCCTCCACTCAGACTACTAACTGCAGCTCCAACACATGCCACTGACTCACTACACAGACACCTGACTACTGACTGATTGTCCCAAGATTCTAAAACTCCCCACTCACAGCTGCTGTGGCTTATGCTGCTGTGAGAGTTCTAAATAACCTCATCTCTCTCTCTCTCTCTCTCTCTCTCTCTCTCATCTCAGCTGAGGCCAAGTAAACAAGAGAGTGAATAGGTGAAAACCCCATTTAACTAGTTATTTACCAGCTGCCTTTCCCTACCTAGTACTGACACTGAGGGGATTCTAGTAACCCCAGGGGACTGGGTGGTTACAATCACCCTTGCCAGGCAAATGACAGAGTCATAGCTCCATCTGACACTAGGCCATCCTACCCTCCTGTGTTACCTACTGGGAAGGGTGGTCAGGCCCTCCCTACCATGTGCCAGGCACAGGCCAGTAAAACCAAAGGAACAGAGGCCGGCTGATGAAACTTCAGCCCCTATCCTATGATCTATCTATGGATGTTCAGTGGCTCCAAGAAAACTGCTTGAAGCGTGCCCTAATAGACCAGTACTGAGAGCCCCTACTGCAGATTAGGACCCCAGCCTGTCTATCCCCCAGCCCTCTAGGGAAAATCTATCTAACTGTGCTGCCTACTGGAGAACCTGTCCCCCTGACTTCCCAGGGTACCTTCGAACAAAATAAGGAAACATATTACATTGCATTTCCTCACAATTTCCTCCAAATCTCCCATCTGTTAAGAAGAACATTTTAATACCCTGTTAACCAAAAACAATTCTAAAAACACTAAGAAAAGGGGAACTTGGATGAGCCCCGACATCCTCTTATTCTCTTTCTTTCTTCATTTCTTCCTCAGGAACACCTGCAAGAGAAGAAAAACACAAAAACACATTCTGCATTCAGCACAGTGCCTAAACCTCCACCTAACATTAAAGAACCCCAAAAAA
This sequence comes from Neoceratodus forsteri, assembly GCA_016271365.2. Taxonomy (NCBI): domain Eukaryota; kingdom Metazoa; phylum Chordata; order Ceratodontiformes; family Ceratodontidae; genus Neoceratodus; species Neoceratodus forsteri. The sequence goes on from CM057452.1 coordinate 1,487,612,234, forward strand.
TATTTTTCTATGTACAGTAAGTACGAAAGTAAAAAATGGAAAGAAGACATTTATACAACACATTTGGGGATGGGATGCCCTACAATGTTCAAAACCAGTTACAAGATTACTGTTGCCCATAGGCATTGTCCATTAAAGAGTCTCTCCAAGGATGAAGCCTGCTGAAGAAGGTATACCATGATGATAGCGACCACATATGGGCAACTGTCAAAACAGTGACCCATATGATGGCGCTATCATCATGGGCAATGGTAGGGGGATGGTGAATGTTGTGACAATGAGCATAGGGTGGGCAACAGGAAGGGAGAGTGGGCAACAGGATGTGGAGGTATGGGGAACAGGGATGTAACCCTCTAGTGAGCCTGCTTCCACCAAGCCAACCATATGGTGTGGTGGGTAGGGTGGTTGGCTCTGATGGAGCAGGTCCTGGGTTTGGGACTGGGGTGGGTATACTTTTGCGGTCCTGCAGCTGAGGAACTAAATTTTTTTAACAGGGCTGTACCCCCTCCCTGACATGCACCCCCTGGAGTTGAGAATCTTTAGTTAGGTGGGTGCTGAATAAAAAAGCCCCGCCCAGGGGCATGGAGAGTGCACAACCCCATGCACAGTTTCCCAGTCACCTTTTTCTGCATATCACTGAAAATGTTTTCAGTGATAATGCAGTACTCGATAATAGCAATCCGCTTTTGGCGGTAGCTATTATCACATAGAACCTTGAAGAACAGTTCTTGGACAGGACAGGGCCTGTATAGCACTGCAATCCATGGGGAGAGTCTGATGAAAATTGGAGTTCCGTGGATAGTCTTCAAATGTAGGATGTGTTGTGCAAAGTCAGTTAATGTAAATAAAAAGTTGTCTTACCAGCTCCTTGAAGAACGAAAAACAAAGGATCACCTCACTTTCATGAGCTAAGGACCTTCTCTCTTCAACCCAGATGACATCTTCGGATACTGCTGGATTGATGTCCTCTGGTAAAACAAACGATGACAGAGGAAAACTGCTGGAGTGATGTCATCTGGGAAACCAAACGATGAAACAGGAAAACTGCTGAGATGATGTCTTCTGGAAGGCCAGACGATGGAACAGGAAAACTATGGGGCTGATTAATCTGGATACACCTGAAGAATCCTGGAACACCAGTAGAGCTGCATCTTCCTCCATAGATATTGCTGCTTTGGATGACAGACACTGGCCTGCCACTGCTTGCTTCATTTAGGCATGCTGGGTGTATTCACAGGGAGTGGCATCATTAAGGGTAGTACCACTCAAGGTGTGGGGCGAGGACTATGACCCCATCTGGGCATTCAAAGTTGATGTTGTGGAATGTCTCATTACCAGCCCCATCCACAATTCACATGGTGTCCATAAACAAAGTCCTGCCCAATCTGAAGAATTTAAGGCAATCATTTATGACTTTATCCCTTACACATTCTGCTGCACCAGAGTACAAATTATTGCTCTCCTCTTCTAACATTCAGGATTGCCTGCACTGTTTAATTTCTTCCCAGCCTCAGTGGGGAAAGGTAGGAAAGGACTTCCCAAATGTGGTGCCAGCCCTCCTACATATCAGTCTCTCCTACTTGCTACTCTTTACTTGTCTGTGGCCCATGGCCCAGCTTGGGGGTGGCTAGTCCTGGTCTGAGCCAGTATCTCATACACAAAGAACAAAATAACTTGTCCCCTACTATCTCTGTGGGTAAGTTGCTAGAGCCTTCTCCAACTGTCTTTGGCTCCTCTGAGGCAAGAGATTGAGGCAACTTACTGGAGCCCTCAACATGAAAATACACTTCTTCATCCTCCTCTTCCTCACCCATTATCTGTGCCCAGGAGTGAGCAAACATAGTCACTCCTGAGACATTCCTTTCCTCACTGGGTGTGGAGGTAGACACCTACCATTTCAATGTCTCTTGCAATTTGTCCTCCCTCACTAGGCTAGGACTCGGACCCTGGTTCCATGGGTCCACTGTTCCTTCTGTTGCACTGTCCATCTGGGACACAGGTGTGGAAACCTTTCTTTGTTCCTGTTCTTACAATGGATCAACATCAATTTTACTTGCTCCTTCTGTAACACATTCTGAAGACCTTTCCCCAACAGGTTTAACCTGGTGCTGCATGCTGCTGCAGGCAGGGTCCCCTACTCAGATCCATGTGGGAGCCAATTGATTTCTTGTTGCCCTCTCTAGCACTGCACCCCTGTTCATTCTATACTTCACAAGGCAGTCCAAGCAGTGGGGTATCAGAAATTTATCCCTTCCAGCCTTTAGACACACTGTGCAGTCTCACTGGATAGCTAGGAATTGCTACATCTGGAGGTAACCTTTCACCATAGAAAGCTCCTCTATCTCTCTTAGTGCTGCCACCTCCTCGGTGATCAAAACTCAGGCATGATCTGGGTATCGGGGAGTTCATGAAGCCATGTCTGAAAGCAAACACACAAACTTGTTGTTACTGAAATGCTCACTAGTCACATATTGTCTCACAAAACGGCTCCCTGCTGCTGTGTTTACATTGCTGACCCCATCCTGTAATGGCGTTGGTAACTTTTTCTTAAGCATCAAACTGTTCACTCACTCAAAACTATGTTTCCAACCTTTCTGGCTACTAAATTTACTTTAAACTGCAATCAATTGCTCTGCTAGTACATTTCTGCACATTCATACAATGTTTAACTTGATTTTGCAATCAGCATTTAATTAAAGAAAACTATTTACACATGCTCGATGTCACTTGTAAGCCCCACAGTCTTTCTTTGCACAGGATTGCCTGTTTGCTTCATCCTGTCCTATACAACTCACAGTCCCTTTTGGTTAGAAAAATTTACTGTTGCTGAAACCATTATTACTACTCACAGTCTATGCTCAGAATGTTTGTTTGTTGCACCTGCTTTAACAATGCACAGTCCTTCTTTGCACAAAATTCACACTGCTTGTACGCAGATTCTGCTGACTTGATAATCACGCGCAGTTTGTTTGTACAGTTTACTTGTTTACTCACTGAATTCAGTAGCTGATTCCCTCCAATGGAAATTGTTCTCCTGGTGCCAATCCTAGGAGGCCTCTGGGGTAAAATGGGCTGGCGGTCCCGTCAATCATAGCCACAAATGCCTCAATCACTCTCCAGTCGGTTGGACAATGGGTTGAGCCCAAAATTCCACAGTAGTAGTCTGTTTACTAAAGTTTAGAACATTCACAAGTCCCTTGATGGTTGATCCTGGTCTAACCAGCTCGCACACCAATCTCTCTCTCTCTCTCTCCCTCCTCCTCGGACACTCTGCAGTGCACAGACGCTGGCCAGGGGGCAGGACTAGTTGCAGTCACACCAATCACTCAACACCATGCAAATGAGCCTCCCTCTCTCTCTCTCTCTCTCTCTCTCTCTCCTTGCTTGCTCTTCCTTCATGGCAATCCTTGAGCAGGAGCAAATTTAAACTGCAAACTGTAACTTTTTTTCTCAGCTGCAATTTCAGCGGTGGGAGTGCCATTTTGACAATTTTTACCACAGTTTCTGGACAATTTCTCTAGTGACTCCCCCAATTTCCACACAAAGCACATGAAACTTTCAGGACATAAGTCTGAGTCTGTTCCTTAAAGTCCACACTACTTTTGGCACTTGAAATTGCATTTTAAAAGTTTTGTAAGCACTTTCTGATGCAGAGACTAGGACACACGCTTTAATGCTTTACTGTTTTACTGTCCATTGCAAGTTGAAAACACACAAGCAGTACTCTGTTCTGTTACTGCACTGGAAGGCACACAAGCAGCACTCTGTTCTGTTACTGTACTGGAAGGCACACAAGCAGCACATTAGGATGGCACTTTTCTGGGCACCAATGCCTTGTCCAAAGCTTCCCCTCTGTTTGGGCTACACCACTACCAAACACAAAGATGCTAGACTTACCCTCAGCAAAAATCTTTTGTTCTCTCCCCAAATTAAACATCACCAGATGGGCCCATATTTTTTGTGGTGCTCCCCCAAATTAAACATCCTTGGTGAGCTCCCATTTCTTGTAACCACCCCCTCGCTACTTTACCTAGTTAGTTACCCCTGGTACCCTTGACTGGGCACAGACTACTTCAGGAGCACATTTAGAAATGGTACCATCCCTAGCTTTGGGAATGTATACCAGGCTCATTATTTCTAGAGGTCAAAAGGGGTGGGGGTGTACAAAAGCAAAATATGACCTGTAAGGTATTTACAAAACAACCAGGTCTTAAGGAGAGAACTTTTTTCTAGGGCTATGCTAGATCTATACTTCTAGTGGGGTATCCAGTAAATCCACACAGGAAGCAATAATGTAACTGTCCAAACGATACTTGGGGTTCTAGAGTATGAGTTTATTCTAAAAGATGTTCTCTAAAGCAAGGGTGGACCCCCAAGGTTTAGACATCATGGCACAAGGAACTTGCAGAACAACAAGGTGACTGTATCTGTCAGAACTCTATGTATTCCTACATTTCATAGGACATTGAACATCTTGTACTGGCATTCCCATATTTCATAGGACTTTAAGCACTCTCTCAGTGGCACTGGCCACAACCTGAACACACATTTTACAGACAGAACTCTTTCACCTTGTATCCCATATGGCATAGGACTCAAATTTCTTCCAGTGGCACTGGCCACAACTGGAATCACTTCTAGTGGCACTGGCCACAACTGAACATACATTTGGCTAATAACTAGCACAACCCACTTTAGGGGCTAAAATCCACTTCAGACATTGGCCACTATGTCTAAAGTAACCAGGCATCCTTGCTGAACCTGTAGTCCTGAACTGGTTCTCCAGATGTTTGGGCTGCCCACCCTTTGCTCCCAAATCCATACCCAGCCATTCTTTCAGAGTTACAGCTTAAACAATTTGAACACACTTGGGCAAATACATCATTGAATGAACTTTCACATCCAGCATTTAAAAACACTCCACTGGTAGTGTGAGAACTAAAGTCCTTAACAATGTAAATGAGTCATACATTTGGACCTTACACTTGCCAGCCAACTTTAAACTGAGAACAGTCCCAAATGTCTGAACAGAACAGGTGTAAATTTCCCTCTTAGCCAGAGAAACACCAAACATGGGTACTTTCTTTTGGCAGCACAAAGTCAGATCTTACTCACTGTTAGAACATTACAGGCAGCTTCAAAATGTCCTGGATCAAAAAGGGGGTTGCCCCAGATCCATCCACTAGCAGTCTATTCACCCCTCTGAGGATAAAAATCAGGAGATCCTGCTGTAGACAACAGTTTTCGCCACTTCTCCTGACAGGCTGGAGAATACCAGAACTAGGGTGAGAAAAGTAGGCTCTCCACTCAGACTTCTAACTGCAGCTCCAACACACTCCACTGACTCACTGTACAGACAACTGACTACTGACTGACTGTCCCAAGATTCTAAAACTCCCCACTCACAGCTGATGTGGCTTATGCTGCTGCGAGAGTTCTAAATGACCTCATCTCTCTCTCCTCTCAGCTGAGGCCCAGTAAACAAGAGAGTGAGTAGGTGAAAACCCCATTAAACTAGTTATTCACCAGCTGCCTTTCCTTACCTAGCACTGACACTGAGGGGATTCTAGTAACCCCAGGGGACTGGGTGGTTACATGTAGATAAAAGAAAATGCTTACTCATACCTCGACATAGTTGAGGGGTTCTTCTGGATATTAGAATTTATTAAGGATTTGCTCTATATTGTTTAAGGGTTGGCTTCACATTTCAGAGATTTCAGTTTATTTTTAACAAAACCGAATTGTAGCTTTATCGTCTGAAGAATTTATTGGTATGGGGTGTATTGTTGGCCCTTCTATGAAGTGGGAATATGTTGCCTTAATTGTCTCTTCTAGGAAATTTAATTTACTTTTAGGAACAAAGTGTGACACCATTAGCCTCTGCCTGGGGTGTGAATTTTTGGGACTCTAAATTATTGACCTTGACTGAACAAATTAGTCACACTGCTCCTAGGCTTGCTCACACAGCTTATATATTAATGTACTTGTTAGTTAAAAATGTTAGCTTCCCCTCTTTGTGGTAATAATATATTTGGGATGCACCAGTCCTGGGATTAATGGGAGGGGTAATTCTCTCTCTCTCTCTCTCTCTCTCTATGGTATGTATTGATTTAAGTGTCTTGTCCTACATATGGCAATGTTATGTGTATGATAACATATGAAAATAATAAAAATTAAGTACAAAAAACATTTGAAAATTACCATTTTTGTGTAAATTCGTTGTCACACCATTTCTCAGAAACTGTGTGGAGTTGTGGTCTGAACTTTGCAGGGTATACAGGTATTGAGTCACAGATGTGCCTTTCCAAGGCTTGGTGAAAAAATATTAATCTGTTCAAAAGCTATTACATTTTCAATGTTCACATTATTTTTTATGGGAAACATTAGATGTGCCATGCAAAACAATTGTTTTGTTTCCCCAAAAGCAGTATTTATTGTCGCAAATGCAGAATGTAGTGTCAAGGTTCCACCATCTTGCTTTCAGTTAGCAAGGCAAACACATTTAATTATTTCAAAAAATACTGAGATATGGTTAACACCAACAATTGTGTTTACCTAATTGGGACCTGAGAAATCGGATTCTGTGGTCAGTTTGTCCAAAAAATGGGCAGAAATAGGCTTATTTTATCTGTGGAGTTTTTAGTGCCACAAATTCTGGCACTATGTTCACGAAACAAGGGGGAGTTCTGCAAATTTCAGCAAAAGGACTCATTACTTCGTAAAACATTGTTCCTTTCTTCGCAAAACAAGGGGAATTTGCTGCAGTTCCCTTCTGCCGCAGCAGTAGCCTTCCCCCTCTGCAGGAGTACCATTTCATTGCTGTTTGGAATTATATATTGATCTTTATGCCTTACAATAGGAGGCATAAAATCAGGCAGATTATCCTACTGTATCAAACAACGTAAAAGCAATTAGAAATAATAAACATATGTGTACTGTATGATAAAGAAAGGACAGCAGCACAGATAATGGTATGCAACAAAATATTTTGTCCATAGTAACATTAGAATATCATATATACCATCTATTCTGCACTGCTCAAGCATTACATGGTGTCCTGGCCCTTGTTATCCCAGCCAAATTTGGGCAATAAAGTGTCAAGAATAAAACAAAATAAGTTAAAACTACTGCATCATGTAAAAGCAAGAAACATGAAGTACTGTAAGTAGATGTGAGTAGTGCTGTGAAAACAACCTGTCACCAGAGTGTTATAAACCCCATACTGTATATGACATTCTATAATTTGCAGTTACATCCAGTGTGCCAGCACTCTGCCAAATGTCTTACAGCTTTAAAGAGCAGGTGTTTAGTCTTTATGGTTTCTCCCCCCAGAAACAAATATGGCAGCTTACCTGCCTCCAAGTTGATGGGCACATAAAGTTTTATTTTTTATTTGGTGCCTAAAAAGATAAAACACTTGTAATTTGGTTGGCCCATCAGCACAGTGGTTGGATTTCCGCTCGCGACCCTGGTGACCCAGGTTTGGAAGCGCTCCCAGGCACCAGAGGGCTGGCTGGGGAGGACTCCTGAGTATCCAATGAATCACTCAGCTCTTCTGGGGGGGCAGGGGGACACTGACTTGGGGGTGGTCTGACCTCTGGCATCAGCTGGAGGTATTGCAGCCCCAATGCCCAAACACAGGGGGAGCGTGATGGATGTCAGTGTAAGCCGTGGCGTCACATGGCATGTCACACTCCTCTCCCGGCACAACACTGACCCGAGGGCCTAAGAAGCCCTTACATGCCCACAGCTGCAGTACCACCAGGGGACTTTGACAATGACTTGAAATCTTCTTGAGAGGGGGTTAAGAGGGAATCCCCCACTGTGTCCTCATCTGGGGGGTTAGCTAGGACTCCATGGGGGGTCCCTGGTAGGAATAATTGGCCAGGGCAGGCAGTCGGGTGACAGTGCTGGATAAGGGGTAGGGGAAAAAACAAGAAGGAAAAAAAACACTTGTAAAACTTCTCGGTGCAGCTGGCAGCAAAAACTATCCAAGTTCCTGAACCAGAGACACCCCCCAAGTTGATACGTTTTCTGACGTTGGTTCAAGAAGAGCGTGGGGACGTGCTCCATAGATTTTAATGGTGGTCATTTTCAAAGTTTTTTTATTACTTTTAATCACCAATTTTGATAAAAGAAGGCCACCGCTCAACTAACAAGGATGTTGTTAGTTGAGCAGTGCCCTTCCTTTGTCAAAATCAGCTTCTTGAACTAACATCAGAAAACGTACCAATGTGGGGGCATGTCTCTGGTTCAGGAACTTGGATAATTTTTGCTGCCAGCTGCACCAAGGAGTTTTATGCATGTTTTATCTTTTTAGGCAACAAATAAAAAATAAACCTTTATGTGCCAGTCGACTTGGAGGCAGGTAAACTGCTGTATTTGTTTCTGGAGGGAATACATTTAAAGACTAAACACCTGTTCTTTAAGTGTTAGTTAAGAATTACAGTCCAATCTGGATTTTCCTCCCCTGTGATGGAAACATCAGTTGCCTGGAATATTTGATGTATATAGTAAGGCAATCTGTTTTTATTAAGTATAATAAGAAAAAAATTACATAACACTATCAAAGCTTGTCATCATGAGTGGTATATTAGAGGGTCCTAGCTAGAAATGAAAAGCCAGTGGATTATGTAAGTTTTTGAGATAGGGTGCTTGCAGCTCTCTGGTTCATCCTGCTTTTCCAGTGACTGCAGACTTGTCAGAACCTGTTCACCCCTCCCAATATGATGACAGCAACAGTCTGGCCCACATGGGCAGCCTTCAGCCACCAATCTATATTATACATCATGGGAGGTACCGGAGGCAGACCATTGTGAAAATGACCATCTTTTGATGGAATTCAGTACAAATCTTAATTGTATCTGCTTCAACAATGAGGACAAACAGACACAAAAACATAGATTGTGTTGGCAGAAAAAGACCCAGAGGTGTCATCCAGTCTGCCGATTTCCCTGCCTATCTCTACTAGTAAGGCTTCCTCTTGCTTGCCTCTCAGTCTCCCCAATAGCATAACATATGATTCCATTACATAGGAAAACCTTTTCTGAACAAGGGACATCAGGCTGTTACCAAGTAGCTGAACGTGATTCCATCTTCTGCTGTCCAGGTACTCAAGATCTACCTGTGGACTAATAGGTTTCTGTCTCACTATGGCTGAAGGAGTAACCCCATTTTGAATTTGTGGCTGCCAACATCCCTTTAGATTATGTGGTGTTACCTTCTCCATTCCAATACCGACAGGTTAAAAGTAACTTTGAGTACAATAGAGCAGTCCCTGAAAAAAGTGTAACAGAATATCAGTGCCCTTCAAAATGAGCCAATAACAACAGGCTAAAACTAATTTTGAGTACAATGGAGCAGCCCCTGAAAAAAAAGTTGCAGTGTAACCAATGTTCCCTCTAATTTTTAGTCTCTGTGGGTGGGTGACTGATATGTGTGTGCAGCACTTTGTGCCAAAAAATAGATTCATGTGAGCAAATTGGGTGGCCCAAACAAGTGTTATTTTTTATTGCTAGTAAACAGTGGAAAATATAACCAAACACTCAAATACTCAATGCAAAGTATAAATATACATTCTAACACAGTCCGAAGCTTGGATGTGCATTGTGCGCCATAACAGTATGAACTGGAAACATGTAAACTATGTACATTTTAAAGAGTCTTGCATGCATCTAAAAGGGGTGCTGCTGATGATGCATTGCTAAGAAATCAACATTTACTGTTTTTCTCTCCTGTATTTCCCATTCTTCCAGTGGACTTGTATTTTATTAAGATCCATTTTTCCACCAGATGTTAAAAACAATTTTGTTTGCATCAGCATATCTAAATGGCTTTCTTCCAAGCGGTTTCTTTGTTTGCTCTTAATGCAGTTCATGAAGCTGAAGCCTTTTTCACGGTCAGCACTAGAAGCTTGGAATGTAGTAGCAGGCCTTTTTCACGGTCAGCACTAGAAGCTTGGAATGTAGTAGCAGTAGTATAATTTATTGTTCCGCATAAAGCAGTTACAATATTCTAAAATCAGGACAAAATACACAGTAAATATAAATAGACAATACATAAATCAACAAGGAACATAAATATCTTTACAATGCAATTCAATTTAACAGAGTATCTTTTCACATAAAAACCCTCCACAGAACTTCAAGTCCCCCTAATAAACTTTACAAATGAGTTGAGATGAAGAATCTTGCAAAGATCTCTTCCATGTTTTTCTCTTTCATAGTAAACAAATATTCCAAAATTCCTCCAGGAGAAGGCCAAGATCCCCCAGCATTTTTTTCCTAGTTGATGAGTACCTAGGACACAAGAGTACCACATGTTTGAGATCATCCATAGTTCCCACTCCACATTTACAATATGGAAAAAGTACCCCCCCCCCCGTCTGAAATGAATGCATTGAGCATTATAGTTTTCAGTTCCAAATCTTGTATAGAGTCTTCTTTGTTTAGGACAGGTTAAAAAAGAGAGATATGGCTCATATCCCCATGAAATATTTACTTTTTTATAAAATCCATATAACTTAAGCTTGGAGAGTTGAACACAGAAATAATTTATGTCTTAAGTCAATAAGCCTCAATTTGACATCTACCTAATCTCCTCAAACGGTCTAGTGTAAATTTTATACAAGAGGTGGCCCAATCCGGCCGGCATTATTGTTTCCTTAATAAGTTGAATAAATGGATGTACATATCCCATGCTGGCCAATTTGATGACTTCCACTACACACATTCTGGGATATCTTTGTAGGGGCAAAAGAAAAAGTTTCAACAGAAAGAGAATCTGTCTTTCACAGATGAGAGAAGTCAAGGAACGTTGTCCTACCTCCAAGGCAAGAATACAGCTTGGAGTTCCATTTAAAAATATTAAGATGTATCTACAGAGTTTATTCAGAATTATTTCTAATTCTCTAACCTTAGTATAACCCCAGATTTCATAGGCATATAACATGATCGTTCTTATTTTGGCATTAACAACTCTTAATACCCCGCTCACTGATTACTTCCCCATCTTGCTGTTAAATATTTTTAGGGCATTTACAGATGATCCCATTTTAAGTTGAATAGCCTCCAAATGTGTGGTCCAAGATAGGCTATAGGCAAAATGGGCACCTAAATAGTCATAACACTTAACAGTGTCTATATGGTTACCGTTTAGCCTAAAGCCTACCGTATTCTTGGTTTGAGAGCCAAAAACTACAATGTTGGTCTTGCCGAGATTAACTTTTAGTTTCCTTTGGGAACAGAAAGATTCAAAGTGAGCCAGTTTTCTTTTAAGACCTAGGACTGAAGTAGAGAGCAAGACTAAATCGTCTGCATATGCTAAACATTCAATCCTTTGATCATTAATTTTTGCAGTATGGAAATCTGGGTTACCTAGCTGATCCAAGACTGTATTAATGTAGATGTTAAATAGAGTGCGGGCCAAAATATACCCCTGTATGTCCCCCACATTTGTCTCAAATCTATCAGTTAGATGACCATATTGATTATACTGGACCCTTGCCCACATATTTTCATAGAGTCTATTAATAACATCAAGAAGTGAGGCCTCCAACTTCAGATCCTTCTACAAATGCTGTCGAAGGCTGAGGAGAAGTCCACAAAACAGCAAAATAATCTGTTTTTTCTCACTTTAATATACTTCCAGATCAGGTGCTGAAGCACATAATAGTGTTGTACTGTAGAACAGTCCTTCCAGAAACCGTTCTGTGCCTCATACAATGTTGAGTTCTCCTTGACCCATGACAGCAATCTGCCCAAAATTATCCTAGACAAAATATTCTGTGAAACATCTATCAAGCTAATAGGCCTATACATCCTTGGGTCATTCAGATCCTTTTTTTAAAAAATTGGGAAGATAACACTGCCTGCCCAACTGGCAGGGTAAGAGTACCCCTGAACCAGGCCATTAAACAGCAAAAGAAGAAAATGAATCCATCAGTTGGTAAAAACCTTATAGAGATCACCTAGGACCCCATCAGGCCCTGGTGCGTTATCTACCTCAAGACCAATTAGTGCCATCCAGATTTTGTCCTCTGTGATCAAGACAGGCCTTGGAAAAATGTCATCCTCCTGTATTTTGAAAGCATCAGGTGTCTCCTGCTCTTCATGAGAATAATACAGCTTGGAGAAATTAGATGCCCAGACGTCAGGTGTAATATAGGCTTCACTCTTATTGGTATATCTATTATATCCCTGGGCAACAATATTCCAAAATCGCCTTCCATCCCTATCCAAAACAGCCTTCCTCAGTTTTTCCCAAAGTCCCTGAGTATGTTTATGTCTCTCCCGTTCAAGAATTGTCCTATATTTTTCTCTTTCAGTCTTTAGCAATTTAAAATCTGCTGCAGACTTATTTCTTTTCTTCTTATGCAGTCTTAATTTTCCTCCAAACTCTTTCTTTGCCTGTAGGCATACCGAATTAAACTAAGACTTTTTATAAAGGGACCTAGAATGGTACATTGTTTTACATCTAGGTTCAAGTAAAGAATGAATAGTTTCCCAATTCTCCAAAATATTAACGCCCTTACTTTTGTCCAGGACCAACTCGTGAATATTACCTAAGACTCCTGTACTAACAATTTCTTTGAAACTAGCTTGATGAATCGGCTCCCATCCAATCCTTCTCTTGTTTATGACTTCCAAAGACAGAAAAAGAGAGGACAGAAAAGATCCTTGTTTTCTGCATAAACACTGGGACTCACAACACCTAACCAAGAGTTGTTTGTACCTGCAATCTGTGTGCATTGATGATCTATGACCTACCACCCTTCTACATGCCCCACTAGTGAACGCTGAGACAAGCTCACTAGTGTAGTTGGTGTGTATAGACTTTCTTAGACTTTAGCCAGATTCAGAAAACATTGGCAACATTCTGGCAGTCACCAATCATTTCTCAAGATATGCACAGGCATATCCAACCAAGGACCAAAAGGCTGCAACAGTCACTCTACAGAACAAGGCTGTTCAGAGCACAGTGTATGGTGCCGCAGCATTAAACATTATTGCAAACAAAAGGAAACTCGACAACCTGTAACCAGCAGAGAAGTTAAAAAAATAACACAATCCTGAGGCAGTATAATCCATGTAAAAGGAATTCTATTTGTAACCCCTAGGTGGTGCTATGCCAAGGGCTACTACCCCTGCCTGTGCGGCTAGTAGCAGGTTAAGGGGCCTGAGTTCTGAAACGGGTGCCTCCACCTGGAGGTCAGGTTTGGCAGTGGTCAAACTAACCTGGGCACAGCCCTCCGGGACACTGTAACCCCCCCTTCCCATCTAGTGGCCTGAGTAATATACGATAATCACTTTCACAGTACCCCTTGTACACCATACCAGTACCAACACTGTTTGTACTTACCATCAGGGCTGGTTCCTCTGGCTCGACCCTGGAGACCCCCTGTAAAACAAGGTTATGCACAGTAAATAGCAACAGTACAGTACTCTTGGCACAAACTGGAACCACAGTCAGGTTAAATGCAGCAAAAAAGTCAGATCTGATTTATTCAGGGGACTTGAACAAGGAAGGAGCGTAATCAGGTTGATTGGCTTAAATGCTATATTAATCAAACAGTTATGCATGCGCTTTAAGTCCCCACACTGTCACACACTCTGGGTACTCAAGTAGGAAAATGGTGGGCTAGCCAAGAACGTTGCAGCAGGTTGGGGACCTGTGATGGAAGAAAGCAACATGCACAACACACACTACTTTTTAATCCGGAGCCGGAGAGCTCAATTCATGAAAGAAAAAGCAAACAAGACAATCAGATGGCAACACTTTAAATTTAGCTGTTGTTGCAGGGAGCTACCCTGATGTTTACTCATGATACCCAGTACTGGGCACAGGCAGGATGAAATTGAGACTGCAGGTAGTTGAGCTGGAGTGCCCAGAGAAGCGGGACCCATGCGAATCACCGAGACGTTGTTCCTGTTCAAGTGTTGAGCAAGGTGCTGATCCTCAGGCAGATCTCTCGTCAATGGCTTTCTCTGTGCAGCAGGTAGTCAGGCTGGGCCAGTGTGGCAAGGCCCAGGCCCAATGGAGATGATTTTGGATTCAGTCCATGGGGCTGTATGCAGCTTACAGCAAGCAGAATACAGTTCAAACCATAGGGGGGAACCAAATCGCAACCCACTAGCAGCACACAGTACATTTACACGTAAGGAAATCCTAATGCAGCTTCCAGCAAGCAGAATACAATTCAAACCACAGTGGGGAACCAAATCACGACCCACTATAAGCACACAACTCATTCACATGTAAGGAAATGCCACTGTACCAGGCAAAGGGCTCTCCGGTCGCAATTACAGAGTCTCTGCACAATCCGGGAGTACAGAGGTGGCTGGAAGTCCAGACAGGCCGATCGCATTAAGCAAATTTTCAGCCTTCTTCAGGTAGGAGCCTGGCCACAATTCAGGGGCTTACTCCGCTCTCCAAGTTCAGATTCAGTCCGAAAAAGGCATAAGTTCCCTCTCAGGGACAGCAGGCAGACATGCAGGCCAAAACTCAGGCCTTTCCACAGTTGTCCCACTCTAATCCACTATGGACTGCTACTCGAACTACCTCGAGCTGTTACTTCTTCACTTCCCAACCTGGATCTAACTGAAACTGCAAGCAGTTTGGGACTTTCCCAAGATCCAAAAGGTTTGGTTGGCTGACCTGTCTGTCAATCACAACAAGGGCTCTCCCTCCAGGTTATTTTAGACACAAAAAGCCAAAACTACAATTCCTACAAGTTTTGACCCCACCAAGCCCCATAGGCAGGCTCCATTTTAGAGTCCCAAATGTACTGATTGGCCCATTTCAGCAGTCCAGGACCAAGATGATGGAAACAAACAGAATTGTCCATGCTGCAAAGAAGGCAGGTTAGAACAAACTGCAATATTTTTAATACTCTAACAAATTATCAGCAAACAAGCACATCTTCTAACAGAGCTCCCTTTTAGATTAATTATGCCTGCAATCCAGGCAACTCTTAAAAAGACAGTACACATAGGCTATATAGGCACTCTCTGGCAATCACATTTAAACTGCAAAAATGCAGGACACCAGCCTGGCAGTGAGCATTTAGACAAGCTCAAGGAAGAATTTTTGGGAACCCCCATTTGTAGGGGGGGTTACATACTAATTTTCATTCATCTGCAAACTACATTTACACTGCTACAACTGTCCCTGCCTATGGCGTTCCATGCATGCATGTGCTTTTTCAAGGAAAGTCCTCTCCTGGCTATGGGCTGTCAAGATTCCTTTTGTTCATAACAGTCACTTGCATATTAACGGGCTAGTTCATTGTTCATGATGGAACAAACAAGCAGATTCATTTGTATCAAGGACAAGACTTAGAAGGCCATCTGGTAAAGGAACTGCTGTCTCTCCGAGATATTCAAAAATCTCACACAACTCAATGTACCTTCAAGGTGACTACTAACCAGAGCACTTCAATCACACCCTACCCAATATGCTGGGTACCTTGGACCTGAACAACAAAGCAATATGGAGTCAGCAAGTCAGTGTGCTCATGCATGCATATGGTTGTAGCGAAAGTGACACCACCAGAAATTCCCGGCATTATGTTATGTTTGGCAGCGAAGCCAGATTACCTGCTGACTTGTATTTTGGAGTTTCAGTGGGTGGAGCCCACCCTGAGACATACCTCTAATATGTACACTGTTTGAAGGACCAGTTAACCACTGCACATCATTTGGCCTCAGAAAGATCCAATAAGAAGAACTAAGCTAACAGAATCAGATATGACCTGAAAGTGAAGGCACGTGAACTTTCAACTGGTGACTGATACTGGTAAGAAACTTTTCATTTTATTAGTAACACAGACTTGCAAACCAATTGGGTGCTACCCCATGTCATAATGGAACAGATTTGGGACCTGCCAGTCTACATAATTCAGCCAGAAGGAGAAACAAGAAAGACTCGTACATTTCATCACAACTGGGCAAACAGACATTCAAATAGCAAGCGTTAAACCTAAAGCCCCAAAAGCAGTCTGCAACTAGAGCTGCTCCGTGCAGGATAAAATATACCAACCCACAACAGAATATTCCCAGAAGTGCCATCGATGATTCATCTGATGAGGGTATAGATTTCATGTGCTACCATGCTATTGAAAACCCTCAAAGAGGCCTACCGCCTGCAAACTCTGTGAATGAAATCAACCCAGTTGGAACCCCCTTGGATCCAACTGCAGAACCCTTGGTGCCTCTGGGCATACAGTCTGTAGGTGAGGATGAGGATATTGGGGAAGGGGAAACACTCCAAAACCGATGACCAAGTGATGCCATCTTCAACTAAAGCTACTCCTTTGCTGGTCAAGGGGATGGGCAGTGCACCCCCTCAGTTTAAGGAAGAAGTTGTTGCCCCACTGAGGCACTCTGAAAGAGCTGTCAGACCTGTACTTAGACTAACATATGACACTCCCGGTGTCTCCGTCATTCTGCCTAAGCATGTTGTACACAGGGGAATAAATGTAACACCCAGATCACTGTCCTGTATAGTTTTTACAGGTGCCTTAGAAGGAAACAGCACTAGAAAATGGCATGTCATGTGCTGTGAGAAATGTTTACTGAAATGTTCTTAGACATCAGCTCATTGTTTAGACAGAACTGTTGTGCAAACATGTTGGATAAATGCCAGTGCTGAGACCTAGCTAGGTGTCATGTGTATAGACAGTTGACTATTGCTTATAACAATGTACAAATAATTACACGTGTGAACATTGAAAGCTAATCATGAACTTTTGGGTTATGAACATTCTGCACCCAGTTGCTAAGGACAGCAATTACTTAGCAGTGTGAGTGTGCCCCCCCCCCCCATGGGCTACTGTGCCTTTCAGACTGTCATGCTTCTTGTATATCAAAGGCATTCACTGCCACCAATGAAATATCAGCAACTGGACCAGGAATCACTCGATCTGTGTACCATCAAAAGTGAACATCAGTTGGCATCCATATAGGACTGGGTCAGAGGAGTGGACATATGTTTGAACTGTGTGCTTGCTGTGAATCTGGTCTTTTGAGAAAACTGCTATTTTAACTACAACTCAGCAGCCATGTCAGCAGCCTTTGACATTACATTTCCGTATGCCTAACTGCACTGCAAGGGACACTCTAGGCTGTTGCTAATCATTACTCCTAGATCCGTTTTCTCCCCTCAGTGCTGAACCATTAGCCCAGTAATCCAGTACCCGGTTTGCGGGGTCTTGCAACAAATGTGCATTACTTTGCATTTTTTGGCATTGAATTTCAGTTGCCAAATACCAGACCACAGCTCCAGTCTATCCATGTCTCTCTCTTCATATTATTATAACAATCCTTTCCCAAGAAAGAGGTGGTGTGTTATTAGTATGTCCAACAAAGTATCAGGTGCCAGTATGCCAATTGCTTTGCCCTTAGAGAAGGTGTGGAGCTTAGTGACAGAGGAATAAATATGAAGTTTTGGTGGGAATCATGGGGTCTAACTTTGGTGAGAGTCAAGGGAAATTGCTAGGGTTCGGGGAAGTAGGCAGCATCTGTACCAGTGCCAGCATGTAGATTAGGGTCCTGGGTGCCACAAGGGGTTCTACCAGCTGTGGATCAGTGGCAGGTTGCTGGGGCTGGAGTGGCACAGAACCTCTTGAAGGACTTTTCCTGCTCATACTATTGGGGGTGGAAAAATGTGGGAGTCAGACAACCATGAAGCTTCATGGAGAACTCAAGGGGGACCTGATAGCCATGAATTTGCAGAGCCGTATCAGGAACTGGACACCATTTGGAGGGAAGGTGGATGCCACGCTCAGAAGACACACTTTCAGATTTCTCTGGAGATCTCTATGGGGCTCCAACCAAGTCCTGGCCAGGCAGCATGACCAAGCAGGGGGTACAGATGGCAGAGTAATGCTTGGAACAGCAATAGCAGGTTCCCAGATGGGTGACCCCTTAAGGAATGAGCATCACTGGCTTTCAGGCTAGGAAGTTTCCCTGAAGATGCCATATGAAGCATGTGAATGAAACTGGAGCTGACACTGAACACATTGGCCATGGAAAAGCAGTAATGGCATTCAGAGGAGTTAATGGTGTGAACTTCTGTCAGAGGTAGCATCCAGACCAAGATACAGAGAATGCATCAGAATAGGCCAAGGCTTGTTCAGGGGCAATATCGTCCATGTTGGGGTACTAGAACCAGAGCTAGTTATAGTATCTGTTCAACTGTCTGTATGAGGAGATTGTAGCTCCAATAACAGTAGAAGTGGTGCACAGGAGTGCCAAAGCAGCCTAAAGGGACTGGAGAGTCTCAAATGAAAGCAAAGTACATATGCTTGTGCTTAATGAAACACTTAAATGAAATAGGGCCCCAGTGCAAATGGATTGTGATGTGGGGTGCCAACTCCATCTGTGGTGAGCAACGAATTATGTGACACATGAACTGAACTATCCTTGAACCCTTATTCTCTAAGTAAAGGAACCACACATGAACTACCGATCTGGTATAGAGTGATTATTTGCATGTCATCGGTGCTGTTTCTGATCCCTGGAGTAGAGGGAGGAAAGCTGTGCTTGTGTAACAATGTTTCAAGGGACTCTCGGCAAGCAATACCATCGTACCTCTTCAAGACTGCATCTCTATTTCTAACAAACAGGTCATTGAAAGTCGCCCTATTTATACCCCTTAAGAACTTAGTAGTCGTCATGTCTCCCCTCTCGTCTTACCTCCAGCAAGTACACATTCAGGGCTTTCAGCCATTCCTTGTAGGACCTGGCTTGCAGGCCCTGAATTATTTTTGTGACCCTCTGCTGCACTAACTCCAGCCTATTGGCAGGGACAAGTTTAAAGAGTTGATAATTCCAGGAGAAGGAGCTAGGGAGGTGGGGCAGAGGGAGAGGAGGAGGATGAGGAGGGTTAGAAATAGAAACCCCTTTGAGGCATTTGGTCAGGGGAATAGGTAGGAAATGCTTTATGGGATGACTGGATGAACCCTTGGGCTGGGATTTTCAAAGGAGTTGCACCTGGCGAAACCCCGCAATGCTTCCCGGCAGGATATTAAGAAGGCTGCCTGGCGCAGCGTGACTCCCGGGGCACACTGTAAGTGTATGCAGTGCAGATGCAGAGGGCGTTCCCATGCATATGCGGCACATCCCGATATTCAGCCCAGGATGTGCGGTGCATATGCCAGTGCATAGTGGGGCTCAAAGTTGAGCCCGTGTAAACGTGGAGCAACTCCTGGCCACCCACAGGTGGGCTGCCATATTACAGGGTGCAACACAGCAGCCACCAGCCATGGGTGGCCACCCGCCCACCCAGAACACCATCCACAAGCACACACACATCCCTGGTAGTCTAGTGGCCCCCCTCCCTCCCATGCCGCCGGTTGCCGGAATTCAGCCGACAAGGTATACCCTGGTAGTATAGTGTAACCCCCCTCCCTCCCATGTCACCGATTGCTGGAATACGGCCTCCAAGTTATGCCCTGGTAATCTAGTGGACCCCCCGCCCATTGACGCAATCGTGGCATGGCACCGGAACACAATTCCCTGGTGACCTAGTGGTGCCCCCACCCCTCCCATCCACACAGCACCCTTGCTCACCCCGCTCACCCCCCCGTCATAGGTGAGTGGCTTGCAGTCGCCCAACATACCAACCGGCTGCCCGTCAATGAAAGGTACAGTATGGGCTGTAGCCCATTGGTCCACAGTGTGGACCAATGGGCTTGCAGAGCATACTGTACAAGACTGTCCCAAATATGTGAATGAAGTAATTCTATGTCTAGTACAGTATGCCCTGCAAGCCCATACTGAACCTGTCATTCGGGCGGGTGGTCAAGTATGCGATGGGTTGCAGCCACCCGCTGATGATGTGGGGGGGCGGGGCAAGGGTGCTGTGGTGGGAGGCATGGGGTGCCACTAGATCACCAGGGAATTGTGTTTGGCGCCATGCCGCAATCACGGCACCGGGCAGGGGGGCCACTAGACTACCAGGGAGTGTGCCTCACACATTTCCACATTTGCGGTTACAGGCGGGGTTGCTCGGGATCCCCACCACACACATCATGGTGGACAGAGTGAAAGGCGCAAGTGCTGGTGCAGCCCTATAAGGCAACAGCCAAATGGGCCATATATGATATGCAAATGGCCCCATTTGCGCCTTGCATATATTATGGCCTCATTTGCATGCCCCCGGCTGAATATCGTGGGTGATGCACCTAGAGCAACTGTACTTGCACTGGTGCATTTCCGTGCTCCCTCTCTGTGGCTTGCACTGGCGCAGTGCCACTGCACCATGTGCTTTCTGTGCGCCGCACTTGCCATAGTCAATGGTGCTGAGCCATGACGCAGCACTGTTGAACATTGCCTGGTCCTGGCCCCGGCGCAGCCCAGTTGCGCTGCGCCCAGGCTTGCCCCTGCTAGGCACAGGCTGAATATCTGGCCCTTCGTCTTTATCTGTTGGCAATGTCTATGTTTCTATGAATCATGTGCAAAGAGACCCACTTTCCCCTGCAGTCCCACACCACTGTCACTAATGTACATGTTATTTGTTTATTTATTTTATTTATTTATTAAGTTATATACTTATTTAAAAATTTGGGACTGGAAAAGGCCCACTGAGCCAAGGCTCATTTCCAGGTGTGACCAAGGGGAAGGGCTAACAGAGATAAGAACAGATGCAAACAGAAAAGAAGGAGGTGTCTCTATTACAAGCAAGCATAACTGCGGTAACAGCAACAATATTAGCACAGTAAGGTTAAGGTTAAGAGATGGGCCCACATATAGGGGATACACATTGAATAAAATCAATAGGTTCAACAACAAACAAAAAAATTAGATACATTAAATATAGAAAAGAGAAGTGCTCTCAGGATGGACCCCTGAGTATTTACCATTTAGGACTACCCTCTGGGTCCTACTCGAAAATCAGTTACCTATCCGTCTTGTTAGCCCATCCCCTAAACCTAGGTCACTCACCTATTTACCAGTCACCTATGCAGTATGGAGCTGAAGGTACTGAAATACAGCACAGGATGTCAACAGCCTGACCACTGTCTACTGACTGTGTCACTGAGTCGAAAATCAAATGCATTTGATGTGAGCCCATGGTGTTTTCTGTCCAAGAGGTCCTCATCCTGCAGGAATTCTATTGGCTCCTTTACTGTTACTTATAAATGTTTACCTACAATGGGTGCAGGATCACCAGTCTGCAGTTCTCTGCTTTACTATTTTTGTGCAGAAGTACCATGTTTACAACACTCTAGTCCAGTGGCATCTCAATAGTTACTAGGGACTAAGAGAACAGGTATTCGAGGGGTGCTGTTAGGAATGGAGCTACAGTCAAGGCCCCTACTTTTCTGCGGCACAGTGGTACCAGGTTCTGCGGTAAGACTACCATTTGCCGCAGAACTGCTGCGATGGTGGTTTGTAATTTCTGTGAAAGTTCTGCGGCACTAACAAACTACTGCATCACAGTGTCAGCCTGTCATCCCGACTTCACCTTCATGGCAGTGGTTATAGCAATCAGGATGGCGGAAAGCACAGTAACACTAGTTCAAAAAATAACAGACTTATAGAAATAATTTTATGCTTAAAAAGCAAAACAAATGTCTCTCCCTTAACCCTTCTCAGAGGTGCTGCCTGTCAATGGCATGAGTGAGGTGAGGGACTTTGCACCATGCAGTTTAATAAATGGTTGAAAAAATGGTGTGGAGCACAGCGGTTTGGCTTCATTGGGGACTGGGGTTCCACCTGGAGGGACACCAGCCTATACTGGCAGGATGGTCTGCATCTGTCCAGGAAGGAAACAAGTCTTTTGAGCAATCGGTTTAAATGCTTCATAGGCAAGCTTTTAAACTAGTCAAGGGGGGAGGCACTGATAAGCAGCAGGAAAATCCCAGCCTCTCCCTACAAAACAGGGTACTAAATGAGAAAAAGACTGAGGTAGAAAGGTCAGTGGGGGATGCTGCAACAGAAGGTAAAGCCATCAAAAAATGGAGAGCAATGAGTACCAATGCCTGTAGTCTGAGTAACAAGCTTCCTGAATTAGTGGCCTTGATGGAGGAGGAACATCTGGATATCATGACAATCACAGAAACATGGTACACACAAAACCATGACTGGGACATAAACATACCAGGATGCACTCTATAGGAGGGACAGGGAGGGTAAAAGAGGAGGAGGAGTAGATCTTTACATAAGGGACGGAATCAAAGCAACAGAACAAAAGGGAGAACAGGGAGGAGAAGAAGCACTGTGGGTTAATTTGGAGACCGGCAATGGCACCACAATCCGCACAGGGGTTGTATACAGACCCCCTTCTCAGGGGGAAGAAATGGACAAGGAAATGATAGAAAGTATACTTAAAATGGCAGAAAAAGGGGAGTTATTGCTGTTGGGTGATCTGAATATGCCAGATGTTAACTGGAGTGCAGTTGCAGCAGCCACTTCGAAGAGTGGGGTTATTCTAGATGCCCTACAGGGGGCATGCCTTAGACAACTAGTATTGGAGCCCACTCGAGAGGGAGCAATCTTAGACCTGGTTCTCTCAAATGGAGATGAAGAGAGGATCATAGATGTAGAAGTGGGTAGCCATCTGGGAACTAACGACCATTGAACCATTGTTTGGTGGAGTTGGCATAGTCTTGGAAGATATAACAGAAGAGTTTTGCTGTCCTGCTCTGTGTCTGCTATTCATGCAGCGTTTCCGTCTGAGGAATATACTGGCTTCAGAGAAGCTGATTGACCTACACAGAACTAATTACACAATGTTCTACTGCAAGACACGTTATACAGTACTTTTGTATTACAATAAAATGTTCCTGTTGTTTTCAAGTTATTACTTGATAATTTTGTAAGTCATAATTGACAGTTGTATGCCGTTCCGGTGCATGTGTGTAATGTTGATACATGTATTGAAAATGTTTGTTATACTTAGCATTATGCTCAGGGTATGTGTTTATACATATGATGCATAGACATTTATGGAATGTTGGTTGCCTTATGTATTGCAGCCGAACTGTGCAGTCACTCTAAACTGTGACGACTGTGACTCTTTTGTGCCACCTAGGGACCCCGCTGGCACCGTGCCCTGACCCCAGCCAACACTACTCCACATTGCAGCACCCTTGGGTAGCCTGGCGTAACCCTTTGCAGGATGTGTCCCCCTCCTCAGAGAAAAAAGGCACCAGTGGGAGATGTCCACCGTACACACTCAGTCTTGGCCCATGTGCTGCTGTGGTGGTCTTGGATAGTCCCAAGATTTTGGTAGCAGTGTGGCCCAGCAAATGTCATCCAGCAGTCCGGGGGACAATTTTCCTCCCTTCCCCCACCGGGGCTGTGTGGTGCCACTGATGTCAAGGCTTCCACCGACATCGGCCACACCACCCATTCAGCATGACCTAATGTGTTGCTGTCTCCCCCAGAATCCAGCATGAGTCAGCAAGTGTCAAGTCACATCCCCAAGCTCTCTCCAGGTGAAGGCGAGCAGGCAGACGCTCAAACCTTCTCTCCCCAACCGGCCGTCTGGTGCCCCGTGTTTATTTCCAGACCTTGGTCATTGGCATCACAACTGGAAATCAAACCACTGTGCTGATGGTACAGCTAACATCCACTTTTTCTGCTGTGTAGGGCCTCCCTACCCAGCCATGTCACAGAGTGACATAAATAGAATTAATCTACCCTATTGTATACTGCAGTGCACCTACATCCCAAGGCCTGATCACTGTATGAAATCAAATAAGGCACTGAGTCACATTCCCATAGTGTAGTGCCCACTCCCCAGCTCCTGCAGGCAGTAGCCACACCACTCACTTCACACCAACCAATCAATGTGTAGTATTTTCTGTACGCACTCGGTACCGGTCACAGGGGTCGAAGCTACCACTAGCCCACTAGCTTAATGCTGGTCGATTTTTGCATCGGGCTAACACAATTTTCATTTAACTAGTTCTGCAGACAAGTATTGCATAAGGTAAAATCTGAATGAGTACACCGGGTGTGCCAGAAGAAAAATATGTGGGGCTAGTGGAGTATCCCAGTCAGTAACCCTACTGGCTAGTGCCTGCAAAACTTAATTTTGACCACTGTGAACAGTGTGTGGCTGGCAGTGGCAGGGTGAGTAGTGCTGGTCAAGTTGTCATCACACTGTTGGTTTCGGGGTGTGTGGGTGTGCTGCATACCGTGGTGTGGTGAATAAACAACACACTATGTGAACGGCACTCTGTGTCTTATTCGATTTAGTGGCTGGGACCATGGAGAGTGGTGGGTACCACAGTATGAAATAGGGTGATCTTTTTTTTTTGATGTCAGTCTGTGTTTGGGCAGAGAGGGTGTGTCAATACACTATGGAAAGAAGATCTTATATATTTTTATGTCACCACCACTGAAGGCTCTGTTTCAGTCGAGGCGCTGGGAGAATGTGCTCATCCAGGAGACAGAACTGTTTGTATTACCTTGTGCAGAATGAAACAGTACATATTCATTTTACTTGCACTAATTGAGTTCAAGTAGTCCTTTGAGTGCACCACATTTCTGGCTGTGATATTTTTATGTCACTCTGTGTTCTGACCAAGGAGAGGTGGGGACCATCCACTATGGAAAGTGGACTTTTGTTATGCCACTCTTCAGTGGTGCATCCAGATATGTGTTTGCCAAGGTACTTTTTAATGGGGGGGAAGGATATGCATGAGGTACCCATTATTTGAATCCCTGTAATGCAATTTTACATGCAGCAGCGCAGTTATTTTTGTGTGGTGTACTAGAAGTCTGGAACTGCATGTGCACATTTTTTTAGATGAACCACACATCTGCTCGGAAGATGCCCAAAATGGACAACATTACAGAGTCAAGATGCATTTGGTGACTACAAACATGCTTTCCTTTGTGATCCTTTATGATTGCTGTTTATGTCTGGTGGTAGATGGATGTGGGGGGGTGACGGTGATTACACATTGCACAGGACAGAAACTATTTTGTTGCATACCTGAAGATTGTGCAAAATACTATTGTTTGTCCTACCATGTATGTATGTGAGTATGGAAAAATCAAGTACACATGTGGTGAGCAGCATTACAGACTGACTATACTGCTGAAAGTAGATGAATAAAGAATATTCAAGTCTCTCAAATGTCATGTTTACTTTTACCATGCAGCCATAATTTGTACTACACAACGGTCATCAAGGCAACTGGGTAACATGTTCTCCTTTTTTTGAACAGCTCTGCTGCAGTTGCCCCAGAATTCGACAGAAATTGCACCTGATGAATCAAAGAACTTGTAAACCCTTCATTGGGGTCAAAGAATAATCCCTTTCTGCCAGCCCGGTGGTGCTGAGGGTTGAGGTGCTGGACTTCACACCTCACGCCACACCGATGACACGGATTTGGGAATGGACTAGGGCCACTGGGGGTTTGCAGGGGAGAGGTAGATTGAGTGTCCCATGACTGCTGTCATTCCTCTGGGGTGTGCAAGGACACGGCGCTGCACTGCAGCGGCACCTGGCGGAAGCTGGGTACACTGTTAGCTGCGGCCAGAACAAGGGGGTGGGAGCGCGGCAGGTATCCGCATGTACATGCACTGAGGCCATTGCACATTCCTCTTCTCAGGGATCTAATCCTGGAGGAAACATGGCAGACCAACTGCATGGGCTGATGGCCATGCCCTGCTCCCCGAGACCCATGAAGACATAGCCACTGGGTGTCTGTGACACAGTTCCCTTCGGGGGGGATCCTGTCATTGGCCGGCCTTGTGAGTGGGCGTATGAATCCGCACAACAGACCTGGTGCGGGTGCCGGCATACGGGCTGGTGGGAGGGCAGCTCTAGCCAAGGAGGATAAAATTATTCAATGATTAAAAAAAACATGAGAACAATCCCTTCCTTGGACCCGAGAGTCACAACATCCTGCAAGGGAGCGTGGCACCAATCCTTAGTCTGTACCACTGCAGAATTCATTTGTCATGCTGGTGTGACAGGGCAGCCAGGAGGAGGCACACTTAGCAGTGGAAATGGAGGAAGTGAGATTACTCAGAAGGGGAGGCCCAATGAAGGGAGGAAGGAAGAGGCCCCAGCCAAGGAGGAAGCAATTGCTGGTGAGGGGCCCTGTTATTAAGGAGATAGACCTGGGAGTAGGGAAGAAAGGATGAGAGAGGTGAACTGCCTGAGAGGTACTTCAGCTTGGAGGGATGGAGAGCAGATCCAGAGGATCCCTAGGGCAGCAGGAGATAAGAGGGAGGTAGATGTCATTGTCTAGCTGGGGATAAATGACCTGTCAAGGAACAGCATAGGGATAGTGCAGGGAAATCTGAGGGAGCTGGGGAGGAGCCTTAAGGAGGTGGCATGCATGGTCACTTTTGCCAAGGTGTTACCTCTGTATGGCTGGGGAGAGGAAAAGACACTGCACACCAGGGCTTTCAACAATTGGTTGAGGGCATGGTGCATGGAGGAGGGCTTTCACTACATTGGGGACTGTGGCCCAACCTAGGAAGATATGGGCCTCTACTGGGGAGACAGACTGTATCTTTCCAGGATGGGGACCACAGTCCTTAGTGGGAGGTTTAAATGTTACTTGTATAAGCAGTTAAAGTAGTGGGGGGGGCGCTGTAGGACTAAGGGAGGCAGCAGTTGTTCTCCATAGATTATGAAGCAGTAGGGATAGAGGGCCTAGGAGAGTAAACTGTCCCGGGGTAGGTGTGCAGGAAAACAGGCATTGGGACAAGGCAGAGGACAAAGGGGGCATACATTAGAGAAGGAAGGAGTTAAGGAGACAGGTAAAGGAGAGGGTAACAAGGGTAGAGCTGTGCTGGGGAAGTGTCAGGGAACAACATGGGGAGGTGAGTAGGGTATGGAGAGCCATGTGCGGCAATGCAAGGAGTCTGGAATATAAAATTGCATACCTGGAGGTCATCATGGCAGAGGATAGGATGGATTTCCTGGCCCGAATGGAGTCATGGTGCACTTACAGTCACGACTGTGACATGGCCGTAATGGGCTAGTCTTTGTTCAGGAGAGACAGGGATGGGAGATGGGGAGGAGGGGTTGTACTATATGTAAGGCAGGAAATCAGGGCCACAGCAGTACAGGGGAACCAGGAGGAAGAGAAAGTGCTGGGAGTACTGTGCATCATCCTGGAGGCAGGCACTGGGGTGCATCCAGACCTCCAACACAGGCACAGGAGTTGGATAAAGCAGTTGGAGAAGACATCATCAAGATAGTGACTAAGAGAGAGACGCTACTAGTTGGTGACTTCAATCTGCCAGATGTGGGTTGGAGTCCTCCAGCTGCAAGTTCAGCAAACAGCATGGCCATTCTTGACTCCATAAAAGGAGCTTTTCTCAGGCATCTAGTAGTAGTCAATTAACCCACTAGCAACAAGCAGCACTGCACCTGGTGTTTAAAAAGAGGGATGGCATTGCAGACGTCACAGTGGGAAGTCCCCTAGGTGCCAGCGATCACCATACAGTGCAGCCTAACATTAACAGTGTCTAAAGTTGGAAATGAGGCTCACTCACCTTATGATATTTTATATTCCACAAGTTCTTTTATTAAACCGTCAGAATGATTTTTCCTACGTTTCATGCACAATGCACTTCATCAAGGAAATTCTGTGCTATCTATAAAAAAATGCATATATACAGTATATATATATATATATATATATATATATATATATATATACACACAGAAATATAATTATAATTCTGATTATATGATGGTGTATGAACATCCTGTAACCTCATTGGTCAAAACATGTCACATGACCAGGGTAAATCCTGCATTACCCATGGTTGAGGAATGCCGTTTTTAAAAACCATAAACACATTTTACATCTGTTTTACACATGGGTCCATTATATAATTGCAATAAGATACTCCAGGGTGTAAGTTATTGGGGATTTACCCATTTCTTGTGTGGTTAAGTCACTCAACTGTGCCTCGTGACACCATACAAGGCGTGGGTAAACCCCCAATAACCCACACCCTGCTGTGTTTTATTGCTTAAATGTTAAGTAACAAAAAACCTTGTGGAATATAAAAATTGTGGTGTGAGTGAGCCTCACTTCCAACTTAAGATACTATTAAACACTGTTGAAACAGAATCCTGCTGTTTTTATATTTCCAGGGAGGGGCCATACTGACTGGGTGGTTTAACATGAAAACAGGAATAGAGGCAAAACAAATGAAAACATGGGTCCTGGACCTAGGAGGTTTGATTTTAAAGAAGAGGGGGTCTGTTGCTTGGGGGTGGCCAGACTGGCAGGGAGGGGCAGAGGTTCAGTGAGGAAACATAAGGGAGGGCATAATTAAGGGATCCAGCCTCTCTAAGTGAAGAAAGTGAGTAAAAGCAGAAGGGAAAAAAAGAGTGCCCATTGTGGTTCTATAGGGAAGTGACCAGGGCAGTGAAGGAAAAAAGGGTGTCATTCAGGAGTATAAGGAAACACAGACGGAGGAAGACAGGGAGATGTACCGAGGAAAGTAGGATATGCAGTAAGTGAAGAGAAGGTGCAACAGAGGAAGGTGTAGCCAAAGGGGTAGCTAAAAAGGATAAGGCTTTCTTCAGGTATATAAATGAGGAGAGGAAGGCAAATGGAGGGATAGTGAGGATAAAAGTCAGAAGGGGGAATGCACAGAATAGGACCAATAAAAAGAAGACATTCTGAAGCTGGATTCCTGCCCTGTGTTCACAGTGGAGGGAGGGGGGAATGGACCAACAGGGAGCAGCAGGAACAAAGGGAGGGGAGGACACAAGCCAATTTTAAGAGGAAAGAGTCCTGAAGGGACTGCAGCTCTCAAAGTGGTCAAGTCTATGGGATTGGATGGGATACATCTAGGGGTATTGGAGGAGGTGCTAGCTGACCCACTGACAGCCTTATTCAACAGCTCTTTAAAAACAGGCATGGTTCCGTAGGTCGGGAGGAGGGCAGATGTGGTCCCTCTGCATAACAGTGGTAGCAGGGAGGAGGCGTAAGCAACAAGACACTCCAAGGTGTGCATGGAACAAATTTTAGCGCACAGCCAGGGGCATAATAAGGTGTGAGGCTGCAGGCCGAGTGACTTTAACCACTGGCCTTGTGATAAAATGTGCCATGCACACCCTGGAGTGTCTTATTGACCTTATAATATTGGCTACATTTTTGGGTTATAAAAAATAATTTTATATAAAAAAGGTTATTGTTATCAGATTTTCTGATAAAATAGTCCTTCCGCCAGGCATAATGATGTAATTGAATTGCTGATAAATATTCATGACCTTATTTGCATATCCTGGCCAAGGATTGTTAGGTGGGAGATTTTACTATGGCGACATGGGACAGCTCGGGACAGATATGCTTCAGTCTTGGGGGTGCATTGCCTTCCAGAATTGCCATTGTTACTGTAAACATTTAAAAAAAAAAACACAATGCAGTTATGAGACGCCTCCCCTCCCTCCCCCAGTGCAAGTAACCGCCCAACCACAAGTCAAGCTTAGACAGAAACATGAGGCATTGGGTTACAACTACTGTAGTATGAGAGAGCCTGTGAGCAAATAGTCAACACTGAAAAAAAAAAAAAACAAGTGACAGTAACAAGTCGTTGGTAACGAACTCCAGATGACCCCCATTGCCGACAGAAAAACAATTGCGGAATTTGAAAACTGAACGTTGCAACTGCTGGCTGATTTTTTGTTTTGTAATGTGGTCCAGCTTTTAGGCACTTGTTATTACCTGTGCATGGAACAGATTTCATGCATTGGTAAGAACCAATCAGCAAGCAGGATTTTGTTGTCACATTTTATAACAGCAACAATAGGACAGGCAGTCAGTCTCACCTCAGTGGTAAGGAAATTAATGGAAACCATGTTAAAGGAGAGATTAGTAGATTATCTTGAATCCAGTGGGCTGCAATACCACAGGCAGCATCGATTCACGGTGGGTGGTGTTGGTAGTGGGGTTGTGGTAGATGAACCTAATTGATTTGTTCGAGTGGGTGACCAGGGAACAGATTAGTGGAAAGTGGAATTAGTGGGTTAGTGGAAAGCAGTGGACGTAGTCTACCTGGACTTTAGCAAGGCCTTCTACGCTGTGCCAAATAGGAGACTGATAACAAACATTGAACAGCCTGTGAGTGGGCTCCTGAGCGGTTAAATTGGGTTAGAAGCTGGTTAAAGGATAGGTGACAGAAGGTATGGTTAACGGCACTCACTCTAATGATGGGGCAGTGACCAGTGGGGTGCTGCAGGGCTCAGTACTGTGACCAATCATCTTCAGTGTCTTCACAAGTGACATTGCAGAACAACTGTAAGTGAAGGGATGCAGAAGATATCAAATTCTGTAAGAGGTTGGATGTTGGGGAAACTAGAATACTAGTCAAGAGCATTGCAGTTAGGATTCAATGCCAAAACGTGCAAAATCATGCACCTAGCGTATAGGAAATCAAGATATGAGTATATGATAGGGGGAGATATTGACAGTTAATAAGCAGGAGTGGGAACTTGGTGTTATATCTGATGACTTCAAAGTGACAGAGCAGTGTGACCAAGCAGTGAGTAGGGACAGTAGGATGCTAGGATGTATAGGGAGAGGTATCTCCATCAGGAGGGAGGTGGTGTTGCCCGTAAATCACTCACAGGTGAGACCACGCCTAAAGTATTGTGCAAGTTCTGAAGACTGCAACTCATAAAGGGTATAGTCAAGGTGGATGTAGTACAGAGGAGGGAGACTAAAATGGTGCAGGGGTTGTACCAAAAGCTCTATGAGGAGAAACAACTGGAATCTCAACATGTACACCCTGGAAGGGAGGAGAGGGGAGCAAGAGGGGACATGACAGAGACCTACAAGTACCTCACCAGGGCATACATGGGTGCAGGAGGGGAGTCTCAAATGAGAAACATCACCAGGACCATACAGCATGTGATGAAGCCGGGTGGGGGAGGGGTAGTTTTAGAGGGATGTGAAGAAGTACTATGGCGAACACCTGAAACACACCACCAGCGGAAAAGGAGGTGTCACATATAGTAGTAGATTGCAAGCACATGTAGGACAGACATAGAGGAATATCAGTAAATGGACAGAGAGCAGGGTGGGTCACCAGAGACCATATAGGACCTGCGGAGAGACACTAGGCAGGGACCATCTGGGCAGACTGGGTGGGCCAACCAATCCTTCGCTGCGTACAAATTCAATGTTTCTGTGTAGAGAATCTACCTCCTACTGCAGTAAATATGCCTCAGTCAATATATCCTCCGAAGTGTCGTGAATCCACCCATACTACAGTAAATATACTACCCATACTGCAATAACTCTAACCTACCAAGTGCAGTGACTGTACCCCCACTCAATAAATCTACCCCTTGCTGTAGTAAACTACATTCCAAAGGGCAGCGAATCCACCCGATACTGCAGTAAATATACACACTGCTTCAGCCAATATACCATCCCAAGTGTAATGAATCGACTGCTACTGCAGTGAATACAGAAAATTACACATTGACAGCAGATAAGGACTGCTAGGCCCATCTAGTCTGCCCATTTTCCTTGCCTACTGTAAAAGTCACAGACCATGCTTGATCTCCGGCTATACCTCCTGCTTCATATTGCTAGGGTTCCCCCATGTTGGTCCTATGCATGCTTGAATCCCCCCACTGTGTTTTCCCGACCACCTCTGGTGGGACTCTATTTCATGTATCCACCACCCTTTCTACGAATAAATGCTTCCAGTCGCTATCCCTTAGTCTACCCCCTTCCAACCTCATGTCATGCCCCCTCACTCCTGGACATCTCCTTTTCTGAAAGATGTTAGCCTCTGGTACCCTATTTATGCCTTTTGGATATTTGTAGGTTTCTATCATATCTCCCCTGTCTCTCCTGTCCTATAGGGTATACTGTACATATTGAGGTATCCCAGTCTCTCCTAAAATGACTTTGGTGCAGGCCCTGCACCACCTTTGCTGCCCTTCTTTTAACAGCCTCTCCCCTGTCTATGTCCTTGCAGAGATGCAGCCTTCAGAACTGGACACAGTATTTTAAATGAGCCCTCACCAATTATTTGTACAATGGCATCACAACCTCCTTCCTTCTGCTGGTGATACCTGTCCCTGTGCATCCCTGCATCCCACTGGCTATCCCCACAGCATTGGCACATTGTTTGGCCACCTTGCCCTCATCACCCTACTACTGCAGTAAACATACTCTACGTAGTGCAGAGAACCCATCCAGTATTGCAGTAAATACACCCACTTCTGCAGTAAATCTGCCCTCCAACGTGCAGTGACTCTTCTGCCTCCTGCAGTTAATATACCCCAACTGCAGTTAATCTAACCCATACTGCAGTACATCTGCCTTTCAAAGTACAGTGAATCCACCATCTACTGCACTGAATTTACCCCTTATGGCAATATACCCCACTACAGTAAATAGAGCCTCTACTGTAGTAAATCTACCTAGCGTATAGTGAATACAGCTGCACTAAATATCCCCTACTTTAGTAAATCTACCCTCCCAACTGTAATGAATTCAACCACCAGTGCAGTAATTATACCCCTGTACTGTAATACATGCATCATACCAAGTGCGGTAAATGCACCGCACCACAGTAAATGTACACCCTACTGTAGTAAGTCTACACTCCCAATTGCCATGAATCCACCCCTACTGCATAAGTATACCCATTATTGTAGTAAATATACCCCACTGTAATAAATCTACCCTCTCATGTGTAGTGAATCCACCCCTACTGCATAAGTATACCCATTATTGTAGTAAATATACCCCACTGTAATAAATCTACCCTCTCATGTGTAGTGAATCCACCCTCTACTGCAGTAACCATATCACTCATACTGCTGTAATTATAACCCCACTGCAGTAAAGCTAACATTACAATAAGTAATGCACACATCACAATATATTAAAATAAGACTTTATTGACAGTAAATGTGTGCTATTAAAGAAAGAAGTTGAGGAGCATGACGATTTCAATAGAAACAGCTTGCTGTGGCACAATCCCTCTGATGTACACTGCTATTCTACTATTATTGTGTGTTGTGGGGGGGGGGGGCACGGACGTGTCGAAGTTCAGTACACCGCACCACATAAAAGTAAATTTAGCATACCACTATAACGTGGCAGAGTTCAGCAAAACGTAATACATTCATTACATAAATGTCAATAGTTTGCCCCTTAAAAACGGCACGGAAATACAAGGAGACATCTGCTTCACTACTGAGGAGGGGTAGTACCTCTCGCTACAGTGGTGTCTATCCGTCAGACGTTCGAGCGCGCACACGAGCAGGCGGGGAGACCAAACCGAGAAAATACATACACACTGCTTAATACTTATGGAGCGATTTAAAATAAAACTAAATAGGCTTTTTCTTCACAACTTCGTCGTGAGCGGCACTTTGAAGGGATAATGCACCAAGCGACCGACTGAGATCTCTGCTACAAGGTACCAAAATACCTCTGTTTATTTGTCCTTTAAGTTTAGGTCGACAGTTTATCACAAACAGGTATACATAGATACATAGATACATAGACAGTGTCGGCAGATAAGGGCCTATGGCCCACCTAGTCTGCCCATTTGAGCTTGTAAATTCAGTTTGTTTTCCTAGAAGTCTATTTCCCCTTACCCCTGACCTCTAGAATTCCTTTATGTCTATCCCCATGCATTCTTAAATCCCGTGATTATTTCAGCCCCCACCACTTCCTCTGGCAGGGTGTTCCACTTGTCCACCACCCGTTCTGTGAAGAAATTCTTTCTCATGTTTCCTCTGAATCGTCCTCCCTCCAACTTCATCCCATGCCCTCTAGTCCTGGAACATCTTTTTCGCTTAAAAATAGTGTTTTCCTGCACCCTGTTCCTCCCTGTAAGATACTTGTATGTCTCTATCATATCCCCTCTCTCCCTCCTCTCCTCCAGGGAGTACATGTTCAGTTCCTTCAACCTGTCTTCATAGGACTTGTGATGCAATCCATGCACCATCTTTGTTGCCCTCCTCTGAACCTTCTCTACCCTGTCTATGTCCTTACGTAGGTATGGTCTCCAGAACTGTACACTGTACTCCAGGTGGGGGCCTCACTAGTGTCTTGTATAGCGGAATTATGACCTCCCTTTTCCTGCTGGTGATGCCCCTGCCTATACATCCCAGCATGCTATTTGCTTTACCTGATGCCTTGTCACACTGTTTCCTACCTTGAGGTCATCAGAGATGACAACCCCAAGATCCCTTTCCTGCTTGGTGCATGCTATATCCTCACCCCCAACTGATATATTGTGCCTGGGTTTTGTGCCCCATATGCATTATCTTGCACTTCTTTGCATTGAATTTCAACTGCCAAACCCTTGACCATTCTTCAAGTTTCTGCAGGTCCTTCTCATTCTGTCTACACCCTCTGGTGTGTCTACTCTGTTACAGAGCTTTGTGTCATCAGCGAACAGTGAAATTCTGCCTTCTAGATCCTGTGCAATGTCACTGATGAAGATGTTGAATAGGACTGGTCCCAGCACTGATCCCTGTGGTACCCCACTGGTCACTCTTCCCTCTGTGGGGTGACAGCCATTTACCACCACCCTCTGTGTCCTGCCACCCAGCCAGTTACCTACCCACCACACTACTGTCCTGCCCACACCCATATTCCCCAGTTTGTGTAATAGTCTTCTATGTGGCACAGTGTCAAAGGCCTTGCTGAAGTCCAGATAGGCCATGTCCACTGCCCTCCCCGATCCACCTCCCTAGTCACCTAGTCAAAAAATTCAATGAGGTTGGTCTGACATGACCTCCCCCTGGTGAAACCATGCTGCCTTGGGTCCTGTAATCCATTGACAACTGGATGTTCCACCAATCTCTCCTTCAGTAGTGCTTCCATGATCTTTCCCACTACCGAGGTGAGGCTGACTGGTCTCTAGTTCCCTGCTTCCTCTTTGTTCCCACTTTTGTATAAGGGGACTACATCTGCTGTCCTCCAGTCTTTGGGTACCTCCTGTTTCCAGTGATTGGCTGAACAGGATAGCCAGAGGTTCAGCCACCACTCTCTTAGTTCTTTAAGGACCTGGGGTGCACCCATCTGGCCCCATTGCTTTATCAGCTCTTATTACTTCCAGTTCCTTCAGGACCCTTTCGTGTAAAGGGACTTGTGTCCATTTCTGTACCATTCTCACCCCTTGTACTCCTTCAGACCCATTACCCCCTCTTCCTTAGTAAAGACTGAGCAGAAATACCTGTTCAATATGTCAGCTTTACTGTTGTCATCCACGCGGCTCCCATCCTCCCCCTTCAGTCTCACTATCCCTCCCTTTGTCTTTCTTTTTTCACTTATGTACCTGTAAAATGTTTTGTCCCCTTTCACCACTGATTTTGCAATGTGTTCTTCTGTCTGAGCTTTGGCTTCCTTACTGACTTCCCTGCCTCCTTTGTTTCTCCTGGTACTTCTCCCTATCCCCTTCTGCCTGTGTCTTTTGTATTGCCTGAATGCAATCTTTTGGCTTTCACTTTCTTTGCTACCTCTTTGGAAAACCATAATGGTCTCCTCTTCCTTTTCCTCTTGCTAACCTGCTTAATGCATAATTCTGTTGTTCTTATAATCCCCATTTTAAATACTGCCCACTGTTCCTCAACCCTGATTCCTGTCCCATTCCCTTAATGCCTCTTTCAAGTATCTCCCATTTTCCCAAAGTCTGCCCCCTAAAATCCAGGATCGTGTTTTGTGTGGTTTGGTTCTGCTCTTTCTGTGATTTCAAACCACAATGACTGGTGGTCACTGTTACCCAGGTGCTCCCCACTGTTACCCCCATCACACTGTCCCTGTTTGTGAGCACAAGGTCAGTATTGCCTTCTGCGAGTTGGTTCCATGACCAGTTGCTTGGGAAGGCACCTGAAGGAGTCAGGATAAATCTGCTCTAGTTGATGCTGCTGCTGGGATGCTCCAGTCCACGTCTGGTATATTGAAGTCTCAACCAGTACTACCTCACCTTGTCTGCCATCCTTTGGATGGCTAGCATCAACTCCCTATCTGTTTCTTCCTCCTGGGCTGGTGGTCTATAGACCACACCTGTGCGGATGCTGGCCCCATTTTCCTTTCCAGCTTAACCCACAGTATCTCTCCCCATTTTGTTCCTCCTGGATCTGTGTGG
This sequence comes from Neoceratodus forsteri, assembly GCA_016271365.2. Lineage (NCBI taxonomy): Eukaryota > Metazoa > Chordata > Ceratodontiformes > Ceratodontidae > Neoceratodus > Neoceratodus forsteri. Next base: position 1,487,648,305 of record CM057452.1, read on the forward strand.
CCCTTATGTCATTTTTCACATACAGTGCCACCTCCTCCTTCCTGCCTGCTCTGTCTCTTCTGAATATGTTGTAGCCAGGTATGGCCATCTCCCAGTCATGGTTATCATTACACCAGGTTTCAGTGATGGCCACAATGTCCAGGTCTGACTGTACCATGACAGCCTCCAGATCTTCCATCTTGTTGCTAAGGCTCCTGGCATTTGCACATGGCTCCATGATTTGACCTCCTAGACTGTACTGTTCTCTCCAGCCCCTTCCTTGGTTGTCATTTATCCTGGTTCTCTCTTGCTGTCTGCCCTTCTGCTGAATTTTGCCCCTTTCTGCTTATCCACCTTTTGGACACTAATCTCCATCTTTGCACACTGCTTTGCAGAGATAGCCACCTCTGGTTCACTGGTTCCACTGCTAGCTGTGGGGTGAGCAAGTAGGTACCATCCTTGCTGGCCTGCCACCCCTTTGCTAGTTTAAATGCTTGTCAATGTAGCATTTAAACTTATCATTGAGTCTTGATTCCCTCCAGGATGGATGCAGGCCGTCAGGCTTGAACAACCTCCATCCCTCCAGGTGGGTCCCCAGTCACCAATGAATCCAAACCCTTCCTCACAGCACCAGTTCTTCAACCATGAGTTAAAGTTCCTGGTGCATGCACTCTATGCTCTCCCTTGCCTCTCACAGGTAGTACTTCTGAGAAAGTGACAGAAGTAGCTACTTGCTTGAGACCCTCCCCAGTTTCCTAAACTCTTCCTGAACTTCCTTTGGCTCCCCATTTGCCAAGTCATTAGTACCTAGGTGGATAATGACATCCAGCTCACCCCGTCTTGCCTTCCCAGTGATCCCCAGTATCTTCCTTCCATCCCTCCATGCCGTGGCACCTGGTAGGCACCTCACCTCCCTGTCCTCCCCCTTCTGTGTTCCTAGATGGATCCCTCTTACGATGGAGTCCCCCACCAGGATTCGCTTCCTCCTCCTCTGGGGTCCACTGCTTTCCCCACTGAGGTCACCTCCTTGGCTAACCTCCACATCCTTTCCTTCCACTTCTCTGGGTACCTCTATTTGGTTGTCCTCATTTGCCAGTGTGGCATATGAGTTCTTGAGAGGAATAGGATCTGGGATGTGCCTCTGCCTGACTGCTCTAACCCTCCCTGAGCCCACTGTCATCCAAGTGCTCCTCGTTCTCGGCATCCTTTGAGGCAGCTGCATTGGACTGGGTGGTCCCTGGATAGGGGTGATGGTACTCCTGACCCAGTTTACTTCCGCTCTGAGTCTGGCTACCTCATCCCGCAGTCCAGAGAGATGCATGCAGATAGGGCAGCACCTCAGTGTCCAGAAGGTCTGCCTATACATCTGAGTTTGTATATTCATCAGGTATCATCCACAGTAACAACATCGGTTTGCTATAGTGTCACAGCCAGATATAATAAGAGGTATCAGTCTTTTAAAAAAACATAGATCTTACAATTTTGCACAGAGCTTCATTTAATTTCAGTTTTTTGGGGGACTATTGTTGTGGACAATAAATCATTCTTTAGTCTTTGCCCAAATTCTGCACTCTGGTAGATCAGAGACATTACCCACTGGAAGGTCTGGATTAGATTCTTACTTGCTTCGAGACAGAGTGACTAAATCAGCATTCCTCTGGAAACAATTCTAACTTCACTTTTTATCTCCAGGTAGCATATTAAAGTTTTTGAATAGCTTGTTCTAGGGAGTCCCAGGTCCAGAAGTATCTGTCCATTTGGTTCCTGGCCTTCAGCTGTGTGTGTTCCAGCCTCATACATTGAAGAAGGGTTTGAGACCATTGAGTTATTGTTGGCACTGAGTCTAAAAACCAGTGCAGGTCCAGGACAATTTTACTAACCATATATCCCAGTGTGAGCAGTGGGAGTATTTTAGATCCTGTATGGGTAATTCTCCCTGGGAGGCCTAGTATAGCTTCTGCTGGGTCTAACGGTATTTGTTGGGACACTGTCCGAATAAGAATATCATGGACCTGCCCCCAGAAGGCTATAACCTTGGGGCATCCCAAAACCACGTGGAAGAAAGTGCCCGGGGCTGATTTGCATTTTGGGCAGTTTCCAGAGGAGTTGAGGTCAATCTTATGCGTCAATTCCAGGGTAAAGTAGGCTCTGTGCAGGAAATTAAAATGAATGGCTCTGAGCTTCTTTTTTACTGAGCCCTCTATACCATTCTTCATTATTGCATCCCAGTCTCCCAAGGTTAAACAATCTGGGGCTAAATCCTATCCCCACGTCCCTTTATTCTTATCATTGGATCCGAGAGTGCCCCCAGAAGCAGCTTGTAACATCTATTTAATGGTTTAATACCTTTGGGTTTGTAGGCTATGGTGAATATTTCCTCCAATGATGAGCAACCCCCCCACCACTAATACACCAGACCGTAGCAGAAGGGTCCTAGTTCTGCAGTAGAGGAAGTAGCCAGCTGTTCCCATACCATATAATAGTTTTATCTCAGGGAATTTTTGGAATCTCTGCCCCTCGCAGAGATCCGATATCAATTTTAAACCTTTCCCGGACCATTCTGCTAGTATTCTTACATCTCTGCCTGAAAGTCCCTCGGTCTGTCGGGAAAAAAATGCCTTAATAGAGACATCTGGGAAAAGGAGGGAATCTATACCTATAATCTAACCCACGCCTTGACCATATTCCTTGTGAAGGGATTTGTTATGGTGGAGTAGGACTGCTGGGCTTGGCTCATGCTAGGGGGCAATATATTATAGTAAATACTTCCCTCATCTTCCTCCAGTGCAACCCATGTTCTTTGTGCCTTGTTATTTGGGATGATATCTCCTACATGAGCCAACTGCTCTGCTAGATAATATATGTGTAAATTGGGCAGGCCCAGGCCACCTCTTTTTAGGGGGAGCCATAGAATTGCCTTCTTTATCCTGGGGCGCTTTCCCTGCCATAGGAGGGTTGTTAATGCTCCCTCCAAGCTCTTTATATATTTATGCGGGACTTGAACTGGTATTGATTGAAATAGACATAGACATTGGGGGGAGTATACTCATTTTTATTAAATTAACCCTTCCTATCAGGGAAAGGGGAGTGATTGCCACCTTACACATTCTTCTTTTACCTTACCAATTAATGATTTATAATTCCTTTGCACTAATTTAGAGGGGTTATTAGTGAGATTGATGACTAAATATTTAAGTTATTTGGAGGGATGGACCACTGTATCCACTAGTCTTACCAGGAGCTTCTTGTCTCCTGGGGGGGGGGACATTCACATTTGCTCCAGTTGATTTTGTGCCCCAAGATTGGGCCATAAACTAAGAAGAGATTTATGAGGGTTTGAAAAGCCTTCTTGGGATTTGCTATGAACAGTAAGATGTCATCAGTGAACAGGGATATGATTTGTTTTTGGTTTTTTTGTTGCCACTCAAACCCCCTCAGGTCCTTGTTACTATGACTGGCCTCTGCCAGAGATTCTATTGTTAGGACATAAAGAAGTGGGGACAGGGGACATCCCTGTCTAGTGCCCCTTGATAGTAGGAAGGGGGGGCACATTGTGTCGTTTGTTAGAATTTGAACTTTGGGACATATGTAGAGTGTTTGAATCCATGATAGGATAGCAGAGCCAAATTTAAACTTTTTTAAGACTTCAAACATGTAATTCCATTCGACTCTGTTGAAGGCTTTTTCAGCATCAAATGCTAGAAGTCCCTGGTTTTCTTTTCTGTTTTTTGGACCAGTGGTGTATAATATTCATAGCTCTCCTCAGGTTATGCTTCAATTGTCTTCCACTCACAAAACCCCTCTGATCCAAATTTATAAGTCCTGGGAGGGACCCTTCAAGGCATGTGGCCAAAACTTTGGCAGTGATTTTATAGTCTGCATTAAGGAGAGAAATCAGCCTATACAAACCACATTTTTGAGGGTCTGTGCCTGGTTTTGGGAGGACAGTAATTGTAACAAGGGTTAACATAAGCTGGTAGTTTCCCTTCCTGCAATGAGTTGACTACCATACTGAGCATGAAGTCTCCCAGTGTTTTCTACAGTTTCTTGTAGAATTCTGTGGGTATCCCATCAGGGACAACAAGAAGTATAAAGTTACCAAGGTGGACTGACAGAGAATTAAAACAAGTTATTGAATCCCTAAGCCTAATAGATGTTTGGAGAGTTTAAAATGTTATTGTCAATTAATTCAGTTTCTGGTCACCAGCCCTTAAGATGGACTCCCAAATCAACCAAATTTTCATTTAGAAAAATTTAGTTCAGGGGTTGCAAGAAGCTATCGAACGCCCGATTGTCATTTCCAATTATGCCCCTTTTTCTGCACATATTAATATAAGAAATTATCATTGAGCCGAAATAGGTGGAGATAAAACAACTCACTGTTAGACAATACATAAGTAACTAAATGATAATGGTCAAACTAAATATGTTACCTGACAACTAACAATCTTGAAAAAGCTTTGTGGGTGACCACTGGGACACCTTGAAATGCTTCCTTTGGGACCTTAATTAGCCAGGCTGCCAAAATTAAGAAAGATAAAAAAATTGACATAAAAAATGTCTATCTTTAAAAGAATAGAAAGTGACCTGCTGAATGACAGTTCTGACAACATATGGAGAGAATGGTCCAAAGTTAAATTAGATTACAAAATAAATTGCTTACAGAGGAAGCAATCTTCAGTCTATGGAAAGCAAAAGTAAGATATGCAGGGACAGGGCTGAAGGCTCAAAAGCTGTTAGCAATTAGGCTCAGAAACATTAACAGTAGCATCAGCATTCCTAGTATCCAGTGATACTAAGACAGGTTGACAAATAAAGGATGCAGGAGGGATTAATAAAATATTTAAGGATTTCTACAAGGATTTATAAACCAACTGGTAGACCAGCAGAATGCAGAGGAAAATCTTGTTATATATAATAAGAGGTTATTAAAATGGACTCCTCAATTATCATCTTTTATTAATCCTCTTTGAGAAAATTTGGACCTAGGAAATATTACTCAAGGATATGAGGTAAGGGACTACAGTAACCCAGTTCAGGATTATAATAGATCAGTGTCCTATCTTAAAGTTCATATTCAAAAAAGACAAATAATTAATTCTGGCGCCAGTAATAAAGGATTAGAAATGCAAGCACCATGGTTTGATAAAGAATGTAAAGAAAATAGGTTACTAAATAAAATAGGAAGCTGTTCTAAAAAATCATTTGATTGGTTTGTTCATACTTCCTTGAAATGGCTTAGAAAGGAGCATAAATATCTTATTACTAACAAAAAGGAACAGTATAAAAAGGAACTGTGGTCTAGTTTACGGGAGAGTATAACAAATAAGGATAGTAAATCCTTTTGGGAGCTGGTGGCCCTGGGGACTAAGAACTTTAGAGACAAGGAAATATAGAAGTTGACAGCAGATGAGGACCACAAGACCCATCTGGTCTGCCCATATTTTTTACCTTATGAACCTGTACTCTGTCAATGGCCTATCTATTCATACTCATCTTTATTGCTCCCTCATGCCTGTCCCATGCCTGTTTGAAGCCCTGCACTGTATTCATATCCACCACTTCCTGAGGTAGGCCGTTCCATGCATCCACCACCCTTTCTATGAAAAAGAACTTCCTCACATTACCCCTTAATTGGTCTCCCTCTAATGTCATGCTGTGTCCTCTTGTCCTGTTATTTTTCTTATATTGAAACATGTTAGACTCTTTCACCCTGTTAATGCACTTGAGATGTTTGAATGTTTCGATCATATCACCTCTCTCCCCTCCTTTGCTCTAGGGTATACATATTCAGCTCCATTAATCTGTCCTCATATGTTTTCTGATGCAGTCCCTGCACCATTTTGGTTGTCCTTCTCTGGACTGCCTCCATTTTGTTAATGTCCTTGTGCAGATGCGGCTTGCAATACTGCACATAGTACTCCGGATGTGGCTTAACCAGTGTCTTGTAAAGAGGGATTATTACCTCCCTCTTACAACTTGTGATGCCCCCTACTAATACACCATAACATCCTTCTAGCCTTACCTACTGCTTTAGTGGTCTGCTTGGATGATTTCAGGTCATCTGTGATGATGATGCCTAAGTTTCTTTCTTCCTTGTGATTGCCAGCAACTCCCCTCTCAACCTATAGGTGGCTTTAGGGGTTTCTCTTCCTTATGTGCATGATCTTGCACTTCTTTGAGTTAAACCCCAGTTGCCACTCTTCTGACCATTTTGCCAGTTTATCCAGATCTCTTCTCATTCTGCCCACCCCATCTGGATCATCTGCTCTGTTGCAGATTTTGGTGTCATCTGCAAACAGACAAATCTTACCCTCCAGTCCATCTGCAATGTCACTGATGAAGATACTGAAGAAGACGGGCCCCAGGACTGATCCCTGAGGTACCCCACTTGTGATTTGCATCTCTTCTGACTGTATACTATTTATCACCACTCTCTGTTTTCTGCACGCCAACCAGTTTGCCACCCAGTTGACCAACTTCTGACCCAGCTCGAGCCTACCCAGCTTATTAATCAATCTTCTATGTGGAACAGTATCAAAAGGTTTTCTGAAGTCAAGGTAGGCAACATCAACTGCTCCCCATTGGTCCATGACTCTGTTTACCCAGTCAAAGAAACCTATGAGATTAGTTTGACAGGACCTTCCTGTTGTAAACCCATGCTGTCTTGGATCCTGTGCTATTATGGATTCCAGGTGTTGCACTATCCTTTCCTTAAGGAGTGCCTCCATAATCTTGCCCACTACTGAGGTAAGACTGACTGGTCTGTAGTTCCCTGCCTCCTCCCTGCTACCACTCTTGTGAAGCGGGATCACATGTGCTCTCCTCCAGTCTTCTGGGACCCTCCAGTGCTCAGAGACTCACTAAACAGTTCTGATAATGGCTCTTCTAGTTCCACCCTTAGCTCCTTTAGTACCCTGGGATGTACGCCATCAGGTCCCATTGCCTTGTTCACCCTGAGCTTAGCGAGCTCTTGTATGACCCTTTTTTTGTGAAGAGACTTGTGCACACCTCCCTCCCCCCTGTGTCCATGGTGCTGAGCTGTGGGACCTGCCCTACATTTTCCTCAGTAAATACTGAGCAGAAGTATCTATTTAAGATAGATGCTTTTCCTTGGTCCTCCTCCTCACATGCCCCCTTATCCGCTTTGATCTTAGCAATACCCCCTCTGGATTTTCTCCTTTCACTAATGTATCAACAGAAAGTATTGTCACCTGATTCTACTGTTCGTGCTAGTGTTTCCTCAGTTTGGGCCTTTGCTTGCCTTACTCCTTTCCCTGCTTCCCTTAGGGAAGTTTGGTATGCCTGCCTATCTTTGTCCCGCTGTGTTTCCTTATATTTCCTGAAGGTCAGCCTTTTGGCTCTGACCTTTTCTACTACTGTTCTTGAGAACCAGAGTGGCTTCCTTCTTCTTTTGCTCTTGCTTTTCTCTCTAACACAATGGGATGTTGCTTCTAGTATTGCATCCTTAATGTTTGCCCACTTTGCCTGTACCCTCTCACTTATATTTCTTCTTGCCAGGGCTAGCTTAACTCTGTTGGCCATCTTATCAAAGTCTGCTCCTCTGAAGTCCCATATTTTTGCCTTGGAATGGGATGATTTAGTTCTAGTGGTCAAATTGAACCATACCATGTGATGGTCACTGGTCCCCAGGTGACCTTCTACCTGGAGATCTGTGATCCTTTCCCCGTTAGTCAGTACTAGATCTAGGATAGCCCAGTCTCTTGTGGGTTGTCCTACCAGTTGTTTGAGGCCTTCCCCCTGCAGGAAATCCACTATGTGTCTAGTTCTGGCAGATGTTCCTGCTGGTATTGACCAATCTATATCTGGCATGTTGAAGTCTCCCATTATCAGAACCTCCCCTTTAGCAGTCATGTTTTGTATATCTTCTAACAGTAATGTGCCTATGTCCTCCCCTGGTCTGGAGGCCTATAGACAACCCCAGTTCGTATGGCAGTCCCATTTCTTGTTTCTAGGGTGACCCACAGTCCTTCTGGTTCCTTATGTGCATTCTGAATTTCTGTAGCTTTGATATTTTCACTGACATAAAGGGCCACTCCACCCCCCCCCTTTTTGAACCTCAGTCTCTTCTGAACAGTACCTAGCTGGGTACTGAAGTCTCCCAAGTGTGGTTACTGGTGAACCATGTCTCGCTAATGGCTACTATGTCCAGTTTAGCCTCTATCATTGTTGCCTGCAGGTCTGAGATCTTGTTTCCCAGACTGTGAGCATTTGTGTACATGATTTTCCATTGGCCAGATTTTGGTGTGTTAGTTGCTGGGTGAGATCCGGCATTTCCCCTGTAAGTCGTATGGGGAGCCAGACCTTTTTCCTTACCTGGTAATGCAAATGAACTACAAACATGCTGAACTCCTGTTTGATCACTAGCTGAGGGGGGGGGAGGTATGTTCTTCCCATTTGATGTATCGGGTGCTGCACCATCTCCCCATTTGCTAGTTTAAGTACTCTGCAAAGATGTCAAACATCTGTCCCAATGCGCTAACTCCTTCCTTAGTCAGATGCAGTCCATCAAATTTAAAGAACTTTTGCTTCCAAAACTGTTGCCAGTTACCTACAAATTTGTGTCCTTTTTCCTGGCACCAGCTCTTGAGCCACATGTTTAGCTCCCCTATCTCCCCTTCTCTGAGCTTCCGTCCATCTGCCCCCTCTTTCCCAGACTGGCAGGCTCTCAGAGAAGGCGATGCTGGACGAAATGGATGACAGTTTGTCACCCAGCCTGGTCAGGTGTTCCTTGGTCTCCATAACTCATCCATTTCCATAACTGACCGGCTGATGAGATCGTTAGTCCCTATGTGTACCAGGACATCAATGTTTTCTCCTTCTTCATGCACAGTTTTAGCAATGTGGTCAGTGTGTCTCTCCACACTGACGTATCTGGGAGACATCTGACCATTACCTCTGGCTGGAGGTAGGTATCAACTCCCTGAATCATGGAGTCTCCCATGATCAGAAGTGTTTTGGATTTCCTTTTTGCTTTTTTTGTTTTGCTCCCTGTTTTGGGTGAGTTTTGTTGTGCTAGCTCCTGTGCTGCAGTGTGCTGCTCTGCAGTGTACTCTGCTCCTTTGTTTGATTTTGGAGATAGAGGCAGATACCTGTTTGTAGTTTTTATATGGTTTAGGGAGGTGATACATTGGAGAGCACTGAGTAATGGGGCACCTGATTTGCCCCTCCTAACTACCTGCCAACCTCCCAAACCAAATACCTTCTGCAGTCGAGGTGCTTCAGTTGGATGTCAGGGAAATGGCAGGCAGTTCTTATAATATATTTCCTCCTAAATATGTGATTTGAGGTGTGCAATCTCTGCCCATGCTGCCTGGAGCTGAGCCCTTAGATCTTCAATGGTCCAGTATGTAGGACAGTGTTCTAAATCCTGTATAACTGCCCTTTTGAAAAGTGTCTTTCAGTACCTGCAGTTAATAATATCCATTCCAGATGAGTTGCTGGGTTTATAACCTGGTCAGAATAATTAGAAGGAGGAAAATGAAAGCAAAAACTTGATTTTGTGTTTTGTTCATTTTTGTATAACTTGTTACAACAAGTTAAATTACTTGTCCCCTGTAAATTAGGTCACTGTGTGGATACTACTCTGATCCTCCCCTTCCTGCTTTGCTACAGGAAATGTCCCAAATGTGCTACCCTTTAAAAGGAGAGTAGCATGGGGTGGTTGGGGATGGGAGTGGGTGATTGGACCCTTCCCTGCAAAGAAGAATCATGAATGAAAGAAACAAGGAGGTAAGAGCAGAAACAATTAACCAACAACAAACGCAGTAGCCCTGAAAGCTTAGGCTAATGATAGCTAAAACTAAAACCTGTAAAGCACCACCTGTAATAATTTCACAGAAGATATATCCTGTAAAAAACACTTTGCTACAGAGACAATAAAGCAGTAACAGAACATATACCTTGCAAAAACCAGTTTGAATCAGAAGATTACTGCAGTATTATGTAAGCACAAACCTGTAGGCACACCTTGTAATAATGCAGCTGAAAGTATACCCTGCAACAACAATTTGAATCAGAGAAAAATAAAGTAGTAAAATGTTAGCAACAAACAGTAACAACCCCTGTGAGTACAAAAGAAAATAACACACAGTAAATCTGCCTAGCCAAAAGAAGCCTTACTCTTTTTCCTTGCTCTGATAAGGTTCCTTGCTCTGTCCTTACAAGCAACCTAGAAGGAAAGAGCTCAGGTGAAGCTAGGTGCCTTTGCCAGCAAACCTAGTCTTTAATATTAATACACACTCAGTTATACCTGCTGCTGTTTGGTTGGATTTTTTTAAGGGAAAATATGAAGTACCTAGGAGTCCCTCTATGTCTTTTCTACCCTCTTTAGAATTTAACCAGCAGATACCGATTGTTCTTATAGTTACAGCAGCTGGAGTTAGACAGGCTATTATGGCACAGAAGAAAAACAAGGCGCCAGGAGTAGACATGCTTGGGGCAGAATTTTTTCAGGCATTTCCGGATTGGTGGGCTAACAAATTGACCACTCTTTTTAACTTTATATTAGAAAAGGGGGCGATCCCTGATGACTAGTTAGCTAGTTTAATAATTCCTATTTATAAGAAAGGGGTTCTTAACGATCCAGGGAATTACAAGCCTATTAGCCTGCTATGTATTGTTGAGAAAATCTTTTCTCAAATCATCCTGGAGAGATTGTAGAATTGGGTCATTGTTAATAACCTAATCTCAGAAGAACAAGCAGGCTTTAGGAAGAATAAGGGCACTATCAATAATATTTTTATATTGAATTATCTCATGGACAAATACTGCTTATTACAAAATGGAGTTTTATATTTGGCATTTCTGGACTTGAGGGCAGTTTTTGACAGCTTGAATAGGAATCTTCTATGGGACTGCTTAAAAGAGTTTGGTATAAGACAGAATTATTGAATGTGTTAAAATGTTTACATGAAAATACTTTTGCTTATGTTAGGACATCAGGAGAGGGCAATGTCACAGATTCAATGTCTTTAGGAAAGGGGGTTAAACAGGGATGCCTTCTGGCCCCTTTATTGTTCAATTTATATGCTGAACATCTAATAAGGGAATTGAAAGCAATTGATTACTCGACCCCAAGTATTTATGGGGAGAAAGTGGGTATTCCACTGTACGCTGATGATATTGTATTATGCTGTTTAACTAAATCTGGATTAATATGAGCAGTAACCAGCTGTATCCGCACTCTTAGGAGTCTGGACCTATCTATTAATACGTAAAAAGCATCTATTTTAATTTTTGGCAATAAAAAAAGGAAAATTCAGCAAAATAATTGGATTATTAATGATTTAACCTTTGAAATTAGAAAAGAGTACATGTATTTATGTGTAATTTTTGATATAAAAATGTCTTGGGGCCCGCTGCATATTACAGCCAAGAAACAAGCTATGAGTGCTGGCCAAGCTATTCGGAGGTTTGGCCAAATTTTGCTGGCAATTTCTATATAGTCCTTAAAAGAGCATTTGAATCCAAAATCATCAGCTCATTATTATATGGGTGAGAAGTATGGGCTTTTTTGAATAATGTACTGCTACTGGAGACAGTTCAAAACATGTTCTATAAAATGATCCTTGATCTCCCGTGTAGAACCCCTACTGTTATATTAAGAATCAAATTATATTTAATCTCCACAGTTATTTGAGCGCAATTGAGGGCCTTGGTCCTATGGCAAAATTGTGTTGGCATCCTCAGTTACTTTACTAACAAATGCTGGTTAGAAGCCAAAGGGTTGATTCTGACTGCAGGTTGGCTTTATGAGCTTAATAACTGTTTAGTCAGGTCCAGTATGCCTCAAATTTGGGATGCCCTGGCAACTAAAGATGTCAAACAATACACAAATTTAACTAAATAAAGGTTGATTGACGTCTACTTTTAGACTGAATTTAGTAAAGCAAGGGATATCCCTTATTGTAAAAGTTACTTAGTCTATAAGCATGGGCCAGGATATTCAAAGGGGTTGCGCCCCAGTGCGATATTCAAAAGGGATGTTGCATAGCACGAGTGGGGGCATGCCTATGCATATTTGGCACATCCCGATATTCACCCGGGATGTGCGGCGCATATGCAGGCACACACCCACCTTGCACCGCAGAGGGGGTTGCAAAGATGTGCCTGAAAAAAAAGGAACAAGTCAGGAGACACCCATAGAAATGGCCACCGTGATTGCTGGGCGTACGACAGCAGCCGCCTGCTCTGGGTGGCCACCCGACCTCCCGAGTCACAGGCCAGGCATCGCCCCCAACGCCCAATTGCAGGCATAGTAAAATTAAATGTATCCCTGGTGGTCCTGTGGACTGAATCCCAGCCCAATCGCGGGCTTTGTAAATATATATGTTTCCTGGTGGTCCAGTGGACTGAATCCCAGCCCGATTGCGGGCTTAGTAATTATATATGTTTCCTTGGTGGTCCACTGGACTGAATCCAAGCCCGATCACGGGCTCCATGAACGAAGATAAATCCCTGGTGGTCCAGTGGTACCCCCCTCCATACCTGCCCACTCAGACCCATCACCCTGCTCCCCCCTGGTCAGTGGCGGGTGACAGTTCCCCACCCACAAGTGGCACGCCCCGCCTGCCAGCTGACAGCATAAGTACTAGCTGTACGCCTATTGGTCTGATTGCGTAATATCGGGCGCAGATCAGAGTGCACCACACAGTCCTGATATGTGAATGGAATTCATTCACATATTATGACTGTGTAGTATAGTATGGTCTGCATGCCCACTGGCCCATGCAGTGGATCAATGGGCGTACAGTCATACTGTACACTGTTGGTCAGTGGGCAGCTTGCAGGTGGGGAGCTGCCATCCACCACTGACCGGGGGGAGTGGGGTGGCAGGTCTGAGTGCACAGGTGGGGAGGAGGATACCGCTGAACCACTGGGGATTTATCTTCATTTACAGAGCCCGCGATCGAGCTGGGATTCAGCCCACTGGACCACCAAGGAAACATTTACATTTACTAAGCCTGTGATCTGGCTGGGGGGGCAGGTCCACTGAACCACCAGGGATACATTTAATTTCACTATGCCCATGATCGGGCTGGGGGGCAGGTCCACTGGACCACCAGGGATACATTTATTTCAACTAAGCCCACGATCGGGCTGGGGAGCAGGTCCATTGGACCACCTGGGAGTTTACATTTTTACAAAGCCCACAATTGGGCATTGGGGTGCATTGCCACCGAGGGGCAGGGGGCATCAGTCCCCGATGGCTGCAGCCTGGCAGGGTGTCAGGCGCAAGTCACCAGGGATTGGTGCACCTGCATGCAAATGGGGCCATAATGACATGCTAATGGCCCCATTTGTGCCTTGCATGCATAATGGCCCCATTTGCATACCCACTGATGAATATCATGATTCCTGCGCCTAGCACAACTGCACTTGCACTGGCACATCCCCCTGCTCCTCTCTTGCCACTTGTGCTGGTGCAGTGCCACTGCACCATGTGCAATGCGGGTGGCCATGGTGCCATGTGCAATGCGGGTGGCCATGGTGCCATATTCAACGGTGCTGAGCCATGGCGCAGCACTGTTGAATATCGCCCAGGCCACGCCCTGGCGCATCCCAGTGCCTGGCACAGTCTGAATATCCGGCCAATGATGTACAATGTGAACAGCATTTGTCATTCTGTGAAAATAGTATTCAAATAAATGCTTTCTGTAAATTTAGGCTAGGGATTTTCCAAAATAGATTTCAGAAAGGATCCCATTTCCAACATTTGTAATAAATGATGTCCTTGTGATTCTCATGCTATTATTACAGTTAACCATTTGATCTTTGATTGTCCACGTTTGGATAAAGCAAGGGAAAATGGTTAAATCCAATCTGGGAAAGCCTGAAAACTTGCTTTACAGGGAACTTGATTAAATGTATGCTATTTTGTGATAAAACAACCCATATTTTTGCTATGGCAAATTTCGCTAAACATGCACTATATAATCTTAATGGCTGGAAAATTAAATGAAAACTGAGCTCTCAATATTTTTATATTTTATACACAATGTGTTGCTATTTGTAAATGTATTTATGTGATTTATGATTGTGTATGTTATGATTCAAATGTTATACATAGTGAAATAAAGAAACTTGAACTTTAACTTGACTAACAGATCTCAAGAGTAGAATAAATCTCAAGTGGATTTATATACCAATGTTGGGGGTTTTAAGTCCAAAGAGCTCTTTAAGAAATTAGGTAAGGACAGAAATTTTATCCAAAGTGAGGCATGAGCATCTATTAGAGCTTCAAACACTATTAGCTCTGAAAAAATTAAATCAGTTATTCACTCTCTGTGCAAAACGAATTTCCAAGTCCAGAAGGCTATTCCATTAACTTTTTAAATAAGTTTTCTAAACAAACTTGTCCCCATCCTGTTGAACATGTGTAATACAGCATGGACTGAAAAACATAACTTGTAACGTTAGATGATAGACTAATAACTCGTAACCCTCATGCCCAAAAAGGAAAGGACCTGAAAGACTGCAAAAGTTATAGAGCAATAACACTGATAAATTCAGACACCAAAGTACTAGCCAAAATATTATCAAATAGATCAAATAGATTAGATGAAGTAATCCCTTACTTTATAAGCCCACAGCAAGAAGTCTTTCTATTCAGAAGACATGATAATGTTAGAAAAGTGCTGCAGCTAATGAAAACAGAACAATCCAAACAACCCATGGCTGTGATTTCCTTTGATGCTTAAAGGCCTTTAATATGACCATGTGGAAACATTTATGTATAACTTTCCTATCTTACTGATTCCCAGTAGATTTTGTCAGGTGGGTACGACTCTTATATATGCATCCTCAGATAGCAGTCAGGTCAAATAGCAGAATATCACCCTATTTGAAAGTCAAAAGAGGCATGAAGGAAGGCTTGCCCCTTTCACCTAGCTTCTTTATCCTAACTCTGAACTCTCCAACCCAGAGACTAATAGCTGATGCAGACTTGTAAGGTATAGAAATGGAGGGTACAATATATATATATATATATATTTTTATTTTTATTTAGTTGTTTAACCAGGTATAGCACAACAGGTATAGTATAGTCTGCTTATGCAGACAACACCCAGCTCACACTATCCCGAGAGTATTATAAACTTTAAACAGGTTTGGTTTGCTCTCAAGTTACAAGGTCAGTAAGACAAATCACAGATTTAATGTTAGAATTTGTGATTTAATGTCACAATCACAGATTTTGACATTAAATAGATTTTATTCTAAAAACAAGGCTGCTAACTCTGGAATGGAATGGGCTAAAAAGGAAAAACTTACACCTGGGTATTAAAATCATGAATTCATGTGTTATGCTTGCTAATGAAAACCTTAAAAAAAATTAAAAAAAGTATTAATATATAGAAAGATACAACAAACCATCTCTTAACATATGGGGAAGGATAGACTCTATTAAAATGACCCTTTTGCCATAAGTTTTTTTTCTTATGATGATATAAAACTGCATCCTGAAGATATAGTTTATCGCGCTCAGAATGAATGCACTCAGGTCATCCAAAATCATAAAAAAAGGTTCTACATGGAAGTGCTTACTGACTCCTGGAATGATGGAAGGAAATTCTGGAGTAACATCAAGGGACTTACCAGGAAGACTCCAAAATAACCCTCTTCTATGCTCAATTTTGATGGAACGCTGACTCTTGACCCTACCACTATTGCCAACATATTTAATGATGTCTTTACTGATCTCAGTGGTGTCCTACCCCCTGACTTCTTCGAAGTCACCTCCAACACAGGGACAGCTGCTCTTCCTAATCAGCCACTGACACAACCCCCATTCTATTTTAAATCTGTTACCATCGGTGAAGCCAGAAGATATACAGTATACTAAAAGTACTTGGGAAATCAAGATTTATTGGGGACAGGCTGGATCTCAAACTCATTGCCCTAACCCTGGAGGAAATTTTATTGCCACTTACCAAAATCCTTAACCTATCCCTGAGGCTATCCCAATTCCCCAACAAATAGAAATCTGCCTTAGTGACGCCATCTACAAAAGTGGAGACAGATCTCATCATGGGAACTACAGACCAATTTCTATCCTCCTCCCTCTTTGTAAAGCCCTTGAGTGAATTGTGGTAGACCAGCTTACTGAGATCTAGAGAAGTACTGTATCAACTACAGTGCACCAGCAGCATGGCTTTAGAAAGGGCCACAGCACCACCACAGCACTCCTCCAGTTCTCTAGCTTTATGCAGGAATCACTTGATCAAGGCGATATGGTCAGGGCTGCATTTATTGATCTATCCAAAGCCTTCAACATGGTGAATCACAACCTCCTACTTGAACAATTCTCAGCCATTGGACTATCCAGGGAAACTGTTAGATGGTTTGACAGTTACCTCACTGACTGCTCGCAGCAAGTCAAGATTAACAGCCACCTCTCTGATAGGCAACCTGTCCATTCTGGAGTCCCACAAGGGTCCATTCTCAGCCCATTTCTGTTCAATATCTTCCTGAATGACCTACCTAGCTCCTGTCATGACCATCTACTACTCTATGCGGATGACGCGGTAATCTTCTCCAGCAATCCTGACCCCAAACGCCTGGAATATCAACTCCAGTGAAGCTTTCCCAAATGTGGAAGACTGGTTCAGCAGACACAAACTCATCTTTAACTATAAGACTAAGGTCATGCTTTTCAGTGCCCTATATAACAAATCCAGATCTCACCCCTTAACCATCAAGAATTCCAGGGGCTCCCCCTGGAACATGTACAGCACTTTAAATACCTTGGAGTCACCATGGACAGCACACTGACCTTCTCCCAGCATATTGCAAATGTAGCCAAAGCTGTCAACATCCATATTGGGGTTCTCCACAGGCACAAACAATGCCTGACGTCAGATGCTTTAAGACTAGCCATTCAAAGCTCTGTGCTATCCATAATTGATTATGGGCTTAACATCTATGTCTCTGCCACTGAAATAGCTCTCCAACATATATCCACCTCCCTGAACAAGGCATGTAGGCTCCTCACAGGTGATGTTCGACTCACACACACTTGTGAACTGTACACCAAGACTAACTGGCTCCAGCTCAAAGACAGAATCAAGTACCAATTTTGCCTACTAGCTAAGAAGATCAGTCTAGGTCTCGCACCTCCTGGGGTACAAAGCACTCTTTGCCAGTCCTCACTCCACTGGCAAACCAGAGGATCAATAAGTCAGATCTTCAATGTTCCACACTTCTGTACATCTCAAGGACAATGATCTTTTGCTTACTGGGCCTCCCCTCTGGCTAAATTCCCTTCCTATTGACTTCTCCACCATCCCTATGCTCAGCCTGTTTAAACACAAACTCTGGTCCCACCTCACCACACACAACAAATGTAACTGCTACCACTAAATAATGCACCACCCAGCTAGTCTCCTCAATTCATGAGCTGTCCCTTCATGTAATGCACTCTCCCTTGCTCCAACCCCTTCAACACTTCACACCATTTCCCTATCCTTCTTCCCCACCCCACCCCTAGTTTTTTCTGCTCATCCTCTCTCCCAACCTCGCTCCCCCTCCACACACCATCCCTTAACATCTCCCTCTTGCAACTTCTTCCTCTGACAAGGCCCATGGCTGCCTTCTCTTGCTTTCTCCACACCGCTCACTCTCCCCATTCTCCTCCACCCGCCTTTCTCTCCTCCTACCACTTGACAAGGCCTCCTGGCTGCCCTCCATGTTCTCTCCAGAACTGTTTATGTGCACCCTGGCATACATTGTACAATGCCATTGTTTTTAGTCATGAACCTGCTTATCTGTTTTCCCATGATTGTTGTACTCCTATGGCCTTTGTTTCATTCAACTATGATGTGGAACCTTTGTAAAAGAGCTTTGCTCAAAGGTGTTTCTCTGAGATTTAATAAATAAAAATAAAAAAATTAAAAACATTTGGTAAATAAGCATATTGGGGATAAAAAAAAGAGAGAGACAAGTCTATATATACTCACTAGGACTAAGGAGAAGGTGGGGAGGGCTCAAGCTGCCAGACACTGTATTTACTTTTACCATCCGGCATGTCAGGCTTCACAATATTGCAATTGGAATCTAGGAGAAACAGAAGCTCCTTATATATCAGAGTAGGTTACAACTGAGAATAATCTGCTAAAAAAAGAAGACATTAATATTAGGGTGTTACTCTACCACAGTCCCTCTACCAATAAAAAATGGGGTGGGGAATAATAAAAGACTCCCTGAAGCAGCTCATCCAGACATCTACCAGAATTGGACTTAAGCTTTGTACATCACCACTGCAATCTCTATCAATCAATCAATCAAAATCTTTATTTATCCAGGCGGGCACCATTGAGCAAGGCTCATTTGCAAGGTGGACCTGGTCATGAATAAATCAAAGTACAGTACAGAAGCAGGTATACAAAAAGCAATAATATACAAGGAAGAAAAAGTATATACAGTGTACACAATACAGTACAAGGTTGAAATAAATAAAAAAAACAGCATTATTTTACAAATGAAGAAGTCAACAGATGTACAATCAACCATAGGCATACAGGGGTTATAAGCAGAGATCTTTTGAATGAGGCAGCCAGCAACTACCCATATAGGGGAAAGAGACCGTGTATGGGGTGGCAGGTTAGAGAGGTAAAGGAGAGGAGGGATATGTTACTGACGACTGGGGGAAAAATTGGGCTAAAACCACAGAAAGTGATGATGGCTGTCGTGTACTTGTTTATTATAATGATGGAGGAGGGGTAGATAATTGGGACACTACTATGGATGGGGTGGGACTTTAGCCAGGTTGGAGCGGACAGGGAAGGGTGGGTGCAGCAGGAAGAGTTAATAGGGAAAGAGTGAGAGCCAGGGGTAGAAACCCTAACACCAAATACAATGGTATGATGGTTTACAGAACAGAGTGGTACATTGCAGGAATTAAAAAGGTTGCTGACTTAAGAAAAGATGGAGATTTGTCTTACATGAACAATTTAGAGCCTAAATTTATTGTCAATGTTATCAGACAAGCCTTTTCATGGAAACCCAGAGCTGCTATATATGGACTATACAGTAAAGAAAAAAAAATTTAAGAGAAATGAGAACACAAGAAATTTTTAGCTATCACCCATACTAAACCAGGTATCTCCACTTCATACAGATTTATTCTGGACTCTTTAAGGGTTACAGCGATAGAAACAGTGAATTTATGGTCTAAAATCCTGGGTGAATATACTACTATTTGGCCCTGAAAAGAGATTTGGGAGCTGCCTCATTAAGTTTTTTTCTTTGATAAACCTCAGAATACTACAATACAAACTCATTCACCACCTATACTATTCACCGGTACATATTTAAATGATGGGGCTAAAATAGGACACAAGGGCCCCCATATTCAAAGATATGTGCCTGCTGAAAAGCAATTGCACCCAAACTGCACATATATTTGTACCAGAATCCCATATTCAAAGGGCAGCATTATGTGCACTATTAGTACCAGTACACTAGCAAAGAGTTGTATACAGTGCCCAAACCAGGGTGGGGTGGGGTGGTGGTAACCTGCATAATGTGCACAGCCTGAGTTCATCATATTCCCTAGCATGTCAGTTGAGCAAACAGCAACCATGCAACAGGTCCATTGAGTCGTGCACCATACCATCTGTACTCGGTGCCACTGACTGCACCCACATTGTCATCTGAGCACCCACTGGCATAGGGGTGGATGCCTATGTCAATAGGAAGTGGTACCACTCCATCAATTGCCATGTGGTGTGTGATGCAACAGGGCACATCATCAATGTCCTGGCACTTTACCCCAACAGTGCCCATGACACTTTCATCTGGAACAACTCCATCCTGTGCCAGAGGTCTAAAAGTGGGGCCATCCTTAGTGGCCACCTCATTGTTGAGTATAAACCAAAGGTCTCTTCCCCCCTCCCCATGTTGCAGACAATGACACTACCCATTGCCCTTTAGCTACACTTGGGACAGCACATTCCCCTGCATCTCTGGCTCCTTACTTTTGTTCTATGACCTGCATCCATTCCAGAAGACAGGTACAATACAGCATACAGAGCCACGTGCAACATTATTGAGCATGTCTTTGGAATGCTCAAGATGTGGTATGGGTGCCTTGATCATTCCAGTAGTGCCCTACAATACACTCACTCAGAAGGCCTGTGCCATATTCCTTTCCAGTTGTATACTACACAACATGGCACTGAACTGTGGGATATGCATGCCATCCCCAGAGGACCAACCTGCAGTAGATTCAGAGCCAGAGGACCAGGGGATACAGAAGCAGCTCGACAGGTGTGACACCAGGATGGCCAGGAGGGCCCAGGAGTGCAGGGTTCGCCTCATAACAGACCTCTTCACCATTTTTACATGTTTCACCATTGCTCCATGCCATGTATTTCATGTTGGATTGTTCTGTTTTTGTTTCCTTTTCTTTGTATAAAATGAATAAAGCATATTCAATTAAAAAAAAAATAACAGACCTCTTCTGAAACAGAGGGTGAGTACAGATCATGCAGGAGACTGTAATGTGCCTATACTTTTTGTTCTTATTTTATATTGAGCAAACATACAGTTTGATTACCAAGCATAGATATTGCAATACATTTACTTTCCATATGAGGGTGCCAGTCCTCTTAATACACACAAGTACATCATCTAATGCTTAACAGATATGTCCTTGAGGGGAATACCTAAAATACAAATGTATATCTCAGTAAATGAATTACTACAAACTGTATAGAACCCATGAGCCACATGGTTTAAAGCAAAATAGTCCATAAAAAGAAATGTCCAAAGTCCTTCACCATACAAAGATGGTATTGGGTATCATGCCTTTACATGTAATAGCACAGTGTATGTGCAGCTTGTTACTGATCTCAAGTACCTGTATATATTTTAGTACAATTAGCACTTTGGCTGGCAATATAGAAAAGAATTAAGCATCGTATGACTGCAGCAAAGAACCTTAATAACAATTTAGCATACAACACAACAGTGAGTAAAGGTTTTAGTTTATAACACAGGAGTTACTGGGGATTAATATACCCCAAGCATTACAGTCCCAAGATTTATTGGGAAAGTCATTGAGAAGGTAGTGGCAAACCAGCTGGAGGACCATTTGACCATCCATAGTAACTACAAACCTCTCCAGTCTGGTTTTCGTAAGAGGCATAGTACTGAGACTGCTCTGGTTCAGGTGCTCAATGATCTCTTGATGGCAAGAGATCAGAGGAACCGTTTTATCTTGGTTCTCCTTGATCTCTCTTCAGCCTTTGACAGTGTAGACCATGGGGTTTTGCTTGAGCATCTGGAGTCCATCTGTGGACTGTCTAGTACAGTTCTCAGATGGTTTTCATCTTTTCTATCTGGGAGAACACAGAGAGTTGTGTCCAGGATTTTTTCCTCTGACCCTTTTCCTCTGCAGTGTGGTGTCTCTCAGGGCTCGGTGCTTCCCCCATGTTGTTTGCAGTGTACATGCTGCCCCTCGGAGACATTGTAAGATGGTACGGACTGAGGTTTCACTGTTATGCTGATGATACCCAGCTCTACCTGTCTTTTGCCCCTGACCAGGTTAGTGCTCTCTTGGTATTTAATAGCTGCCTCGCTGAAATCCATGACTGGATGAATGCGAGCTGGTTAAAGTTGAACGCCAGTAAGACTGAGGTTATGGTTGTGGACCCGGGTCATGGGACAGGGGGGTTGGGGTCTGGCCTACCCTCTGGCTTATTGCTGCGGGGGGATCAGATCCTTACCTCTGAATGGGTGCGAAACCTGGGAGTGGTACTTGACGATGGGCTGACTCTTCCTCATCAGGTGTCAGCAGTCGTTAAATCTGCATTTTACCATTTTAGGATCATTGCCAGGGTGAAGTACCTTGTTCTGTCCAGTGATTTACCCGTGTTGGTTCATGCCTTCGTGACCTCACGCCTTGACTACTGCAACTCCCTGTACTTGGTGCTTCTTGGGGTTGATATCCACCACTTGCAGCTAGTGCAGAATGCTGCTGCAAGGTTGTTGACAGGGGCATCTAGAAGGACACATATTACCCCTGTGCTGCGCGATCTGCACTGGCTGCTCATACAGTGACAGATCACCTTTAAAGTAGGTCTTTTGACCTTCAAAGCCCTGCACAGACTGGGCCCCGACTACTTGAAAGTGTTTCTGATTCCTTACCACCCTGTACGACAGCTCCGTTCAGCCAACGAGGGGTTGATAGAGGTTCTGAGGGTTACATTGAAGTCTTCTGGGGCCAGGGCTTTTGTGTTTGTGGCCCCTACCCTCTGGAATTCTCTGCCTCATCTCTTAGGGAATGAACGACTGTGGAATCCTTTATGTGGGATTTTAAGACACTTTTGTGGAGTAAGGCTTTTATGAATTGATGTTGCTGAGAATATTGATTTTATATGTGTATTTTTGCTTTTAATATTCGTTTGTACAGCGCCTTGGTGCTTGAAAGGCTCTTAATAAATAAAGTTTTATTATTATTAAGAAATGAACATATTGTCTCTGTATTTAAATCCCGATATGGTGGTGAACTTCTCAGGCATAAATTAAAGTTAAAAAAATTCTTAAGACACAAACTCTTAGCTTCTTCATCTTAAATCTCCTGAGATAGTTGCACTCACCTCACTGGAAGGGTCATCATCAGCAATTCAGCAGCAATTCAGGACTCATCGTCAACGGAAGATTGGTGATCTGAAGCTGTGGAACGCAGCGGGGAACTGCATATCTCTGACTCCATTTCAAGGCATCTGCTGGACTGGAAAACAAGTATACTTTCCCGCGGTAAACTATCCTGAGGTGAGCTGGGAAAATCATTCCATGAGGTATGGAAGTCTCTCTTAACATGGCTCTTATTCCATCAAATCATTTACGTTTCTGCCTCATTGCGAAGCTTATGTCAGTGTACAAATTGATTCTGTGTCCCTCATGAAGTAAGGCTCCTTTACGCCTTGCCATGACCATTATAAATCCCATGTCCCGGCACCATCTGTGAAAACTAGAATCGCTCTTGGTACCTGAAGCTCCTCCGATCAACCTCTTGGGGTGATATGGTAGACCCATTGCAACTGTTGTAGCTTCTGTTGCACCTCTGCATCCAATTGTTGCCCAAGCCACTCCTTAACAAATAACAAGAGATGGTCCCCCTCGCAACCTTCAGTCATTCCCAGAACACAGATGTTAGGAGCCCTGATTTGATTCTCCAGAGTCTGTAATCTGGCTTTCCAGTGCCCAGTTTCTTTGATCACTGTGGACACAGCTCCCATGGCGGTGTCGCCCGTTTGGAGGCATCCAGAGCTGTAGCTTGTACACCTTCCATTGATGTTTCTAGTGTGGTAACTCAGTGACTTAGACCATCTAGCTTGTCTGAAATAGCAGTCACCGATTTAATCAGTGCAGAACGTTTTGTACTGATTGTTTGCAAAGTCTCCTCTGAGGCCTCATCTGTAGTCTCATCAGGTCTGCCCTGCGTTGCTCTAGCGGTTGGAACATTTTTGGATTTTGTTCCTGATCCTTGATGCTGCTCTTTTCGAGGGTTCTCCATTTTGCAGAAGGGACCTTCCGATACAGTTTCAGTCTAGTTCGGCTTTTTTTTGCGCGAGAATAATGTATTTTTAGATCAAATTTCCAGCTTACAGCACTACTACCAGATCAGAAAGCCGCCATCATGCTTGGGCTCCACAGCGCCCCTGACTGTAATGTGTTTAGTCAGTGTACTACCACATAAAACAGGCTGGAGCTGAGACTTTGGTGGTATTGGTTCTCTTACTTACAACCACGTGGGGTTTCAATGAGAGTTGGTAGTGCACTACATCAGCAGGCAGCAGGATGCAGAGAGCAGAAACAGCAACATGGGGTGGAAATATGTGGGTCTTCACCTTTCAAGCCTTTCCAAGATTCACCGAGTTGGCCTTTGTAAACAGTGTCCACTTGACAGGCCTGTATCTTCTTCTTTTCAAAGACCCTCATGATGGGAGGGGGTGATAGGTAGCTGTAGTCACCCTGGAGTCTTCACTCTATGTTGCAGTCACTCTGCTGGCCAAGCAGCAGCTAAAGGGTGGACAAGGCTGAAGATTCCTCTCAGGAAACAGTCTCAAACTTTAGATTTAATTTTAAAAGTCACCTGGATACTTCTGCAGGCAGGCAGTACCTTTGTAGAAATATTCCTCAGTGCCAGAAGGCACCAGTACAGGGTGATCCCTTCAGGAACAATCAGTTCTGAGTGACTTTTCTTGTCAGAAGCTGAGCAAATTCACGTCACTGACAGGATGCAAATGCCAAAACCTGTTACAACAACAACAGGCAGGCTGATTCTTCTCCATAAGGTTGAAAAACCCTCTTCTTCTTTCAGAAAATTGCTTCACAGGGCTGAAGATCAGCCAGGAGCCCATCTGACAGGCTTGAGGGCTCTCCTCCAACTGTCACAGAACAGTCTCTCACTTTAAACCCTCGAGTGGCAAAGCCTCGAGCATCTACATTCCTTTCCCTCCTCCTTAAAATGATTGACAGCCTCTGATTGATTGAATGGGCTACCCATACTGATTCTGGGTGGCCGATTGGCTGTCGTGTTGCCACCAAGCACATTGACCACTTCCCTCTCATAGAAGCTATTTCTCAGTCCCTCAGGGCTTCTGCAAGATCTGATTGGTTTAAACTGATCACAAGGTCTCTGTTAAGATGGCTGCAGGCAAAACAGTTTGTTGCAGTCCTAACTTCTAGAGTCTCTTGCAGCCAAACCATTAGGAGCTGAAAGATAATGATTAGTGGTCTAGATGGCCCATACTGTGCCCTTTCAAGTGACTATACATTTATGAGGATGATGCCATCCATTCGGCAGTTGCATCTCCTGTTTTGGGGCCCCCCATGCACTCAGCAGGCTTCCACAGTGCCTGGGGCCTACTATTTATGGCACTTACCTGCACTTTTAAAATGAATATTTATGTGCCCCCATGCACATTTGGGGCTCCTCCCTCATGTCTCTGGGCCCCAGTGAGTCAGGGGTCCAGGATCATGGGGAGAATCTCCAATTTTGCCACGATGTGGTGCTTACAAAATGCACATCTGCGCATTTGTGACCGCCCGGCGGGTCATGTCTTTAGCTCCTCTGGCCCCGATTTCAGCAGTAAACACATGCAGGGGTCAGCAGGAGACTTATTGGATGCAGCAGGACTGTGTGCTGGCAGCAGGAGGGATCGGGAGTTCCATGGGGTGGCACTGGTAAGCCCCACACTTTGGGTGGGTTACACTCTCCTGTGCCTTAAAATCTTGGTATCCCCGCCAAGCCCTTAACCAGGTCCTGGCACAATTAACCATTTCTATAACATATTTATATTACAAGTCTATCTAGATGAATATTTTCTATCTATTATGTACCACAAACAGTCTAGGCTAGACAACTGATTCCTAAACTAAATAGCAGATAGACATACATTAAAAAAATACTGAAGATCTTTAGATTTGTACTTTAAACATTTGGTACCAGATAGCTTTTCAATTTCTTTATTTAAATGTTATAGCATGCAATCAACATTTCTTAGAGCTCTAAATACTGACAGTTTTTTAAATTAACATCCCAACTGTAAAACATTTTGCTTTCTTAAACTCTGTTAACCTCCTTTGGTAACCTTTGGGGTTTTACCCGTCCTGGGGGATTCAACTTCTGGAGGGCATAAGACAATTCTGGGTAAGGATCTGGGTATAACATAAATCCCTTTGTGCACCACGAACATTGGCAGATTAGTTGGATCTCGTGGAGTGTCATATGTTAGCTTTAGAATAAGTTTGTGGCTTCGTGCAGAGTGTTGCACTGGCACCATCTCTTCTTCGGTTTCCGGGGTGGCGACCCCCAGCTCATCGATCAGCAATGAGCTATCCGGAGTTGAAAAAGTTTCCAGTACCTCCTCTGAGAGTTCTATAGATTGCTCTGGTTCTTCACGTTCTATGTTTTCTGATACAAACTCAATGACTTCCTCATCACTTGTCTCACTTGTCACTTCAGATGTAGGCCCATCACTTGAGGTTTCAATTCCATACAGTTCTGGGATAGCATTTGTTGGGATTAGCTCTGTTGCAGGTGCCAAGGTTGCTTGGTCAGTGAAACTGTCCTCACTTTGAAACATTTGAGCCAGATCTAGAGCAGGACAGTGCACTTCAATCTCAGTATCTGAGTCAGAATTGTCTTGTTGTGCAGCTTGCTCTATTGAACCGGGCTTGGATTCAGGGAGTTGCTCTGGTCTCTTGTTCTGCCATTTGTGGGGGGCAGATTAGATTACAGGAAGTTCAGTTACAACATTATTTGGGATCGACATTTGCCCACTAGGAAGTAAGTGATTGCGGTGGACAGTTCACTGTCTACTCTTAGTTCCCTCTTGCTCAGTTCTGTACACTGACATCTTTTGCATTTTCTCCAAAACAACATAGGGAATACTGGACCATCTGTCAGATATCTTATTCTTGCCTGGGATGCCCAAGTTCTGTAGGAGAACATGGTTTCCAGGATGCAGTTCTTGCGCTTTAACTTTCTTATCATGACTGTCTTTATTGAGTTTGTTGCACTTAGCAGCAGGTTTTGTGGCTAACTTGTATGCAGTATTAAGTTGATCACTATTTTTATTTTATTTTTTTAATAAATTGGAAAGACCTTTGAGCCAAGGGCTCTTTTACAGAGGTTCCATGTCAAGTCACAAGAATAGCAAATTACAATGGTTTCAGTAAGTAGTACAACATGAGGAAAGTAATTACATAAACAAAAGAACAATATGGCAAGATAAATATTGTATCAAGTGCAGCCAGTGGCCTTGTCTGAAGAGGGGAGGGGTGGAATGGATTACAAGGAGAGAAGGATAGGGGTGAATTGGAGGGTGGAAGGAGCAAAATAAGAGCAGGGAGGGAGCTGCCACAACATAGCTTATGTAGGAAAATACCCACAGGGGTAGAGGGAGAGAACAAGGTGTGGAAACAGAGGAGAGGGGAGGGAGGGAGGGAGAATGGGAGAGGAGGGGTAGAGGAAGGGAGCTGAGGTAGGATGCAAAGAGGGCAGGGATGTGGACAGGAAAGGGATGAAGGAGGAAGTGCTGTATGCGGAATAGCGCAGAAACAGGGTAGGGTTATACAGAGGCGAATGGTAAAAGAGGGATGAGAATCTTGCAGTCTCTGAACATAATGCAAATTTGTCTCCGGCCTAGACCCATCGGCCAAGACACTGAAACACAGGTTAACAGGTAATCTGGCTTCCCTGCCGAACATAAAACTGTAGGGTGAGAACCCAGTGGCATCACTTCTGATACAATTGCACGCATGGACCAGTACACTGACTCGCACTGACCAGTGCACTGACTTGCTGGCTCCATTGCTGCTTGTCTTTTGGGTCTAAAGTTCCCAATATATCAAGGAGAATCTGATTGAACCGTTCTGGTTGAGGATCACCTTGAGGGTGGTAGGGAGTCATTCTGGACTTGCGAATACCCCACAATGACAGTAACTATTTTATTAAGCGTCTCTCAAAATCTCAGCCCTGGTCACAGTGAATTCACTGCAGAGCTCCACAATGAACAAAAATCTCTACTAGTAGCACTTTTGCCACTGTGGAGGCCTTCTGGTCTTTAGTAGGATATGCTTGTGCAAAGCGAGAAAAATGATCAGTGACTACTAAGATATTTGCAACATTCTTTGAGTCAGGTTCTAGAATGAGAAAGTCCATGCAAACCAGCTCCATGGGAGCACTTGTAGATATGTGTACTAGAGGGGTGGCCCTCTGTAGTTGCACTTTCCTCTGCACACATTGACTGCAGGTCTTGCAATACCTTTTTATATCACTTGCCATGTGAGGCCAATACAAACACGATCTGGATAAGTCCGGTGTTCGTTCATTGCCAAGATGCCCCATTTCATCATTTAAGACAATCTGTTTAAACTTTGAGGGTAAGACAAGTTGTGACTTATCGAAACCTTGAGGACCTTGTATTTCTTGATAGAGCAGGCTATTCATTATTTTCAATTTGGACCATTCTCACATCATCAGTCTTGCATCTGGATGATTGGTTGTAACTTGGCTTGCATCACCTCCATTTTCTAAAGTACAGAGAATGTCTTTGATGATTGCATCTGCCCTTTGCTTGCATTGCAGGTCTTGATTTTTAAGCTGTGGTAGTGAGCTGATATCAGTGGCAGCAAAGTTGCAGTAGGCTGTGGGCAAACATTCTGCTGAAGTACCAAGGGTGTCGATTAGTCAATTTCAGTTAGTTACTGAGTGTTGCTCATCAGTGTCAAATTTCTTACAAAGAGCTTTCACTGCTTGTTCAGGAATTTTGACTCAAGTTGCATTGTTCTAAGAGGTCGTTGGTCTTCTAGATAATGCATCCACATAAACATAGTTCAACCCTGGTCAGTACTCAACACTGTAAACATACCTAGACAAAGCTGATATCCATTGGTGCCTGGCTGCGTCCAACTTTGCAGTAGTCTGTACATATGTCAAGGGGTTATTGTCTGTATTGATGGTGATTTTTGCTCCGTAGAGATACTCGTGGAACTGGTCCATGATCACCCGCTTTAATGCCAAGAACTCTAGCTTGTGAACAGGGTACTTCTCTGCACTGTTGAGGCTTCTGCTGGCAAAAGCCATGGGTTGTAACCCTTCAGGACAACTTTGGTTAAGTACAGCACCTAACCCACTGAAACTTGCATCCATGTGGAGTACATACGGTTTCTCTGGATCAGCGTACACTAGGACAGGGGCATGCGTCAAACAAAGACTACTGTCTCTATAAGCTCTGTTGCACTTGGGCATCCATCGAGGTCCAAATGGTTCTGACTACTTGTAGTAAAACTTGGGGTCATTTCTCTTGACCAGTGAGTTATTTCCTTTTTGGGTGGGTGGATAGCCTTGCATGAG
Organism: Neoceratodus forsteri; assembly: GCA_016271365.2. Lineage (NCBI taxonomy): Eukaryota > Metazoa > Chordata > Ceratodontiformes > Ceratodontidae > Neoceratodus > Neoceratodus forsteri. The sequence continues at coordinate 1,487,677,175 of CM057452.1, forward strand.
GTTCAGCAAAGGTCTGACTACTCTGCTATTGTCCTTCACGAATCTTCTGTAGTAACCACAAAACTCAAGGAAACATTGCAACTCTTTCTGAGTGGATGGTTTGGGCCATGTTGTCAGTGCCTCTGCCTTACTGGGGTCAGTCTGGATTCCATCTGCAGATACAATATGGCCAACATACTTGACTGAGGTCTGAAAGAACTGGCACTTATCAATCAAGAGCTTTAATCTGCACTCTTCTAGATGATCTAGCACCTTCAGAAGCCTAGTTTAGTGTTCTTCTAACGTCTTGCCAAAAAGGATTACATCATCCAGATACACCAAACACTTAAGTAAATTCATGTCTCCAACAGCCTTCTCTATGAACCTTTGGAATGAGCTGGGGCACTGGAGATCCCTTGTGGCATTCCTTTTTTTTGCTTATATTTTATTGTTTTCATGTGTAAAAACAATTACATACAAGTAGCTCATGCCAGATGTCACAAAACATTGCATCATATACATTCAGTGTAATAGATCTGGGTAATCTAAGCATTCTGGATTTTGAATGTGGGGGTAAATCTACATTTAAAAATCTGTATTATAGTCCTTAAATAAGCTGCACCCACAGGAGTTTTGAGTGGTCATTTCTAAACAAACAGATTCTATAACATCTTTAATACAACAACCAGTGTTGTTATGACCCTCCTCCGAACCTGAAATTCCTGCAATTAGTAGTAAGCAGTGAGTATTAGGAGTAACTTCAACTTAGTTAACCTTTAGTGTGTATAAATGTAAATATAATTATGCCATTTTCCAAAGTAAGGTAAATTAAATTAAATCAGCCCCACTTTTAAGTGAGCAATCAGCTATCTCCCAATTATACTACTCCAGATTTCAATAATTATCTAGAAACAGTAATTAAGTTCAAGTGGCATGCATTAGGACTACATTTTACAATGAAAAATTTTCCCAGCAAATAAACTTCAGTTCCCCCACAACTTTATACAATAATAGGTATGCAAAATATAAACTCCCCTAAGTCCTTTTAATAGAAGTACAAAAGGTAACCTGAAAATGTTCACATCTCAGTCTCAGAGTCAGAATTGGACCCCTCCAAGCGTCTTTCCCATTCAAATTCTAGAGAAAGAGCCTCTGCTTTTTTACCAGATTCTTCAGGATCGGTATACTGGTAAACGTGACCTCCATACTGGATTCGTAGTCAAGCCAGCATCTGGAGTGAATGAGTCACTCCCAAACTGCATAGTTTGGCCCACACACCATCAAACTTCTTCCTTCTCACCCTGGTGGCAAACGAAAGATCTGGGAATGGGTGTACTGTGGATCCCTGGAAATTAAGCTGCTCAGCACTCCTTGCCACTTGAAGAATAGTGTCCCTAGCTGCAGGATTCAATGTCACCAAAAGGATTGATCAGGGCAAATCATTCCCAATTATAGCTGTTCTGGGTGAAATCTGGTAAACCAGTATAACATCTCCTGGGTCAAGAAAGGTTGTAAGCTTTAAGGCTCCCAGGATCCCTTCTCTCAGAAAATAAAGTAAATTGTCTCCTTCAACATTTTCAGGCAACCCTACGATTCAGATGTTTGAGGCCTCCTGAGAGTTTTCTAGGACCTCAAACCTATATTTAAGCTGTGCGTTTTCTTGGACAATCTTGCTGGTTGACGCCAGTGCTTCCATCACCATAGATTCAGCTGATGTGGCTGTTTTAATAGGTGCATTTATTCTGACATCCTGTTCCTCAAATTTAGGGAGGATGGATTCAATATTGGTGTCGATAGCCTGGACTGATTTCTTCAGTGTCCTCCACGGTGGCTCAAGCTCCGACGAGGAGTTCAAGGCAAGCTCTCCCAGCTCTATCTGTGCTGGTTGATTTTTTGTGCTGGTTCCAAGACCTTTATTAGTTTGGCCCGTAGTTGAAATATGTATCTGTTTGAGCCACTTGCTCTGGAGAATCTGAATTTTAACAAGAGATCACTCTTTTTCCAAAATGTATTGCTTTTTTGGCAGTTAAAGTAGACTTATTTGAAGAGCTCTCACTGCATACGTCTAGTTGGTGAGTGTGCTCCACAGCGCCCCCCCTTGTGGCATTCTTAAGCATTCATAGAACCTCAGTGGACAAATGAATGCAGTCTTTTCTCGATCTTGAGGAGCCATGGGTATCTGATAGTACCCACTTCTTAGATCTAGTACAGATAACCATTTGCTGTCATTTAAGCAGTCTCTAAAGCATCTTGGATCCTTGGCATGGTGTACTGATCTGGTGTTGTTCTATTGTTAAGGGTGTGGTAATCCACACACATCCATAGAGATCCATTCTTCTTCCTGATGACCACAATGGGAGAGAGGCATAGGGACTTCTGGATTCCTGAATAATCCCAGCAGCCAGTAGTTTTTGAAGATGGTGCCATACATCATCGATATCTACAGAGGCTAATCTTTGTGACCTTTCATGAAATGGTCGGATGCCATGCAATCCTATTTGGTATTCTTCACCATTCACACACCCCATTCATGGAGTGAGAAAACTTTAGTGTGCTCAGACAGTTTCTTGCTGATTAATCTTTTCCAGGCTTCAGGAACTGGAGAGTCTCTGAAATCAAAGAGCTTGGTTTCTAGTCCAGTACTAAGGCCTTTCTCTTCAGCAGACGGTGTCACAGCGGTGTCAGCACAGTACACTCTAGCAAGGGGTGCATCCCCAGCATATAGTCACCTCTCTGTCTGCGATGTTCTTCACATGGACAGTCACTCATTGAGCATAAGCATGTGTTCACACTGGAAGGACACTGGGCTTCACAGGTACTCCTTCAGGTAGTCCATGCTCTTCTGGAGCATCTATCATCAGCAATTTATTCTTGACCTCTCCTCTGACAAGAACCATGCCAATTATGCCACAATCAGCATTTAGGGGTATCACAATTTCTTCAGCATCCTTCTTCCACACAATGCCCACAAGATCATCTTGGGTCTCTTGGGCAGACTCAGACTGCTTCTGCTAGGCTTGTCTAATTATGGCATGTACACTCAGTGTTTGGCCCCATCTCTTGGCTTCCTCCTCTTGGCACAGTTGAGCCAGTCAACTGAACATATGGGCATTTGTTCCAATGAGCACAGGTATACCATCATACAAGCTGGATTCCAGACACACAAGAGCAAGTGTCTCAACAGGATCTCCCACACCAGTGATCTGTGATGGGAGAGCTATTCACACTCTGATGTATCCCAAGTAGGGGTATGTTTTATCACTTAGGCCCCAAATATTCAATCCATCAGTCGGCATCAGGTGGATATAAGACAAGTTCCAGCCATACCAGTCTTTAAAAATGACTGGCACCTGCAATCCACTATCTAGGACAACTCTGGTCTGCACTCCTTCAATGGTAATAGTAGCTCCCATGGTAGGACCAACAAGTCTATCAACTTCTGTCTGTGGAAGTCCAAACATTCTTGCAGATGACTTGCCTACTGATGGTTCACATTTTGTCTAGCTGCATTACCAGGGGGATTTCTTTGCTTTTAGCGTTTTTCAATCAATCTGGTATTGACCTTGTGCAAATCTTCTGGAGACTGACACTGTCTGTTCAGGTGGCCATCTTCACCACAGTGGTAACAAAAGGTGCCTTCTCAAACTGGTCATGAGTTAAATGTTCCATCAAATGACTGGGGAATACATGTCTGATTTTGTCTCTCCCTGATAGGTCGATATGCATAATTTCTTGCAGGAGGTCCTCCATTATTATTTTCATTCCTTTGATACATCAAAGGTGCTGGTTTTCTTTTCTTTAGATCATCCACAATGGCTTTTAGTTCCTGCAACTGGCTCTGGAAATCAGAAACATTAGTAGAATTAGCTAGTTGGGCCGTGGTGCACAGCACAGACAAGTTGTGGTTAGAAACCATGTCCATGGGGTTTTGCTTCATTTCACAGCTTTGACGTGAAGCTGCAGTAACTTTTGGAGTGGCTATCAACTATCTGAGCTCTTGCAAAAGTTCATGGAGTTCATGACTATCACTACTTAAGTCTCTTTCGCTCTGAGAGGACTCTGTGGTTAACCCAGCATTGGATTCCTAAAAGTTTGTCTCATTTTCAACCTCTTTCACTTTCTTCATCAGTACACTGAAGGTGGATGGATTGTTTTTTTCGATCCTTCAAACTCAGTTTTAACAACAGCAAACTTGAGTATTGAGCTGCATTGAGTACTTGGTTGATTCTTATTTATCCAGATCAGAGGAAGCCACGCCTCCTTTATGAAAAACTTATTGCAACGCTCACTCGAGATGAGTTAGAAAGTCAGATAATGTCTCTCCTCTGCACTGCTTGGTTGCTTTATATTTCTACATGAGATCTTCACTTGACTCAGTGCTTCCAAACACACTATTGAGAGCATTCAAATAGTCTCATGCAGTGGTGTCAGGCTTTGAGGCCCTTAAGGAATGGATTACATCGAGGGAAGACCCTTGGAGACTTCTCCTATTCTCTTACATTTTTCTGCCTCTGGACACTGCCTGTCTTGAACCAATGGAGTGGCATAGTCCATCCAGGTGTCAAAGTCCTCCTCCCCAGCTGGAGTGGGTCTGATCCCAGAAAACATGCGTAATCTTCTATAGGAATCATGCATAACATGCGGTACGTAGCGCGGCATGCCTACTGGAGCTTGAGGCAAATTACCTTCTAGCACAACTTCATCAGCGGACTTCCCTTCTGCCAATAACAAAAAACTCAATTTCTCTTGAAAACCTTCAGCTTTTAGTAGAACATTGGGCTTGGGCACCTTACATGCATGCTGCACCAAAGTTCAGGCAGAGTGGGAATCTTCATGGGTGACATGGTCTGGCACATTAGCAACATCTACAGTCTCTCTGAATTCAGCAAGGACAGTCAGTATCTTGGTAGAGTAGTCTCTCACTTACCCTCATACTATAATCTGACCTATATCTGCTTTTGCAGACAACACCTCTTCAATTTGTCCATTACTAGTCCTGGGAGAAACTCCTAAAATTAATAGTGCTTTCTTGAAATCTATGCCCTCACCATCACACCAGTCCAGCAAATGATCATACACCTTTGTGTCAACCATCATCTTAGCATTGGGGATTGCCCTACCTGTTGCTTGGGCAAGTAACTCCATGTGGGTGTGTTTGCGGAAACAGAAGATCCCAGTGGTGCCTCCAAGCTGTGTAACCCCAGTGCCATGGTCTAACTGAGGGCTACTACCCCTGCCTTTCATTGACAGTCAAGGTTGAGGGGCCTGGGCTCTGTACGGTATGGTCTGGGAGTTCATTTCCAAAAGATTGCATAAATAACGCGGTGCCTCCACCCAGAGTATTTTGTGGGCCAGAATGGTAAATTGGATTCATCTCCCTGGGATGCTGTACCTACCCACCTCCCTTCCCAAATGACACCCCACACACAGAAATTCACTTTACCTTGCACTTCAATAACCAAAATGCACTTTAAAGAACTATCTAATAATATGCTCATGGACACAGTGGTAAGGAATAAATAACAAATACAGATTTATCAGGGAAGCAGGAATGCGGAGGAGATACCTGGAGCAGGGAAATACCAAATCAACATGTAAACTGGAATTGGAGAAATGCAGTAAAACCAAAGCAATGTGACAGCAACAGCATTCTAAATGGTAAGCAAATAAACATACAGTTGCCCAACCTCCCACCAGCATGTAACAATATCATAAACCCATCCGTCTGGTACCAGACCCCCTAGTTAGAATTCTGGGGTACCCCAGACTGATGCAGGCCTGTGGGTGCAGTGGGTTGGCTAGCATTGGTGCACTTAAACTTTAATAAGGTGATGTAACTGTGGTTAAACTCATTATTTCCTTTGTACAGTTCCATAAATATTTGCAGGGCAGCCCTGCTTACTCACAGTTTATTGAACGCTTAGGTGGATACAAACAGGCTGGAGCTGAGACTTTGGTGGTATTGGTTCTCTTGCTTTCAACCCCTGGGGGTTTCAGTAAGAGTTAGTGGTGCACCACATCAGCAGGCAGCAGGATGCAGAGAGCAGAAACAGCAATGTGGGGTTGCAGGGATGAAAGATGCTGGTCTTCACCTGTCAAGCCTTTCCAAGCTTCACCGAGATGGCCTTTGTAAACAGTGTTCACTTGACATGCATGTATCTTCTTCTCTTCAAGGGCCCTCAAGATGGGGAGGGTGACGGGTAGCTGTAGTCACCCTGTAGGCTTCACTCAATACTGCAGTCACCCTGCTGGCCAAGCAGCAGCAAAAGGGTGGACAAGGCTGAAGATTCCTCTCAGGAAACAGACTCAAACTTTAGATTTAGTTTATTTTAAAAGTCCCTGGATATTTCTGCAGGCAGGCAGAACCTTTATAGAAACATTCCTCAATGTCTGGAGACACCAGGACAGGGTGATCCCCTCAGGAAAAAATCAGTTCTGAGTGACTTTTCTTGTCAGAAGCTGAGCAAATTCACTTCACGGACAAGATTTAAATGGCAAATCCTGTCACAACAGCAGGCAGGCTGATTCTTCTCCTTAAGGCTGGAAAAACCTCTTCTTCTTTTAGAAAATTGCTTCACAGGGCTGAAGATCAGCCAGGATCCCCTCTGACAGGCTTGAGGGCTCTCCTCCAACTGTCACAGAACAGTCTCTCACTTCAAACCCTCGAGCAGCAAAGCCCCAAGTGTCTACATTCCTTTCCCCTCCTCCTTAAAACAACTGACAGCCTCTGATTGGTCGATGGGCTGTCCATACTGATTCTGGGTGGCCGATTGGCTGTCATGTTGCCACCAAGCACATTGACCACTCCACTCTCCCAGAAGCTATTTCTCAGTCCCTCAGGGCTTCTGAGAGATCTGATTGGTGTAAACTGATCACAAGGTCTCTGTTAAGATGGCTGCAGGCAAAACAGTTTGTTGCAGTCCTAACTTCTAGAGTATCTTCCAGACAAACCAGTAGGAGCTGAAAGATAATGATTAGTGGTCTAGATAGCCCATACTGTGCCCTTTCAAGTGACTAAAAATTTGTGTGGGTGATGCCAGCCATTTGACCATCACATCTCCTGTTTTGGGGCTCCCCTATGCACTTAGCAGGCTTCCACGGTGCCTGGGACATTTCCCAGCAGACTTAGCTGCAGGGGCCTACTATTTATGGCACTTGCCAGTGCTTTTAAAATAAATATTTATGTGCCCCATGCACATTTGGGGCTCCTCCCTCATGTCTCTGGACCCCGATTAGCTTAATCAGGGGTCCAGAATCATGGGGAGAACCTCTAATTTTGCCACGATGCGGCGCTTCCAAAATGTACATCTGCGCATGCACAACCTGCTGGCTTGCATTCCCAAGTGTGGCCACCTGGTGGGTCATGTCTTCTGCTCCTCTAGCCCTGCTTTCAGCAGTAAACACATGCAGGGACCGGCAGGAGACTTAATGGATGCAGCAGGACTGTGGGCTGGCAGCAGGAGGAATCAGGAGTTTTGCGGGATGGCACTGGTAAGCCCCACACTTTGGGGGGGTTACATATATCTACATGTTAGCCAGGTGGGGCGATTCCAAAAGGGGGGTAAACAGAAATACAGGCCATCCAGGAAGGGGGAATAGATGGGATAGGCTACAGAGGCAGGGGTATTGACACATGGGTAATGTGAGGGGGGAAATGAGGGGGAACATGCTGGAGAGAGTTGCAATCTACCCTACATGTGTTCCTAACACTCCCAATGTGGAGGCAGTAAGTGTGTACATGCCAGTAAGGTTGGGGAGGGTCATCATCCATGGTATGGGGGATCAATGTGAGGATGGTAGTACCCACCCTTGGCCACGGCCCCATGAGATACTGACTCTGGCGAGGAGCAGGTCAGGTTCTGGTGTGCGTGGTGTCATTGGTGTCCCAGATGTGCTGGGCATTAGTATTCTGGCACTGCGTGGTGTTGGCATATGCCATGGTGTCTGCCATGGGGTGACACTGTTCCCACTGGACAGTCCAGCGCTATGGCTGGCCCCCACAGTGCCTGCCGCCATGGCTGCAGCCTCCAGCACAGTGTCACATAGACAATCCATGCTGGTAACAATACCCTAGCACAGGTCACAGATGGCCGCCATAGACGCCACATGATGTTTCTCTGCCCACTCCTTGGCACAACTACAAGTTATCATGCAGCATGTGGCACATGCATGTCAGTCCCTGCTGCCCAACACTCTGTGCCTCCACAGCAGACTGCAGCAGCTGCCAGTTAGCAGATGTATCTTGTTGTCACAGGGGACTATCCAGTGGGACAGGGTCATGCTGTACCCTCGGCTGCAGTAAGTGCTGTGGGCATTGTGGGATGGCTTTGGTCAGGCCAGTGGGATGTAGTCCGGCTGGTGGAAGGATCATGGGGTGGCACAATGGTGGCTGCCCCTGTGGGATTGTCCAGGGGTAGCAGGCAACAGTCATGCCAGCAATGGGGTCATGGGGTAGCACAGTGGTGGCAAATGTCATGCCCACTGCAGCTCAGCAGAGCTGGGCATATGTGCCATGGCACCAGTGGCACCAGGGTGGGCATTTGTGGCACTGACTGTTCTTTACCATATCTGATCAACATTGTGATGCATGATTGGTTGTGTCCAACCAACACAGTAACAACTGGTGTATGAGTGTTCCACTGTACATGAGCTAGGCCATATGTACATTAGGGCCCAACTGTGTCTTTTCAGGGCCCACTGTCCCACACTGGCTCTGTACCTAGGGTGTGGCTGGAAGCAGCTAGCCAGGGGATCTTCCTGGTGACTCTACATGCCACACTGCTGTTGTTTGCTGAAGCAGTGCAGTATGCTTTGCACATACTCACATACAACACTGCTGCACATGTTACCCTCACTGCACATAATGCTGCATGACGGTTCCATCCATCTACAGCTATGTTATGTAAGCCTCGTTTGTACCTGGGCTTGCCCCTGCAGTTGCCAAGGGTGGCTCATTGATATCTGTTGGCTTTCACACCTCTGTTAGCCTATGTGCTGGATGGCTAGTCTGCAGGGCACTGGGTGTATGTGTGTGCGGCTCCAAGTCACACGACCTACCATACTGACTATCAGTCTCTGGCTTGGCGCTGTGGTACATGTGCCACATTCCTGTATCCAGCATGGCTGCCATTGTCATGTGCCCCTTGCACATCTTGGTCATGCTCCATTGTAGCATGGCACACTCCGTATATGTGCAGTCCTTTACTGTTCAGATCAATGATGCTATCCCTGGTATGCCACATACATACCACTGCAGCTGTTTGACTCCCCCCACCCATGTGTGGCATAGTGTCCCTTGTGTCTGCTGGCTGTACTTTTGTTATGGACATTGTGCCGCATCGTGTCCCTCGCCCTGTGTGCACAGCTGGCTGAGTTCAGTGTATTTTCTTTCCACAGGTGCCCAGAGGGATGCGGGAACTCAAAAGGTTAGGAGGTATGCCGTCTGCATGAAGGCCAGGATGACATCCCACAATGGCAGGTCTGCCTGCTCCAGAAGGTGGTGCACCATCTCCTTGGAATGCACATGTACTGTCCAGGAATGCACCAGCACTGTTAGGGAAATGCAGCAGCACCTTCACCACTACCACTGACACCAATCCATCTAGGAGACTAGTAAGCAAACTGGGTAGCTTAGGAATGGGCTCAAGGTTGGTAAATTGGGAAAGAAATTGGTTAGGGGACAGGCAGCAGAGGGTGGTGGTAAATGGAGTTCCCTCTGAAGAAGGAAGGGTGATCTGCAGGGTGCATCAGGGATCAGTGCTGGGAACAGTCTCCTTTAATGTCTTATTAAGTGACACTGCAGCGGAGCTGAAAGGGAACATCTACCTGTTTGAGGATGACACCAAAATCTGCAATAGGGTGGACATTTTGGGGTGTGTGGAAAGGATAAGCAGAGGACTGAGATAACTCGGAGTGGTTCAAGGATATGGCAGCTGGGTTTCAACATGAAAAAGGACAAAGTAATGCACTTGGGGAACAGAAATCTAGGGGCACTGTTCAGAATGGAAAGAGTGGTACTGACAACCACCAAGCAGGAAAGAGACCCAGACGTAATCATAGCAGATGACCTAAAGGTGGCCAGGCAGGGCAACAAGGCAGTTGGGAGGGCTAATGGGATACCGAATGCATAGGGTGTGGTATCAACAGCTGAAAGAGGGAGGTGGTATTGTCTCTGAATAGATTGCTAGTAAGACCCCACCTACAGTACTGTGTCCAGTTCCAAAGACTACATTTCTGTAAGATTGTAAGACAATTAAAACTTTATGGGACCAACTAAAAGCATTACTCAATAGGCTGCCTAAAATTAAAACATGGACTTTGTTTTCTGAATTATAGAACATTTCGATAGTCAGCAACATTTGACATTTAAAAAGAGCTATTTTGTTAACATCCATAACAGTCAAAATGAAATACTCAAAAATGGATAGAGGATAAGTTGCCGTGCATAGAAGATTGGAAAAAGGAAATAATAGAAGCCCTTATGCTAGAAAAATATCACATAGTGTATAGTGGACCATTGTTGTGCATGGAAACTGGAGGTTCTCAAAATGTTGTTCTGCTGCAGTTCAAAAGGTCATGGAATGTGATAATGCCCTACTGCAGCAGAACAACATTTTGAAAACCTCTAGAGGTTCCACGTGCATCACTTACCATAGCGGCAGAAATGGACGGATCCACGCTCCCGCGGCGACAGTCACCTCAGAGCCTTACAAGATGCAGGATCAAAGAGATAATTGAACTTGAAAATAAAATTAAAATAAATAAAAAATTAACCCCTACTCCACAGCTCTCTCGCTTACTGAGCGTTATGGTCGCCATGTTTTTTTTTTTAATCCTCCCAATGTACCTGCCAGCCAATAGAAAGATGCGCTAGACATGTAGCCATGCCTCCTGCTTAGCAACCAGTTGGCAACCACCCTTTACCACTGAACATTTCGTCGCACACAAAAAGTAAAAGGCTTCTAAAAAAGAACTGTAAGTGATTTTCCGGGGCACTATACAATATATAAAATAGTGGATTGGCATCCTCATGCAAAACCAGCCTTTTTGTGCCAACTCGGGGTTCTGGTACCATTGGACCTCTCGAGCTTCGCTCTCAAGGTCAGATGTTATCAGAACCCCTCTCTGGCACAACAGGCTGGTTGTGCATGGATGCCCATCCACTATTCTCTATATAGTGCATGACAATAAACGAGCATTTGTCAATGCTGAATGTTTGCTTGCTGGTATTGACATTGGTAGTGCAGGAGTTAGAGAGATGCATAATAGGAATGACAGTGAAGTTTTTAACTAATGCCAACCCCCACCCCCACCCTGCAGAGACTGACAGGCATTGGGGGTGCAGCTGTGGGTCATCGGGCATTACGCTTATGCCATTCCATCTCACCCCACCCTGCAGACACAGATAGGCAGGGCCCTGAGTTTTCCGTGATTCTGCGGGTGCGGCAAACCACGGAAATATCCGCGGAATTTGCCATCACCCGCGGAATTCACTGCCGCCCACAGAACAATGTCCTTTGATGACGGGGGTGCCCAATCCCCCGTCGGCTTCACTGCACCCCCCAAATATGTGTATGCCATGCTGGGAGCCCACCTCAGCATGGCAAAAGCTTCCGTTGCCGAAGGGTACCCAATCCCCCGTCTGTACGCGTTCCCTCAAGCTGCCTGGTGCCATGCTGCGAGCCCACCCCAGCGTAGTAAAAGCTTCCTTTGCTGATGGGGTGCCCAATCCCCACGTCGGCTTCATGTTCCCCCAAGCTGCCTGGTGCCACGCTGAGGCCACCTCAGCATGGCAAGCTTCCGTTGCCACTGGGGTGCTAATCCCCCTGTCGGCTTCAAGGCCCCTGCGCTACCTGGTGCCATGCTGGGAGTCCACCCCAGCTGGTAAAGCTTCCTTGCTGACGGGTTGCCCAATCCTCGCCGGCTTCACTGCGCCCATTCTGCCTGGTGCCATGCTGGGAGCCCACCTTGCCATGGCAAAAGCTTCCATTGCTGACGGGGGTGCCCAGTCCCCCGTCGGCTTTACGTTCCCCCCCAAGCTGCCTGGTGCCATGCTGGGAGCCCACCCCACCATGGCAAAAGTCCTCGTTGAGTCTCAAAAAGAAAAACCGAAACAAAAAACCTTCCTCATTGTTTCTTTTGCCCTCCCCAACCCGCACACACCCTCTGCGTACCCACTTCCCCACACCCCAACCTCAACCCATGCTTACCTCTGGAGCCCAGCGTGACGATCTTCGGTGGACCGAGAACATGTCTGCACTCTTCAAAACCGACCGCGAACTGAAGAAATGCCGGTAAGCTGTATAATGGCATAAATGGATTTTTTTCAACTTTAGTGAATATCTCAGCCATTTCAGGGAATTTTTTCACCAGATTTCAACATGGGGTTGTTGGGGCCCCACCTCATGAACTGTGACACTGTTATTTCATTAATCGATCCCGAAAGGTGGTTCCGCAGTCACTGCGCGGAACCACCTTTCCGGAATGATTAACAAAATGACAGTGTCGCAGTTCATGAGGTAGGCTCCCAAAAACCCAATGTTGAAAATTGGGTGAAAATATTCCCCAAAATGACTGTTTTACAAGCATGCATTGCGCAGTTCCTACGCACGCTCGTAACTTCAAGCATTTTTAATATTTTCACTCCAGATTTTCAGTATTGCCATTTTACCACACCTCCTTATGAACAGTATAACTGTCATTTTTCACATCTCACCCGAAATGTGTTTTCGCACATGTAGCACACAATGGCGCGGTCAGTGTGCAAAATCAATGTTTGGGACAGATTAAGAACATCACAGTGATACTGTTCATGAGCAGAGGTCTTAAACTGGCTATGTTGAAAATTTGGTGACAAACGCCCATAAAATGACTGTTTTATGAGCGTGCGTTGCGCAGTTCTTACGCACGCTCGTAACTTCGAGCATTTTTAATATTTTCACTCCAGATTTTCAGTATTACCATTTTACCACACCTCCTTATGAACAATGCTACTGTCATTTTTCTCATCTCACCCTAAATGTGTTTTTGCACATGTAGAGCACAATGGTGCGGTCAGTGTGTGAAATCAATGTTCGGGACAGATTAAGAACATCACAGTGATACTGTTCATGAGCAGAGGTCTTAAACTGGCTATGTTGAGAATTTGGAGACAAACGCCCATAAAATGACTGTGTTATGAGCGAACATTGTGTCAGATATGGCAAAAAAAGGAAAAAAATTAAGGGTTAAAATGTGCCGCAGAATTGCTGCAGAAATTGGTGTTGAGTGCTGAAGAAGTTCTGCAGCAAATGAGAACCCTGCCACAGAACTTTGCTCCGATGTGCCAGAGAAAAATCAGGGCCCTGCCAATAGGTGTTGTGGCATGCCTTGGGGTCTTTGGTCCTTACGTTCACCCCATTCCAAAAGGAAATAAGCTGAGATGGGTGCAGTATAGGAAAATGGGCTGAATGTTAGGGCTGAAGACCCCAAGGCACACCTCAATGCCTGTCTCTGGCTGCAAGGTGGAGGTGGAATGGCATGAGCATTATGGCCAACAACCCCAAGTCACACCCTGATGCCTGTCAGTCTCTACAGGATGGGGCATTATTGTTGAAAACTCTAAAGCCCAGGGCGTTTGTTGATATTTTCACTCCAAATTTTTCAACATGGGGTTTTTGGGACCCCACCTCATGAACAGAGGCACTATCATTTCAATACTTAATCCCGAAAGGTGATTTTGCACAGCGACTGTGCCATTCGGTGCCAGAGGTGCGAAAACACATTTCAGGGAGGGTGTGAAAAATGACAGCTCTACTGTTCTTGAGGAGGTATGAAAAAATGGCAATGTTTAAAGTCTGGAGTGAAAATATGAAAAACTGGCAAAGTTAACAGTGTGTGTAGAAACTCTGCAATGCACACCTGTAACACAATCATTTTTTGGAATTTTTTCACCAAGTTTTCAATGTGGGCTTTTTTGGGACCCCACCTCATGAACAGTGACACTGTAATTTTGGTACTCCATCCCGAAAGGAGATCTCTCACAGTGACTGTGCCATTCTGCGCCACAGGTGTGAAAACATGTTTCAGGCAGGATATGAAAAATGACAGCTATACTATTCATAAGGAGGTTTGAAAAAATGGCAGTGTAGAAAATCTGGAGTGAAAATATTAACAACTGGCAAAGTTACGAGAGTGCGTAGGAACTGTACAACACATGCTCATAATGCAGTCATTTTTTTGAATTTTTTTCACCAAATTTGCAACATGTGCTTTTCAGTACTCCACCTCATGAACAGTGGCACTTCCATTTTGTTACTTAGTCCCAAAATGTGATTCCGCACAGCAACTGCAGAATCACCTTTCAGGATCAAGAAGCGAGATCACAGTCACAGTGTTCATGAGGTGGGGCCCCAAAAACCCCATGTTGAAAATGTGGAGCCAAAATGCCTAAAAATGGCTAAGATAGCAACTGAAGTTGACCCCCCCCATTGAATCCCATTATACGTCTTACCTCTGTTCCTCAGTTCGGAGTTTGGCTTCGAAGAGTGCACACATGTCCCAGTCCAGAGAAGATCTCAGCGCCAGACCACCAGAGGTAAGTATGGGGTGAGGGGACGCTGGGATGTGGGGTGTAAAGGAGGGTGGGTTGGGATGGGGCCTGCAGAGACGATGAGGGACTGTTTTCTTTTTACAGATAAACAAAAAGACGTTGGGGACAGTTTTCTTTATTTACAGGTGAATATTTATTTTTTAGGCATACTGGGGTGGGCTCTCAGTATGCCAAACTAATGTGTGTGTGGGGTGGGAACACAAGCCAACTCAGGGACTGGGTACCCCGATGTCGGCTTACAAATAATGGGCTTGGGGGGAGGGCATCCCACACTGTGAGGGGTGGCATCCTGATGTCAGAAAGATTTAAGAATTATTATGGTACACTGAGGTGGGCTCCAGTGTGCCACATGAGTTTGGGTAGGGGTGGGCATACATGATGCCAACAGTGGGATTGGGCACTGCTGTTGGCAATCAAAGATGGGGGGGCAGGCATCCAACACTGGGAGTGGGCATCCTGGTGTTGGAAAGTAAAAAACACCAAAAACATTTATCTGGGCAAACTGAGGTGGGCTCCCAGTATGCCACAATAGTGGGGGGGGGGCATGCCGACATGGGAATTAGCCACCCTGATGTCAGCTTTTGGGGGACTGTGTAGTGGGCGGCAGGGGACGCCAATCTGCAAAGCCGCAACGTGGCTCATTTATTATGTTTAACTTTATTTATTGATATGCTTCACCATGAAAGGCACACTGAGCAAATGGGTTGCTTGTCCCTCCAGCCGTACACATTCCTGTGCACTGTCATGCACATGGTTGGAGTCTTGTCCGACACTGTGTGCCTGGTTGGAGGGGAGGGGGAGCTGCCGCTGCAATCATGGATGATGAAACTGTCCCTGATTGGAGTGACAGATTTCTTTTAAGTCCGGTGCTCGTTCTGAAACTGACATCATCGTCAGCTTCCCTGTTGATTGGTAGCCAAGGGACATGCCCCTGAAAGTGTTCCCTGGATTCGCCAAACACTGCCACACCTCTACAATACTCTATTCACAATATGTTTTTTGTGCGTTGCATGCACAAGCAAACATAAAAAGGTCATTTCCATCCATTTTAGATTAGTGGTTATGTCCACACTGTTTAGCTCTGCTACCTCTCTTTTAATTTCATTCTCTACTACCTCTTTTCTTTCATCTCCCTTACATAGATACATAGATACATAGACAGTGTCGGCAGATAAGGGCCTATGGCCCACCCAGTCTGCCCATTTAAGTTTGTAAGTTCAGTTTATGTTTTCCAGGAAGTCTGTTGCCCCTTACCCCTGACCTCCAGAATTCCTTTATGTCTATCCCATGCATTCTTAAATCCTGTGATTGTTTCAGACCCCACCACTTCCTCTGGCAGGGTGTTCCACTTGTCCACCACCCATTCTGTGAAGAAATTCTTCCTCACGTTTCCTCTGAATCGTCCTCCCTCCAACTTCATCCCATGCCCTCTAGTCCTGGAACATCTTTTTCACTTACAAATAGTGCATTCCTGCACCCTGTTCCTCCCTGTAAGATACTTGTATGTCTCTATCATATCCCCCCTCTCCCTCCTCTCCTCCAGGGAGTACATGTTCAGTGCCTTCAACCTGTCCTCATAGGACTTAATGTACTAATTTCTTTTCTATGGGCTGTGCTCTTTTGCTTTATGTATCTATTCAATTCAATTCATCTTTATTTATAAAAAGTGCTATTCGTACTGATCAAAGTGCATGTACAATAAAATACAAATAAATACCATCTTAAAAAGATAAAATATAAATCAGACATCTTCAGCAATAATCAGAAAAGGCAAGATCAAACAGATACATTTTTAGAGAGGTTTTAAAGCTCTCCACAGTCAGGTACTCTTGTATCCGACGAGGTAGAGAGTTCCACAGGGTGGAGGCCACAAACGCAAAAGCTCAGGCCCCAGATGGCTTCAACTGAACCCTGGAAACCTCTAGTAATCCCTCATCAGCAGAGCAGAGTGGACGGAGGGGGCAGTAGGGATGCAAGAGCTCTTGCAGGTAACTCAGTCCCTGTCCATGTAAGGCTTTATACAGTAGGTCAGCAAACCGACCTTGAAGGTGATCCGCCACTGAACTGGCAGCCAGTGCAGTCTATGCAGCACAGGTATGACATGACTAGATCGAGACAGTCCCATTAGCAACCTGGCTGCCACATTCTGCACCAGCTGCAGGCAGCAGATATCAACACCTGGTAGCCCTAGGTACAGGGAGTTATAGTAGTCAAGGAGGGAGGTCACAAAGATGTGGACCAAAGTATGCAGAACAAGGTGCTTAATCTGGGCGATACTCCTCAGATGGTTAAAAGAGGACTTGACAGCTGACACCTGAGAGCACAACATCAGCCCATCATCAAAAAATAATGCCCAGATTCTGCACCCATTCAGAGGTCAACAGCTGGCTACCCCCAAGTCAAAGCCCGGAGGCAGAATCAGCCAACAACCCCTCTACCCAATGGCCCGGGTTCACTACCAAAACCTCGGTCTTATCCAGATTCAACTTCAACCAGTTGGCATTCATCCAGTCTTGGATCTCGGCAAGGCAGTTGTTAAACACCAAGACCACACTAGCCTGCTCAGGGACAAAGGACAGGTATAGTTTGGTGTCATCTGCATAGCAGTGAAAACCCAACCCATACCACCTTTCAATGTCTCCCAATAGCAGCATACACACTACAAACAGCACAGACAACAGCACAGAACCCTGTGGCACCCCACACAGCAGAGAGAATGAGTCAGAGGAATAAATTCCCAACCTCTGAGATTGGCTGGTGAGAAAAGAATGGAACCATCTGAGGACTGTACCTGACAGGCCACAGATCAATCGCAGATGCATCAGCAACCCCTCATGGTCCATGGTGTCAAATGCTGCAGAGAGATCAAGAAGAACCAGGATGGAACGGTTCTTCTGATCCCTCACTATCAGGAGATCATTGAGCACCTGAACAAGGGCAGTCTCAGTGCTATGCCTCTGCCAAAATCCCAACTGAAGAGGATCATAGATAACATAGATGGTAAGATGATTCTCCAGCTGCAGCGAGAACTGCCTTCTCAATAACCTTACCCACAAAAGGGAGGTTAGAGACTGGCCTGTAGTTAGTAAGACGATCTGGGTCGAGAGAGGGTTTCTAAAAGAAGGGCGTCACCACTGCCTCCTTCTGGGAGTCCGAGAACTCACCTGTCTCTAATGAACACTGCACTAGCTCCACTAGGACCGGGCCAATGACTTCAACACATCCCACTAGGAGGCGGGTTGGTCCCTGGTCCAAACCACAGCAGGCCAGCAGCATACTCTGGACAATCTGCATGATATCTACAATATTCTTCAAGTGAAACTACCTCTGGCTGGAAGCTGCAATACTGAACATAGGATTTGCAAGAAAGCGAGTTGTGCTCACAACAGAGGGAGGTGAACCTTACAATTGTCTTTGGTTTGTAGCAGATATTCTGCAGGTTGAGGCTACTTCTAACTGAAAGGTGAAATAAGGAATTTAGAATTATCAGGAAAAGACAGTCTTTCAAGCAACAGAGGGAGGTGGATCTAGTTTTACTTTTGTTACAATTCGTAAGATTTTCAGTGCAGGAAGAGTTTAAAGCACAGCTGACTTATTTCGGGGCTGACTGCTTTCAGAGCACAAACCACCAAGCTGTTTTGGGGCTGGGGAGGTTTACCTGTGTCTGACTTGGATGTCTGGATTTTTCTCTGTTTGATTAGCAGGGTATTTTCTCTGTCACATTGTTGAGTAGGGCATCTTGCTGACAGGAAAGCATTCATTGCAGCGGTGGGTCAGAGCTTTTAGCTGATTGTTTTGTGAGGACACAGTTTAGGCCCAACCCCTTCCCACCCTCACCCCACCCACTCTGGAAATAGTTCCTTTATACCTGGGGTTCTGACATAATTTCCTCAAGAGTGCAAGGTGCATATCACTGTCATATCCTCTCTAGCACACTGCACTGACAATATAAGCATACACATTGTATAATATATATATTACTACATAACAAACCAATCAGACACACACACACAAAAAAAGTAGATAAACGTGGGGAGTAGTGCAATGTAATGGCTGTGGGGCAGCAGTCTTCCGGGAGTCTTTCTGGAGGCTGAGATGCTGCCCTATTTGCAGACAACTCTCTGCCCTGAGGGAGGAAGTTGCCTGTCTTCAGGCCACACTGGACAATAGTAAGGGAACCTTCCCCCAGGCCACACTGGACTGTAGGAAGGGAACCTCCCCCATCCAGGGAGCACCAGAGCCACAACCACTACCTCAGAAGTTGCGAAGAAAGCACAGCAGTTGGACCACAGTGGGCTCAGGGAGGGTGAGGATGGTGGAACAGAGGCACACCCAGTCAGTTGTTCTACTCCACAATCCATACACCAATCTGGGGGAGCATAGCTCCCCTATGGATGCACCCTCAGAGGAGACTAAGGAGGCTGAGGACATCTATCACAAGGGAGGCCCACAGGAGGAGGCAGAGGACATCACAAGGAAAAGAAGCAGCTCCTGGTGGGGGACTCAATTATTAGGGGGATAGAACTGGGGGGAGCAGGGAAAACTGAAGTAAGGTGCCTGCCTGGTGCCATGGCTTGGAGGGACAGGAAGCGCATCCTCAGAATCACAAGAACAGCTGCACGGGAGTCTGAGCTGGACGTCACTGTCCACCTAGGGACAAATGACTTGGCTCATCATGAGATTAGAGCAGTGCAGGAGGACTTTGTAGAATTGGGGAGGGGCCTAAGACAAGTAGCACACACAGTATCCTTCTCAGAGGTGCTGCCTGTTAATGGCATGAGTGAGGCGAGGGTACTTTGCACCATGCAGTTTAATGAATGGTTGAAAAAATGGTATAAAGCACAGGGGTTTGGCTTCATTGGGGACTGGGGTTCTACCTGGAGGGACACCAGCCTATACTGGCAGGATGGTCTGCATCTGTCCAGGAAGGGAACAAGTCTTTTGAGCAATCAGTTTAAATGCTTCATTGGCAAGCGTTTAAACTAGTCAAGGGGGGAGGCACTGATAAGCAGCAGGAAAATCCCAGCCTCTCCCTACAACACAGGGTACTAAATGAGAAAAAGACCGAGGTAGAAAGGTCAGTGGGGGATGTTGCAACAGAAGGTAAAGCCATCAAAAAATGGAGAGCAATGAGTACCAATGCCCGTAGTCTGAATAAGAAGCTTCTTGAATTAGTGGCCTTGATGGAGGAGGAACATCTGGATATCTTGGCAGTCACAGAAACATGGTACACACAAAACCATGACTGGGACGTAAACATACCAGGATACACTATCTACAGGAGGGACAGGGAGGGTAAAAGAGGAGGAGGAGTAGCTCTTTACATAAGGGAAGGAATAAAAGCAACAGAACAAAGGGTAAACAGGGAGGAGAAGAAGCACTGTGGGTAAATTTGGAGACTGGCAATGGCACCACAATCCGCACAGGGGTTGTATACAGACCCCCTTCTCAGGGGGAGGAAATGGACAAGGAAATGATAGAAAGTATACTTAGAATGGCAGAAAAAGGGGAGATATTGCTGATGGGTGATCTGAATATGCCTGATGTTAACTGGAGTGCAGTTGCAGCAGCCACTTCGAAGAGTGGGGTTATTCTAGATGCCCTACAGGGGGCATGCCTTAGACAGCTAGTATTGAAGGCCACTTGAGAGGGAGCAATCTTAGACCTGGTTCTCTCAAATGGAGATGAAGACAGGATCACAGATGTAGAAGTGGGTAGCCATCTGGGAACTAGCGACCATCGAACAGTATGGTTCACAATAAACACAGCAATAGAGTCAAGCCATACAAAGGCAAAAGTACTGGACTTTAGGAGGGCTGACTTTGCCAAAATGGGTGAGAGCCTAAGGAATGCACTAGCAAATGGGCAGGAAGGAGGGAGGGGTGGAAGAACAATGGGGAATAATAAAAACTGCCATCACAGAGATAACAAGCCTTTGTGTGAAGCAAATAAACAAAACGAAACGATGTAAGAAACCACTATGGTTCTCAAAGGAAGTGGCAGTGAAGGTTCAAGAGAAAAAGAAAGCATTCAGGAAGTACAAGGAATCACAGATGGAGCAGGACAGAGAACTGTATCATTTAAAGCAAAAGGAAGCTGGGAAGGCAGTCAGAACAGCAAAGGCCCAAACCGAGGAAAAGATAGCCAACTCAGTTAAGAAGGGTGATAAAACCTTTTATAGATACATCAGGGAGCGAAGGAAGACCAAGGGAGGGATAGTGAGGCTTAATAAAGGGGAGGGAGGGAGGGTGGGCAGAGGGTGACTGTGAAAAGGCAGAGATACTAAACAAATATTTTTGCTCAGTATTCACAAAGGAAGGGGGGGGTACCTAAAACAAACAGTAGAAACACTCTGGATACAGAAGTCAATACCACCCCATTTACAGAAGAAAGGGTTCTGAAAGAACTCTTAAAACTGAAGGTGGACAAAGCAATGGGGCCTGATGGGATTCATCCCAGAATTCTAAAAGAACTAAGGGTAGAACTAGTGACACCACTGACTACCCTCGTTAACAAATCATGGGAGGATGGGGTGATACCCGAGGACTGGAGGAGGGCAGATGTGATTCCCCTGCACAAAAGTGGAAGCAAGGCAGAAGCAGGAAACTACAGACCTGTTAGTTTAGGGAAAATGATGGAATCACTTCTGAAGGAAAGAACTGTCGAGTATCTAGAAGCCAGAGGGGCACAGGACCCAAGGCAGCATGGATTCACAGCAGGAAGGTCATGCCAGACAAATCTGATAGATTTCTTTGACTGGGTGACCAAAGTAGTAGATCAGGGAGGGGCTGTGGACATGGCCTACCTAGACTTTAGCAAGGCATTTGACACAGTCCCACACAAAAGATTAATATACAGTTAGCCAGCCTGGGAGTGGTCCCAAGATGACAGCCTGGGTAAAGAATTGGCTGGAGAATAGGACACAGAGGTAATAGTAAATGGAGTCCACTCAGAAGAAAGAGGGGTCACTAGTGGGGTACCGAGGTTCAGTATTAGACTGGTCCTTTTCAATGTCTTTATAAGTTACATTGCAGAGGGACTGGGAGGAAAGTATGTCTCTTTGCAGATGACACAAAGATCTGCAACAGAGTTGATGCACACGGTGGGTGAAAAGGATGAGAAGGGACTTGGCAAGGTTAGAGGAATGGTCAAATGTATGGCAGCTTAGATTCAATGCTAAGAAGTGCAAGGTAATGCACCTGGGAAAGAAAACCCGGGAAGAGTACACAATGGGGGTGAGATACTAACAGCAACAAAATGGAAAGGGACCTGGGGCAGTCATATCAGATGACCTAAAGGTGAGCAAGCAATGTGAGAGGCAGCAAGGAGGGCTGGGGGGATACTGGGATGCATAGAGAGAGGCATCACCAGTAGAAAACAGGAAGTTATTATCCCTCTTTACAGACAGCTGGTGAGACCCCATCTGGAGTACTGCATGCAGTTCTGGAGAGCCAATCTCTGCAAAGACATAGACAGGATGGAAGCTGTCCAGAGGAGGGCAACTAAAATGGTGCAGGGTCTGCACCAGAAGACATATGAAGAGAGACTTAAGGAGCTTAATATGTATAGCCTCGATGAAAGGAGGGAGAGGGGGGACATGATAGAAACCTTCAAGTACCTCAAGGGAATCAACAAAGTCCAAGAGGGTAGCATCTTTCAAAAAAAGAGGTGTGCAAGAACAAGGGGGCACAATTTGAAGATAGAGGGGGACAGCTCAGAGGTAATATAAGGAAGTATTTTTTCACAGAGAGGGTTGTGAATGCATGGAACGGCCTTCCGGAGGAGGTTGTGGAGTCAAAAACAGTGGTGGAATTCAAGCATGCATGGGACAGTCATAAGGGGCAATTCTAGGGAGTGGGGGTTGGAAGAAGTAGGCTGCTGGTTAACTAGGATCTGCAGCTTATCCATTAGGTAGGGAAATGGGCAGACTGGGTGGGCCAAGCGGTCCTTATCTGCCGTCAAATTCTATGTTTCTATGTTTCAATCTCCAACCAGTCAAAGTCAGACCAGTCAAACTGAGATACTGTAACCTCCCACTGACCACTGCCACCTTCATTGGAGCAAGTCATCTAGCTATGGTATACTAATACAGTTTGCACAAGATGGAATTAATTTGATTGTAAGAGATATGTTTATTTTTTATTATTTTAATGTTTTATTAATATATGTTTATTGCTTATTATTTTAATGTTTTATTAATAAGTTGTCTCCCAGTCTGATTCACAGATATATAAAATCTGACGGCAGAAAGAGACCAAAGGTCTGTCTAGTCTGCCTTTACTAAAATTACCTCACCTCACTGACCTATTGCTGTAGTAGGCATCCCCCTCCTTTCTGCCATACCAACTCACAATCCCCTATTACCCAACTTTTAGCATATTTGTCAGTTTTCCCTACCCCATCCATGCTTAAACATGTTAATGCTTGCTGCCCCCATCACCTCCACTGGCAGACCATTCCAGGGACCCACTACTCTTTCTATAAAGTAGAACTTCCTTAATTTTCTTAAATGTATCACCCTCCAGTCATGACCCCTACTGACTGCATCCTTATTTCTTACAAATACATTCCCACTGTTTACCTCATTCATGCCTCTAAGAAACACATATTTCGATCATATATCCCCTCTTTTGCCTGGTCTCTAGTGAATACATATTTAGGTCTTCAAAGTGGTCCTCATAGGATTTACCCTGTTGCTCCTATATGATCTTGGTGACCCTACGCTGCATAGATTCTGGTCTATTAATACCCTTCCCCTGATGAGGGTTCCAGAACTGCATACAATACTCTAGATGTGGTATCACAAGAGATCTGTAACGTGGCAGAATTGCCTCCTCTATATGCAACCAAGCATCTTTGAAGCCTTGCTGTATGTTTTGTTAAATTGACTTGTTTGTTTAAGGGAGTCATGAATTGTGAGCCCTTAAATTTCTCTCTTCTGATGCACTAGCCAGTTTAATTCCTCTTATCCAGTATTCAGTGCAAGAATTGTCTAACAGCTTGACTTCACATTTCTTGACGTTAAACCTCATCTGCCACACTTCAGTCCATTTCTCCAGTATGTTTAAGTCTTTCTGGATTTCCTGCACCACATCCTTGTGATCTACCCTTCCACACAACTTTGGGCCATCCATGAATAGTCACAGTTTTCCTTGGACACCCACTCCAACGTCACTAACGTACATATTAAACAGGACAGACCCCAGGACTGATCACTGTAGTACTCCAGTTGAGACCACTCTATCCCCTAATTTAGCCTAATTTATAACTGCTCTCTGGTTTCCTTTCTTTTACCCAGTTTCCAATACACCTGCTCCATTATTCATCCACCCCCTCTATCCAGCTTATATCTGTCAACTTTTCACTAATGCCCTCATTTTCCCCAAATCCACTCTCTTGAAGTCAGTGACCAATGTTTTTGAGGAAAGGCCAACTATTCCTTCCCTTTAGTTGTACCCATACAGTATTATGATCACTGGACCAAGGAAGCTCCCTGATGGTCACTCCTCTGACTATCTCCAAATTGGTGAGAATTAAATCAATTATGGTGTCACGCCTTGTAGGATCTTTGACCATCTGCACCAATAGACAGTCCTGTACAGCATCCAGCAATTCCTAACTCCTGTTGCTCTTATCTGCCAAAATATCCCAATCAATATCTGACAGATTTAGGCCCCAACTAATGCCGTACCCCCCCCCCCGCTGCTCGGTTTCTAATTTCTTCTATCTCTGGTTCCCATAATTTTCCAAGGCTGTGTGAGGGTGTTGATGTGTGAAGTGGCCACCACTACACGATCAGTAACTTCACTAGTCTAGCACTGCTTGTAAAGTGCTTTGGGATAGAATGTGTATGAAAAGTGCTACGTAAATGCTAAATCTTCTTTTCCTACTTCTCTGTTCTCTTCCTCCTCCTCCTGCCTCTGCGATCTGTACACCATACATAATCTAACGCTATTCCCAACAGAAACATAGACACTGACAGCAGAAAGGGCCATTTGGCCCTTCCAGTCTGCTTTTTTTCATTGTGTTGCTTTCACTGCAGACCCTTCCAGGTCAACAGCACTGTTCCTCTTTCACCCCTTACCTACCCCTTCTGATTCCCTCGTGCTTATCCCAGGCTTTTTTAATAAGTACCTTAACTGGGATTCAGAACAGACGTCATCATCTGCACCTAGATAGATATCGCTATACCTTCCCCTTTTTTGTAATAGATGTATCATCCATCATCTCAGTTTCATCCCTAATGTATAGGGCTACCCATCCTCCTCTTCCGGTGCCCCTCTCTGTCTCCTAAGTAAGCAATACCCTAGGATGACTAAATCCTACACATTGCTGCCACTAGCCCACATCTTCATGATGGCGACTATATCTAACTTTGACTCTGCCATTAATGCTTGTAGCTCACTAATCCTGTTGTTTAAACTCCTGGAATTAAGGTAAAACAACTTGCAAACCTCCCTCATATTTTTTCTTTTTATGTGCTCTTTTTTTTTTGCTTTTTGATACCTCTCCAGCCAACTGGGCATCCCCCTCTTTAAAATCACCTGTGTTATCCAATCCCACACTTCCACTATAAATAACTTCCCTGCCCCCTTTTCTGTAACTGGGGGTAGTCTTTACTGTAGTCACTCTGTATCTGTCACCTACAACAGAGCCTGTAGCTTCAGCTACCTCCCCCCCCTTCAGTTTAGAAGACTGTCCACGTATATGTCTAGTTCCTGCCCCAGTGCACCGGCACCCTCTCTAGTTAGGCAAAAGCCAGATCTCTCTTAAAAAGTCTTCTATCTAGGAATCTTCCCCAGTTCCTCACAAATCCATAACCCTCCTCCCTACACTGATCTCTCAATCAGGAATTCAATTTCTCTATTTCATCATGCCTTACTCTTCCACCTTCTCTGTCCTATATACAGTAGGCCACATTGTGTTCGATTCGGAGATGAAAATGTGTTCAATAGACTCATTTTTATTATTATATTTAAAACTCAATAAAATTTACGTAAAAAAACCCTGTTGTGTGTTACTGCTTACTTCTTGTATTTAGACTGCTGCCCTCACCTGCTCATCAAGATAGGTTTACGTGTGTCTTTTATTACGTTGGTTGTGCTTATGCAAACCAATGTATTGTGGCAATATGCGATTCTGGGGGGGTGTCACTGCCAAGTCCATTGCAGTTCACAGAACCAGGGACTCGGCAGTCTACCTCAATGACCGCTTGGTGTGGTCCTGATGCAACTTTCTGCTCAGTGGGCTGAATAGTCACTTCAAAGGACCGAAGCTGCTCTAATCCAAAAGGGCTTCAGCCCTTTGATTTGCATGACCGTTCAGCCCACTGAGACATACAGTGACTTGGGTGCTGCCTTGCTCCCCCTAAGTGGCTACTGACTTTTTTAACCTGAGAGGAGTGCAGCTGAAGCAGACTGATGTAGCTGAGCAGGCATCACAAGAGCAAATTTCATCTGCTGCCACATTGGACTTGTTGCAACAGTTCATGAACATACTAACTCAGTCTGTTTAAAAAATGGACAAAAAGCTGAATTTGATCACTGAAAGGCTGAACAATACTGAGCAGTGAGTAGATGCTATGATGGACTCCATAAAAGAATCCAACAAATCTTCCAGGTTATCCTGCTACCCCCACCCAAGGACCAAATAGTGCACATCAGTTCTGCGTGCGCGCACAACCTCGTAGTTGCGTCATTGAGATTTGTGTCACTCTTTATAACCTCATGTCCCCCACTGTTTATTTGCACTCTGTTACAGACTGGCATGCCCTAAATGTTCATTCTGATGATGCCCTTTATTGACAAACCTCTTGCACTCCATCCGCTAACGCTGCCGCAAGGTTCTGCCTTGCAGAGTCGCTCTCACCTGCCTTCCTCCTTCAGCCCAGCAAGAAGTGGAATAAGGAGAGAAATCTGCTGTCTCCCTGACGTGTGCTGGGACCGTGACATCAACGCCCACCCTCCTGCTCCTTGCAGTGTGTGATTAGGTAAGGATTCCAGGGAAGAAGATGAGCCGCTACGGGGGCTGCAGGTAGGCAGGGAGGCATCATGTTGCCAACTGTGCTGCCTGTTGACTGCACTGGTCCAGGGCATACAAAAGGTGACATTGACAACTGTGACAGGGTTAATACCTGTCATGTACTAATGTACCATTTCTTTCCAAGGTTGCAACCATCTTTCTTTCCTTCTTTCCTTCTTATGGAGCTGAAGACTTGGTTTGCTGGCCAAGGCACCTAGCTTCACCTGAGCTCTTTCCTTCTAAGACTGCTTGAAAGGCAGAGTAGAGAAACTTACCAGAGCAAGGGAGAAGGATTAAGACTTAGTTTGGCTAAGCAGATTTACTGTGTGGTGGTGTTTTTATTTTTTACTCACAGGGATTGCTACTGTTTGTTGCTAACATTTCATTGCTTTATTTTTTCTCTGATTCAAATTGTTGTTGCTGGTATACCTTCTTCTGCATTATTACAAGGTGTGCCTACAGGTGTGTGCTAACAGATTACTGCTGTAATCTTCTGATTCAAATTGTCTTTGCAAGGTATATCTTCTGTTACTGCTTTATTTTTCTCTGTAGCAAAGTGTTTCTTACAGGGTATATCTTCTCTGAAATTATTACAGGTGGTGCTTTAAAGGTTTTACAGTTTTATCTAACATTAGGATAAGCTTTCAGGGTTACTGCATTTGTTGTTGACTGATTGTTTCTGCTCTTACCTCCTTGTTCTTTCGTCCGTGGTTCTTCTTTTGGCAGGGAAGGCCCAGCCACCCACCCATCCCCAACCACCCCACACTACACTCCTTTTATAGGGTACCACAGTTGTAACATTTCCTGTGGCAGAACAGGAAGGGGCGGATCAGTGGGGCTCCACAAGGTGATCTCATTTACAGGACACTAGTAATTTAACTTGTTATAACAAGTTAAACAAAGCACAATTAAACCATTACTTTTATTTTTTTCCTTCTAATTACTCTGACTAGGTTACAAACCCAGCAACTTATTTGGAATGGATTTCATTAACTGCAGGTACTGTGGAACAATTTTCAGAAGGACAGTCTTACAGGATTTAGGACACTGTCCTACATGCTGGGCCTTTGGAGATCTTAGGTCTCAGCTCCGGGCAGCATGGGCAGAGATTGCACGCCTCAAATTTCATATTGAAGAGGAAATACATTATAAGAACCACCCGCCATTTCCCCAGCATCCAACAGAAAAACCTCGACCGCAGAGGGTAGTTGGTCCAGGAGGTTGGCAGGTGGTTAGGAGGAGCAAATCAGGTGCCCCATCACCTCTGCCTCCAACACATTACCTCCAAAACCATATAAACACTATAAACAGGTATCTGCCTCTATCTCTGAAATCAAATAAAGAGGCAGAAGACACTGCAGAGCAGGACACTGCGGCACAGGAGCTAGCACAACAATACCACCCAAATCAGGAACCAAAACTAAACAAGCACAAAGGAAATCCAAAAAACTTCTGACTATAGGAGACTCCATGATTCGGGAGTTGATACCCATCTCCAGCTAGGGTGATGGTCAGATGTCTCCCCAGGCACATCAGCATGGAGACACTGACCACATTGCTAAAATTGTTCACAAAGCAGGAGAAAACATTGATGTCCTAGTACACATAGGGACTATGATCTCGCCAGCCAGTCAGTTGTGGAGACCAAGGAACACCTGACTAGGCTGGGTGACAAACTATCATCTATTTCGTCCGGCATCTCCTTCTCTGAGATCCTGCCAGTCTGGGAGAAGGGAGCAGATGGACGGAAGGTCAGAGAAGGGGAGATAGGGAGCTAAACACGTGGCTCAAGGACTGGTGCCAGGAAAAAGGACACAGATTTGTAGGGAACTGGCAACAGTTCTGGGAGCAAAGTCTCTTAAATTTGATGGACTGCATCTGACTAAAGAGGGAGTCAGTGCATTGGGGCAGAAGTTTGACGCCTTGCAGAATATTTAAACTAGCAAATGGGAGAGGGTGCAACATACACGCCGAATGGAAGAACACCCTCCCCTCAGCTAGTGGTCAAACAGGAATTCAGCGTGTTTGCCATTCATTTGCATCACCAGGTAAGAAAAAGGTTTGTCTCCCCACATGATGCACAGGGGTAATGCCAAACTTCACCCAACAACTAACACACCAAAATCTGGCCAATGGAAAATCATGTACAAATGCTCACAGCCTGGGAAATAAGATCCCAGACCTGCAGGCAATAATGTCAGAGGCTAAACTGGACATAGTAGCAATTAGTGAGACGTGGTTTACCAGTAACCACACTTGGAGACTTCAGTACCTGGATATGTATTGTTCAGAAGAGACCGAGGTGCAAAAGGGGGGAGGTGGCCCTGTATGTTAATGAAAATATCAAAGCTACAGAAATTCAGAATACACATAAGGAGCCAGAAGAACTGTGGGTCACCCTGGAAACAGGTAATGGGACAGCCATAAGAACTGGGGTTGTCTACAGGCCCCCAGACCAGAGGGAGGACATAGAGACACATTACTGTTAGAAGATATACAAAACATGACAGCTAAAGGGAGGTTCTGATAATGGGAGACTTCAACATGCCAGATACAGATTGGTCAATACCAGCAGGAACATCTGCCAGAACTAGACTCATAGTGGATTCCCTGCAGGGGAGGGCCTCAAACAACTGGTACAGCAACCCACAAGAGACAGGGCTATCCTAGATCTAGTACTGACTAACAAAGAAGGGATCACAGATCTCCAGGTAGAAGGTCACCTGGGGCCAGTGACCATCACATGGTATGGTTCAATTTGGCTACTACATCTAAATCATCCCATTCCAAGGCAAAAATATGGGACTTCAGAGGAGCTGACTTTGATAAGATGGCCAACAGAGTTAAGCTAGCCCTGGCAAAAAGAAACACAGGTGAGGAGGTACAGGCAAAGTGGGCAAGCATTAAGGATACACACTGAAGCAACATCCCATTGTGTTAGACAGAAAAGGAAGTGCAAAGAAGAAGGAAACCACTTTGGTCTCAAATATAGTAGCAGAAAAGGTCAGAGCCAAAAGGCTGGCCTTCAGAAAATATAAAGGAACACAGCGGATGAAGATAGGGAGGCATACCAAACTGCCCTAAGGGAAGCAGGTAAGGCAGTAAGGCAGGCAAAGTCCCAAACTGAGGAAACACTAGCACGAACAGTAAAAGAAGGTGACAAGACTTTCTATAGATACATTAGTGAAAGGAGAAAGTCCAGAGGGGTATTGCTAAGCTAATGGAGAAAGGGAGCATGTGAGGAGGAGGACCCTGTAAAGCATCTATCCTAAATAGATACTTTGCTCAGTATTTACTGAAGAGAAGGTAGGCAGGGCCACAGCTCAGCATCATGGACACAGGGGGAGGGAGGTGAGCACTACTCCTTCACAAAAGAAAGGGTCCTACAAGAGCTTGCTAAGCTCAGGGTGGATAAGGCAATGGGACCTGATGGCATACATCCCAGGGTACTTAAGGAGCTAAAGGAGGAACTAGCAGAGCCATTAGCAGAATTGTTTAGTGAGTCTCTGAGCACAGGAGAGGTCCCAGAAGACTGGAGAAAGGCTCATGTGATCCCACTCCACAAGAGTGGTAGCAGGGAGGAGGCGGGGAACTACAGACCGTCAGTCTTACCTCAGTAGTGGGCAAGATTGGGAGGCACTCCTTAAGGAAAGGATAGTGCAACACCTGGAATCCATAGGGGCACAGGATCCAAGACAGCATGGGTTTACAAAAGGAAGGTCCTGTCAAACTAATCTCATAGATTTCTTTGACTGGGTAACCAGAGTGGTGGACCAAGGGAGCAGTTGATGTCGCCTACCTTGACTTCAGCAAAGCTTTTGACACTGTTCCACATAGAAGATTGATAAATAAGCTAAGGTAGGCTCGGGTGGGTCGAAGTTGGTCAACTGGGTGGCAAACTGGTTGACTGGCAGAAAACAGAGAGTGGTGGTAAATGGTATACAGTCAGAAGAGATGCAAGTCACAAGTGGGGTACCTCAGGGATCAGTCCTGGGGCCAGTCCTATTCAACATCTTCATTAGTGACCTCGCAGATGGACTAGAGGGTAAGACTTGTCTGTTTGCAGATGACACCAAGATCTGCAACAGAGTAGATGATCCAGATGGGGTGGGCAGAATGAGAAGAGATCTGGATAAACTAACAGAATGGCTGAAGAGTGGCAACTGGGATTTAATGCAAAGAAGTGCAAAATCATGCACATAGGGAAGAGAAACCCCGAAGCCACTTATAGGCTGGGAGGGAGTTGCTAGCAGTCACAAAGGAAGAAAGAGACTTGGGCATCATCATCACTGATGACCTAAAATCATCCAAGCAGACCTCTAAAGCAGTAGGTAAGGCTAGGGGTGTTAGGGTGTATTAGTAGGGGTATCACAAGTCGTAAAGAGGGAGGTAATAATCCCTCTGTACAAGACATTGGTTAGGCCCCATCTGGAGTACTGCGTGAGTATTGGAGGCCACACCTTCACAAGGACATTAACCAAATTGAGGCAGTCCAGAAGAGGCAACCAAAATGGTGCAGGGACTGCATCAGAAGACATATAAGGACAGATTAACGGAGCTCAATATGTATACCCTTGAGCAAAGGAGGGAGAGAGGTGATATGATCGAGACATTTAAACACCTTAAGGGCATAAACAAGGTGAAAGAGTCTAACATGTTTAAATATAAGAAAAATAGCAGGACAAGAGGACACAGCATGAGATTAGAGGAGGCCGATTAAGGGGAATGAGGAAATTCTTTTTCACAGAAAAGGTGGTAGATGCATGGAATGGCTTACCACAAAGAAGTGGTAGCTATGAATACAGTGCAGGGCTTCAAACAGGTGGGATGAGGCAAGAGGAGCAATACAAATGACTATGAATAGATAGGTCACTGACAGAGTAAAGGCCCGATGGCACATTTATAAGGTAGAAAAAGAAATGGGCAGACTGGATGGGCCTTGCGGTCCTTATCTGCCGTCAACTTCTATGTTTCTATGTTTCTATGTTTCTGTCCCTTTATTTCCTGATGAGGAGGCAGGCCACCTCCTTATTAGTCAACCCCCCCTCCATCTTCTTCTACAATTTTTTCCCTTACTTTTATTTTCTCTTTCTTCTAAATGATACATTGGTACATTATTCTTATTATTCACCCCCCCTTTGTTTTGTAATGGAATATCTGTACCTGTGCAGTATAAGGGAGTAAACCTCCTTAGTTAAGACAAGAGAATGTATGGATTTATCTCCCCTCATTTGTGGCAAAATGTCCCTTTATGTCTAGTTCCCAGGCGAAAATGGAGTTTTCCTGTAATTTTCAGTCCTGCAAGTAGCTTTTCCTTTTGTTCGCTACTTCCCAAACACTCATTAAAGCCGCACGACTGTGCGATCGTGCACACGTTCATGCTGCTTTAAAAAGAGTTTAGAATCCCAAGAATTGTGTAAGCAAGTCATTCCCCTTGGTAATTCTTGTGGTTTTAGCCCAAAATCGCATCCCACAGCCTTGTTGGTGAGAGCAGTTAGCTCTCTGAAGCTTGTTGCAGTTATTGGTAAAAAGCTAAACTGTCGGCTTAGAAAACAACCAGCTGACTTAGTCAGTTACAAATAATCAACAATTGCTCTCCTCTCTGCTGTTTGTTGAACTTTACTGCTTTCTGAGTCTGAAATTAAAATCCAAAGGGTTCCAATGAATAAGAAAGGTATGTGGTAGGCAAGTAGTACCTTTGGATTTACCCATAGTACTGAGCACTGACTCTGTCATATAAACCTCAAGAAAAGTTATTAAAATCTCCCCTTTCACTTTTCTGCATAATAAGTCCTGACATAGAAACATAGAAACATAGACTTTGACGGCAGATAAGGACCACTTGGCCCACCCAGTCTGCCCATTTCCCTTCCTACTGGATAAGCTGCAGATTCTAGTTAACCAACAGCCTACTTCCTGCAACCCCCTACTATAATTGCCTTATGTCTGTCCCATGCATGTTTGAATTCCCCCACTGTTTTAGACCCCACAACCTCTCCAGGAAGGCGGTTCCATGCGTCCACCACTCTCTCCGTGAAAAATAATTTCCTCACATTACCCCTGAGCTGTCCCCCCTCTAACTTTAAATTGTGCCCCCTTGTTCTTACACATCTCTTTTTCTGAAAGATGGTACCCTCCTGGACTTTGTTGATTCCCTTGAGGTACTTAACAGTTTCTATCATGTCCCCCCTGTCCCTCCTTTCATCAAGGGTATACATATTAAGCTCTCTCAGTCTCTCTTCATATGGTTTCTGATGTAGACCCTGCACCATTTTAGTTGCCCTCCTCTGGACTGCTTCCATCCTGTCTATGTCCTTGCATAGATGAGGTCTCCAAAACTACACACAGTACTCCAGATGGGGTCTCACCAACTGTTTGTATAGAGGGATAACCACTTCCCTTTTTCTACTTGTGATGCCCCTCCCTATGCATCCCAGTATCCCCGTGGCTCTCCTTACTGACTTCTCACATTGCTTACCCATCTTTAGGTCATCTGATATGACTACACCCAGATCCCTTTTCATTATTGTTATCGTTAGTACCTCCCCTGCTATTGTGTACTCTTCTCCTGGATTTTTATTTCCCAGGTGCATTTTCTTTTGAAAACTGTGTTTTTTTATCAAGCTGGTTCAAGATGACAATAAAATTGAAAGACAAAGGACCTCTGTGTGCAAACACTGAGGCAAGGGTTACACCAAAGGGCATTTGGCTGGGAAGCCAAGTTTCAAGAAAATACAAAATCACACATGCCCACACAATGCAAAGCATCACGGGCTGCATATGCAAATCACCACAGAATGTTATGCTGGTCCAACTTTGGTTCTTAAAGTTGGACCAGCACTCTGTATACATATGCAACCTGTTCTTATGTGTATCTGTTCTGAGCAACTAACACAAGCCACTAAGTAACCCTGCCTCAGTGTTCTTTAAGTCACTATCTTTAAATATTTTTTTATTTTAATGGGTTCACCACAACATATCCAAGACACACTGTCTTAGGGTAGCTGGTCCATTCCACTGGGGTGTCAAACAGACGAGGCATACTGATGAGTTCTGGTAGAGCCGAAACACATGTCTATGTCTTCTGTTAGCACCTTTGCAAACTGTGTGAGAGGCCTTTCGGCACCATGCAATTCTGCTTAAAGTTGGACCAGCATAACATTCTGTGGTGATTTGCATATGCAGCCCAAGATGCTTTGCATTGTGTGGGCATGTGATTTTGTATTTTCTTGAAACTTGGCTTCCCAGCCAAATGCCTTTAGGGTAACCCTTGCCTCAGTGTTTGCACAGAGGTCCTTTGTCTTTAAATAGTTTTTTTATTTTAATGGGTTCACCACAACATATCCAAGACACACTGTCTTAGGGTAGCTGGTCCATTCCACTGGGGTGTCAAACAGACGAGGCATACTGATGAGTCCTGGTAGGACGAAACACATGTCTATGTCTTCTGTTAGCACCCTTTGCAAACTGTGTGAGAGGCCTTTCGGCACCATGCAATTCTAATAAAATTGAAGCCACTTTCTTTCCTTCCCTTTTTCAGTTTCAGTGCATAATAAAATGTCAGTCTTTACCTTACTTTTAGACTTTAAAGCCAAACTCAATGCTGGTTCTGGGACTTAGTCTTGAGAAGTGTTTCAGCTGCTAATGTCTGGACTATAGGGGACTGGCAGCCCCTTGTGGGCTTTTTTTATTCTTTTCAAATTAAGAGATGGTTATGAAAGTAAGTGAATCAAGAACATAGGAAGTTTGTAGTAAATCCATATGATAAAGGAAACTATAATCATTGTGAGACATTTTATTATTAACAAATGTGTGTTTCTCTTTGATTCTAAAAAGATTATGTTTGTAGAATGTGGAACTTAATCACATGATCAGGTCGGAGGGTATAAAATTCCTCTCCTAAGCTACCTTTTATTTAGTTTAGGTCAGTAACTTCTGATCAGTGGTGGAGGAAGGTTCTACTGTTTTTTTTGAATATAGATCATTTATACATTTTTCTTTTGTTTTCTTTTGAAAACTGTGTTTTTTTATCAAGCTGGTTCAAGATGAAGTAAATACTGAAGAAGGTGCCAGACAAGAATGAGCTATATATTTTACTTTTGTGAATAAAATTCCCACTTAACCAGGTGGGTTGCACCTTACTGGAGTTTTTGTCTGTCTTTAATCTTCCCACATCATTACATTTGGTGTGAGCAGTGGGATTTTTTTTGCCGTATTATCGTCTAGGGTAAGGAAGAGAGATGAAGTGGTGGGTATTTGTCTGGATACCCAAAATGGACATGGCAGCTGGTGAACAACCACAAGGCACCATTACAAGACAAATGGCAGCTCAGACTGGGGCCCAAATACTGACTGGATTACCTGACGTGCGTCCCAAAGTTAAAAGGCAACCATCTGAGAAGTCTGAGGAGAAGCATAGTGAACATGGAGATGAAATGCCAGCTGAGCAGCTGTTTGAAACAGAGGATATTGAGAAGGATGTGGACACCTCATATATGGAACAAGTACTAATGGAGGATGTGGGGGAACTTTTAAAGTGGTTGTGTGTCCAACAGGTCCAGTTAGATAAAGAAAGAGAACTGGATAGAAGGCGTCAAGATGCCAAGTGGGCGGACACTA
Source organism: Neoceratodus forsteri (assembly GCA_016271365.2). Taxonomy (NCBI): domain Eukaryota; kingdom Metazoa; phylum Chordata; order Ceratodontiformes; family Ceratodontidae; genus Neoceratodus; species Neoceratodus forsteri. The sequence continues at coordinate 1,487,712,384 of CM057452.1, forward strand.
TGCAAGTGTTGCAGGCGATCAGGACGGAACACGCTGAATGACCCCAAGGCCCACGAAATATTAAACTAGCGTGTTTGCAAGACAGTGACAATATTGAGGCATACCTGATAACATTCAAAAGGGTAGCCCAAACCTGTGGATGGCTGAAGGAACACTGGGTTGTGCGACTTGCCCCACAATGAACGGGAACAACACAGGTCGTATACAGCCGCCTAGCAATTCAAGTGGCCGATGATTATGGTTACGTGAAGAAGGAGATACTCCAGAGGTACAATATCAACACTGAGACATATCACCAGCGCTTTTGTACTTTGAGGATGCAGACATCAGATGTCTCCAGAGAGGTATATGCACACTTAAAAGACATTAGCGATAAATGGCTCCAGCCAGAAAGCAAGACTATTCAGCAGATAATGGAGGCCATTACTATTGAACAATTCATTAAAATACTTCCCCAGGATGTACAACAATGGGTCAGAGAGCATAAGCCTGAGGGAGCTGAAAAAACTATTGAATTGGCAGAGGACTTCCTGGCAGCAAGACCATCGCGGGGAAGATATACAGGGGGATTTGTCCACACACCTACTACTACTACTCTGATAAGAAATACCTTTACTTCTGATATTTATAGAAATAGATCAGATGGAAGAAAAGATAGAAGGGAGAGAATACCCCTGTCAGAGGTAGTGTGTCATGGCTGTAAAAAGAAGGGACACGTGATTAGAACTTGCCCAATAACTAAGAAGGATTTTGGACATTTGGCTTTGGTCAATTGGACTCCATATATTACCACAGTTAAAATGGGACCCCATAAGATCATAGGACTGTTGGATTCTGAGAGTCGACAAACTTTGGTGAGAGCGGACCTAGTGGAAGAGATAGAGAAACTTGGAAGGCGGGACTATGGTCACTTGCATCCATGGAGACACCCATTATTACTCAACTGCCTCAATGAAAGTCACTATTAATGGTAGTACCAATGAAATGGCAGTTGGAGTGGTACCTCATATGCCTGTCCCAATGATCACTGGTCAAGACCATCCGGATTTTTCCAAATTGAGGGAAAAAAATGAACTAGCACCTGTGGTAGCAGTAACCACGCGGTCACAAACAAAGCAGGTCAATGAACAGTTGGACTCTGTATTCCCCTTTTCTGATGAACTATTCGAGGTCCCAGGGAAATCACAAAAAGGGAAGACAGAAAAATGAAGAAATAAAAAGGATTGTCAAAACCAAAAGTTCAATGGACTTATGAGTTGTGGACCAGAGACTATATTACAAGAACAAAAAAATGATAAATCACTTAACCAGTTTTTTTTTACAGGTTGGAAAAGATGAAGGGACTCACAAATAATTACTTCTGAAGAACATTTTATACAGAGAGTACACTAACCCCAAAAATGGGGATAGAGTATTACAATTAACTGTATCGCAGAAATTTTAGAAAGGGATAATACAGTTGGTGCATGATATTCCCCTGGCAGGGCATTCTGGGAGAGATACCACCCTAAAAAATAATTTTAGCACGCTTTTATTGGCCTTAAATACATGAAATGGTAGCTGATTACGTTCAGAGTTGCCCTGAGTGTCAAAATAGGCAAAAAGGATATGGTACCTCTCCAGAATATCCCTATAGTCAGCCAACCTTTTGATAGAATCGCCATGGATGTAGGGCATGAGGTCAGTAAGGAGGGCTGGGGGGATACTGGGATGCATAGGGAGAGGCATCACCAGTAGAAAACAGGAAGTTATTATCCCTCTGTACAGACAGTTGGTGAGACCCCATCTGGAGTACTGCGTGCAGTTCTGGAGACCCAATCTCCACAAGGACATAGACAGGATGGAGGCTGTCCAGAGGAGGGCAACTAAAATGGTGCAGGGTCTGCACCAGAAGACATATGAAGAGAGACTTAAGGAGCTTAAAATGTATAGCCTCAAGGAAAGGAGGAGAGGGGACATGATAGAAACTTTCAAGTATCTCAAGGAATCAACAAAGTCCAAGAGGTAGCATCTTTCAAAAAGAGGTGTGCAAGAACAAGGGGCACAATTTGAAGATAAAGGGGTGGCTCAGAGGTAATTTAGGAAGTATTTTTCACAGAGAGCATTGTGGATGCATGGGCGCCTTCGGAGGAAGGTTGTGGAGTCAAAAACAGTGGTGGAATTCAAGCATACATGGGACAGTCATAAGGCAATTCTAGGGGGTTGGGGTAGGAAGAAGTAGGCTGCTGGTTAACTAGGATCTGCAGCTTATCCAATAGGTAGGGAAATGGGCAGACTGGGTGGGCCAAGCGGTCCTTATCTGCCGTCAAAATCTATGTTTCTATGTAGCAGGACCCCTGGAGACCAGCTCTAAGGGTAACCGATTTATTTTGGTAATCTGTGACTATGCCACCCGCTACCCAGAGGCGATTCCAATGAGAACAATTACAGCTCAAAGAGTGGCCAAAGAATTGGCAAAGGTGTTTTGTAGAGTGGGTATCCCTAAAGTGATACTAACCGATAGGGGACCCAACTTTACTTCAGTGTTGTTGGCAGAATTATATAGATTACTGGGCATTCAGGCGATCCAAACTTCACCTTATCACCCCCAAACTGATGACCTGACAGATTTATTCAGACCCTGAAAAATATGTTAAAAAAATACGTTAGTGAAGAAGGTAAGAAGTGGGACCTATTCCTACCCTATCTTCTGTTTTCATATAGAGGGGTACCACAGGCCTCCACAGGTTACTCCCCTTTTTTCCTTCTTTATGGTCGTAACCCTAGGGGATCTTTGGATGTGATTAAAGAATCCTGGGAAGAAAATACCAAGATAGGAAAAAGGAGGGTGTTAGAGTATATGATAGCTTTAAGGCAACATCTAAAAAGACATTAACAAAAACTAAATAAATAAATAAATATACTGCTTTAGCTCATCAGACATTGAGTGACAAACAGGCCCAACAAAAGAAACGTTACGATTCAGGGGTAGGACATAAACAATTTATCCCAGGTGATCAAGGTTGCTACTCCTACCTGCCAGTGAAAATAAGTTATTAATGAAATGGCAAGGGCCTTTTAGTGAGGTTAGACAGGTAGGCCCTGTAACATATGAAATTCAGATGCCTCATAGAAAAACTAAAAAGCAGATATATCATGCTAATTTGTTAAAACTATTGCATGAGAGACCCAAAGAAGAGAATTTAAGTGGTTACAATACAAACTGAACCCCAACAGTCTGAGCTAGAAATAGCCTATGAAAGAATGGAACATAAGGATCAGCTTCAGGAGATGCAGATAAATCCTTCACTAACTACAACACAACACACACAGTTACAGCAAGTGTTAAATAAATACTGTATGCTGACACATTTACTAGTGTACCTGATCGAGCGGTAGGCATACAGCATGAGATCAGGTTAACACAGAATAACCCTATTCATCAGAAACCATACTGGTTACCGGTACAGGTCAGAAAAGAGGTAATACAGGAGGTAAGGGCCATGGAACAACTGGGAATAATGCAACCTTCCCACACTGCCTGGTCCTCACCTATGGTGATAGTCAATAAGAAGGAAGGTGGTATTCGCATTTGTTTGGATTTCCGTAAGATGAATGCCGCTTCCCTCTTTGATAGATATCCCATGCCCCGGATAGATGATATTATTGATCGCCTAGAAAGCGCCAGGTACATATCCACCCTTGACCTCACAAAAGGGTATTGGCAGATCCCCCTTACCCCTCAATCTAGAGAGGTTACTGCCTTTAGTACCCCGGTTGGCCTTTATGAGTTCTTAACGATGCCATTTGGTCTGCACGGAGCGCCGGCCACTTTCCAGTGCTTCATGGATCAAATACTTCAGCCCTATACAACCTTCTCTGCAGCCTACTTGGACGATGTAGTGGTATTTAGTCCAGACTGGGAATCACACATAAGCCATCTAGAAGAGATCATTAGGGCATTACAAAGGGCAGGGGTCACCATAAATCCCACCAACTGAAGTCTGGGACAGACTGAAACAAGGTACCTAGGGTACATAATCGGAAATGGGGTCATTAGGCCTGAAGTTAGTAAGGTGGAGGCAGTATCCAACTGTGAACACCCCTCCCGGGCTAAAAAACAAGTCCGTGCTTTTGTAGGGTTAGCCGGATATTACTGTCGTTTTATACCTAGATTCTCGGCTATAGCAGGACCCCTAACTGAATTAACTAAAAAGAAGTACTCAAATAGAATAGAATAGAGTGGACAAAGGAATGTGATGAAGCATTCAGACAAATCAAAGCTACTCTATGTGCTTATCCAGTTTTGCCAAGGGCACTTATTTAGATGCCTGAGTGTAACCCCCTGCAAATGGGGGTTCCCAAAAAGTCTTCCAGGAGCTTGCCTGAATGCTCCAAGTCTGGCTGGTGTTCGATGTCTGAGCTGTTTAAATGTGGTTCCAAGTGAGTGCTATTTGAGCCTCCATGTACTGTTTCTTTAAGAGCTGTCTGCTTGCAGACTTAATTAGTTCGTATGGGGGGACTGTGTGCTCTAATGCCCGAATCCCACCCAGGCTGCTGTCAATTCGCTCCGTTGCTACCTGTGCAGAGGGATCCTTGTTGAAAGATATAACTGGTTGCCAGAAATCATTTAGAATGACTGAGAAAATGTAGTTTGTCTAACCTGTCTTCCTTTCAGCACGAACTGTTTCAGTGTAGCTTTTTCATTTTGGTTCTGAATAGCTGACTTGGACCAATCAGGATGATAGGGAGACCCTAAAATGGAGCCTGTGGACGAATTGGAACTTGAACTCTCAATTTTGAGCCAGCCACAAGGGGATTGTATGGGCGGTGACTCTGGGAAATGCAGCTTTAACCTTGGCGCCTTTTTCTACCAACAGAGGGAGTCTTATTGTGAGTGACAGCTGAATCAGCTAACAGAATAGTGTGGAGCTAAAGGAAATGCCCTGTTCTGTGACTGGAAAGATCAGATCAGTTGTGGCAGTGAAGGGAGAAGGAGCAGTGTGCTTCTGCGGTGTATAGTTTAGCATGGGAAACGTGTGTGAGGCCCTGAGTTTTGGTCTGCAGCCTTTGTGAGTGCCAGTTTGGACTGAATGTGAGTTGTGAGGAGAAAGAAGCACTAGAAGTGTGGAAACCAGGCTCACTCTGTAGAAGACTGGAAAAATTGCAGAATCGCGCTCGGTCTGTCAGGAACTGAAGCTGCTGTGTGTGCTCCCGGGTATTTTGCAGTAATTGCGATCGGGATTTAGGGGTAGCCTGCCTGGTATAGTACTTTCCTTTTACATATGAATGTGCGTAGTGCTTGTGGGGAATCGCTATTTCCAATCCCCTGTGCTGTGTGTTGAAGCTGGAAGCAAACCCCAGTTTGTTTCGAACTAAATCCGTTTGCTATAAATTGCAGTGGGATCCAGTCACAAGGACCTTGTCTCCATACCCTGCTGTTTCTGACAATCCAGAAGAACATTTACCATCCAGTTCTCAGCTTGGGTATTGTGAGTACAAATCAGGGTATTCCCCTGCAGCCAGTTTTCAATCACAAGTGTGTCATCTAATTCTTGTTGTTTCTTTGCTTCATGGACTGAGCCATCAGGCTCTGGATTTCAATTGGGTGTTGTGCATATATTCTCTTCTACAGGGCCCTATCCATATGCACCTGCTGGCCAACCCCGGGCAACGGACCTGGCTAGCCCCCCCCAACCTGGGTACCCAAAGTGTGACTTTTCAGACCCTGTATGTGTGCACAGTACTGTGATTTAATGCCACTAATTAACCTGATTTCCCCCTCCCATGTTACTGTTCCCTAAATCAGATTTGTTGTTGTTAAACTTTAAACTGTCTGAAGTGTCAGTACCTTCATACTAAGCACTGTATTGGTTTGTGTATGCTGTTAACCTTATTTTCAGGAGTCCTCGAGCAGTTACTGAATCAGTCTCGAGGGTAAGTGGTACCTTATGAATGAACAGTGTGTACGTGTGGGGTATTGGTACTGTAACTCCTGTGCATTGTGTGGGCCATTAGAGGGATTGGCAGGGGGTCTCAGTGTCCCAGACGGCTGTGACCAAACTAGACCAACCATTACAAACCCTGACCTCTGGGTGGAGGCACCCGACATTGAACCTAGGCCCCTCAACCTGTCAGTAGCCAAGCAGGCAGGGGTAGTAGCCCTTGGGATAGCGCCTCCTGGGGGTTACATCTGTATGACAACAATATAGTATTTTAACCCATAACAAGACAAAAACAACTGTGTATTGTGTGTTATGGGTAGTAGTATCTTCAGAAGGAAGGAGTGAGGTGGTGTTGCCACTATATTGCTCACTTATGAAGCCCCACCTAGAGTATTGTGTCCAGTTCTGCATCTGGAGGCTCCACCTCTGAAAGTACATAGATAGGGAGTGAGGCAGCCCAGATGAGTGCAACTAAAATGATGCAGGGGTTGTATCAAAAGCCCTATGAAGAGACAGTGAGGGACCCTGTAGGAGAAGAGAGCAAGAAGGGAAATGACAGAGAATTAACATATGCAAAACAGGGTTCAGGAGGGAAATCTCTTTCAAGTGAGAAACAGCACCAGGGACAGCCATGCAGCTGCATGGGGCAGCGAGATTAAGAGGGATGTGAGGAAGTACTACTTCACTGAAATGGTGGTAGACGCCTGGACCAGACTGCTGCCGAAGTGGTAGAGGTGAAAACAGCAGGGAGCTTCAAGCGTGCATGAGCTAGACATAGGGGAATATTAGTTAATAGGCAGGGGGAGTGTTCTGGAGACCAGTTAGGATATGTGGATTCAGAGTCAGACTAGACAGAGATCATCTGGGCAGATGGGGTTGGACCAAGCTGTCCTTTTCTGCCGACAGATTCTATATTTCTATCATGTGGGGAGTTGGAAGATGTAATTCTAAGCAAGGATATGTCTAAAATGAGTAAAATCAGAGAGATTCTTTGACACATACGGAGACTTGGAAGGATGGTATGGGCATTGGGTGCAAGTGACTGATGGCAGTCACTGGGTAAAGCAGAGTAAGAAGCATCAGTTGCAACATCATGGCATACAGACGGGAGGGGCCCCTCTTTGCCCATTGCCTACTTCTGGGGGATGGCTTGTCTACTGGCTAAAAGTATACATGCCTGGATTCAAAACAGTGTATTTTTCTGAAAAGGGGGGTTTCAGAATTGCAAAAAAAAAAAAAAAACAACGTTCGACATTGACAAATGTTCTACTGCAGGTATATTTCGCAGCTGTATAAATATACTCATGACCACAACTGCCTAGAGGAGATTTAGAGAGGGAACTTAGTTCTGCACCTCCATATTTACTGTAATTTCATTCTGGTGATGGCACATGTAAACATAACATGATTTGACCACTGTTTCCACATTGGCTGGTTCTGAAAGTTGTATGTTGCAGGCAGTTTTCTTCAACCCATACAAACTGATCAGGTCGTTCTGATCTTACATTATCATTTTTTACGGGTCCTGTATGTGTGGCCAGCTCTCTTTCAGAAGTCGGGTGGGGGTGCTGTACAATAAAGACCCAAATTAAAAGGAACTGCTACGCGCCATACTGACGTCATGCGCATGCGCATAATGGATATTGGCGCTTTGCGCCTGCGCGGTTCCAACCCTTTGCTTGATTTCATTATAACGCTGGGAAGGTAGGTGAGGGGGAACGGTTCTCGCGGAGACGGCTGCCGAGGTGTGAGAGAGGCTTACGGGGTGCAGGGCATAACAGTAGCGGGGCAGCGGAGAGACAGCGGGGAAGACCCTAGGAAAGGGCAAGCAGCATCGTCCTGCAAAAGCGGAAGTGCCTCAGGAAGGATAAGCAGGCCCGCCGCGCAACCCAGAGCCAACAGTCCAGCCGTACGATTCCGGTAGGCCCGGCCTGTTTTGGTGGGAGTGGTGGCAGAAATAAAGGTAAACAGTGCCCGTATTAACGTTGTCTGACGGTTTATTTTACTGTTAAAGAGAGTATACTGATAAATATATGCAAAACTGTAGTATTGTAAACCATTGCAAAGGATCAGTTTTTTTGTTTGGGGTCACAAAAATTGGCATTAAACTGGACCGAAATGAGAGAAGTAAGGAAGAAAGGAGAAGGACTAGCGAATATATAAATAAGCAATACTCATATAGTTGCCTTCAAATTTCTTGAGTTTCAGTAAGGGCAAAGGAAACGGCATTCTGCAGGTATAAAAAGCATGGGAAGGAAAAATAGGGAGACAAAGAAGATGGTTAGGGAGGCAAAAGTAAACACACACTTGCATATTGTACAGGGGGTCAAGATCAGAGAGACCGTTCTGAGATATATGGAAATGGGGAGGGGGGAGGGGGGAATCGTAAGGCTGAGGGGGTTTGGGTAATACAGGAGGACAGGCAAAGGGACAACATCCTTAATTATTACTTTTGCTCAGTTTTCACTAGGGAGGAAGGTGGTCCCTTGCCAGAGAATGGTATCCAGGTGCCCACTAAAGGGGGTCATGGAGATGAGGCAGCCAGTATTTACAAGCGAAAGAGTCCAGAAAGTACTGGTAACCCTAAAGGTTGATAAGGTCCAGGGACCAGATGCATTGCATCTGAGGTTACTTGGGGAGCTGGCAGCAGTACTAGCTGAACCCATGGCAGGACTGTTCAGCAAAGGATGGGGTAGTTCCGAAGAGTTGGAAGGTGGCGGAGGTAGTTGGCTCCATAAGGGAGGGGTACAAGGAAGTAGTGGGGAACTACAGATTTGTCTTACCTTTATTGTAGGAAAGCTGATGGGGTCACTGGTCAGAAAGGACCTCGTGGACTGCTAGTCTCCAGGATAGTAAGCAGCACAGTTTCATGGTAGGGAGGTCTGTCAGACTATCCTGATAGTGTTCTTTGACTGGGTGACGAGGGAATTGAATAGGGACCACACTGGATTTGTTCTGCTTTGACTTCAGCAAGGTTTTCGACTTGATCGCTCATGGATGCTTGCTGAAGAATATGGAGGGATCTGTATGTTGCTAAGGTCATGGTAAATTGGGCAGGCAACTGGCTGAAAGGGAGACAGCAGGGGATTGTGGTTGACATGGTCTGAGAAGAAGAGGGGGAGGTCATGAATGGGGCACCCCGAGGATCTGTCCTGGGTCTGGTTCTCTCTTAAATATGTTCATCAGTGGCACTGGTGAGGGAATTTGGGGTAAGTTGTGTCTCTTCACAGATTACACTAAACCCTGTGGGAGGGCATATAGGGTCAAGGGAATCTCATAAATGGAGGCAGACTTACAAGAGCTAGAGGGGTGGTCTAAGGCTTGACAGTTGAAATTACTCCAGTGTGCAAGGTAATGCACCTAGGGAACAAGCACTCCAGGATAGAGTGCTGGATGGGTACAGTGAAACTTAGCACTATAGCTGAGGAATGGGACCTGGGAACCACCATCGGAGACTTTTTCAAACAATAGAGTCAGTGCGACAAGGTGTATAGCAAAGCAGTTTCAAGACTGAAGTTTATTGCAGGAAATGCTCCATTGAGCATGCTCATTCACAAGGCGGTCCTGAAGGACACAGCCATAGTACATCAACAATATACAAGGGGGAGAGAATTGCATAAGATATAGATGTGCAAATATACATTCTCAGGGATAATGCATTAGGTACACAACATATTGAATTAGTATATGGGATGCAGACAGGTCAGTGTTGGAGTCAACAAGCAGATAGGATGCTGGGATGTATCAGGATGGGTATCGCTAGCAGATAGGAAGAGGTAATGCTTCCCTGTATAGATCCTTGGTGAGGCCACACCTGGAATATTACGCCCAGTTCTGGAGCCTGTACCTCAGGAAGGATATTGATAGTCTGGAGGCGATGCAGTATAAGGTAACAAAAGTAATTCAGGGATGGCAGGGCAGGTCCTTTTAGGAGTGCTTCAAGGCACTGAACATGTACTCGCTGGATACCAGAGGGGAGATACGATAGACATTAAAGTTCCTAAAAGAAATTAACAAGGTGAACTGCAGGAACTATTTAGCTTGAATACTAGTTCACGATCACATGGACATGAGTAGAAACTGACAGGTGGGAAGCTCAGTAGGGACATGAGGAAATATTATTTTACAGAAAGGGTGGTGGAGCTGTGGAGCAGTCTTCCAGCAAAAGTGATGGATGCTAATGGTGGTTTCAGGCACAGTTGGGACAGAATGAAGGGTATATGAGATGCTCTAGGTGGCAGAAACTAGGAGGAGAATGTGGGAAAGATGGGGAAGGGCTAGGATCCTGGAGGGACAGTAGGTCCCAGTGCTAAATGGGGAATTCCAGCAGGCTGGATCGACTGTCTTTTTTTTTTTTCTGTCGTTATTGACTGTTTCTGAGTCCTTGACTCGCTCTTTCAATCTTCTGTGAGTGTTTCTCCTCCATAGAGCAGTAAAATATTAAGCTACAGGTATTAAATAAGCTGAAAAAAGTTGATGAGCAGTTCTTTGCATGAAAATGCTAATCCGTTGTAGAAATGCGTAGCACTTAGCACAGAATGGTTAGCAAAATTAAAAAAAAAAAAAAAAAAATATATGTATTTTTATTCATTTTGTCTATGCCATGGACAGAGTCAAACAATGGTTAGCAGTCTACTGCTGTTCATTTCTGGAAATGTTTAGCAATACCCCCTGTTTTGCATAGCGTTTTGCTGTCCTACACCAGCTATTTAGTACCATGCCTTTGGTGTCCAAGAACTTCACAGGAAGATTTTATAGTTGCGGTGGGCTACTTGCATAAACATTCCTCCCTCCTTGTGTTGGTTGCAGGGCGTTAGGACCAGTGGGAGCTCCTACTGTTACTGTGAATAAGGCAGGAAACCAAAATTGCAGCAGTGGGACATCCGCTTCTCCCACCAAGGGTTGAGCCAGTCTACTTCCTGCCCTCATGCAAGCATGCACCTTGGAGCAGTGCTCTGTCCTAGGGGACAGAGCTAAATTTTTTTCTTTCTCTATTCTTGGGTTTTGGGGTCATGCAGGCATTAATGCCAAGGCAATTCAGCCTTGAGTGGCTTTCCAGGCTTTTTGCACAGGATTCACTCTAGCTGGGCCTTCCATACTCAATCCTGAATGCTGCACAGTGTGCCCCCACCACCCGGGAGAGCACCAAAACTATGGACCAGGGAGTTGAGAGCCAGAGACGGCAGAACTGTGATCTCCAGCAGCCTCCATTGCCCTTCCGTATCACCGCCAGCTCCACAGGTTGCGTGGGCCAGAGTTCCGCAACACAGCCCACCTCTCGGACCACCCACAGAGCCGACTAGCTCTGTGATCAAGACTGCATTCCATCCGTCCCCCCTTTGAGATGGAGTCTGCAACACCAGAGGCTCTTGGGATTCTGTCTGGACTGGTGGGTGGCTGATGGAATGGTGGGGGGGCAATGAGTACCAGCCTCGCAGCCTACTGTGGTGGTGGTGGGGAAGGGTGGCATTCCGTGCTGGCAGTCACAGCGTGGAAATGTTCTGTTCTGTTGTGGTGTTTTTTTTTTTGTTTGTTTTTTTTTTATTTATTTTTGGTAACCGGGTAAGGCCCACTAGGCACAAGTGCCTGTTTTCAGGGGCGACCTGGGAGCACTGGGCAGTTAAGTGACTTGCTCAGAGTTGCACAGTATGCAAGTGGAGGTTGTGTGAATCAGACTCTGGTCTGCTGGGTGTACCAGGCTCGTTAACACCTTGTTCCTCTAACCTCTAGGCTATACTGACGGGGGAAAAAAACTGTACCAGCAGCCATTTTGAGCAGCACTATGTCTAGCTCTAGCCGCACTCCCTCTCTATACTCGCCAGACTCATTGGGGGGCAGTTACAGTGCGGATAATCCTTAGGGGGAGAATCTGGCTACCTGAGCAAGTGGAACTGCAAGTTTCCATGCATGGGCTCCTGTGGCATCATAACTTTTCAGAACCAGTGTGAGATACGTGGCACCCCTTTGTTTTCAGAGAGTGAGAGAGAGAGGGAATTGTTCTTTTGAAGAAAATAAAAAAGCCTCCTGCTGGTCATTTAGTTAGTGGCTAAGGGGCTGAAGCGCCAGCTCTGTTCTCATGGAACTCAGAAGGTGTCCTTTTCATTGTACAGGGGGCCCTTCCTTGTTGGCTAGAGTTCTCGCTCTTTGGGGCTCTCTGCCATTCTTCGGTTACAGTGTCTTCAGACAAGGCTTCAGGTGAGTCTTTGGACAAGTCCTCCAGGGGCAGAAAATGTACCAAATGCAAGTATACCTTATTAGCTACTTTTGCTGGTTTCCTATGCTTAAAATGTGAGGCCGCAGCCAATTTGGACTCTGCCACAGGACGAGCAAGCAGTGGCTCAGGACACTTTCTCACTCCACTGGGGTCAATACAGTCTTCTGTATGCCTTCCATCCCCATTCTGCCCAGAGTACTACACAAGGTGGCTTGGGACCAGGCCAACCTGATCTTAGTTTTGCCCACATTGGCCTCATACCTTGGCGCCCCCATGTAGTCCACTTGGCAAGGTATCCGCCAGTCACTTTTAAAAATTTATTTATTTACTGCACTTCAGTCACTGTGCCGCCATCCCTCGACCTCCACTAGCCCCCAGCGCCTTCTGCCATCTCTGGGACTTACTTTTGCCAACAGACAGTGCCCCTCGGTTTTCTCCCCATGGCGGAGGCCCCCAGGACCCAGGTCAAATGCTGGTTAGGGAGCCCAGCAGGCGGTGTGGGTTCTGCAAGGATGGAGGACATCATCCAGATGGTCCAGGAACTATTTCCCTCAATTAAATCCTACTCGTGATGCTCTGAGGGGAGGTGGCCTGACGTAGGCACATTAGAAAACACGCCCACATCATTCGCAGGTAGCTCGACTCCACCAAGGACTGCTGCCCTGAACCGGCACCACCAGGACAAACGTGACGGGCTAACAGAAAGGGGACAGCCCCTGAGAGGCTCAGACTTTTTCCTGAACCTGGGTCACCGGCGTGGCTGTAGGGGGAGGCAGGTACCTCTGGCCTTTGTGCCACCAGGCCAGCCCTGGCACTCACTTTTCGGATCATCCCAGATTTTCTTCACTAAGGTCCCATAATACATCTGAATCTCTTCCTGTCGGCTTGGGAGATTTAAGAGGAAAACTCTCAAGAACCTTGGGTATTCCACAGAAGTTATCGGAATGATGATACATTCTAGGTATCTGTCTTCCTCCAAGGTATACTACAGGATTTGGCATACATTTCTATTCTGGCTTCAATCCAAGCAGCTGGCTGACTGTACCATTTCCTTGCCAATCCTCTTTCAGTTTCTTCAGGAGGGTTTTGATATGGGTCTACAACACCGGCAACCTTAAGGGTCCAGATTCCACCTTGGCAGTACTGCTTCTGGTGGAAACTGGTGCCCCGGAGTCACATCTTCACATCAAATGCTCCCCAAGAGCAGCTACCCTTAAACGTCCACCAGTGAAGTCTGTTGTGTCTCCATGGTGCCTCAGTCTTGTTTTCAAGACTCTCACCAGAGCACCTTTCGAACCTCTGGGGGAGGCATCTTTTCTCCATCTCACAGTGAAGGTCACCTTCCTCATTGCTGTCACTTCAGCCCGAAGAATCGGGGAGCTTGGTGTGCTGTCTGCCAAGGAGCCTTGTAGAGTTTTTCACCAGGATCCAATAATGCTCTCAGGCTTCTTACCAAGGTCACGTCCGCCTTCCACTACAAGTGGGAACTAATCCCGTCTTTCTTCTGCCTTAACCCCGGCAATGTCAAAGATAGAGATTGGCCTACTCTAGATCCTAGACAGGCCCTGAAACTGTACCTCAAACTAACTGTGCTGTTGCGCAAGACTTGAAGCCTTCTGGTTGTCACAGCAGGACCAAATCTGGGCAGAAAGGCTTCTAAAGATTCTTTCGCCAGATGGATCTGCTCAGTCATCATTCTCTCCTATAGACAGGCTGGCGTTCCTCTTTCAGGTCTGGTGAAAGCCCACTCCTCTAGGGCCATGGCCACTTCTTGGCCGGAATTCCAAGATGGTTTTCCAGCTGACATTTGCAGAGCTGCTACTTTATCTACTTTGCACACTTTTTTGCCAAATTTTACAAGCTTGATGCTGCCGCTTCGGCAGCAGCTTCTTTTGGCAATAGGATTCTGCAGACCTTTGTGGACATGTACCATCCTTTCTACATTCTTCCCACCCAGGGATTCACTTGTCCTACTGCTGATATACACATAAATACATACACACACACACACACAATATATAGATAGATAGATAGATACATATGTATATGTATATATACATATCCACGTTTTATTTACAATATGTATCTCTTCCAGTGATACTAGAGCCTTGCGATCAGCACGAGGAGGGAGAAAAAAGGTTTTCTTGCAACTGCTGGTTGCAGGTCTGATTCCTTCCCGTGAGTGTACAAAGTTGGTTTTTCAGCTTGTAGTTTGTTCTGTGGTGATCCCTGCTGTTTCAAGTTTTTTATTTTTTTTTTTTTTTGTTATGGGAGGATTTTCTGGTTTGGTCATCTGACTTCTCTATTTGTTTTAGAACTGACTGGCTCAGTCCTCCGTGGGAGGAGCTGATGTCCCACTGCTGCAGTATTTGTTCCCTGCCTTATGCACAACATCTGAAGGACAGGGGTGTGCAAATCCTATTGCTCTTTGTCCAGGGCAAGTACATTTCCTTAAAAAGGCAAGTACAAAAAGAAAGTTAATTTCATTATAATAAATAGGAACAAGTGAAAATTCAACTACAGTCATGGCTGGGCAACTCCTGAAAGTTTTGATTTGAATACCCCTGTGGAAGGATCTCCTAGTGGTCCTAGAACCCCGCGACCAGTAGTCAGAGAGTGAAAATTTACAGGTACCCAAATTTTGATTCATGTTTGTTGACTATACACAGCTTTGCCTATGTAGTGTGGGTGGGCCGCATCCACTTCAGTTCTTTTTCTCCCGCCATCGAGAGTGAAATGTCAAACCAGTGGAAGTGTGTTTGTGGTTTTTCTTTTTTTTTTTTTCCCCACTTGCATTGACTAGTTTTTTTTCTCTTTAGTCCTTCAGGATCATCAATTGGTAGGGTATATGGTCGCCAAACATGGTGCTTTTCCGCCATTGTCGTTTGCAGAAAACTGACTTCTAGGGCAGATGCCCATGAAGTGCGTCTGCTGCTTGATCTCTTCCACAGTGTTAAAAATTATGACACTACCAAGAGTTCAACCAAGCTATGGATAGATGCAGGCAAAAGTCTTTGGAGCCTTTTCTAGAAACTCAAAAGAAACTGGAGAAAGATCACACAGTACCTATCAAGTTGCCCTCAAAGACGCAGTTGGTGCTGAAGTCACCAACAAAAACAGGCATCCGCCGGTCCCCCCAGAAGATGTGGTAACTGCTAAGCCAATTATCCGGTTGGAATCTTATTAATCAGTTGAAAGCCAGCGGGGTCAGTTGGAGGCAGACCACTGATTGTTGGTGAGTCCGTCCTATTTCCCCTACACGTTTTCAGTCTGGATCTTTGCAGGTAGGCTGGGAAGTGTTTCTTGGCATCTGGTCTTCGGACTGGTGGTGTCCCAGGGGAAGGTACCTTTTGGTTTTACTTTGGAAGAGGTCATTGCTTGTTTTAAGAGCTAACTTTATGGTCATTCTCGAGTGACAAAAATTGAGCTGCATTTCACCTCATCTGTAATCTCACTGGGTGTTCCTCAGGGTTCCATTTTGGCTTCCCTTTTATTTAGTTTATTTCTGAATACACTACCTTTCGTTTGTTGAAATACATACATTTTTGATTATGCTGATTGTGACAGGGTGGACCCCTAGGATAAACTGAAACTGGCAAAACCCTCATTTCTTAGATCTTTGGCCATAAAACAAAACTAAGAGGGCAGTTTTAATATAAGAATAGTAACAGTTTGTGTCTATTTTTTCTAGATGTTAGCAGCCTCTTCCAAGATACTGTTTGTAGCAGACAGTATGAGGTAATTTGACCCTGCAGGAGAGTTTAGGAGGACCTCTGCTCTGACCTTTAACAATGTTGTAAACAAGTTATGCAATGTACTCCCGGTACCAAATAACTGTTCTGTGTTATGTAACAGAGGCCGCTAGTGGCTAGTTTTTTATGTCTGCTGTCACTCAAAAGGCAGTGGAAGACGTTTCCAACTTCTAGTGAGCTTATAAAAAGCCCTACCTCAGTGCTGAGAGAGGATAGATAGGGTAGTCTGCTGAATACTGACTGAGAAAGGTGGGAGATCTCCTGGTAGTGTGTGCTTTCACATTGTTTGATTCATGCTAGGTCGAAGAAAAGCCTTAGAAACCGTTGAAGCTAAGCAGTTGTCTGACTTATCATTTTGTTTTCTGTATATTTTACTTGATGAAATTAAAATAACTGTAACCGGGTGTTTTTATGCACCTGACTTGTGGTCTGCCTGAAATTGTTATCCTAAACCCACGCCCGGTGACAATGATGTCACAGTGATCCTCATGAGCGTCCCCAATCTTTTGGATGTAGGCAATGATTTGGCCTGCGATTTTATTGTAATTCAAACATGGTTTTGTTTCAGCAGTTTGGTAGTAAGGGGGGAGGATATTTTTTCCTTTGGTTATTTAAAAAAAAAAAGGCAGATGGATGATCTTGTTCTTCTACTGAGTACACTTAAGAGTGCGCGGACATAGAACAAGTCAGGACGTCTAAATAACACTGCTGTTCTGTGTGGGAGGCTGTTTGTGTCTGTAGCTAAGTTTTTTGGGATTTACAAGATCTTCTGCTTGGAGTAATTACACCATTCTTGCTCACTACATCTGTGAAGGTCTTTTGGACTGGATTTTCAGCAAAACATCACCACAAGGTATTTGCATTTTCAGTTTAAAATCAACTTTTTGGAAGCTATCCCAAGCAAAACAGAAATCGAGCAACTAGGTCTGACAAACTCCAGTGACTCTGGGTCCTGCTCGAATCCACATTTTTGTCTGGCTTGTTCCTAAGGGATCTATTTGTGGGCTTTTAAACAATCTCTTTAAATAACAAAGGAAGCACAAGGACAAAATGATTTCACATCCTGCACTTGTACTTGGTGGTAGGTGTGCCCCAGGCTATCCTATGTTCCGCTGGCACTGCATGCATGCAGCGAAGAATGTTTTCTAGCCCGTGTGGCTAAAATTTCTAACTATTTTTAAAATTACCCAAGCCACAGAGGCTAAAACCTTCTGTTCATGCCATTTTTAGCAACAGCATAGTACGTAGTTTAGAATAACTAATTTGGCAGTGTATAGTGTGGTGTGGCTCATGATTTCACATAGTGGCTAAACAGCCTGGGGTCACTTTAGCCACACTGGCTAACATTTTAAAAATCCTGGGGGGAACGGAGCTATCAATGTAATGGGGCTGGGGAGTGCATGCCTGCAAGGTCTTGCATAGCCAAAGCCTCTTGTCAATCCCTGCCTAGCTGTGACCCTGGGTGACCTCTGTCATGAGTTGAACCAGTGTTGTACCAACAGTCACACCATGTCCAGCAGCTGTCTGGGGGTTGCCTTCGTAACTTTTCTAGTCCTACATTGTCTTGACAGAATTACACTATCCTTATGAATGAGGGTGGCTCAAATAAATTTAGGAACAAGCACTATGATTTTACTTTCTCCAACCTTATTGGTTATAATGCAAGGATACTGCAAACTAATCTTCTTCTCTACCAAAAGGGCTGTCCCTACTGTTCTCTCTATGTTTAGGAAACTACGTAACAAGTCTGCATTATCCCATCCTTTTCTAAACGTGGGGCTGTGGTTCCTTGTCATCATTGCCATTCTGCTATCTGGGGATATAGAGACAAATCCTGGGCCACTAGATGCTTACTTCTCAGTAGATGACATACAGAGCATGTCCAAACATGGGCTGTTAATTGCACACTTGAATACAAGAAGTTTGATGTGTCACTTTGTGGAACTGGAGTCATGGGTCTGATTGTACAGTCCTGATATCCTCTGTCTCACCGAGACCTGGCTAAAACCATCGGTTACTGACTCCATCTGCTCCCTGCCAAATTACTCTGTTATTCGAAAGGATAGGAAATCAAACAAATGTGGTGGTGTAGTTACTCTGTACGACAAAAATAATCGGTCTGTCTTCTCGCTATCCCGGATGCTCAATCAGTATGTGAATACTTGCATGCTACCCTTGCGTTGGGAGCCAAGAAACTGCATGTTATCTGTGCATAGAACTCCCTAGCAGGAGGGATTGGGGGTCTAGAGTACCTGTTGGAAAATACCTCTCAGAATTTTAATCATAATGAGGTTGTCGTCTTAGGGGACCTAAACTTAAACTGGCTTGGGGCAGCTCTCAGTTCTCTTCAATCTCTGACTCCTAGCTACAACCTGCATCAGATGGTAACAGTGCCAACTAGAAGTCTGTCTTCATCACCACTAGGCACACTATTGGATTGGGTGCTGGTAAACCAGATCGAACATATCTCAGCCACTGGTACTCTTGCTGATTCCTTGACTGACCACGCTCCTACTTTCTGCATCCTGTCCTTGGGGGCACCTCGGTCTCCCCCACCACATCTCATCACTCTCACAAACTTTGCTTGCCTAGACCAAGAGGTGTTTCTGTATGACATCTCCAAAATTGATTGGTCGAAGATCTATCTATCACACTGTTCTCAGGACGCTCTTAACCTTTTCATCACTAAATTCCTTGTGGTTCAATGTAAACATGCCCCAAAGGTCACCCGGAGAGTGAGGGGTAAACAAACAAGATGGCTAAACAAAGACTTGCTCAGAAGTTTGTGCCTTAGAGAGAAACTTTGGAAGCGCTTCAAAACATCAGCCCAGCAAACAGATTTCAACGCTTACTGTACGCTACTGAATTCATGTAAAAGATAAGTCGGAGCTGCTAAGAGCAAGTACTGTAAAGACCTACTGATTAACTCGGCCAATTATCCCAGAAAATTCTGGTCACACATCAAATTCTTCCTAGGATCCTCACAGTCAACTACCCCATGTGATATGCTGATAAATGATGTGCATTGCAATGACTCGCAAACCATAGCTAATTGTTTCAACCTGCATTTCTCTGAGGTCTCCCAATATACCCCTTCCTACAATCCCACTGTAGTGTCCTCCCACTCCTCATCAGGAACCTGTCTGGATAAGCTGGAAGTGTTGTCCCCTGTGCCTCCTTATACTCCTCCATTCTGTTTTAAGGCTGTGTCTAGAAAGGAAGTCTTGAAGCTCCTGAGGTCCACCTCTGATCATACCAGCTCTGGCTCAGACTCCCTGGAACCCCGCCTCTTGAAACTTGCAGCTCCCCTTATTGCATTACCGCTGGCCAAAATTTATATGTTATCTCTCTCGGGTGGAATGGTCCCTGACCTCTGGAAAGCTGCTCGGATCACACCTGTACTTAAAAAAAAGGGGGGGATCCTAAGGTTGTCATGAACTACAGACCAGTTGCCATACTTTCAGTACTGGAGAAAATCGTCGCAACACAGACAACTGACTATCTACTTAAGCACAGTCTGCTGTCGGATACCTAACATGGCTTCAGGAGAGGACATAGCACAACGACTGCACTCCTTAAATTCACCACAGATGCTCTCAAAAATGGATATTGACAATCTGACTGGGGCAGTCTTTATTGACCTCACAAAGGCTTTTGACCTTGTTGATCACACTTTGCTTCTCTCCTCGCTTCGACACCTGCATTTCTCCTCCTCTGTTGTTGACTGGTACGACAGCTACCTGACAAATAGAACTCAAGTGGTGAAATTTAATTCCTCTGTATCGAACAGTACCACCATTAACATTGGTGTACCTCAGGGCTCCATCCTAGGGCCCCTCCTATTTTCTCTTTATATAAATAACATTGGAGCTGCTCTAAAATCCTTCTCTGCTGTTCTATATGCCGATGATCTTATCTATACAAGTTCTACTAATACAGGTACTATCAATACAACCTTTTTCTCTGACTTTAGCAATACCCAAAACTGGCTATACGACCACAAAGTGGCTGTGATCACTAGCAAAACTAAAGCCATGCTGCTTGGACCGAACCCAAAGCTCCGGGCTTGCACAACAGCGCCGACGGTGCAGGACTTAGAAGGTCAATTACTGACATGTGTGACCTCTTTCAAGTACCTGGGCATCCTGCTAGATCAGTCTCTTGATCTTAATCTTCATGTACAGTCTGCTTGCAGAGCTGTCAACTCCAAACTGAGTGTTTGCATATAAGACTAGTTATATGCTCATGCCATCGGCTAAAATGGCCATTGTGAGGGGGATTCTGCTCCCCACCCTAACCTATGGGGCTCCCTTATTTGGGGTTGCTCATAAAACTGACTTACTCAAATGTGATATTATGTATAACAACATATGTCGCTATGCTTCTTCTGCTCCTCGGCTTAAACACCACTGCCAGCTTTATAATGATCTTGGTTGGCTCTCTCCGTTAGCTAATAGGAAATACTACCTTGGCTCTCTTATTGATTCGATAATTCCAAATCAAACTCCTAGGTGTCTTGCAGCTATGCTTGTTCCTCAGGACACACTCCATGGTCTACGATCAGCTGATAAATCCTTTCTGAATTTGCCGAGGTGCTGCACTAGGAAAGGAACTGTTGCATTTGAGCATGCGGCTCCACAGCTGTGGAATTCCCTTCCCCCTCAACATTAGACTTTCTAGCTCCTACACATGCTGTAAGAGAAAATTGCTCTCAAATCTGCTGATTGTTGATACCTGTTCCTGCTTTTACCCTACCTAATGACTGTTGTCTCTTACCATACAGTAGTATTTTCTCTCCTCTATAAAACCCTCTTACTGCCTCAGCCTGTTCCAGCTCCCTTTCCTTGCCCATATACAATCTTGCACTGCAGGCTTCCCCCTTAATTTTATATATACTCATCTATTTTCATGGCTTGCTCCCCTTTTCCTCACTTACCAATCTTTTCCTTAATGACACCCACTGCTCTCAATGGTTATTTCTTCCTTTTTGTATTACCTATTTTTATTTTTGTGTACTTTGTTCTGTTTCTATGATATATCACCTGATAATTTATTGTCCAAGGTCCTCTCTATTCATTGCATAGGTAGGCATCTACGATCTTATGGATGGTTTACTCTATGTCTCTGATATATTGCATCCACTTTAACTCATTGTATGTAAAGCACTTATAAATTGTTTATCCTGTTAAGTTGGGCTGGCAGTATAGCCTAGAGGTTAGAGGAACGAGGTGTGAACAAGGTTGATACATCCAGCAGACCAGACCCGAGTTTGATTCTCACAACCTCCACTTGCATACTGTGTGACTCTGAGCAAGTCACTTAACCGCCCAGTGCTCCCAGGTCACCCCTGAAAACAGGCAATTGTGCCCAGTGGGCCTTACCCGGTTACCAAAGACTTAAAACGTTTTTGCATGTCTGTACTCTCCCAGGTTGTGCCTGAAAATAGTCATTTTATGGCTAGTGCACTTACCCAGTTAACAAAAGCTAAATAAATATATATGTTTTCTATTGGATAATTCTTTAACACATGAACAACACATTACTACCATGATGAAAGTAATACATCAAAGATCAGGTTCTCTCTATAGACTAAATTTGTTATTCGTCCCTCTCACTAGGCTGCTGCTGACTTGGAGTTTTTTTTTGTTTTTGCCTTTGATCGACTATCATTCATCGGGTGCGCAGTTGCCTAATAAGGTTGACATTACTGAACCAGATTGCTAGATTTACTTCCCAACTACCATATGCTATTTACCACTGTAATTTTGTATGAGCAGCTAGGTTGGTTGCAGGTTGAACAGGGTATCTGTACCAACTTGGTACTTTCGCCAAAAAAGTAATTCTTAATAGGGTTCCAAGCTCTTTCCACGTAATTTTTCGAAAAACATGCTATACTAGTGCTCTAACCAGATCTTCCTAATGTACTAGGTTTACTGTTCCTTTGATGAAAACTTCTATTGGTCAAAGATCACTGTTTTATACTCTGCCTATGCATTTAGATTGGTCCTAAAAAAAAAAAAAAGCATCTCTTTTTCCAGCAATGGACGTAAATGTTTCTCGGACTAGTTTTTTTAACATTGTTACTGTAAATTTCTGACTTATTACTGTATTCTGTGTAATTTTATTACTGTATTTTTTTTTTTATTTGTTTTGAGAGCACATCACTTCTTTACACCAGATTCTCAGCAGATCACTTCCGGGGGGTTGGGGTGGCGGCTGGGCAGGCCATCTGGGTGTATTGGGCATCCTTTACAGAACTTGGGTGAAAAGGATGTTCTTACAGATAAAATGTTTTCCACACCTCTTGGTGTAACAGAACACCCCTCAGACATTTTGGAATGCTTCCAAGACAGCAATAATCCTACTGACTCTCAGGATCCAGTGGACTCAGAGTCCTCTGATTCAGACATAGATTCGGACATCAAGCATTCTGACCCTCACTCTCCGGTCGAAGCTTCTCGGAAAGAATCTCCTAATTCTCTCTCTCCTAAGCTGGTCTCCGGGCTTCCTTACTCCTGGGCTGTACCTCCTGATGCTGAGCCACTGGCAGAAATCGGACCTCTGCAGCAGGGGACATCCAACCCTCCACTTCCTGTTCTCCTCAGTTTACTTCCTGCCTTCAGACTGGCAGGTCCTCTGCAAGCAGAGCTCTGCCATGTGGCAGAGTTGAAGACAGCAGACTGTAAGTCAAGCAATTTGGATTCTTGGACAGATGTATTTTAGAAATTCAGTGGGGGTGCCAGTCTCAGCCTTGCAAGCTGCACAGCCTGGCCCCTTTTTTGTTTTCCCCCCACACTTCTACTCTCGGCCTGGATTGCTGCCTCAGTGCAGTATTAGCGTGCTTCAGGGAATTCAAATCGGGCACTGGAGTGCTCAGAGTGGCGCAGCGTTTATGTCAGGGAGTTGGAACGGCACCAGAGGGCTCTATGGCCCCATTGTGGTGCTGTTCTCCCACGCTTTCTGCAGTATCAAGTGAAAAGGGTGCTGTTTTCTCTACAGACTGCAATGTTCAGCCCTATGCCTGTCATTGGAGATGGAGGGGGAGTGTAGGACTTGGGGAGAATAGTTCTCCCCTCAGACAGTAGCCCTGTATTATTATTATTATTATTATTATTATTATTATTATTATTATTATTATTCCTTTTGGCAGCATTCATTTCTGAACAAACTCAGCCGCTCGTCTATGGGGACCGACAGCATATCAAGGCAGCTCCATGACAGGGAGCTCTCGCCAACAAACGCTGCAGGGTGTAAGGAGCCCTTATTTCTAGAGAGAGACCATTCAACCTTCCCGTCGATGGCTGGCATTCCATTACCTCATCCGCTCGTCGACGGTGGACCATCAACGTGGTTTAGTGACACGTCCTAACAAGTTTCTCAGGGAAAACGTGTTTTCTTAGCACCGGAGTGCTTTCAACGGGCTAATCAGGCACTGTAGGGTTTTCTGATCGAACGACTTTTTGGGAAAGTTGCAGCAGTTTGTAGTCGGTAGAACTAATAGGCGCTCATTCAAAAAAGCGCGCCAAGCCTCTCGTCTATCTGCCTTCTACGCCGGCCGGCTGAGGAACCTAACAGTGTGGTAGCACTGTGGAGGGATCTAAGAGCCGGACCCGCTTCAGCACCTGCCCCCCGCCAGTCTCCCTTTCAGAGACTAGGATTTATTTTACCAGTCCCTGAGAAGGGAACAGTCATTCCTGAGTGGCACTTATAGGCTCAGCTCTAATTACCAAAGTAGACTAAGTTTCTTCAAGTGAAAGCCTTTTTTGGATGTCGGATAAACATCCCAGGGGCAGAAAAGCTAAAGGGCAACACTCCGTATCTTGCCCTTAAAGGGCCAGCAGCAGCATAGGCCAGAAAGCCCCCAAGGGGAAGGGGTATGCTGATTATCAAAGGCAGCATCTGGGAATGCCGGGATCTTGGATGCAACCCCTTCCTCAGCTCAGACGGATAACCACGGCAAAGAGCAACGGCCGATGGGGGACCAGGTAGTCCGCAGTCCCCTCTTGGACCCCAGGCATCACCCACAGGTGAAATGGGGCCTTTGCCTTGGACCCTACATGCTTCCCAGGCCTTATCGCAGGTAAAACCGGGCCTTTGTCTTGGCCTTATCGCAGGTAAAATGAGGCCACTCGCCTTGGTCCCTGCATGTTCCAAGGACAACCTCTGGGTTTTTCCTGGAGGGAGTCCTCCCAAGAAAGCTAAAGGAAGAGGTCCCCATCTCTGCTCTTCATCTGAAGAGGAGCAGTTGTCCTCGCATCGCAAGGCTCGAGGGCCTTTTTTTTTTTTTTTTGTTTTTTTTTCCTCTGTTAGTGTATATTTAAAAAAAAAAAAATCATAGCCGAGATTCCATTCAGATCTTCCCTGGAGGCTTCCACCCAGTCAAACAGGCTTCCACCTACCAGCTAGCGCCAATTTGGCCACAGCCTACCCTATTCCTCCAGCCATAAGGGACTCGCTAACGGAGGAATGACAAGGGCCAGAACACACCTATACAGTGGCCCGGCGGCATACTAGTAGTTTCAGGCTTAGACAGAAGTAACCGGAAAAATGGTTCAAGCATACTAGTAGTTTCAGGCTTAGACAGAAGCAACCGGAAAAGTGGTTTAACTACCATAAGTGCTATCCTCTGAGATGGTCATTTGACGGGAATGGAAAGGCCATACTCGAAGAGACGCTTTTAGTCCTCCACTGCTCCCTTAAAGCAGCTGCGAACACCCTGTTCTCAATACCACTGACGTGGCATTTCCAGCACACTGACTGAGCCACATATAAGCAAGCACAGCCAACCTGTTTTTTCTGAAGAAGCCGTAATACCTTGGGCCACTATCCTGGCATTCCAGTGTGCTGATGAGCCAGATGTAGATAAGCCCACCCTTCAACATCCTCGGAGCGGGACTATTCTTGGCATTTTCAGCAGATATCTCAAAGGATGCTGCCAGTTGCGCAGCAAGGGCCATGTTTTAACTCGCCTCGACTCGACATACTTTAGGCTGCAGGCATGGCAGGCAGACAGGTCGCTGTAGTAGTGAGTCACCCTCAAAGAGGTGATAACGGAATTCGAGGAAACCGAGAAGGTACATGCTGCTTCAAGGGAAAGAAACAAATCCTGGTCTCTTGGCTCCTGAAAGCATTTTTGTGCCCATGGCTACAGCAAGGGTAGAATGAGACTCCTTCAGGAAAACTCGCATGGTTCTCCTCCATAACCAATATAACTACAGGGGAGGATGTGGTGGCACCTGAGGGGTGGCAACAAAAAGCTGCATCGAAGATCTTGGACCCATCCTTGAGTGAAGGGGAGAATGGGTCCTTTCCAAAACACACAAGGAGATTCGGAGCGTAGTACATCACAGATTCCCAAACAAATTGAACTCAGAGCCGCTTATGACCTCACGTGGTTCACTGGCCAATTTACTACCAGTAGATTAGCAATGTCCCAAGCAATTTCAGTCTTGGCATGCTCAAGCAATTACTAGTCTACTAGAAAAGGGACGTTTTCTTCCTCATTTTCGTAATCCTAGAAGGCGTGGCAGACCCGTGGACAGTATTTAAGGTGCTAGTAGTGGTTATAGTCTGCTTAAAGGCCCCAGAGCTCAACCAAGCATTACAGGCAGTGGCAGAGGTAGTTGGGTCCTCTATGGCACATGATTTTTCCCATAAACTGGAGGAAGAGCTCCCTAATTCCAAACCAGACCTTGATCCTCTGGGGGGGCTCATATCAAGGCACAAGGTTCTCCGCCCGAAAACCAAGTTTTGGGATCGGTAATTGCCCATCAAGGAGTCTTGCAAGCTCCTCAGCTGCCTGCTTATTTTTTCACACAGCTCATTAAGATTGATTAAGCCCTTCCTCCAGGGACAGTCCCAGAGGTCAGAGGTCATGAAGGGCCATCCGCACTAAGTTGGAATCGTGACCAATGCAAGCCTCAGGAGCTGGGAAGGACTCACCTGCATCAGCTGTTTGCACCGGGCAGGGGATCACTGTTGGGCACAAGGTACAGTATAAGCGTTTCTGGGGGGGGAACAGTAGGCCTTGCCCCGAGACATGCTGAACAGCAATTCCTCAATCAGGCTAGCCTGATTCCAACTGACAGTCTGGCAATGCTGACCTACACCGACCATCAGGGGAAAACGAGAAGCTCATAGATGCTAAAGGAATCCCTTCTCTTTCAGTGGGTTGAGCACCACTGAGCGATTGTTTGTTTTTGTTTTGTTTGTTTTGTATCGGGACAGGAAAATGTCATAGCAGAATGTCTTGGGCGCAAGATGGGTCGACCAAGGGATCGCAGCTGAAGGACAGTGCCTTCCACATTCAGGCAGAATAGTGGGGCAATACTCAGATGTTTGCGCCTGTGGGCCGAACTTCAAGGTAAAGCAATTCTGTTCCCTGCCAAAGGACGAACCAGCGGTGGCTCAGGACACTTTTTCCCCATACACTGGGATCTGTTGAGTCTCCTGTATGCCTTCCTCCAATACAGCCTCTATCAAGAATCCTCCACAAAGTGGCCTTGGACAGGACAGTCATGATTCTGGTCTGTCCCTTTTGGTTTTTCCGCACTTAGCTATTTCTCATTCATTGGTCAGGGCGACCACCTCGAACATTCAGCTTTAGCCAGGGCATTCTCCATCAAGGTCCAGTTCTGCACCCCATTTTAACAACAGGTCTCTCTCTAGACCTGGAGAGTGACTGGAAAAACATTCAAGGAGCTATGCAGCACAGCTCCTGTTATTGACATGATGGGGAACTCGTGTGTCTCTTTCCTCCAAGGTGCATTATGGAATCGGAGAAAATTTTGGTTCGGGCTTCATTCCAGACACAAACAAAAAGATACAATATAATTGCATGTACTAATGCAGTTCCTTTTAAGACAGATGGACAAAGGACTGCAACCAGCTGCCTTAAAATTAGTTTTCTACACTGAGGGCACTCTTGACGGACCCCGAGGAATTGTTGGGCTCATATCCCCATGTCTGGTAGTTCTTCAGGCCGCATCAATTAAAACAGCTTCAATCCACCAAAGCTATCTCCTTGGAGTCTTAATATGGTTCTCAAGGCTGTAACCAAGGTCCCAAGCCGTTCATCATGCGTCTCAAAATAAAGGTCGCCCCTTTTTCCTCAGAGCTATTACTCCAGCCAGGAGTTTCAGCAAACTAAAAGCATTGCTTGCCCCAGAGCTGGACACTCGTTCTTTAGGCTAGAACAGTTCCAGTTTTTGTTTGCCGAAGTTAACGTCTACCCTCTCTTACAATCAAGAGTTCATTCTTCCTTCCTTCTGCTCACTCTCTAAAAGCAACAAGGATGGAAAATTTTATACACTAGACCTGGGAAGAGGGAGGAAAAAAAATGTACATTAAGAGAGAGGAAGCTATTCACAAAACTTCAGCTGTGTTCATGCCAGCTAAAGGGGCGGGGGAAATTTTTGGGCAACAAGGAGTTCAATAGGCTCTATAGCCAAAGGATTCTATCCATCTCCTCTATGGCTTATGATCAGGCCACAGTAACTTGCCTGGCCCAGTGAGAGTCCATGGCCCCCTTCGGGGGGCATAGTTCAGAGAAGCATCGACAGCACACTCACACGGAGTGGCTTTTTGATAATCCATTCACACACTCGAGTGTCAAAACAAAAATGAAAAGTTTTCACTGGAGGTGATGTCCTCGGCAGAGGCATCCTTTGGCTGCAGAGTGTTTCAAGTGGTGGTGAACCCTTAAGGGCTCTTGACATTCTTCCCACCCGAGACATCTGGGGACGTACTGCTTTTGTATATCCCAGAAGTAAGGAAGCGCGGAGACCAGCTTAGGGGAGAGAAATCGAAATTTAAATACCTATAAATTTTCTTTCTCCGACAGCTGGTCTCCGGGCTTCAGATTTCCTCCCAGAATGTATATAGTGGCTATATATGCCTTAAAATTCTTGTTTTTTTGTTTCCAAGTTCTTGTAGTATTACCACATTGGACTGCTTTAGGAAAAAGTGGAGGGCTGGATGTCCCTTGCTGCAGAGGTCTGATTCCTGCCTGTGAATCTGCATCAGAAGGTACAGCCCAGGAGTAAGGAAGCCTGGAGACCAGCCGTCGGAGAAAGAAGATTTACAGGTATCTAAATTTCGATATCCCCTCCAGAGGACCAGTCATTTTGGGGATTTGTTGAACTAGCCAGGCAATGGGAGGTTGGCCTTGTAAGGAGAGAGATCCTCGGCGCAAAAGATTGGTTGAGCACCTTGATCTAATGACTACAGATCCTCTACCCATCTCTCCCCCCCCCGCCTTCCCCAGGATAGGCCTTCATGAGGACCTGGTCACTACCGTTTGGCAGCAGCCCTCCTCCATCCCGGCTGTTTCTAGAAAAGCCGATAGAACTTACCCCGAAGGGATTTCTCATTTGGCGTCTCATCCGAAGGCCGACTCCATAGTCATCACGGCCACGCATGACTGTTCTGCTCAACCCAAGCACCTGAGTTAATCTCCACCAGACAAGGACTCAAGGCAACTGGACCAATTTGGTAGAAAGATCTGCTCATCAACTTCTTGTGCCACATGGTCACTAAACTGTGTGTCCCATATGGTGGCCTTCCAGAAGGCATCTCTTGCGGAGCTGGAGAGGGACCTTCAGGCTCTCCCTGACGAAAACCTCAGGGCCAAGTTGTTGGACTAGTCCCCTTGTCGTAACGCTCACCGAGCCACGTATGATTACGTGGACTCAGTATCTCTGGCTGCGGCCATGGGGATCTGCCTTTGTCGCCTGTCATGGCTCCGTATTGCAGGTCTGGCGCAGGGCATCCAGTCATCCCTTTTGGATGCACCCTTCAGGGGTTCTGTCCTCTTTGGCCACGACACAAAGGATTTTATAACAGGGCTGCAGGAGATCTGATGATCTCTTAGAGACGTACGCTCGATGTATCGGACGGGTCAAAAAAAGCAGCCATTTTGTCGCCAGAGATGACGGAATAAGACCCAGAACAAGCGTCAAGGCAAAAGACGTGCCACCAGCTCTGGAGCGCAAACTGCTCGGGCAAAGTTTGCTAAACCAGCCTCGGCCCAAAGCTCCCCTCGGCACCCTGACTCACTTCCTGTCCTTCCGCTACCTCCATTCCCCTCAGAGGAACCGGTAGGAGGGAGGTTCGGCCTCCACCTGGAAGGGTGTAAGTCCGTCACCCAAGACGTATGGGTTCTTCAGCTCATGCAATGAGGTCACTCTAACGAGTTCCTGGAGATTCCACCTCCACACCCTCCGGGAAGGTCCTTTTTACCCACTGGGTCAGACCCCCATTGTCTACCAGAAAATCCAGACCCTGCTGCAAGAGGCAGCCATAGAACACGTCCCTCCAGACTAACTAGGAAGGGGATTCTACTCCCATTTCTTCCTGGTACCAAAGAAGATTCTGCATGCAGACTCTTCAGGGACTCCTACCCCTGCTCCAGTCAATCACATGGCTGTGCTCCCTGGATATGCAGGATGCTCACCTACATATCCCCATCCTTCCAGGCTACCGCCACTTCCTCCAGTTCTCCTTTCAGGAGAACCATTTCCAATTAGGGCACTTCTTTTTGACCTGTCCTCGGTGCCCTGGGTTTTCACCAAGTGCCTAGCGGTAGTAGCAGCGTTTCTCCGTTGCACGGGCATTTACGTGTTCCCGTACTTGGACGACTGGCTTTTTTTCAGCCCCTCCTCCTCACCGGACAGTCTGAAGGAGTCTCTCTCTTTCGCTCTGGACTTGTCTGGACTTGTTTGTCAAGCTGGGCAGCTCGGTCATCCTCCCCAAGTCCCAGCTTACCCTCTGAGCGCCTCCAATTTATTGGGACGATACTGGATACAGTCCAGATCAAGGCTTTTTTGTCATTAGATCAGGCCGAGACCTTAGCTTCCCAGGCCACTCTGGTGGCCAAGGCTTGATGGACCCCAGCACACTCTGTGCTCCATCTCCTAGGGCTCATGGCAGCGGCCATTCCTGCTGTCCCCATGGCCAAACTGCACATGAGGGTCACCCAGTGGTCTCTGAGTTCAGTGGGACCACTGATTGGACGACATGAACCAGTTGGCCATGATCTCAAACGGCCTGCAGAAGGATCTTCTTTGGTGGCAGGATCTCACCAACCTGTTAGTGGGAGCCCCTTTCCACTCTTGGGGGGGGGGGGGCCTACGCAGACCCTCACATTGGACACCTCCGATATGGGTTGGGGAGCTCATCTGGGGGACCACAAAACCCTAGGTTCATGGACCCCCCCTCCAAAGAGCAGCAGCTCTATATCAGTGTCCTGGAGACCAGAGCACTACTCTATGCTCTCCAGGCCTTCCAGTCGTTACTCTTCCCAGGAACACTTTTGATCCAGACAGGCAATGTGGTGACTGTCTGGTATCTCAACAGATGGAGAGGAACCCGGTCGTACCCTCTATGCGGGGAAGCAGTGAGAGTATTGTACTGGGCGATTCAGCATGGTCTGTTTCTGACAGCAGTCCACGTCCCAAGTGTGCACAGCGTTCTGGCGGAGAGTCTCGGCTGATCAGTAGCCAGGGCTTCACAGTGGGAATTAAAGCAGGATGTAGTCAAAGACCTGTCTCTTCAATGGGGCTGGCCAGACCCAGATCTGTTTGCCTCCCTATTCAACACAAAACTACCCAGCTTTTGCTTGCTTGTTCCCGGGCATGGTGCTTTTTGGCAAGATTCTCTCTCTCTCATACAGGGAGGTTTCTATACGCGTTTCCTCCCTTTTCTCTTATTCAGAAGGTTCTGTTGCAACTTCAGGTGGAAGGGGCCCACTTAGTCCTGATCACCCCTCTGTGGCCTTGGCAGATTTGGTTCCCGCTGTTAAAACAGCTGGCTCTAGAACCACCAGTACTTCTGCTGATATCTCATGACCTTCTGTCTCAGGAACAGGGCACCCTGGTGCATCCGAGCTTTCAGTCTCTCTCTACCTCCATGCGTGGCGCCTGTAGACGTAGCAGTTTTCCTGTTATGGAGTTTCTTCCCAGGTTGCTCGGGCTCTGATAGAAGCCAGAAAGCCTTCTACCAGATCTGTCTATGCCACGAAGTGGAAGAGATTTTTCTATTTGGCCACAGCTAGATGCTTGGATCCTTCTTCTTGCTCAGCTTCCCAGGTGTTCGAGTACCTCGTACATCTTTGAGTTGGGCCTTAGTTACTCCTACATTCAGGTCCATCTTTCTACGGTGTCTGCCTACCACCTCCCGGTGGAGGACAAAACCCTTGTGCAGCTAGAGGTTTCAAAAGCTTTCTTGAAGGGCATCCTTCATAATAAACCTCCAGTCCGGAACCCCTGTCCTCCCTGGGATCTCAATTTTATGTTGGAGAAGCTTACGTTAACACCCCGAACCGGCAGCAAGTTGCGATATGCGCTTCTTGTCAAGGAAGACTTTTTTTATTTTTAGTTGCTGTTACTTCAGCTCGAAGAATTTGAGCTTCAGGCCTTGGTATGCGGAGAGCCTTATTTGATTTTTCACAAGGACTGGGTGGTTCTTAGGACTAATCTTTCCTTTCTTCCGAAAGTGGTTTCGGACACTACTCTCAACCAGAGTGTTGAACTGCCGGCCTGTTGTCCTCTGCATTCCAACCGGGGTAACATCTGTTGAGCACCTTGGATGTGCACCGGATCCTTAGGTACTATACCTCCCCGACTAAGGCGGATTGTAAAGCGAACCAACTTTTTGTGGCCTTTGTCCCCCAGTGCCAGGGCAAGGCCATCTCGAAGCAGACTATCTCCAGGTGGCTGGCTATCTGTATTCACTACATTTAACCAGAAACATGGAAAGACCCTTCCGGTGGCTGTTAAAGGTCACTTCTACCATTTTTTTTTTTTTTTTTCAGGAATGTGTCAACTGCAGAGATCTGTGCAGTGGCCACTTGGTCTTCTGTCCACACCTTCACTAAACACTACAGTCTGGACATTGCCTCTAGGCGTAGAACTGGTTTCAGCCTTGCTGTTTTGTAAGATCTTCTATCCTAAGGCAGAACCTAAGTTGGCGGACATTTTTCTCCTCCCGGAACCTAGTCTCCGACGCCTTCTCTTTAGACTGCTTGGTATTC
Organism: Neoceratodus forsteri; assembly: GCA_016271365.2. Lineage (NCBI taxonomy): Eukaryota > Metazoa > Chordata > Ceratodontiformes > Ceratodontidae > Neoceratodus > Neoceratodus forsteri. The sequence goes on from CM057452.1 coordinate 1,487,744,304, forward strand.
AGTCCTATATGTGAAGACCTACTGCAGGAACACTCTCTCAAAGTAAGATATAGGAGTTATGTCAGAACTTACCGTAACAGATCTTCGTGAGAGGTTCCTGCAGTAGGAATTGTTTACCACCCACCTTCCCCCAGCTCCTGGAAATCTTTCCTTTCCTTACTGCCTAGCCCACAGGTCTAGATAGGAGCACAGTGTCCCAGGAGTTTGTTACTCCTTCCTTTCTACTTACCTTTCTTTATGTCTCGATTGAAAAAATGGCAGGCGGTATGGGTGACCCTTTTTATATGTTGGGCTGGCGTTAAGTCACCTGAAGTGGGGTGGTCTCTGATGATTGCTAGCTACAAGTTTGCCGTTGAAGCCGGACGCCAGGGTGCACAGTCCTATATGTGTGAAGACCTACTGCAGGAACCTCTCTCGAAGATCTACTGTTACGGTAAGTTCTTGTATAACTGCTATTTCCCTGCCTCCTCCCTGCTACCACTCTTATTAATCCGGATCACATGAGCCCTTCTCCAGTCTTCTGGGGCCTCTCCTGTGCTCACTCACTAGACAGTTCTGATAATGGCTCTGCTAGTTCCACCCTTAGCTCCTTTAGTACCCTGGGATGTATGCCATCAGGTCCCATTGCCTTGTCCACCCTGAGCTTATAGAGCTCTTGTAGAACCCTTTCTTTTGTGAAGGGATTTGTGCACACCTCCCTCCCCTCCACCCCGTGTCAGTGGTGCTATGGGCCCTGCCCTACCTTTTCCTCAGTAAAAACTGAGCAGAAGCATCTATTTAGGACAGCCGCTTTTCCTTGGTCCTCCTCCTTGCACTTCTTTTTACTAATGTATCTATAGAAAGTCTTGTCGCCTCTTTTTACTGTTCATGCTAGGGTCTCCTCGGTTTGGGTCTTTGCCTGCCTTACTGCATTCCGTGCTTCTCTTAGGAAAGTTTGGTATACCTCCCTATCTTCGTCCCGCTGTGTTTCCTTATTTCCTGAAAGTCACCCTTTTGGCTCTGACCTTTTCTGCTACTGTTCTTGAGAACCAAAGTGGTTTCCTTCTGCTCTTGCTCTACTCTCTAACACAGTGGGATGTTGCTTCAAGTACTGCATCCTTAATGCTTGCCCACTTTGCTTGTACCCTGTCACCTGTATTTCTTAATGCCAGGGCTAGCTTAACTCTGTTGGCCATCTTATCTAAGTCGGCTCCTCTGAAGTCCCATATTTTTGCCTTGGAATGGGATGATTTAGTTCTAATGGCCAAATTGAACCATACCATGTGACGGGCACTGGTCCCCAGGTGATCTCTACCTGGAGATCTGTGGTCCTTTCCCTGTTAGTCAGTATTAGATCTAGGATAGCCTTGTCTCTGGTCGGTTGTTCTACCAGTTGTTGAGGCCCTCCCCTTTGCAGGGAATCCACTATGTGTCTAGTTCTGGCAGATGTTCCTGCTGGTATTGACCAGTCTGTATCTGGCATGTTGAAGTCTCCCATTATCAGAACCTCCACTTTAGCAGTTATGTTTTGTGTATCTTCTAACAGTAATGTGTCTATGTCCTCCCTCTGGTCTGGAGGCCTGTAGACAACCCCATATGGCAGTCCCATTTCCTGTTTCCAGGGTGACCCACAATTCTTCTGGCTCCTTTGTGTATTCTAAATTCCTGTAGCTTTGATATTTTCGTCGACATAAAGGGCCACTCCCCCCCTTTTTTTTTTTTTTTTTAAACATCTTTCTCTTCTGAACAGTACATAGCAGGGTACTGAAGTCTCCCAAGTGTGGTTATGCCCAATTTTTGTGTGCCTGGTTTGGTTCTGGTTGCTTTGGTCTCTGCCGGTCAGCTGATCCTCTGAAATTGTCTCCGGTGGGAACTGAGGCATGATGGGAACGCCCATGTTAAATAGGCACAACTATGCACGTCGATGTGGGCAGCACCAGCTGACGTTTTCTGGGTGGTCCTGACGCTGACTGCTTAGAGATCCATGATCTTGCTCTGAGGAGATCCTTTCAAAGAGCTACCCCACTGCAGTATTCAGCCTGCACTTGGAGCCAGACCCTTGTGGTGGTAGGGTAGTAGTATTTTAAAGGTGCCATTTCCTGGAGGCTCAAGGTGCTGTACAATTAAGCAATAAGGCATAACCTGCATGGCCAGGGGTTATGTTAATGGTATGTTAATCACCATCCAGGAGTGCAGTGTTGCTTGATGTGTAGCCGAGTGCCACATGTCCCTAGAGGGTGTTTAACTGACTACTAACATAATCCCTGGGAGTGCCTTATTGCTATTATAATGAAAACATTTTTAAAACTGTGTTAAGCTTTGGTCGGTATATGATTAAGCTCTACATGTCTGTTAATAAAAGATTAACATAAGGCTGAAATGCTTCCAGCCAATTGGAGAGCTCTTTCTCAGACCCTATTATAATTTTAAACAAATATAAAAATTGCATCATAAAGCAAATAATTCAGATATAAATAAAAATATAATTATATAATAAAACGGCATCAGTAGCTTCACTGGTGGTTTTTTTTTTTTTTTGGTTACAGAATGGGTAAACCAAATGTGTCATCAGATCGTCAAAAGCCTCGCTGAGTGGTGTAGGTACAGAATACCTCTACCTCCACACAGCATTTGGATAAACCTGGGAGTCCACCTTACTGTTTCAGTACAATACAAAAAATTTATTCTCCCCTCCCAATCAGGGTGACACCAGAAACAAAAGCTTATCTCTGCTGGCAAAGCAGGCCCACCCTCATCAGCTTCCCAGCACTGGGAACTCATTATCAGTTACCATGGCAAGACTTGTGCCGTCTCCCAATCCTGCATTGCTCTGATACAGCTGTGCTCCCAGTAGATGAATCCACCGTTGGGTATTGATGGTGGTGGTTACCAACTGGTGGCTTGGCCTGAAGATTGAGGGTGCCTGGTGATCTAGATGTTTCGTGTCAGGGAATGGAAGTTTAGGTACTTTGCCACTCACAATACAGGTGACCCGATGCACTTCCCAAGCCCAGGGCATCGGGGGGGTTGAGCATCCCAGATGATGATCTCCAGGGAGGGAGGGCTGAGTGCTTGGCTGTGATACTGCTGACTGACTTTTACCACAGGCAGCAGTGCAGCTAGAGTAGAATATTGTGTGAGGGAGGATGCCAACTGGCTCTGCATTGTCACACAGTCCGTGTGTGTGTGTTTAGGAGCACTTGCCAGCGGTGTCGTGGGATAAAAGTGGAAGCAGCCTCCTTATGCAGCAGGATGACTATCCGCGCTCTTGGGGCCCCATGCCCTTCTGGTCACAGTGCATAAGACTTCTGAAGGGGGCTGTCCTTGAAGCTTCTGGTGGGGTGGGGGTATTCCTGCTCAGGGATGGGATTGCTAGGACTCTTTAGTTGACTGAGGAGGGCCAGTTGGGGACAAAGGAAACACAGAATAAAAAAACAAACTTTTTTTTTTTTTTTTTTTTTCCAACATCAGGGATAGGCTTCGATACTGGCCCAGTGTGAGGGGACTGAGTTATTTGTCAGGGCTGGTGCTGGCTCAGTATGAGGGATGGGGCTTTCCCAGCACAGGGAATGGACTCCCATTCATGGCCTGTTGTGTTTTGGCTCTTATCAAGGATGTGATGCAGTTCTGATGGGGGAGTATTACTGCCACTGTAATCCCATCTTCTGTGGACTTCCTAAGTACCTCCTGTCAGCTTCACACTGTTTACAAGGTAGCTACTGCTTACCCGCCTTCAGAAACTGACCATCACTCTTGTCCCTCATCGCCTCCTCTGGCGCTTTATCCAGTACGACTCCTTTCAAAAGTCTTAATGGACATCCTAGCTCCTCTGTATCTCTGACCTTATCGCAGCCTCTTAGCTCTGAAAATCTTTCTGTTTCTCTCCCCCTTTCTCTTTTTTGTCACTGATCTCTCCATCATTGGTGAGTACCTGCACAGTATCACTGATGCCATTGTCTAGAACAGCTAACTCGCCTCTAACAGATTCCCCTCGAAACATACTTTCTTATTTCTGTGCAAGGTTTCTTTTTCTCATACTAGCACTGCCAAAAGACCTTAGCAGAAATTGGTGGTGTCAGCCATCCTTTTTGTGGTGGTTGTAGCTTCCCTCATGTTTACCCCAACTAAACTGTTTATTTTTAGTCCAATGTGTGTTACATTTAAGAAGTGCATGAGCTCTTGTTTTTCCCCCTACCCAGCAGCACCTACAAGCATTCTCCTTTTTTATTTATAAACAATTTCCTCATCCACAAAATGAAAGTTACAATACACATTTTTGAAAAGACAGAACAAAGAAGGATTAGAAGTAGATCTAGGAAGTGTTGTATGTGCAGTTCCACATTTATAGTGAGTGTAACCGTGTCAAATTACTGATATTTTGCGCACCCCCCCCCCACACTTCTGGTTGCTGAGCTGCTGTACCATTGGGACGTTTTCAATTTTTGGCTCCTGTAGCGGCAGGAAGTAGACTTTTGACACAGGAGTACAGGCTTGCTCTGCTGTAGATTGTGCCCATCTGTTTCCTGCCTCCACGAAGTCGAGCAGCACTAGACACTGGCTGTCACATCGTGAGAAGACACTGGCTTAGTGTTTTTTTTTTTTGTTTGTTTGTTTGTTTTTTTTTTATTTATTCTTCTCTCATCTTGTCTTCATTCTCATGCTTGGTCCATGGTTAGCCCTTTGAGAAAATCTAGTCCATGTTGGATTTTGCAGAGTTAGTCTTTGTACCAGGGAGCCCTCCCACGTGGGTCTGCACTGTCTGTCGTCAAAACAACAAGCTGGAGACCGGCACCTTTGCCCAGGCCAAACGGAAGCTTTTCCATATTTAGAAATACAGTATGTAGCAGCCGCTGAAGTAAAAGTAATAGGAACTTGCCAGTCGCAGTAGAAGTTGCAATAAAATGTGGTTCTTTTTATTAAAGTGCAGACGTACACTGACAAGTACATGGTCATTACTAATGTCACAGGCAAATGACAGAAGAAGCGCACATCAGCCCCTTGAAGGTGTACCAGCCAAAATGTACGAGCAGTAAAAAGAAGGCAGGGCACACACCAGAAATGCTGAGAAATTATGAAGATTTATTTATCTATGCTTTACAAAGTATGACTGAACTTCTGGGCTAACACCCCTATGCATTGACCCAGTCACGTGGATCTTCCTCGGGGTGGAGTTAGCCAGTTCAAACACAGTTTAAATACACTCCAAATTGATCAATTCCAACAAAGCAATTGAGCAGTTAATAGAACAAACCGAACAGGAACAACATGGTAAGACACCACATCAAAGATAAATGCACAAGATAAAATGAAAAAACAATATAGACTAGTTACAGTACCATATTTATAGTATCAAATGTATATGTGGCTGCACTTTGGGAATGTATTCACAATACTGTTTCAATGCGATCTCATCTATTGGGTGTAAATAAGAAGAATGTTTGACATCGAGGTCCCTTTAGGAGCTTTTATAAGTTGTAAGTTAAACAACGTTTAAAATGAAGTGACTATTCTGTTCTGCTCAGATAAAAAAAAAAAAAATTGGATCTCGTGTAGTAAAGACATCCCAATGAAAATTAGTAGTTCATAATCATTTTAATTTAAATTTGATACTATAAAAAAGTGGTGTAGCACGTTGCTCCTATTCATTTACAGTTTGTTCTAATACCTGCTCAATTATAAATGTGGTAGTGTTGTAACTGTAAACTGAAATAACGCTCTCGCTGTATTGTTCTCTTTCACTGTGTAATCCTGGGTCACCCCTGAAAAAGGGACCTCCGTGGCTCAGTGGGTTTACCCTGTCACTAAAATTTAATAAATACATTTTCTTTGTTGGAATTGATTAATTTGGGGTGTATTTAAACTGGCTAACTCCACTCCCGAGGAAGACCCATGTGACTGGGTTGATATGTAGAGGTGTTGGTTCAGAAGTTACAGCCATGGTTTGTACAGCATAGATAAAAATTATTTCTCAGCATTTTTGGTGTGTGCCCAACTTTCTCCTTTTTTATAACTAGAGTCACGCTTCAGCATCAGAGTTGGAGAAATGAGAGCGGCTCGTCTCTCCCTTCAGACATTCACCTCCTCGATCACCCACAAAAACAACAAAACTATGCTGGCATACATTAACCAGCAAGGAGATGCCAAGAACTACAGAACATCCTGCAGCTTTTAAGTTGGGCAGATCATCGTCTAGCCAGCCTGCCAGGAGCTCACTTCCCAGGGTGAGGAAACTATAGGGCAGTCCTGGAGAATGGGAGTTACACCACAGTACCTTTCAGACTATCATTTATCACTGGGGAAGGCTGCAAATGAATCTGTTCCTTAAGTGGAACAACTCCAAAACGTGACAGTTCTGCTCCCTGGCCAGGGATGACTACACATTATTAATGCCTTTGATGCATTCTCCCTACACAGGGGGCAGCTGGGGCCAGTATTTGTATCTGCCAATCCCCATGCTAGCGAGAGTCCTGCGCAAGATGGCATATGACAAGGTAACATTGATCATAGGCTGCCTATATTGGCCATCATCTGTAATTCCCCAACTTGATCCAGATGGCAGCGAAGAAACCCATCGGATTCTCCTACACCTGGGAGCTGCTCCACCAAGTGCCAGTAACTTATCGGAGGATACGCTATCTGTCCATCTTGGTGCTGAAAGGAACATCTTGGGCGGGTATGGAGTATTCACAGGAGTTCGTAAATATCATGTTTGCTTTACAACAACAGTCTGCTTCAAAGGTGTACTGCAGGCTTTGATGAAAATTCCACTTCTGGCTCAGATGGCAGGGCAGAGACTGGCGTATATTATCCATGGCACTGCTACTCCAGTTTCTCAAAAGAAAGATTCAGCAAAGGGTTTAAACCAGCAACATTCAGAGTACAGGTGAGGTGGCAGCCTTGGGGGCACTGCTGGAAATGGGAGAATAACTCAGAACTCGCGCACACATAAAATTTATCAGGGCTATGTCTTTGGCATTGCCTACCAGTGAAGCCAGTGGTCCCACTTTGAGTTTCAGCAAGCCTTTGCACTTGTGTCAGAAGTGTACTTCCTCCTTGTACGGAAGCTAAAGACGAAAGATCCCAGCAGCAGTGAGACTGGCAGTCGGAGAAGGAACATTTACAGGTATTTAAATGTTATCTGGCACACCAGTTTGTCTGAATACCGTATGTGTGTGTTAGTATTCAGACTGGGCTACATCTTTATTGTGCCGTTACTGCAGTGTAGTCTGTAGCACTGATCTTTTGGAATAATGTGAAATAATGATCTTATGTGGAATAATAGCTGCTAAACACTAAATTTGAGAGATTGGTATTCTACTTCCTTTATCAGAGCTTTGTTCACACTGATTGGCATGCAACAGTCCTTTCTAGGGACATGGATATGTTCATCCACACTTATTGGCTGGTTCCTTGCCGCTTTAAATCTTGCCGGAAGGTCTTCAAACTGGCTCCTTCCACCCACCCGGGTGGTAAAACTCTCGGCTCCGCCCCATGACGCCAGATCTTCCTTACAGCTTAGAGCTCAGGTTCCCTCCTTAGCGCTCTGCGTTTTGACTGGTTCCTGAATTTTTTTTTTTTTTTTTTTTTTCGGTCTCTCCGAATTTAGTTAGAAGTTTTCTATTACTTCGACCTTCTCCCTCACGGCTGCGATGGATAATTAGTTTTCTGGCTCCCGGGGGCGCCTGGTTAATTCCTCCAGGAAAGACCCGCACTCCACGTGCGTTTACTGCCTCGACTTGGACCATGATCCGCAAGTTTGCGATTTTTGCTGTGCTCTTTCAACCTAGCGCCCTGGAGGATTGTACGGCCCATTTTGGGCTGGGGCGACCTGAACCTTTTCCCGCGGAAAAATCGCAGAACTTCGTCAGGCAGTGTCGCGTCGGCTGTCTCGGCTGAGCAGCTCGATCTTCTTTCCTCCATGGGAGGCGGTGTCCAAGTCTGCCCCCCCACCCTCTGTCGCGGCGCTTATCCCGCTCTCCTTGAGTGCTCCTCATTCAGCTTCGTTCAAGGAGCTTCGCCAGTCCCTTTCCTCGAAGGGAGAGGGACCCTCTGGACCTGCCTCTCGGCCCAGGTCAAAGGAGTCGGAGGCCAAGTCCCATCGTCTGTGCTGGCGGGAGAGTTCCCCCTTCCCTGTCAGCCGACTTTCGACTTCGGTCGAGTGTGCGGCTCAGGCCGCTGGCTTCATAGTGTCCCAGTCAGGTCAGCCGGCCAGGACTCCCATTGACGACGTCGATTCTCTCGGGCTGTCTTCTGCTGGAGCTGCCATCCCTTCGCCGGTTCCCCCGGCAGAGGCCGAGGTTCTGCCTGTACCTTGAGCGTCAGGTCTGATCCTTTTTCCGAGCGAGGAAGCGGGAGCCCCGCTCCTTCCCAGCCCACCATAGTTTTCCAGTTGGGGTCTCGGTCCTCTTCTCGGTCAAGCCGCTCCCGCCGATTTCGGCGATCTCGGTCAGGGCACAGAGTTAAGTGGCATTACCGTTCTTCCTCGTCTCCCTCCTCGTATGAGGAGTGGCTTCAGTGCAGATGGCGTCGACGTTACGAGGAGTTCATGTGGCAGCAGTTATTGTCCGGGAATCAATCGACTCAGATTCATTCCCCGTCCAGCAAGCAGCTGCCGCCCGATCGGCCGACACAACCGCTTGCTGCAGTCGAGGTGCCCACTCCAGGGCCGGTTGTTCGTCCGAATCTTGCTGCCCCACCGTCGTCGGTGGAACCTCGGTTGGGTCACGACCTGTCCCGCAGGTTGTCTGTTCCCCTCACTCCCGTCCGCCCTCGGCAGACGAAGAGTGACTCAGGCCTGAGGCAGCTCTTTGCAGACCCTTCGGAGTCCGACTTTGATCCCTCCATGTTCCCCAGTCGGGAGGACCCGGGGTCCTCTCCAGAACGGTCTGTGGACGACAGCCCATCGTCCTATATGGGTCTGCTTCAGCTCATCTTGGAATTCACCGGGATGCAGCTTGAACCCGCATCCAGATGAGCCTCTTATCCCCTGACGGAGATTCTAGACCGAGTGGGTTCACCACGGAGGACTTCCGGTGGCGAGGCCATTGTCGTCGGCCTTGGAGCTTTGGCGCCTACTTCCTGTCCTGCGCCCTCGGCCTGGATGGCCAGGAAGTACTCTGTCCCTGTTGGTTCTTTGCCCAGTTTCTCAGAGCACCCCTCGGCTGAGGGGCTAGTCACCGATAATGTTTTCCAGTGTTCTGGGAACGCTCGGGATGTGGATAGGCCCCCCGACAAAGAGTCCAAAAGGATGGACTACGTCGGGCGTAAGGTTTACGCTGTGTCCTCCCTAGGCCTCCGACAGGCCAGCTCGGCCGCACTGATGGCACATTTCTCCACGTCCTTTTGGGCTCCCTGGACGAGGTGCTCCCTCATCTCCCGGCCGACCTGCGGACCACGGTCCGGCGGGTGCGGGACCAGGAGGTAGGGTGGTAGCGAAGCAGCAGCTTCAGACTGCTCTGGACTTGGGTGATTCCTGTGCTAGGTCGGTGGCTAGCCGAGTGGCTACACGTCGCAGGGCATGGTTGAGGTTATCCTGTTTCCTCGAAACCCAGCACAAGTTGGCGGATATCCCTTCTTGGGGACTGACATTTCGGCCCTGGGTGGAGGGACCCTCCAGGGGACCGAGAATCCGATGCCAATCGGACGATCACCCCGCCCGGAGGGACAGGGCCGCCCGGCAGCCATGCGTAGCCCTCGGCCCCTCGCGCTCGACTGGCTCATCAACTCCAGCATGAGGGCCAGCAGGCTGCGCTGGGCGTCTGACCCAAGCCAGCGTCTTCCTCTAAAAGGAAGCAGGGAAGTAAAGGCTCAGGAGTTCCCTCGGCCAATCCCTCCTCCAAGCCTGCTCAGTGATGGGCTGAGGGGCACTGTCCCCAGCCCCGTCACCCCTACCCGGGGTTCCCCCGTGGGAAGCGGCTCCGCCCTCCCCACCTGGTCCATTTTCCCGACACCTGGGGTGTCGGAGGTGCTAGGGAAGGTCCTGCCTCGGGATTGCGAGCAGGCACCACCCTTTCGAGCCGTTGTCCCACAGGGGCCTTGATGTCCAGAACTTGCTTGTCGGCCTGCTGAGCCGACTTGCCTGGCCCTCTGATTAGAGGTGATCAGGAAGGTTGCGGATCCTCCTTCAGACCCTGGGTTCCTGTCCAGGTATCCTGGTCCCAAATGGACTGAGGCTTTGCCCCATTTTTTTAGCCACACGTCGGGATGGTCTCTCTGTCTCGGATATCCCATCCTCAGAACGAGGCGTGTGACTCTCTCTTGGACCTCCAGGACGTACTTACACTCCGTTCCGTCCGTTTCTTGGGAGACTCCTCTGTTTCCTTAGCGGGGGATCTTGTTACGAGTTCCAGGCCAGGCCCTACGGTCTCTGCTCAGCAGCGTTCCTGCGGCACTGAGGGGTCCGGGCGTAACCCCACCCAGATGGCGGCCTGACTGCAACCCTTCCAGGTGGAAGAGGGACGGTCCAGAGTTCTGGCCTTCTAGGTTGCTCTCAGACTGGTCTCCTTTTACCGGAGCCATGTTGGAACTCGTGTCTTAGCGGGTGATCCTTCTTTGGGACGAGGCTCAACTCTTGAGTCCGAGCTCGGCTCCTGGCGGACAGGGCTGAGGTTCTTCCTCCCTACCTAGTCAGGTCTGACTGGGCAGTTGCGCCCTGACCAGGACCTCCTGCACCTCCTGGGCCTCGCGGCGGCCTGCTGCAGCGTGGTCTGTTTGGACCCGCCGGTTCATGCGTCCCCCTGGTGAGGGCTGGCCAGCCAGCGGTCACAGTGCTGCGTTCCTTCGGACCAGTCCGTGACAACAGCCCAGGGGTTAGGGAATGCTGTCCTTCGGACCGTTCCAGCTCTTTGCAGGAGAACATCCTGTTCGTCCGCCCCGAGTCGATGGTCTTCTCCGACCTATGCATCATGCCCATCAAGGGGAATACAGAGTGCTCCGCCGCTGGTCCTCTCGGGAGTCCTGATGTCTTTCCTACCTGCTGGAGCTCCAGGCGGTCCGCTTAGCTTGCACCGCTCGCTCCGTCTGTGCAGGGTCTAGTGGTTTAAGTCCAGGCGGACAACACCACGTCCATGTGCTACCTATCCCGCCAGGTTTGGACGAGCCCCTTGCCTCTGCGTAGGGAGGTTCTCCGCATTGGGTCTTTCACGCAGCCAGGAGGCGGTTTCCAAGCCATTTCGATGGCAGGAGCCTCCAGCACCCTTGCTGATGCCCTAAGCTGGACAAAAGCTGCGCCTCACGAGTGGTCTTCCCTGCCGGAGGTAGCACAGGATCTTCTCCCTCCCGGTCACGCCTCGGGCGGTCCTTTTTCCCTCCAGGGAGAATACGAGGCTGAGACTGTCTCATGCCCGCCCCCTCAGCAAGGTTCGCTGTAGGGGATGCCTTTGAGGCCGTGGACCCCGGGCCTCTTCTACGCCTCTCCCCCATTCCCTTGACCCACGGGCAAGGCGAGGAGGGACTAGGCGCAGGCGATGCTGGTAGCCCCAGACTGGTTTGCCAGCTGTGGTATCCAGCTCTCCTCAGTCTCAGCCCCAGGCTCCCGAGGCGGCTTCCAGCCCACCCGGTCCTGATCTGTTTTCAGGTGAAGGTTTTCCATCCGGACCTTCAGTCCCTGCATCTGACGGCCTGGTCCCTGTGCGGCTAGGGGCCAGGCCTTGGGTCCTCCGGCAAGGTCCTCGACGTTTTCTAGGCGTCCTGCCAGGAGTCGACCAAACATGCTCGCCTTCAAATGGAAGAGTTCTCCATTTGGTGTTGGGATAGGGCCTGGTCCCCTCTCCTGTTCCTTGGCGAGCATTCCGGACCATCTGCGGTCCATTTTTTATTGAACAAGGGCTTCGGTCGGCGACCGTCTAGGTGCTTCTGTTGGTCACCCCTGTCTTCCGGGTGCGGGCCGGAAGGTAGTCGGTGGCGCAGAAAAGGTGGTCTGGCGCTTTCCTAGGCCTCGATCACACCTCCCCTCTGGGGAGAGTATCCCCATTTCTGTGGGATCTTCGCTGGTATGGCTTAGCTCACGGGCAAGCTGTTGAACCTTTGCACAGGTGTGAGTTCCCACCTGTTGTGGAAGAACACCTTCTTGGGCTATCATGCCATCCAGAAGGATGGGAGAGTTCAAGGCGCTCTTGAATCTCCCTATCTGGTCTTCCACAGGGACAAGGTTGTCCTCGCCCCACCAAGTTCCTTCCGTGGCGGTGGCAGAGTCTTTTTCCTAACGGGTATTGTCTCTGCGGGGTTCCACCCCATTCACACTCGGAGGCGTGTATAGGATCCATTGGGACCCTATTTAGGGCTCGCCTTCCTAGGGAGCGTAGGGCTGAAGTTCAGGAGAGATTCGCCAGCTGTTTGTCATCTGCGCTGAAGCTGCACCTGGCAGACCTGCAGCCAAGCGGACGACGAGCGGGTGGGTCACCTCCTGCATAGATCTCCGCTATAGGGGGGCGGGCATGGAGCCTCCCAGAGGGATAAGTGCTCATTTTACCCGCACTTCTGCATCGGTGGCTGCTTCCGAAGCTACCCCTGTCCAGGGTATCCGTAGGGCTCCTACCCGGAAGCAGGCATATACCGGTTCCTCCTTCCACATCGACCTTGGGTCACGCCGGGATGTTGGTCGGGGCCTCGGTTCTCCAGTCTTTATACCTAAGTAGGGGGTGTGCGCCTTGCCTCCCTCCTCCCGGAGAACTGCTAGGAGTCTGCCAATAAGTGTGGATGAACAACATATCCATGTCCCTAGAAATACAGGTTACTCACCTGTAACAGGAGTTCTAGGAATGGTATATGTTGTTGAACGACGAACCACCCGGCCTCCCCGGCTCCGACGCACAACCTGGCTTCCAGCGGGCTAGATCTGGCGTCATGGGGCGGAGCCAAGAGTTTTACCACCCGGGTGGGTGGGAGGAGCCAGCTTGAAGACTTTCCGACAAGATTTAAAGCGGCAAGGAACCTGCCAATAAGTGTGGATGAACAACATATACCATTCCTAGAACTCCTGTTACAGGTGAGTAACCTGTATTTCTCCTAGATTCAGTAGTAGCTTATGAAGATTTACTAGAAGAGACTTCAGAAACATGGGAAAGGGGTGAGATGGCAAAGTGCCCATAACTGTAACTATAACTAGGTAGGAGTTACTTGCCTTGTTGGCAGGTTGAGTGGTGTTCTTTCTAAAATGAGTCCTATTCCAACAACTGTAGAAAAGCAGAAGTGGAGCTGCTATTGTACGGTATCTTCAGTGGTCACGGAGAGAGAATGTTAACTTGTGTTATTTGTGTGTCATGCTTGTTGCTGGGCTGGAAACTGAGAAGCTTTAAAGAAGCACTCTTTACGCGTACACTGTCTTCTGGCTCTCTCCAAGCAAAAAGTCACACCCTGCTGTATCAGGGACTGTTTGTTTTGGGAATTTCTGTTAGGGAACATCTCCTCTGATTTGTGTTTTTTTTTTTTCTCTGGACCACCGAGTATAAATTCTTAGTATTCTGATGTAGCAGTGGAGACTCGGAAACCAGAGTTTGAATTCTGATCAAAAGGGAAATTAATTCTTATACGGACGGAGTCTGAAACTGGGGGTTTTATTCTGTTTGTTCAAGAAAAACATTTGTTATGTGTTTTTGCATCTTGTAATAACCTTATTGAGTAGACCAGTAAATTTTCATGACCAGTATATTTTTCCAGGTATTGATGCTAGACAAGTTATCAGTTTAAGAAATGTTTGATTACTAGTTAAACTCTAGTATTTCACACTTTATTCTGTCTTTTAGTATTTGTTATTTGGGATGGAGCACAAAGCCAAGACCACCTCCATGCTGTATGCATCCAGTAAAAGGAAATCATCAAAACCAAGACACAAAAATGAAGCACAAGGTAATTGTAAATGTCAGTGCTCACATTTTTTCAGTAGGTTCCTTTTTGGGCATGAATGTAGTACCCATTTGCCAGCGTGTGCCTAGACATAGGTTCTTTTTGTTACATATTTTTTCCTGCCTTACCTCCTCGGCAGGGGTGATCCTATGGTTTCTCCTTTCTGGTCTGCCTCTGGCGGCCCCTGCACCAGTCACCATGCCTTCAGGCCACATCACGCACCCCACAGCGTGGAAGACCTTAAGGGAGTTTGGATGAGAGGGAGCACCCTGGGAACATCCGGTGCAGCGCTGCGGGGGCCGTTCATCACGAGCGCCGGAGGATTGGGGCTGTTTGTCTTCGTCTGTCTTTTTGCTGGTCAGCACAACCCCCCCCCCCCTTTCTGGTGGCATGGGTGTGCAGGGATGTTAGTGATGCTGCAGTACGTGCTTCCGCAGTTTGCACTGACCTGCAGCCACCACCAGGAGCCAGCAGGACCGTGGTTGTGCCTCCTCACCCTCTCCGAAGGAGAGCAGTCCCTGGGATGCTCAGTCCTCCTCCCCCTGGCCGACCCTCTGACACCAGAGGTCACTGCCGACCTCGGGTTGGTTTGGCACTAGGTGTGGCATCCAGAGCCTCAACCCTCAGCGCCACCGTGCCAGAATCTAGACACAGGTTCTTGACGAATGCTGGGAAACCCACAGTTGCTAGCATGTAGGTTATTGGTTTATTTAAAGCTTGTCTCTTTGGGATAGTATTATGCAGTGCGGCATCTTGTTTTCATGAAATTCTACAGACAGCAGGTAGGTATTAACATAGCATCGTGCATAGGTACATGGGTGTTTATGAGGTACAAGGGCAGTGGCTTGCCAAGTCCATTCCTGCTGCCCCAGTAGTTGTATCCTGTGGCCTCACGAAATAGCTAGTCATTGTACTATGTATTGTGAGCAGGGCTGAGTCAGATCCCGTGCCATTTAGTAACTGCCTTGTTCCACGGTCACATTTCTAGTAATTGTTTTAGCAGAATAAACTGTTTACTTTTGTTACCTTTAGTTTTTATTGCATTTAGTACTGGTTTATTTCAGGTAAACCATGACGCAGTTTATTTATGCTGCTGATTTTACCCATGTACCTGTGCACCCGGAAATTACCACAAAGGTTTAAGGTGCAAAAATTCTTAAAATTAAATAAAAACACAACTAAAAACTGCAACAAAATCTGAAATAAGATTAAGATACTAATGCCTGGCCTAATGGTGCTTCCACGTGAAGACCGGGTTCGCAGTGCAAACCCAACTCCCATGCCCTGTGCCAGTGTGTCTGTGCTTGCATCTGCGCGTGCCAGTTGCCTTGCATATTGGCTGTCAGTATAGCCCATCTAGCAACCCTGGTTTTAGCCCCACAACCTCCACTTGCATACTGTGTGACCCTGAGCAAGTCGCTTAAAGAGCCACTATTGCCATTGGGACAACTTTCAAAAATTGTGATATCTAGACATGGTTTGGCTTATTTCATTTTTATTTTCCTGTAAATCATACTGTGCATCCTGTAAATCATAATGTGCATCCTATCCGCTCGTCTGCCCCTGACATCACAACCTTGTTTATGACATCAGTCTGTTGTGGCAGTAATCATGATGTCATAAACAGAAGGTTATGCTGTTGGGTGTACACAATCAGCCAGAGCAGGTACATTCTAGAGGACAAAGATCAGGTTTTCATTCAGCTATCATCAGTAATATAAATGGTAAAATGATTTCAGAAAGCATATGAGTTGTCACGGGAATTGTGTCTAAAATACATTTTTCCCCAGTGTTCCTGGATCGCCCTTGAAAACAGGCGTGGGCCTTATCCGGTTACCAAAGAACAAAAAAGAGGACAAAAAAAAAAACACTTGGAGCAGAATGATCTTAATGCTATGCCTGACTGTATATTGTTAACCCTGTACTAAGGAGACCAAGTGTCAGAGGAACAATTTGTGGTATGGGGCAATAAGCGGTAGGGAGCCATACCTCTGATACGGTGGATGAAAGCTTTGCTCAGTGTGCAAGTCACTGGGTTTGAAATTTGAATCCTAGCCCAGCTTCCCTCCACACTACGTGAACAGGCGTTCCTGCTCTTAAGAGTAGTCCACACAATGGATGGGGTTTCTCAGTGAGTACATGGGCTGTGGAGGTTTGCGTGAGGAGCTGGATCAGGAGAGGAACATTGTCAATACATTTTGCATCCTGTAGTGGAGATAAAAATACTACTACTAATAATAATAATAATTAAAAAAAAAAAAAAATAGTAACAAAAGATTCAGCAGCAGCATGGAGGCATGAAGTTAATTGTAACTGGTGATGGAACACACGTTCAGCCATCTCACTCCTGCGCTGTCCTGAGTCTGTCTAGGTTGCTATGGAGAAGATCTGTTCTCCCTGAGTGTCGCTGTTACACAATGGGGGTTATAATTATTTTAGGGATCTAGGTACCACTACCCATGTGCATATATATTCTGTCTGCGGTGCCAAGTAACTGGGGAAATGGTCCCTCAGATTGCTAATGTCACCCGTCTTGAAAGCACATGCCCTTGATACATTGGCCACGAAACTAGAGAGCCCAAACTGTGTTTAGAAGGTTCAGTAAGCAAGCAAAACATTGTTTTCATAAAATGTTATGTTTATAGTGAGCATTACCAGTCTGGATTTCCCCAGTGTCTGGATCAGCCCAGATTTCCACCACAAATGGCTCCATGGTTGTAGCACATAATGTAGAAGAAAGTGAGAATCTCTGCTGGGTGCCTCTAGACAGTAGTGGATTTGAACCTGGTCTCCTGGTTACTCAGACCTGTGCTGTAACCACTATAAACCACAGTGCCTCTGTTACCACTTGCTGGGTCCAACTGGTGAAATAGTTTATCTGGAGATCTGAATCAATTATGACTCCCCTTACTTGACTCTGATTTATGAAGAAACTGCTTAGGAGCAGTCTAAACAGCACAAATTGACAACCATCCTAAAAAGAATCTTAGGTCAGTTACACTCTTCATTTTTATGTTTGCTTGCGTGCATGCATAAGAAACAAAAGTGCCACCATATGCTTTTTTTGGAGGTGTCGCCCGCTCTGCCAGTGCCCTGATCTATTTTTCAGGTGCGACCACGCCGCACCAATAAATGTCCAAGCTGTCTGTGACAGCAGTTCAGATGCAGTGGCGTGCAGTTTAAAGAAAACCACTGCTGCAATCAGCGGTGGTAACGTGTAGGCAGTTTGCATATTGATGGGAAGTGGCTTCTGTTGCCGGCTGCGTCTTAGTCCCATCAAAACTGACGGGGGTGCCCAATCTCCCTTGGCTCATGCGCGAGAGGGCTCTTGTAGTAGGTATTCACAGATAGGACTAAGCTGCCAGGCGGCAGGACCCTGAAAACTTCTAGCTAGCGGTCTCTGGTGGGGCACTGCCCACATCAGGTGACGGCGTCGATTGACGTTATGAAGGCGGTCCTCATGCCGTCCAGTTCATTCCAGCTTGGCTTGTGAAAGTTCCTTGCGGTAGAACAGCGCTGGTCAGTACTTTCGTCTTTTGTAAAACTTTTTCTACCTTTTTTTCTCAAACTTCTGTTTTTCATAACTGCTGTGTATGTTGTCCCAGATGCCCTCCGAATTGCATAAAAACAAGTGCGACTCGTATGGTTCCCAGTTTCCACACAAGGACGGTCACTCCTTGTGCCTCTCTTGTCTAGGCCCAGACCACCCCATGGAGAAGTGCCAGCACTGCCAGAAATTCAGCTTGGCTACCCGCAGGTGAAGGCAGCAGTCCCTGGAAGCCCATCTTCTCAATAAGAAAATGGCATCCATGGAGTTGAAGAAGCTTGGGCAGGTGTCTACTTCCCCCGAAGCCCACAAAAAGAAGCGTGAGAAGAAGCACCGGGAGCGGGATTAGTCTTCCACAGCAACTGCGACTTTGGCTGGAGTCGCGGCCTTACAGGTATCATCCCCTCTGGGGGATCGCTCGACAGCGGTCTTGGTGGCTACCAAGAAGGCGTCGACCCTCCCATCAGGGCCTTTTCCGGGCCTGGCGACCTCCAGGACAAAGGAAGCCTCCACTCCCATCAAGGCCGCTTCTTCACCGCGGCCTTCCGGTCCAAGCGAGTCTGGTAAGTCTGACTTCGGTCCCACCGATGCCCGTCCGGACAGGGCTGCTAAGCTGCTCACCTCCTCGGGTGATTGCCCAGCCCACCCCCTTCCGACAAGGCTGCCATTCCTTCACGGTCTTTCTCAGACAGGGAGTCTGACAACCGGCCCGGTCAACCTGCCTGCGTCAGACCCTATTGTCATGCCTGACTCCCCAGACTCTCCGCAGCGGATAACCCCGTTGCCTACCGAGATCGCTGCGTCACTGGTTCACCGGGTATTTCGACCCTCCTTCCTGGGTGAGGCCGACGACCTTGGGACGCTGCTGTCAGGCCCCCCCCCCCCAAAATGCCAGGCCCGATGCCGGCTGATCCGCCGTCTCCCTCTGGCACCCCTTTGCCCGACGGAAGATCTGTTCCTCCGTCAGGACCGACACTTCCTCAGTCCGGTCCGCCAGCAGGGCTTTTGCCAGGACCTTTTGCTCTGTCAGAGCCCTTGGCACCAGACACCGCAATACATTGCTCCTCAGTA
The DNA here is from genome assembly GCA_016271365.2 of Neoceratodus forsteri. NCBI lineage: Eukaryota > Metazoa > Chordata > Ceratodontiformes > Ceratodontidae > Neoceratodus > Neoceratodus forsteri. Next base: position 1,487,762,743 of record CM057452.1, read on the forward strand.
TCCGACGCCACAGTACCGGACGCTTCAGTACAGCATCGGGCTATGGATACTCTTATTATGGGTACCCACACTACCCGTATCCGAGCCCCCCTGCTGCTCCTCCTCTGCCCACTCCGTAGCTGCTGATGGATCTGAAGGACACCTTGGCCTCCGGGTGGGCTAAGGCCAAGGCTCGGCTCACCAAGGAGGTAGAGAGTAGTCTCCCTACGCTGGACCCCCTACGTCTGAGATGGGAGACTCTCTCTCCTTTACCCGACACCAGAGGAGAACCTTCTGGAGTCCAGGGTGGGGAGGACACGCACCCGCGGGGGCTTCCCAGAGGGGTCATTCCTCCCTCTCCCAAGGAGTCGTCTTCTTCCTCAGAACTGTCTGACTCTGATTCGGAGTCTGACTGCTCTGATCATGGAGATGAGTCCCATACTCCAGAACGCCCAAGGCCAAGGGACCCTCCGAAGTCCCGTCCGGAGGACCCTTCTTTTCTGGAGCTCTTCAGGAAGATCCAGGAGACGCATCAGTGGAGCCAGAACCACAGCGTAAGAAGCTTGCTGCTCATTTGGATCTGCCCGAGACCGCTCCCACACTGATTCCACCCTGGATAGAGCCGCACGCCAATTTTTGTCTCCACCATCTGGAAACAACTATCTGCGCTAGCTCCCCTTCCGAGGAAGGCGGATAGGCTATACCAGGCTCCGGAGAGTAAAGACTTCCTTAGTCTTCACTCCAAGACAGATTCGGTTATGATCAGCACCGCCCACGGCTGCTTCGCCAACCCCAAACATCTGAGCTTATCCCCACATGACAAAGAATCCCGACTTCTGGATCAGTACGGGAAGATTTACTCCTTCGACCCTAAGCATCAGGGCCCTCAACTATGTCTGCCTCATGGGGAATTTCCAGAAACATGGATTTTGACGGCAGATAGGGACCGCTTGGCCCACCCAGTCTGCCCATTTCCCTACTTAATGGATAAGCTGCAGATCCTAGTTAACCAGCAGCCTACTTCTTCCCTGCCCCACCCCTAGATTGCCTTATGACTGTCCATGCGTAGCAGATTCCACCACTGTTTTTGACTCCACAACCTCCTCCGGAGGCGTTCCATGCATCCACAACCTCTCTGTGAAAAATACTTCCTTAAATTACCTCTAGGCTCCCCCCATCTTCAAATTGTGCTCCCTTGTTCTTGCACACCTCTTTTTTTTTTTTTTTTTGTTGAAGTTGCTACCCTCTTGGACTTTATTGATTCCCTTGAGGTGCTTGAAAGTTTCTATCATGTCCCCCCTCCCTCCTTTCCTCGAGGCTATACATATTAAGTTCCTTAAGTCTCTCTTCATATGTCTTCCGGTGCAGACCCTGCACCATTTTAGTTGCCCTCCTCTGGACAGCTTCCATCATGTCTGTCTTTGCGGAGATTGGGTCTCCAGAACTGCACGCAGTACTCCAGATGGGGTCTCACCAACTGTCTGTACAGAGGGATAATAACTTCCTGTTTTCTACTGGTGATGTCTCTCCCTATGCATCCCAGTATCCCCCCAGCCCTCCTTGCTGCCCTCTCACATTGCTTGCCCACCTTTAGGACATCTGATATGACTACCCCCAGGTCCCTTTCCATTTTTGTTGTTAGTATCTCACCCCCCATTGTGTACTCTTCCCCTGGGTTTTTGTTTCCCAGGTGCATTACCTTGCACTTCTTAGCATTGAATCTAAGCTGCCATACATTTGACAGATAAAGGCAAGATGGGGTTCTTTAAAAAAAAAACACAAAAAAAAAAAGCTGTCCCTCGCTGTCTCTGGTGCCCTTGCTCCAACCTGCACCCACCCTCTGTGCACCCCACGTCCCCACCCCATACTTACTTCTGGAGCCCGGTATGATAATCTTCGGTGGACCGGGAACACGTCCGCACTCTTTAAAGCCAACCGTGAACTGAAGAAATGCCGGTAAGCTGTATAATGGCATAAATGGGGGGTTTTCAACTTGGATGGATATCGCCGCCATTTTTGTGAATTTTGGCACCAAATTTTCAACATGGGGTTCTTGGGACCCCACATCATGAATTCAGTCAGTTACTGTCATGTCATTATTCGGTCTCAAAAGGTGATTTTGCGGTCACTGCGCGCACCTTTCCGATTAATGAAACGACAGTGTCACTGTTCATGAGATGGCCTCACAAAAAGCCTGTGTTGCAAATTTGGTGAAAAAATTCAAAAAAATGACTGTTACGAGCGTGCGTTAGCAGTTTCCACACACACACTCGTAACTTCGTGCATTTGTAATATTTTCACTCCAGATTTTCAACACTGGCATTTTTTCATACCGCTTTATGAACAGTACAGCTGTCATTTTTCACATCCTGACCAAAATGTGTTTTCGCACTTCCAGTGCACAATAGTGTGGTTGCTGTGAGAATTCAGTGTTCAGGACAGATTAAGAAAATCGCAGTGACACTGTTCATGAGCGGAGGTCACAAAATGCTCATGTTGAAAATTTGGTTATAAAAGTCCATAAAATGACTGTTATGGGCATGCGTTGAGCAGTTTCCACGCATACTTGTATCTTCGTGAATTTGTAATATTTTCAGGTAAGATTTTCAGTATTGTCAATTTTACACACCACCTTATGAATGGTGCAGCTGTCATTTTTCACATCCTGCCCGAACTGTTTTCGCACATCTGGTGCAGAATGGTGTGGTCGCTGTGGGAAATCAACATTCAGGACAAATTAACAAAATCACAGTGCCACTGTTAATGAGCAGAGGTCCCAAATGCTTCCGTGAGGTGCGGGTCACAAAAAAGCCATGTTAAAAATTTGTAGTGCAAATACCAGCAAACGCCCGGGGCGTTGGGGTTTCTAACCATAATGTCCCATCCTGCACAGACTGACAGGCATCAGGGGTGTGCCTTTGGATTGCCAGCTGTAATGCTCACGCCATTCCAACCCTACCTCCACCCTGAAGCCAGTAACAGGCATCAAGGTGTGCCTTGGACTGTTCAGCCCCACAGTTCACACCATACTTCTGTACTGCACCCATTTCAGCGTATCTCTTTATGACATGGGGTGACTGTCAAGCTGAACACCCCAAGGCACACCAACACTTGTCAGTGTCTACAAGATAGGGTGAGGTGAAATGCCGTGAGCGTTATGGGTGACAACCCAAAAGCACACCCCAATGCTTGTCCATCTCCGCAGGGTGGAGGTGGGGTTGGCATGAGTTCAGTACTTCACTGGCACTCCTTTTCTGCATCTGTCTAACTCCTGCATGTCCAATGCTAATATCAGCAAGCAAACATTGGGCATTGACAAATACTTGTTCTTGTACTCGTCCATTTATTTGATTTAGTAACAATAACTGGCCATGATGCAGTGGTTGTTGCAAGAATTAACTGCAGTAAATGTTTTCTGTTGACAATTTTGGTTGTGATTATTTTTATATATTGCTTTATGAAGTCTAATACAGCAGCTGGTCAAGAGCTCTAATAAGAGTAGTATTGACAAGCCACATTTATTATTCCCATCCATTGGTAACTAAAGCACTTTCAATGCAAAGAAGTGCAAAGTAATGCACCTGGGAAACACAGTTCCAGGGGAAGAGTACACAATGGGGGGTGAGTATAATAACAGAAATGGAAAGGGACCTGGGGGGTAGTCTTACCAGATGACCTTAAGGTGGGCAAGCATTGTGAGAAGGCAGTAAGGAGGGCTGGTGGGATACTGGGATGCATAGGGAGAGGCATCACCAGTAGAAAACAGGAAGTTGTTATCCCTCTGTACAGACAGTTGGTGAGACCTCATCTGGAGTTTTGCGTCCGGTTCTGGAGACCCCATCTGCGCAAGGACATAGACAGAATGGAGGCTGTCCAGAGGAGGGCAACTAAAATGGTGCAGGGTCTGCACCAGAAGATGTACAAAGAGAGATTAAAAAAGCTTAATATGTATACACTAGAGGAGAGACATGATAGAAACTTTTAAGTACATCAAGAGAATCAATAGAGTCCAAGATGGTAGCATCTTTCAGAAAGAGATGTGCAAGAACAAGGGGGCACAATTTGAAGATAGAGGGGGGACGGCTCAAAGGTAATGCGAGGAAGTATTTTTTTCACGAAGAGGGTTGTTGATACATGGAATAGGCTTCCTGAGGAGGTAGTGGACTCAAAAGCAGTGGTGGAATTCAAGCATGCATGGGACAAACACAAGGCAATTCTAGTGGTGGGTAGGAGGAAGTAAACTGTTGGTTAACTAGGATCTGCAGCCTATGCATTAGGTAGGGAAATGGGCAGACTAGGTGGGCCAAGTGATCCTTATCTGCCGTCAAATTCTATGTTTCTGTGACATTTGAGGCTGCATATTCCATACCTCCCTCCCAACCAATTAGCCATGCAGAGCAGTAATGTGACACCCTCCCCCTTTTTCCCTGCCAGCATGTCTTGGACAAACAAGAGGACTAAGAAAGAGAGAACTGTTGTGCGATGGATTAACCCCCAACCCAACTCCCCTGAGTTTTACACATACCTCTCAACTGTCCCTGATTTTCAGGGACGTCCCTGATTTTGCCTCAAAATTTTACTCTGTCCCTCCTAAAAATTGTGTTTCCGTGACCAAACAGTGGGGGTTACAAGCACAAACTAATGTCAAACATTAAAGTTACAGACTTGTTCTTCTTTAGAAAATGTATTTTACACTAAGCCCTTTATTCTACCAGCTTCCTAAGTGGATATCTCCAATTTTGAAGAAGTGTCCCTGATTTTGGTCCTTTGTCCCTGATTTTTTTTAAGCCTTGTCCCTGATTTATGAGGCAGGAGGTTGAGAGGTATGGTTTTACATCCTGTTTTAACTACTAGGAATTACAACAGGAAGACCCTAGTGTGTGTTGTTTTTGTGAAGTGGCTATTTTGGCAGTAAAAAAATGGCAGTATTAGTGTCTTTGTAGGAAGAAAATTTTTTATTACAGAACTTCAAAAAAAAAAAAAAGGCTAAATCTGTTGTCGTGATGTGGAGCTCTTCTCACAAGTTGGAATGGACTGTTGAGAATGGAGTATTGTGCTTTGTTAGCATGCCTCCTCCCCTGGAGATTCATTGACCAGTCTGATTGCTCCATTGCCCCAAGCTATTTTATAGCTTTGCTGCGGTTTACTGCACTCTGTTAACATGCTTATTGAAGAGGACAGGAACTTATTTCAGATTGGCAGCTATTATAATGTTCCAGTTTTCAGAAATATTCATATCTGAATTATCCATATTTAACTATACCTGAATAAAAAACTGATGTGGAGAACTATATCTATTTGCGTTGCTTTGTATTTATGGGCAGCATTCTGTTACAGTTCTGCATGGAACCAATTATCTGGAACATTATGTATGCCACGGTTTGGGTACAGAACTTTGAGCGTGGTTCTGATAGGTCAGTAGATCATGCTTAACATTTTGCACACAAATCGTGACCTAGAAACAGAGAATTTGACAGCAGATAGGGACAGTTGGGCCCATTCAGTCTGCCCTTTTTTCCCTACTACTAGAAAAAATGCCACAGATCCTACTTGAACTCTGGCATCACCTCCTCTTTTGACCCACTAGGGTTCCCCTATGTCTGTCCCATGCAGTTTGAATTCCCCCACCACCTCTGCTGGGGGGCTGTTCCATGCCTCCACTGCCCTTTCTGTGAAAAGTACTTTCTCACGTTGCCCCTTAGTCTACCACTTCCAGTCTCTTGTTCTAGAGTACCCTTTTTTCTGAAAGATGCTGCCCTCCTGTACCTTACTTATTCCCTTTAGGTACTTGAAGGTCTCAGTCATGTCACCTCTCTTCTCACCCCCCCCCCATACGTATTGAGTTCCTCCATTCTCTCCTAGTATGACCATTGGTGTAGGCCCTGCACCATTTGTGTTGCCACCCTTTGAACTGCCTCTACCTTGTCTATGTCCATTAGAGATGTGGCCTCCAGAACTGGACACAGTACTCCAAATGAGGCCTCACCAGTGACTTGTACAGTGGCATCACCACCTCTTCTCTTCCGCTAGTGATACCTCACCCTATGCACCCCAGCATCCCACTGGCTCTCCCCTACCGCCTTGGCACATTGTTTGGCCACCTTCAGGTCGTCGGATATGATCACCCCTAGATATTTTTCCTGTTTGTGGCCTCTAACAACTCTCCACCCATCATGCACTCCTCCCTGGGTTCCTTACTTCCCAGTGCATGATTCATGATTTAGCATTAATCCCTAGCTGCCACCTCTGGACCATTCCTCCAGCTTGGCTGGTTGCTTCTCATTTTCTCCACCCCTTCTGGACTGTCTACCCTATTGCAGATCTTGGTGTCATCTGCAAATAGGCATGCCTTCCCCTCCAGCCCCTCCGCAATGAAGATATTAAATAGTACTGGCCCAAGAACTGATCCCTGTGGCACCCCGGTCACCCTCCCTGCCTCGAATTTGGTTTCATTTACCACCACCCTCTGTGTTCTATCCCTCAACCAATTTCCGACCCAGTTCACCACTTTGACCTAATCCCAGGCTACCCAGCTCGTTCACAAGCCTTCTGTGTGGAAGTGTGTCAGGTGCCTTGTTGAAGTCAAAGTAGGCTACATCCACCACTCCCGTGATCTACCTCTCTGGTCACCCAGTCAAAGAAATCTATCAGATTTGTTTGACATGACTTTCTTGACCTGAATCCATGCTGCCTCGGGTTTTGTGCTCCCCTGGCTTCAAGGGGCTCCACTATCCTTTCTTTTTAGCAGTGATTCCATCATTCCTCTCTCCCCACTGGGGTCAGACTGACAGGCCTGTAGTTACCAGCCTCTTCCCTGCTCCCACTTTTGTGGACAGGGACTACATCGGCCCTTCTCTAGTGCTCTGGAACCTCACCCATATCCAGCGACCTGTTGAACAGGGATGTCAGTGGTGCAGCCAGTATCTCCCTTAATTCCTTTAATACTTTAGGGTGTATCCCGTCTGCCCCCATTGCCCTGTCCATCTTTAGTTTTGTGAGTTCTTCAAACAACATGAAGTCTTGCTGTTTTCAGACATAATGCAGTTAGCCCCAGCACTTGAACTGCCCAGGAGAGGAAAGAGTTAACTCTGTGCAGAAGCATAGAACATTGAGCTCGAGCTTGGTTTTCAAACCTCTGTCTGTGGTACTTCCCAGTGTAACTGTCAGATTCTTTACTCCACCTAACAGTGAAGTCGCTCCGGAGATTCCCTCTGCTCAGTTCGGTAAAAGTAAAAGCGTTTGGTTTAAACCGTATATTTTTTTTGTTACTTTCGGATTTCCAGCCTCTGTCTACGGTAAAGGTAGTGTGTAGATAGGTAGTGATTGTTTTATTTTGTGAAAAAGTTGGAAATTGTTCTTTTCCTCAGTTTCTTTCCGGTCGGTCCGGTTTGGAACTGACCTTGTTCAGTGTTTTATTTCTGGGATTAGAGTGGTGTTCTGGTACTGATCGGTTTCAAAAGAACCAGATCTTTTGCTGGTTCTTTTAAAAAGGCCGTGACACGGTTTGTAACCGATAGGTTTTTTTATTACCTGGCTTGAAAGCTGCAGTAGGGTAATTTGTTAGGTTGGCCATGTCTGAGAAACCCAAGAGGAAAACTGGTCCCACTGGGTTTCAACACTGTACTGAGTGTGGGGAGGCCTTTGCTAAGGCTGACCCCCACCTCATCTGTGTTTGTTGTCTGGGGTTTGACCACCTCAAGTCAGACTGCCAAATTTGTAAAAACCTTCCTAAAACCACTCTAGACAAAAGAGTGAGTAGGCTGAAGGAAAGGGAGGCCGATAAGTCTGTAGATCCAGATGGCCAGCCCAGTTCAGTTGTGGCTGAACCTGAGGAAGTGCCTACTGACCTAAGAGATACCTCCTCGGGCAAAAGGAGAGCCGACCCAGAGGGGTCGGTTCCATCAAAAAAAGAAGCGCAAGTCTGCTGGTTCGGATCCTGTAGCGCAGTCTCCAACCGCGGACGAAATAGCCAAAGCGATTAGCTAAACTGTTGCTTCTGTGTACGTTATTTGTCTGCCTGTAGACCCACCCTATAACAGAAGCATAAGGGATCAAGGTCACATAAACCATGCTGGTGGTCCAGTGAGGTTCAGGTATCGGTCAGAGAAAGAAGGCTGCCTACATAAAATATAAAACTAGAGGATAGGAAAAGATATACCATCTTGCATCTAGAAAAGCTGCCCGGATGGATGGGGGGGCAAAGTCCAGTAAAGAGCAGCGGCTGGCACAGGGGATACGGGGAGGGGAAAGGGGGTTCTTCCAGCATATTGGAGAGCGGAGAAAAACTAAGGGCCATCTTGGCAGATTGAGATCAGAAGGAGGGTGGGTGGAAGAAGCGAGGGACCAGGCAGAGGTATTAAATGAGTACTTCGCCTCTATGTTCACTAGGGAGGGGGATGGGATATCTACAAAGCAAGGCACAATGGGGATAGAAGCAGTAGTGAGTGGGATTAGGGGAGCAACAGAAATGGAGCAAGAGGGAGGGAGAGGTACCCCAGGGGTGTCGCATCAGGATAAGGATAAAAAGGCCAGTAAGGTGGAGGGGACGGATGAAGCTATCTCCACCGAAAGGGTGTGGTTAGCCCTTAAGGCCCTAAAGAAAGATAAATCTCCTGGGCTGGATGGCATTCATCTGAGTACTATGGGAATTGGCGGACATAGTGGCTGTACCCCTGGCGGAGTTCTTCAGTAGGTCGCTTGAGACAGGGAGGGTACCTAGGGATTGGTGAGAGGCACATGTGGTGCCAATCCATAAAGGGGGTTAAAGGAAAGTACCAGGTAACTATAGACCCATCAGTTTGACCTCGGTGGTGAGAAAATTAATGGAGAGTATACTAAAGGAACGATTGGGGGTGTACTTGGAGGAGGTGGGAGGTCTGGATAGTCGGCAACATGGGTTTGTGCCAGGTAGATCGTGTCAAACCAATCTTGTGGAGTTCTATGAATGGGTAACATCAGAACTGGACAGGGGAAAGCTTGTGGATGTATTATTCTTGGACTTCAGCAAGGCGTTTGACTCTGTCCCCCACAGTGGTCTGGTGGAGAAACTGATGGGGTTGGGAGTAGGCCCTTTGATGTTTTAGATGGATTGAAAACTGGCTAGCTGGATGCACTCGGAGAGTAGTGGTTGGTGGGGAGCTCTCGAACCCTATAGAGGTTGGTAGTGGGGTACTGCAGGGCTCGGTCCTGGGTCAGATCCTGTTTAATGCATACATATCAGATATCAGGGAGGGTATAGGGTGTGAAATAAGTGTCTTCGCTGACGACTCCAAGATGGGAGCAGTAGTTGAGGGGGATGAGGGGAGGTTGGCCCTGCAAGGGGACCTGGACGCCCTGGAAAGGTGGGCTGACACATGGAAATTAAATTTCAATATCACCAAGTGCAAGGTATTGCATCTTGGGTGGGGAAACCCTAAACACGGGTACACCCTGGGAGGGGAGGTGCTGGAGGCCTCAACAGGAGAAAAAGACCAAGGGGTCATGGTGGATGCATGTATGAATAACTCTGAGCAGTGCATGAGAGCTCAAGCTGGATGGAGTTAACCCTTTCCTCTCCGGGGCAGTTCAAGTGCTGGGGCTAACTGCATTATGTCTGAATACAGCAAGACTCCATTAGAAGAAACAACATTACTGTGGTGAGTAGTTTTTTCTTTTAGGACTCTTTCCTCTGTTAACGGACTGCTGTCCACCTCCCTAACAGTCATGAGTCTAAGCTGTGGTCCTTCCCCTTCCTCTGTGAAAACTGAACAGAAATATTTATTCAGGATTGATACCTTATCCTGGTCTCCTTTTAGCCTAATACCACCCCCCATCTTAAATGTATCTATTAAAAGTCTTATCCCCCTTTTTAACCTCTATTGCTATTTTCTCCTCTGTTTTCACCTTGGCGCTCCTAACTGCTTTTCCTTCCTCCCTTTGCTTTTCTAAATACATTGCCCTTTCCTCTTCCCTCTGTGACTCCTTATTTCCTGAAAGACAGCGTTTTAGCCTTTACTTTCCTGGCCACTTCCTGCGAAAACCATAGTGGTTTTCTTTTCCTCTTGCCTTTATCTGTTTCCAGATCAAAGGTTTGTCCGTCCCCATGGCTCCTTTTTAGATGGGCCATAGTTCCTCTACCCCCGGCTAGGGCTTCCTGGAGACACAACCCCATCCTTGTGAAGTCTGCCTCGCTTTTGTGTGGCATGACCCTGTTGCAGTATTCATATTGAACTACACTGTGCGATGGTCACTGGACCTCAAGGGGTCATCCCCCCTGACATCCGAAATTCTGTCCCTATTGGTTAGATGCAGATCGCTTCCTACCGGGTTGGCTCAAGCACTAGCTGCTTGAGGCATGCCCCTAGTAGTGAGTCTAGGATGTCTCCATCCTGGCTGTTGCAGGTGCTGGGATGCTCCACTCAGTTTCTGGCAAATTGATGTCTCATACCAGCAACACCTCCCCTTTAGCCGCCATCTTATGGATGGCTTCCAGTAGATCCCTGTCTGTTTCCTCCCTTTGTGCTGGTGGAGGTTTGTAGATTACGCCTGTTTGGATGGCTGTGCCATTGCCTGTTTCCAGGGTGACCCACAGTGACTGCCTTGTCTTGCATTCCTTGTGACTCCGTCGCCTTTATACCCTCCCTGACGAAGAGAGCTACCCCCTTATTTTTTTACCCTCCCTGTTCCTCCTGAACAAAGTATAATCCGGTATAGCTACATCCCAGTCATGGTTCACATTGTACCATGCTTCTGTAATGGCTACAATATCTAGATACATCTCAGCTATCAAGGCCACCAAATCAGGGATTTTGTTCCCCAAGCTGCGGGCATTCGCACACATGGCCCTCCATGTTCTGCAGATTCTCCTGGCATCCCCCCAGCTTTCCCCTTTTTACCCCTCTCCACCAAGTTCAGTGCTTACTGGTATTTTTGTGACATTTGTCTTTACTGGCTACATTATCCTTTGGGGTGGGCAGTTAGATTTACCCTGCGCCCCCCCCCCCGGCTACTTTAAAATACTAAACTCCAAATTGCTGGTTTAATTATGAGACCTGTCCCGAATGTTGTCCACAAAAAGAAAACACTTCAATAGTTCTTCACATCCTTGTTCATTCAGATGCACTAAAATATGGACCATTTGGTGGTATGAACCTAATTTCAGTAAATAGGAACATTACAAGCTGCTGCCAGGCAATGCAAATTTCCTGTCTCCTTTAATGGCTTGGAGGTGGTTCAGCAGTAGCTGCCGAAGTTTGCTGATGTCACTGAATTGTCAAGAATAGTGGATTTAGCAGAACATGGGGTTCACTTGATTGGTACCAGCACATTTATTATTTAATATTAAGGCCTGGTATTCCATAGTTGTTCATTTTAACTTTTTTAAAGATGTACTTTGCCCAGTCCCAACTATGTGCCCTTATCCAGAGTACCTGAGTGAAGGACCAATGTTGATGACCCAGCTTTTATTATATTGTAGGCTTGTTTCATTCAATTTGGAAGAGGTGAAGTCCAGTGCAAATCTCTGAGGGCCCCTATTGGAGGCTGCAACAAAACTCCAAAAAGGCTTTCTCTGTTTGAGACAGTTGACCAGTTGTTGATCAAGAACTGAGGCCAAAACCACCCTGAGTAATTGGCCTTGTCTAGTAGACAATAAATGTAGCCCTCTCTAAATGTACCCCTTAGGAAAATAATAGGTTATTCTCTGGACAACCGCTCTGAGCGTTGATGCCTTTTCGATCCCTGGGAAAATGACCATTCTGGTACATGGTTGTTACTGAACAATCCCACAAATAAACAGACTGAATCTGCTTTAAAACAAACAAAAAAAGTTCAATGAAACTGTAACTATGGTAGGTCTTCATACCTCCCCTGAATTTGTGTCACAGGTGAATACTCGGTTTCACATCAACCAGGAATTGGTCCTTCCTTCCGCCCTAATCCAGAGTCTGAGTTCGAAAAGATTCAACACTTTGGACTTGGCAGAGCCAGTAAGTACTATTTGTATATAACTGAACTACATTGTATATCTTCCAGTCACTTTGTGCTTTATTACCACTGCAAGAAGGCCTAGCAGGTCTCTTAGGCCTCCATTCCCAGGTGAATTACGAATAGTATATAGCAGATGCTTAGAAGGTGATGGACAAGCCGCCTCCACTGGAGTGACTGCACATTCTACTAAAGTAATGGCTTCCTGGCCTGAATGGAAAAGCTTTTCATGCATTGACATTTGCAGGGCTTCCACCTGGTCCTCTTTGCCCACATCAGCCAGATGCTGTAAGCTTGGCGTGGTCACTTTTGCTGACGTGGCACTGAGTCGCAGGGTGCTTCATATATTTATGGTGTAATTGGGCTTGTATTGATTTACACTAATTCTGCCCCGTTTTTCTGCTTATTACGTTTTTCTGCCCTAATTGGGAGTACTGTTACATGTATCCCACTTGTAGAAGTGGCAGCTGCACCCTTTGCACTGAAGAAACAACTTGTTTTTACCTTTGGATCATTTATATTCTTCCAGCTGTGCAGTTGTCACTGTTCCCTCACTTGTATTCTCTGCTCTGAATCCCCTTGGGTAGCGGTGTACAATAGTTACTCTCTGTATTCTGTGAAGGTCGCCCTCTGAATCCCCTTGGAGGGGTACAATAGTTGCTCTGTGTATTCTGTGAAGGTCGGTTTTGATAATGTCTGGGGATCTAATTATAGTTTGAGTTTAGTTTGCTGTGGAACTCCTTGAACTGGTGAGCTACAGAAGATGCCCATTTTCATTTCTGTTAAGATGCAGGTAGCCACTTGTGCAGCAGAAAGGGGCAAACTGAGCGGTTATAATTTGGGCATCTCATTTTGGTGTCTTAGCATTCTTTAAGGGGAATGGGCATGAGTACAAGTGCCAAGCAAGTTTGGGACTGCCCCTGATTTGCACTTCTTTTGCAAAACAAATGTTGTCGCATCTTTTTCTGATGTAGATATTTTCTTTATCTGGTTAATCCTGCAGCCGCTCCAGTGGCATCCCAGATTTCCCCAGGGTGACTTAAGCAGTGGGTTGCAGCTGTGGAAAAGGCTCTTCGTCGCATTACCTTGAGAGCTTTTTAAAGCTGGGATACCCCGTCTCAGCTGTCCTCCTGAGGCTAGCCGCAGATTGCACAATTTGTTCATAGCTTCAGGAGGACAGTGGGACTGATGCATCAGAGTTTTAAAAAGCTCAAACAGGCACTGGAACTTAGTCTTCTGCGGCTTCAAACAGGCATTGGGACTAATTGAGTCTTCTGTGGCTCCAAACCTTAACAGACATGAGTCTCGGTGGATTCTGGTATGTCACTAGAATTGCTCATAAAATGGCGTGGCATTGGGACAGCAGTGCCTTCTGTTTGTATAGTGTTGATGTTTCCAGTGTTGCTTGCAGCTGCGATCTCATCGCTGTACATAAGTGACTCTGCCCTGCTGTGTCTTGGTCATGGCTTGGTTTTCATGGCTGCTGCCCACACTGCTTCCTTCCAAGGTTTCTGGCCATTTGGTCTGCCTGGTTGGGGCATTATTTGCTCCTTCTCTCTGGCCTCCCACCTCTTTTGTGAGGTACTACTTAGGAATCGTGCCATATGTGTGGCTCAGTTGAAGGAAGTGATAGGACAGTTACCAGCAACAGTAGATCTTCAAAAGAATCTCCTCCATTGAGTCACTTTTTTACCCTTCCACCTTGCCCCTCTTGCTGTGAGTGACGTGGTTTGAGTGTGGGATGTCTCTTTGTACTTGGGTCATCCTTTTTTTTTTTTTTTTAAATCCCTGTGCTAGGTTTATTGTTTCTGCTCCTCGTCATTGCTTCTGGTTTTTGGATGTTAGTGGGGCTTTCTTTTCATTCTTTTCCTCAGTCAGGCATGATGTTGTCTGTGTCTCCGGTGTACAGGACAAACTGAGGCGGTATGGTGAAGTCAGTGTTAAAGATGCACTGATGATGCTTGTCGTCATGAGCAGCCTGTGCTAGGCAAAAGTTTCGGGGGTCCCCAACACCAGCAGTGTCTGAGTTCCATAGGCGTGGCACAGTAGAGGGAGAATGGAGAGTATCTCGGAGATCTACTGTTACTGGTAGGTAACTGTTGTTTGATTGTCTTCACCAGCTCAAACAGCTGTATAGTGTTTTCAGTCTTGCTTAGTATTTTGGAACACTGATCACATCACCCCTCTGCCTTCTCTTTTCTGTGCCAAATAATTTATGTATATCCAATTTCTCCTCTTAGGTCTTGTTCCCCTAAGCCACTAATAAGCTCATTGGCCTTGTGCTAGACCCTTTTCAGCCTCTTGGTCACATTCTGTAGATATTACTGATGTAGCTAGTAGTATGATTCTGATTCCTTTTTTCCTTTAAAACATGGAAAACAGACTGCCCACTGTACTGGTATTACAAACAAAAAGGTGTTTGTTTACAGTCCTTGATCAACTCCCACTGTATCTTTCCTGGACTTGGGGACACCCCAGCACTATCTAGAAGCACAGTGTATAGTGGGGGAAGAGGAAAATATCACATCATATATGGCTGCACTGTTTGGGGTGTTCCTAACGTTCAGGAAGTATGCGACAAGAGTAAATGAAGGATTTGAAACAAAACAGTTGTATGTAACCTAGTCATTGGCATGCATTGTGGTTTTACCCAGAAGGGAATCTGATAACATCCAGCAAAACCAAAGCAAAGTAAAGTTTATTTATATTAGGCGCCCTTCCAAAGCTCAGGGTGCCTTTACAAACTCGTAAATTTAAAGGTGACTAAGTTGATGTAAATACAGCCAGCTCCGTCCACATACTACCTTTGTTAGCGGCGGTGGGAGTCTGGGGCTGCTTTTGGTAATATTTTTGAGTAATCCTAACATTTTAAAATACTGCCAACACTTTTGGCGAATACAGAAGCGTTGGGTTACGTAGTGAGCATGCGCAAGTGTAGCTATGCCTTTTTCTGTGGTGTGTTTTTTTTTTCCTGCCTTTTGGCAGACTGGCGGTTTTCTGTCAGCTCCGGCTGAGTCGCGGTGTACCATTCCCCACCATATGTGGGCTCCTGTGGCCGTTGAGCACATGCTAGGTTATACTTTCATTTAGCACAGATTCTCGCTCCCCTCCCCCCAAAAGTGCTAACATCATGCACGTGCCCTGTGGAGGGAGCGCACATGAGTCTGCTTTGCATCTCTTGGATGACAGCGATCTAGTTTTCTTTTCCTCAGACAGGTATACCAGACTTTTTCAGTAGCTGGTGCTGCAGAATAGAAGGTGTTTTCCTCTCTTTTCAGTTTGGTGTTGCCAGTCACAGCTGGGGGTGGTAATGTAGCCTGAAGTTTTAGTAATGAACTTGTTTCCTTCAGAAGGCTTGGGTTTGGTTCCCTTGGCCTCCTCTTGCTGCCTGTGCATCTTGGAGCAGCTCATTTAACCTCCCGGATCACCACTGAAACTGGCCTTCCCGATAACTGCAAAATAAGTTAAAGATGGGTGTGTGTGTGTGTGTGATGAGCAGTTACCTATATTGTTTTCTTTAATCTCTGCAAGGCCATTTTTCTGGTATTGGCACCGTACCAGTTGGGAGAGACTTCTTTTCTGGGCAGACAAGTTTAAGACCTGCAAGGAGTGATAGGACTCCCTCCTATGGATTCCTATTGCCTTCTTTGTAGTTTCTCAAGTTAATCCATTTCATGGTCCCCCATTCAGACATCAGAGCTTGGGGGAAGTGCTGATGTACCAGTTGGCAGTGGCAAGCAGAACTGCGTAAATCCATATTTTACTGTTAGAGGTTTTGGGGGTTCAATGTCCACAGGACATCCCTCATCATCACCGGGCCCGTTGGGTCAGGTAGCGCTCACACATGTCCAGGTGTGCTACAGCATGAGTAGGGCTACTTCATTTATTTATTTATTTATTTTGAATATGCAGGCAGACCCTAACCATCTAGAGAGTCAGGATGAGGATATCAGGGTCTTGGGGAAATCCTGACCACAAAGCTACTACATGATGATGAGGAGTATGAAGCCTCTGAGGAGGTGGAGGAAAGGGAGTGTACATAGCTGAGAAGGTTTCCTATCCCTTCCGAGTTGTTTTCTTTTTTTTTTCTCTCTCTCTCTCTCATAGCTTTTTCTCCCGGGGGGAAGGGAGGGGTGGCAGGCAAGACTTTGCCTCTCTCAGCTCCAATCTGCCCTAATCAGGGCATCATGGAGCCTGCCAGTGTCCCCTGGTTTTTCCATTTTCTCCCGTTTCCCCATTGTTACGAGTGCATACGTCTGCATGTGGAGGTGCATGCAAGCTGCAGAAGTCCTGCAGCACCCTCCTTCATTGGTGTCCTCAGTCCTGCACTACCCTCGGGCCTCCACCAGGGGGCAGTTGTTCGGGAACGCCAAGCCTTCCTCCTCGAAAGAGGAGAGGAGAGTAGAGTAGACCAGACACTCGATCCTCTCCCTCCTCGGCTGACCTGTGTTTGCCACTGAACTAGAGTCGCCAGCATGGCAGGAGGTAAGGCACGGATGCCTCAGCCCTCCATGCCACTGGGACGGCTCATCCCTCCCCTGTTTTGATACAAAGTCCTTGTCCTGGGTGATAGTTGAGGCATATAGCTTCTTACAGCTCAAGGAGGTGCTGTCCATTCCATGGAAGCAAAAGATGTCATGTTCATCCTGTCCGAACCTTTATCCATTCCAAGCAAATGTTTTCTTTTTCCAAGCTTTATTCCCTGTGACAAAATAAACCACCTCTGTTGGATAAGGCAGCTCATAATTCTGTCAACTGTTTTATTCCTTGAAGGGTGATTGGCCTTAATGGATTTGCACGACCAGCGAGTGGTTGCTGTGTACAGAAGAGCTTTGCCTCTAACGGTGCAAATCTGCGCGTCTTCTATAACTCCTTATTGTTCCCAGAGCCTTAAACGTGTGGGTTACAGCCCTGGGTAGCCTCATTCCCCAGATTGGAAGGAGGCAGGCATTTTGCAGCTAGTATCCTTGGCCTTCGACTTGGGGGATGCCATGGTGGAAAACCTTTTATTGTACAACACCTTGTGTTCTGACTGTTGCACAAGCTTACAGTTTTGTATTCTTTGTACTACCCACATACTATCATAACTGATCATCCTTCACAACCTATGTAACCCCGGTCACACCATGAGGCAGAGCAACTTATTGTTCAGTGTGCCCGCCTGGTGAAATATTTCAATAAATAAATAAAACTTGTGTGTGTCTGCGCACCCTGCCTGTCACATTGTGTAGGTTATGCGAGGCGTTTGGTTCAGCTGTTGGATGACTGAGCAGGCTTTGAAATCCAAGGTATTCATTCTACCCTTGAGAGAGGTTTCTTATTCGGCTCTGGTATGGATGATATTTTGAAGGACATCTAGAATAAAAGGGATCCTATTCAGGTTAGTAGACTAATAGTAACAGTGGCACCCTTGCCCAAAGATGCTGCGGAGGTCCAGTGCAAAAAAACAAGCATCTCACACTGAAGGTGCTCTGGCCCCTCTCTGCCTTACTTCCTTTGGTGAAAGACTATGTAGTAAATTTTTATTTTTTTTTATTCAAGATGGGCCCAGGTAATCTCAGATGCTTGAGTTTTGGAAATTCTGCCCTAAGTTATACAATAGGATTTTCAGAAAAAAAATATGTATATCCCCTCAAAGGGGAATTTTCTGTAGAGGCAAGCATATCCGAGAACAGGGACCACTTCACTCAAGTGGGGTGGTTTTGCCAGAGTCTCCCAGTAAGCAAGGCCAGGGCTTCTACTCTGATCTGTTCTTGGGCCCCAAGGAGCCTGGGTGGGGGTGTCTTCGGCCCCTTCTGGATGTAATACTCCTGCACAAGTTTTGTGCATCATGACCTTCGATATGGAATCTCTGCGTTTGATCTTCCTAACTGTCCAGCGGGGGAGTTCCTGGCTTCCATAGGTCTGAGGGATATGAATCTTCACATCCCCATACATAGGAGCATACAAAGAAGCCAGCAGAAGGCCATTTGATCCTTGGTCCTCTTCTGTCTGCAACCTTCTCTCCCACTGGAGAGGCAGTGGCACAAGTTAAATTGCAATGAGCTGTTAGGACATCTGCTTTTCTAATAGGTTTTATTTATTTATTTTTTTGTTAATAAAAATTTGTCTTTCTGGAGCAAGCAAGCGCAAAAAAAAGAAACTAACAAAAAAAAAAAACACTCCACGAGCCACTCTAGCTAGGTGGATGAGGGTTGACATTGCCACAGTTTGTCGCAGTAAAAGAGGCCTCTGGCTAGGGCTCATTCCACCAGGGATATGGTCTGTCCTGGGCGAAGAGACTTGAGGAATCTGAGTTGTGTAAGGCAACCATGTGGTCATCTGTCCCTGCTTTCACCAAGTACTACAGTTTGTATGTTCATACTTCTGTGGATGTGGCCTTTAGTCACAGTTTTGGAGGCGGAAGTTAGCAGGTGAATTCCTTTTTTCTTATACGTGGTTGACGTATGGGACAATGTTCACTCTCACCTGGTTTTTTTCTTGGGTAATGCTTCTTAAAACCCAGATGTAGTGAATATCCATTAACTTTGTGGAGCATTACAGAAAGAAGACATTTCTTCATATGTACTGTAAATTCCTTTTCTGTTAACTCCAACATTGTCAATGGGGCCCACCCAGTAGCCTCACTCCTCCGGGATAGTATTTTCTGATAATGTCAGCATGGGAATGTCCTTGTACTGTTATCTCTGTTTTTTAAGCATATCTGGACATCTCCCTTTAGTTTACCTGCTACGCCTGTGTTTTGTTTGGTTATATTAGCAACAAAAATACATTGGTGCTACACAGATTCTACAGGTTCAAGTTTGATGCTAGCCAAAGGTGCCTTCCTTTGTTGTAGGTGAGTGCTTACACAGCATGCAGTCCTTGCTTTACTATTTTGGTTTTCCTTTTGGACCATGCAACATGTGAACTGTAGAAGACCGATTTTGATCGATTGCCTTCCTAAGCGGTCATGGTAAGCCACTGTTCACTGTTTTATTCTTAGTCATATCTGTATAGACAGTTAATTATGTGCTTTGGTGTCAAGTTGAATCAGTATGCCATTTATTTCATATTTGGAGGCACTGCGAGGACAGTGGTGACTGGAGAGTTGCTTCTGTCCAGAATCCTCATATGCTCAGCATTCTGAAGCTTTGGGCTGTGCATTTCCCCTAGTAGGGGTGCACTATACCCAAGTGTAATGAATACCCATTGACAATGTTGGAGCTAACAGAAAAAAAAGTTGCGGTAAGTGTGAAAAAATTTGTGTAGTGCTCATTGGATAAGGAAAGTTACCCAATATCACAGCTCTGCTGTTGTTAAATTGACTCGAAACCATTGCTTGCTGAATCCATGGTCCCGGTACATCACTGTCACATGGGACAGGAGGCATTGTAGGAACAAAGAGAGCAGTAAGCTATGCCAAGATGGTGATCCGCAGCGGCCATAGAACTACCATAAAACTAGCAAGCTGATTTAGAAAAAACTTCTAATAGCAGATTAAAGGGACGACGCACACAAATCATAACACTCTTTACAACATACGTTTTTGTAAATTCTGACTGTAGTACTTTGTTACAGTTCATACAGCCTGTACTGGGCTGCTGTGGTATGTACTGCCTCCATTAAAATACCTTTCTTGCCCCCTAACCCCCCAAAAAACCCGCAACCCAACAGGTGGTTATTTCTGCTTTCAGCTGTGATTGAACTTTTATACAGTATAGGTGATAATGAAACATTACGGATACAATTATTTCTGTGGTCTTAAGACCTAAAATGGTGATAAATGGTAATAATCCACATAGAATGATAAATCATTTATTATCACTTGAGGTTGGTCACACATGAGCTCTTTAACAAAAAAAAAAAAAAAAAAAAATGGGAAGCAGCTTGAACAGTGCTTGACATCAGTGGATTCTGCTGCACTCTAAACAGAGCAGTGAAGTCAAACAGAAAGTTTAAGAGAACTAATCTGAAAGCTCTGCAATTTAAAATACATTGTATAAGATGGACACACAATGGACTCACTTGGAATACAACACTTATCACTTTTGAGGGGGTAGGTCTTTCATTACGTGCTCATGGCTCTGCCACCCATGAGTTATGACCCTACCCTGTCACTCATGATAATAAATAGCATATTCTGGGTCAGGCCATTGTGTATCCCATGTTTACTAAACTCCAGATAGGGAACATAAGTGGAGAAAGCTTGCACTTCCGAATACTAAACTTTTCATTGGTGGGTGGGGGGGCTCTTTCCACTTCTGTTTGCAACAGTAGCTAAGCACTGGATCCGGTATATGATGCTTAATTTTCCTTAGTAACCAGCATTTAATTTTAGTTTCTTGGGAAAGATAGATGGAGCTAGAGAGAGAGAGAGATTTAAAAATTGCTATTTTTAAAACCATGGAGACCTACAGAGAAAAAACTGTTGGGTACAATAAAGATAAACCATAGAAACATGCAACAAACATTAAAGCTGCAGTATTTTAGTTGGTAAAAAAAAAAAATTGCACCTTTTTTATTCTAAAATGTATTTCTAACAACCTTACATTCATCAGTTTATTTTTAATCCCTTAGCTATTTTAAAACAGCTTTTTAGAACTAATGTTTTAATGGGTTAAGTAATTAAAGATGGCCGCCACTTACAGTTCTGACAAATCTCTTCCATTGAGGTTGTGTTGAATGCATGTACTAGATTCATACTGTGGATGTATTAGGATGATCCTGCCACATGTTTTGGATGGAAACAGCATTGCACCACACACCAAAATACATTTTTTTTTTTTTTCATGGTGGGAACTTTTATTGTATTTATGCTGCCTTACCTCCTGGGCAGGGGTTGTCCTGTAATTCCCCTTTCCAGTCAGCCGCAGCAGCACTGCGCCCAAGCTCACCGCCTCTCCCTCTCACTGTTTCTTAGCCACACTGCGCCACTATGATGGAAGACCCTCGGGGAGTCAGTCTTCAGAGGGAGCATCCAGTGCAGTGCCAGGGGCTGACCATCATGAGCGCGGGAGGATTCGGCAGGTTTTTCTGGATCCCAGCTTCCCCGGCGCGGGCGTCCAGTGACGTCAATGACGCTGCAATGCATGTGTCCACGCATTGCACATCTGATTTCCACCCGCGCCGACCCTCTCAGCTGTACCATGGCATGTACTGACCCCAAGCAAACAGGGACCAGTGTAGCAGCAGTTCTCTCTTCTCCCCCCCCCCGAAGGAGGAGAGCAGTCTCTGGGATGCTGTATCCTCCCCCCTTCCCGCCAACCCTTTGGCTCCTGACCCTGGATCGTCTGCGTGGTGCGAAGTGAGGCATCTAGTGCCTCAACACTCAGTGCCACCTGGCCGGCCCATGGTAGGAACTTTTAAACGTCAAAATCCTGTATCTCACTTAAGGAACGAAGGAAAATGAAAAATATTGTGATATTGATATTGTCAAAAATACATTATTGAAGAGAAACTACAAGGGGTCTCTCAAATGCTGCTGCTTTAAGTTAATGTATACATTAAAAAAAGGACGCAACATAAAACTTTTCAGATTAAGTTGGTTGGTGCTTCGAGGTAGGCAGTTTCAGTTCAGATGTCTGTCTCAAAGTCAGGTTTTAATTTGCGTTTAAAATGTGAGGACTGAGGAGCAGACCTGTGGGAAGGTTGTTCTGAGAAGGGGTTTGGTGGGGGGACGCAGCAGAAAATGCTCTGTCCCCAGCTGACTCATCTTGATTACGAAAGAACCAAGAGGCCAGTGCCCAAAGATCATAACTCTGATATTGGCGTGGGTTGCAACTAGCTTCCTCTGTTACAGAGAACTGTGTCCGTTAAGGTCCTTATGTGTCAAGAGAAGGATCTTAGAAATCAGTCTTCCTTCTAAAAGGTAGCCCGAGCCAGAACAAAGTACAGGGGTGATGTGCTTGTTCCTCACAGTGGAAATGGTGAGTCTAGCTGCTGCATTCTGGACTAACTACAGATGGTGCATCTTTCCTACAGGAAGTCCCAGGTAGAGCACATTACAGTAGTCCAGACGAGGGATGACAAAAGCATGCACCAGTGGGGGGGTGCTATTGAGCACACTCGCTGATGGGACGCATTCGTGAGAGGTCTTCACTTCGTGGAGCTCTATATTGGAATTTAAGTTTAAAAAAAAAAAAAAAAAAAAAACTACTTTTCTGCTAAACCTTGGTGGTAGCGTTGTGTAACCAGCAGTTCACTATGTCGCTTGATACCACAAGCAAACATGGGCCAAACGCAAAAATTGGGAGGTAATGCTCTGAAAAATCGGATGGATTTTGTCCTGAAGGTCGCACCCAACACTGCGCAGCTTCCTGGTACTGAACCTCCCTGGAAGGCATTACAGGCCTCAATGCAGGCCATAGACCTGAAAGTGGAATAGTTTCTGCAGCGTATCGCGGACCAATATATTTAAAGAAGGTGCATTTAAGGCATCGGTGACTGCGGAATCCATGGCTGCAAAAAAGCACTTACCTCAACAATGAAGTTAATTCAAGAAAACTCCCAGCTCGATATCAGTTGGAGACTCTTGAAAATGCAAACAGAGCCTCCAGTGTTCTCATCATAGGTCTGGCTGAGGACTGTGAAGGGGACGACCTATGAGGATTTCTACAGACCTGGCTGCTGGCAACCCTGCATCTAGACCCAGCCTCTCTGGAACATACCTTTACCAAAGCTTATTGCATTAGTCCCAGGTCAGCTGGGGTACATGGCGTTGTACCACGAATGGTACTGTTGGGGGCTATCTCTACTTCAGTCCAAAATTGTTTGCTTGGGGCAGTCCATTCGACTGAAAAACTCTCATTTAATGGAGGAACTGTCCACCTGTTTCCGGACTTGTTGTAGGCTACTAGGGCTAGTTGGAAAAAATTTGATGCTGTCCGGGCTAGACTGCGAGGCCTAGGGGTGGCCCACTCTCTCCACATCCAATACAGAGGTCTCGCATACTAGTACACAGACCCAGTGACGCTGGCAAGAAGACTGAAGCTATTGCCCGAGAATTCGAGGTGGCAGGACCCCAGACGAGTTCAGAATCGGAGGACAATACTTGAACTTATACATACATGCTCTCTTGGTTCTGACACTGCCTATTAACAGGGCTTGTTCTTTCCTTAAAGTTTAGCAGAGGGTCCGCTCGTCCGGCGCAGAGGTTGGATTTCCGCTTATGGCGCGGCCACCCGGTTCGGAACGGACTCGGGTCACTGGAGAGTCGGCCAGGGTGGGAGTAGGTCTGAGCGCCCCACGACTGCTCACCAACTCAGGGGTGGGAGGGATGCAGGGTCGCTGTCTGGTACCCCTGGCGGAGCGGAAGATCAACAGCAAGCCTGAACATTTAGAGGCGTGGTGAGCGTCTTTTCATGCCTGCGTTTGTGGCACACCACGCCTCGGGAGAAAAGCGAATGCCAGCCTCCGGGTTCGCCGGATGATGGCTGCCTGCTTCCGTTGGCCGAGATGTCCTGTGGCCTCCAGACCCACCTCAGCAGCGCCCAGGACTGATGCCTAGTACGCTGGGGCGCCTCCTCCCGGTGTCTTCCCCTCGGGAGGAGGGACCCACCCGCAAAGGATATGCCGGGCCACCCTTGGGTTGGCTGCAATATGAGGTGAGGGAGGGAGGAGGACAGGGCGGGGTCACAGGCAGCATGAGCAGCGGAAGGAGTGGCGAATCAGGAGGCAAGGATGGAGGAAGTTTAGCAGAGGTTTGGGTGCAAGCTAATGCCAGTTTTAGGCTTGCGCCTGGGGGTTCAAAATTAATTCGGAATAAAATAATTTCTTAATGTTTTTATGTCTGTTTGGAGCTCCTTAGGGAGTAAGCCTTATATCACATCTGCTTGCCATGTTATGGAGTACCTTTCAGGGGAGGGGGTCACATCAGCATCGATTGTTGAGGAGAGAGCATGCTGTAGGAAAGATATATTTAAGTTTAAGACTTGCAAAATCTTGCGAGATGTGGCATCTGTTGGCTATTAAATTATAGGGTAAACAAATGTAAAAATACACTCTTATCCTTAAATAAGAATGTATAGACTATTAACACAGACTACATTGGATGTTGCTGTAATTTAATTTTTATGTCTTATGAGTTTTTTTACTATTTGTAATTGCTAATGAGAATATGCAATAAACTGAGTTTAAAAAAAAAAAAAAGCATGCATGCACCAATGTTAAAAGGCTGTCTGGGTCCAGGTAGGGGGCGCAACCCCATGTTATGGTTAGAAGAAACCCACCCAGTAACATCCTGCTATCTGAAAGACTCATTTTCAGTACAGTAATTCATAGCTTTTTTTTTTTTTTAAAGGGAGGTGGACCACTTGCCAGTGCAGCTAAAGTAGATCTTATGTATTTTCCTTTTTTGTCAAGTGCCCATGAAAAGACACAGATTTAGATGAAATGAGTGCCTGTATTGTTCAGTAGTTAATGAGCATGATGCTTAAGGTTTTTGTGTACATATTTAAACTATCTCCCCAAGAGAGCACACTGAACATCAGCTTGTCTCCAGGTGTGTCCTGAGGGGAAAGGGCTTGAATACATAGAGAAAATATATAAATTATTACATAGTTTGCCATACATAAATATAATAAGCTAAGTAGGTAGTGACTACAAACTGTTGCGATATTAGAATTGTAAACTAAAACGCTGTCAGTAGGGATGATGACCTCACACAGGGGAAGGGGTTGCGTGTGACCAGCTGTTTAAAGCCCTCCTATGTGTGGTGTTTTGAATGACTTTTATTGGGTATGCAGATTTTATTGGCATTTAAACACGTTTCTGTAATTTTTGTCCCCTTTTTCAAGCAGCGTTTGAAGATGTTGACATGGAGGAGAGACACGTCAAGGTAAGATTAGTTGAGGGGAAAGGGGGGGGAAGTAGCACAACAGGTTTGGCCACTGTATTCAAAGCCCTGTTTAGCAGGGTTGGAGATAGTTGTGAACTCCAGTGTTGGAAGACAAAATACTTACCTTGAAAATCTGGACAGTAGCCATTTGGTATCTACCACCCCAAAAAATTGTTAGTGGACTAGCAGGTGTGTCTCACTTATGTTTAAAAGTCTCCACCCAGCCCCAAGAACATCAGCAATATGCCCTTACCCCCTCCCCAATATAGAAGCACTCTGCTGTTCCCAAACCTGCGCCGCTTAGTGACTGTTGTTTTCAGACTTTGTTGGGATTGTGGCCCCATCCATTTCTTGGCAGTTTCTTGTGGCCCATGCCAGAAATATGACAGGTGAAATGCATGCGAATACTGGTTTAAAAAAAAAAAAAAAAAAAATTTAGATCTGCAATTACCAAGTAAAAGAAAATTATTTAGCTTATTTTTAAAAATGGCTACCTGAGGAGCTATACTGTATAACAGTAAGGGGGAAAAACATATTGCAAGCTCAGCTGATTTAAAATATTGGAATTTTGGTGCCTACTGTAGATGCAGTCAGATGTCTCATAGCCCGATTTGTGGCCTGTAGTTTGAAAACCAAGGTCTTTAACTTTATGCTGCACCTCAAGGTCGAGCAAGCAGAACTGTGAACTATTCTACAGTCTGCTGTATTTGCTAGGCCACATCCTAGTGTTGTTAATTAGTTACGATGAAGTTCAGAACTACAATATTTTGTCCGCACTGTAGGCTGATACGGTCTCAACATTTTGAAATGTGGAAGTTGCCTTCACAAAAAGACTCCTTGGCTCATTGTATCTGCCCAGTCCCACCAAGCAAATGTGGAATGAGAGACCCTAGTGACTGTTCCTCTCCTCCTCATCCCCCTTTTTGATGCCATTGTTACAAAGCCCATGTATCTTTTCCATCTATGTTTGAATCCGCTCACTGATTTTGCATAGACCACCTCCTTCAGTAGCTTGTTCCTCTGGAGAAGGTGTAGAGAACACTCCTGAACAAAGAAAAATTGTATTGTCTTCACAGTATAACGCCATGTTGTCTTCTATCTGTATTGCTCTACTTCTAATGTCAACTTTAGTATGTATACCTTCCTCCACTGTAAACCCCCCCCAGGTCACACCGTGAGACGAGCATCTTTTTGCTTAGTGTGCCTTTCCTGGTGAAACATTTTCAATAAATAAATAAAAATCCTGCAACTTAGAGTGTGGTTATAGTGGCAGTGATATATTTATTGCTTATTTAGGCTTCAGTAAAGGTTTTGATTCAGAGCCGCATAAAAGGTTGTCTTAAAATGAAAGGACAGGTTAATCGCTGGTTAGATGATAGAAAACAGTAGTAACGAATGGTAGCCTTTTTCTTAATGGCCTCAAGTAACGAGTGGGGTGCTACAAGGCTCAGTGTTGGGACCGATTCTTTAACTGACCTAGAGAGGTAGGGGTATGTACTGTAGCTGGATTTCTAAATTCATAGATGATGCCAGAGCTGGGATAGAAGACATCCCAGGGGGATACAAGTTTCAAAATGACCTGAACAAATTTTGGGGCGGGAGGAGATGTAAAATGAATTGGACTATGAAGATTATGCATCTTTGTACAAAAAAAAAAAAGTTATTAAAATGGTATCACTAGTGACCATGAAGAGGACATGGCCGATGCTGTAAGCAACAAAATAAAATGGGAGTCGGTGTAGAGCTGCAGCAAACGAAGCAAATACAGTCCTTGTCGTATTAGTATAAACTTTTATCAGTGGATCAAGAGAAGCAAAAATGGCATTTCAGAGATTCTTGGTTTGGTCCCATCTAGAGTATTGTGTATGTCACTGTATGGTGTTAAAAGAAAAAAAACAAAACAAAAAAAACACATGGAGGATAATGTATGGGCAGTCGTACACAACAAGCCTTTGTCTGCATCAAGGGTTTTTATGTCAACCAAGAACCTAGAGAGCGAAGCTTGAGAGGTTCACTGGTTGCCATAAAAAGTCTAGATAAAGACACAGGCTTGGCTGTGTATTGATGCCCATACATTCTTTTGTAGTGTATGGGCATCCATGCCCATTTGAGACACTCCGCTTCCTTTCAGTGAAGGGGGGAGGGAGGGAGGTGGGGCGCACTTGAGGGTTACTGGTGGGCTCATATTACTGATTTAGTGTGCTGCAGCTTTTTCTGTAAGTTCAAGTATTTAAAAAATATATATAGCTTCCAGCTCAATTGGATAGAGCAAAACAGCTGTGTGGCTGCATTCTGAGTTGTGCTGCAGTAGCGACATCACTGCTGCAGTACGATGACCTAATGATGTCACTATTGCAGCACAACAAGCATATTCCAGGCATGGAATTCCATGTATAACAGGGTTTCACCGTATACTGTATAGATAAGCTAGCAGAGTTTGGGAGGAGAGCTACAAAAAGTAGGTTATGCGGAAGATTTTTACTTTTTGATGAAAAACTGTATGAACTTGGGGCTTTCTCAGTGGATGAAAGATTATTAAGCTGAGATGCAATTCTCCAAACTGATGAAGGGAATGACTCCCATCTGATTAAGGCTACAAAATATATTGAAAGGTGAGCAGGAACTAGAGCACTGAGTAGGCAATTAGGGGAGGAGGAAGCTTTACAACGGACAGGCAGTTCGTTTTGTATGTGCACTGTTGGGGAAAATATTTGTACATGCATCTGAAATTGCATATATCCAGAAAAATATAAACTCTACATAATAAGCTGCAAGGAGGCAACTTTTAGTACAACAATTGCACGTGTTTTTTTCCAGGCAGGGCAGGCTTATCAAGCAGTTGTACCTTATACTGAGTAGAGAGCACAGCTTTATAGGTTTTCTAGGTTATTTGGCAGGCAGCATATTTTGTGTACTGTTCTCCTCATACCTTTTCATTTGCCACACCACCATTGAGTGCCTAATTTCACCCCCTTATCTGAGCAATTATTACCTCAACCTGGTCAGAATACCTGGAAAAGAGGCAAAAAAAAAAGTTGCAGTCAAGCGAAAATTGCTGTGAATGCAACTGGGGAAGAAGAAGAAAAAAAAAAGGCAGCATAGAACAGGAAATGATTTGGGACCGAAAGAAAATGTACATCTAAAAACTGCACGCGTCTGAATTACATATAAGTGGAATTGATTGTGTTTGGAAATACTATTGCAGAGAAAGTAGGATTCATAATGTGTGAAGCAGTCCATGCCCAGGCTACATGGGTACCACCTAGAGGAAAAGGAGTAAACAGTTATGCCCATCGAGTTGGTGGGGAACAGAACTTTATCAAAGGAACACATTTTTTTTCTGTAGTGTCCACATTGTCAATGGGTAATCATAACAACTAGGCATTGTGCACCCCTACCCGGGGAAATGGCACAGCCCAAGCTTTAGAATGTTGGGCACATGAGGATTCCAAGCAGTAGCAACTCCCTAGTTAAGCTGTGACATTTGAAGGGGAAAGAGCTACTTTCATCTTCTCTCAAGAAGATTCAAGATTTCAAGACTTCTTTGGGGCTGCAGTTCTGCATAGCAGGTTGGGGCTGCCTGTTTTTCAGGGAGCACCCTTAAATTAAAATCGTGCCTGTTAAGCTACAGCTTTCAAATTGCATAATCTGCCTTTTCCCCATTTCCCTGTGTAGATTGGGAGCCATTTCTGCCTTGTTAGGGTGTTTAGTTAATGATCTCCATTTTAAAGAAGGGAGTGCCAGAGGTAGGTACAGTTTTATTTCTGAGGGTGTAGGGTCTCTGTGGGGGGTCCTTCTGCTTTGGCATTGGTCCCCACCGGCTTCAGGTTTTTGTATTTTGTTTGTTTCTTAGTTAATTTGAATTTTGGTGTTTCTCAGAGTGTGTGTGTGTGTTGTCCCCCAAACAACCCTCTGTTCTTCCCATTTGCACATCACTTATTAACGGCTGGGTGAGCACTTCTCCTTCAGGCCATTTTCGAACCTTTGTTCTTGTGCGTGCCTATGATGAGCATGGTACATTGGCGCAGTGCAGTAGCCTTGTGCACCTTTTGGTGCATGCACACCCGCACAAGCGTGCTAACGTCTTATATGCACCCGCTAGTGCGCATGCACATCTGTTTGGCATGCTAGTTGTCGCATACAGCTCGGTGGAGAGCTTTTTTTTTTTTAGCCCAGAAAAGCTATATCCCCAGACATTAGGGCTAGTCATTATTTTTTTACCTCACAGATTACTTGGCATGCAATTATATATATATCATTCTCTCTCTGACACCATGACTTGTTTTATTTAAACATTTGGTAACCGGGAAAGGCACACTGAGCCAAGGCTTGATTCCGGGAGTGACTTTGGGGAGGGGGAGACAGGGATTACAATACATACCATTTAACAAGCTACATTTCATCATGATAGAATAACAGGTAGAAAAGGCAGTACTTGGTAAAGTATAATTCCTTAGACTAACAAAACACAAGGTACAAAAGAAAGTTACAAAGAAAGTGTTCGATTTGTAAAACTCATACTTCATAAGTGCTTATAGAGGCAGGAGGCAGTAGAGGGGAGCTGAAACAGTTCAGTTATGGCAGAGACTGGGGAGGGGGAGACACAGTTGTTGCTTGCAGCCTAGATGTGATGAGGTTCCTGATGATGGGGGGGTTCCATAAACTGGGGAGCCTGTAGGAGAAGGTGGCTTTGTCAGCAGAGGAAGATGGATGGGGCAGGGTGCAATATCTACCATTCCTATGCCTCAGTTCATAATGGGTCTGCGAATCCAGGGAGAGAGTTTCCATGAGGTAAGAGGGAAGCATATTAAACCAGAATTTAGATATGAGGTTGAGGGAGTATATATAATGTCTGTGGGACAGCGGGGTGAGATCAAGAAGGAAGTAGAGATTGCAGTGGTGAGTACGAAGGGGGGAGTTGGTTGCGAAACGGCAAAAAGAATTCAGGAGGGTATCAAGCCTGGACAGAGTGATTGCTGTGGCAGAGCAGTAGACCGCGTCTACATACTCAGAAATGGGGAGGACCATTTTAGATAGGATTTCGCATCTAGCAGGACGCAGGAGAGAGTCTCTGTGCTGGTATAGCGTGACAAATTTGGGGCATAGTTTGGAGGCGATGGCTTCGATGTGCATTGAGAAGGATAAATGGGGGTCCAAGCAAACACCCCGGTGTTTGTACATGTTGACTTGGTCAAGTGGGGAACCGTCCAAGGAAGTGATGGAGGGGGGTTCTGCACAGTTTTCTGCATGGTACCAAAAACCATGGATACAGTTTTTGGAGGTATTAACTATCAGTTGGTTGCAGCTGAACCAATGTTGGACGTGGTTGAAATCGTTGTGGAAGGTAGCTTGAACTTCGAGTAATGAGGGTCCGGAGGTGAAGAGGATGGTGTCCTCTGCATACATTTGTATGCTGGATTTGATGCAGGAGGAGAGAACGTAGTTTATGAAGAGGAAGAGAAGGATGGGACCAAGGACTGAACCTTGTGGTACACCTGCTGAGATTGGGGAGCTGATTCTGCGATTCTGATTGGTGCTTATTGGAAAGATAGGATTTAAACCACTGAATGGTGACGGGGGCTAACCTGGCTACTTCTAGTTTACTTAGGAGGAAGGGTGGGATAAGGAGGCAGACCTTGCCAGGTCGACAAACACAGCGGCAGTGAGGAGGCCTTGATCTGAGGCTGTAAGTATGTGGTTAGTGACTCGCAGGATGGAGGAGATAGTGGAGTGCTGTTTTCTGAAGCCTGATTGATTGGGGGGGGGGTGTGTTAGCAGTGAGGTTGTCCAAACAGTCTGGTATTGGCTTGGGATTCCTGAAGCTTGGCTAGCGCTGGGAGGAGGGAGATGGGCCTGTAATTTTTCGGGCAAGGAAAGGTCGCCATCGTTGAGGAGGGGGATAACGCAGGCTGATTTCCAGGCCTCTTGGACCGATCCTGAGGAAAAAGAAAGATTAAGGATGTGGGTGAGAGGTTTGGTAATGGCAGAAGGCAAGATCTGAAGGAGCTTGAGTGGATCCCATCTGGGCTGGATTTAGTGGTGTTTAGAGAGTGGAGGGCTTTGAGGACCTCATGTTCAGTGATTGGGGGGAAGGTTGGAAGTTTCTTCCGTGGGGAGATGGAGTGGAAGAGATTGGGGGAGTCCGAGTGGAATGGCGCAGCGGACGTGAAGAATTTGTTCAGCAGTGTGGACAGGGTCGATAACAGGTTGGCCATTGTTCATGAAGGCTGGGGCGCGGCTGGGCTGGGCTAGGGGTTGAGAAGTGAGTGTACCACTTTCCAGAATTTGGAGGGTTGAGAGTGGGAGAGTTGCGACCTGAAGTAGTCTGCTTTGGCTTGCCTGATGGCCTTGGTACAAGCATTGTGAAGGCGTTATAGGCATGCCCATTTTGAGGGGCAGGTGGGATTTGTAGACAGATCAGGCTTTATCCCTGGCCTTGCGTTTAGCTAGTATCAGGGCAGAGATCCATTTGTGTTGGCACTTCCTAACCCTTGACTTTTTCTGAGGGGCATGGAGGTCCCAGATTTTAGTGCATGTGTGCAGAAAACTGGAGAGGGCAATGTCAACATTCGGGGCTGAGTACACCTGTTGGCAGTTGGCCTATCTTACTCTGGAGAGAAGAGAATCCATGTCCAGCATATTTAGTGGGCAGGTGTTTAGTACTTGGGGGGCAGATTTCGGCATGTGGGCTTTCCTGATACAGAATGTAATGCAGTGGTCGCTTCATTAGCTAGAGTGCCAGAGGAGGTTACTCTTGGTGGGAGGTGAGAATCCAATCTAGTAGGGTGTGGTTTTGGGAGTGAGGGTTGTAGTGGGTGGGTTCGGTCAGCAGCTGGGTAAGATTAAGGGACTCTAATCTGGATATGTGGGCTTTGGAGGAGGGAGCTAGCCAGTCCAGGTTGAAGTCTCCTAAGAGAATCTGTTCCCCTTTGAGGCCAAGTTGTGTAGGGTAGGGTAGCTATGGTAGAGACGAGAGTCATTTGCTAGCCGGGGAGAGGCAAACAGCACTCCAGTAAATGGTGGGAGTGAGGCAAGAAGGGCAAGTTGAGTCGGGAGAATTTCGTGGGAGTTAGGGCAAGCTTCTTTGAAAGTGTCCAAACATGAGATGAGTAGTTTAGTGTAGATGACTAAACCTCCACCTCTCTTGCTGTGGTCCTGTCTGAGTAGAGTGTAGTCAGGAAGAGTGAGGGAGGAGTCGGGGATCCTTGTAGAGAACCAGGTTTCAAATGGGCATAGGACATCTGGGGAGTGTTCATTCACTCAGCAAGTTAGTTGTTCAAGTTTAGGCAGGAGACATCTGATGTTAATATGGGCAATAGAGAGACCTTTGTGGGAGCTTTTGGGGAGAGAGATGGCCTGGGGACTGGATTCGATTCAGTATTGCCGGATATTAGTAGGATGAGCAAGAGGAAGGAGTAAGCAGCTGGGAGCGTATATCTCCTGATGAATAGGACGGCTTTGAGGGATAGTATGGCATCCCTGATTTGGGCTGCGAAGGTTGGTATATGGGGTGGTAGAATACTGGGGCTGAGATGGGGGACGGCAGCGGCTGTGCGACAGGCTGTGGACACGATTTAGTGCTAGAGGTGCTTGCTGGGGGGGTGGTGGGGGCATGGGGGATGCATTTAGGGCAATGGTCAGGGAGAATCGATGTGATGGGAAGCCAGAAATATGTAAAGGATTGGGTTGTTTAAGGCCATGTTAGACGAGGATAAACAAGGGACTCTGAGCAAACAAGACTTATGCTTGCGTAGAATAGATGATGCCAGGTGTGGGCAAGAGGAGTTTTTCAGTAACCCCTAGTGGTTGGGGGAACTGATGGTGGAAAAATGGCCGAGGATAAGGAGACTGAATTGTGTGAAATACTGTGTCCTTTGGGGCTAGAAGATGAAAGAAAGGACTTGAGAAGGTGAGGGGGTGGAGAAAGTTTTTCTGCAAGGGGCAGTAAATTACTGAGGAGTCGCAGGGTGGAAACTAGGGAGGGCAGTTGTGAGGTGATGATAGCTGCATTAGGATTCATCAGGTAGAGTATCTGGGAGGAGCCTAGACTTCGCTTAGGGCATTTAGAGAGTGCTGAGGGTGGGAGAAAATTTGGCACACAAAAAGTCCGAAGAGTCCAGAGAGACGAGGGAACAGACTGAGCTTGCAGTTAGCCGAGGAATCCGCAGTCAGCCAAATCAGTCTGTCATACCAGAACGAGAGCCAATCGGAGCACCAAGAATTTGAAAACTCCAGGGCTGTGAGATCTTGTACTTGGAGGGTGATCCTTAGCAGCGGCAAGACGGTGGAGCAGATGCAGAGCACTGCACCTTGAAAGTCTGTTGGGAGAGCACCTGTTTGGGGGGCCACGGCTGTGGGAAAGAGAGCAATCTGTTAAATAAGGCTCAAGGGAGGGCAGGGATGGAGGACAGGGGTTGGGAGAGAAACGGGGCTGGGAGAGGAAAGAGACAGTAGTTAAAATCAGCAGGGGGTCGGAGCCACAAGGAAGATGAGCACTTAAGTGTAGTCTGGTGACTTATCGGAGACCATTAATCATGAAGTGATGTAAAACCTGCAAAAGGATGATGAGGCCCTCCCCCATGGGTTCCATTTGCCCTCGTTGTGTTGCTCAGCACTCCCCAGCCAGTCCTCTGGCCTTCTTTTTTGGGGGGCACTTGACTCTTCATTTGGAAGCGGCAAGCAGAATTGTGAAAAAAATCATCCTGAGTGAGCTTGGGCCCCGATGTGCTGCAGGACATCCCAGCAGACACACCTGACCCCAGTCTGGCCCCTCAGGTCAGGGGGGGGCGCCACACAGGCATGTCCCGGTGCGGTGCAGCAAGCTGAGACTGTGATAACAGATGTGCAGGCAAACCCTGACCCTTCCTTTTTAGAAGGCCAGGATGAGGATTATGGAGATCTTGGGGAAATTCCTGACCTTAAAATAAAATTACAAAAAAAAAAAAAAATGTCTCAGACGAGGACAATCTTCCCAGACTAAAAGTCTCCACCACTCATTCACACTAATGGGACTACGCTGGAGGTGCTAGGACCGCACATGCAAGGCACCACGAGACTAGCTTGCGCTGTGTATATCCCGGCATTGACACTCTTACCACCTCAGTTCCTTTTCTCCCGCCGACGAGTGTGATTCGATGATGACTATGCTTACCTGCTGGGAATCAAGTCTTATAGCCATAGCTGTTCAGTATTTGATTAACATGGTAAGTTAATGTTCTTTTCTTATTTAAAAAAGAAAAAAAAAATGATGATGATCAGCATCCTCCTCCCATCCATCATCCAGGAATAAGAGGGTGGAGGAGAAGGAGGAAGGTGAAGTGGGAGGAGGGAGAAGGAAGATGGAGAAGACTGAGGAAGAGGAATTATCCCAACCTCTATCGGGGACCCGGCTCTGCTTGCCCTTGAGCCCTTCTTCCCTCCTGTCTGTGGAAGAAGAATTGGTACCACTCCAGGTCACCCTCTGGTACGCCTGCGTGAGGATCAGTACACCAGATCCAGTCTCTGTCTTTGGGGTTCCAGTGAGCAGTTTCACCTCTGGGCCGCTTTTTTAGAGCAGAGGGTACGGCATTTGTCCAGTGGACCCATATCTTCCTGGACATAAAGTCTGCAACACTCATTCACACTGATGGGATCTACGCCGGAGGTGCTAGGACCTAGCAGGAGCAAACTTTTTGCAGGCAGGCCGGCGTCAGAGATGGAGCCGCGAGGAGTTGGCGCCGCGAGCCGCTG
Organism: Neoceratodus forsteri; assembly: GCA_016271365.2. NCBI lineage: Eukaryota > Metazoa > Chordata > Ceratodontiformes > Ceratodontidae > Neoceratodus > Neoceratodus forsteri. The sequence goes on from CM057452.1 coordinate 1,487,797,232, forward strand.
CTCGTGCGGCAATGACTATCTCATCGTCGACCCTCCAACCGCCTCAGTTCCTTTTTTACCGCTGTTGAGTGCGCTTCAGTGACATTGCTCGCCTGCCGGGAGTCAAACTTTAAACTAGCAGCGTAGTTTTCAGTTTTTTATTTTGTTGTGTATCTCGAAATAAGTACCGCTTACTTTAACTTATTAAAGAGACGTCTCAGCCTACATTGACTGAGTCGAACATGAGCGGGTCAGGTGATGGTAGGGAGACTTCGTATGGAAGCTATTCAGTCAGCCGGGCTGGGTCTGGTCTGCCACCCTCTCTGGGGGGGGGAGGTCTGACAACGGACGGTCCAGTGCCTGAGGGGAGGGGTGGTCCCCCCGGAAGCATAAAAGAAAACGGTCGCAATCTCAGCACCATTTGGCCTCTATCTCTTCTTCGGCCCACAGGTCAAAAGAGAGAAGGCATCACTCGAGGTCACCCTCTGATACGTCTGCGCGTTGATGGTCGGTCTTTGGGGTCAGTTGCTGATCTCCTCCGGAGTCGCCGGTTTCTGGTTGCCGGCCTCTTCGACATCGGAGCCCTTCCCCGCCTTCTGGTAGGGCTTCAGATGAGCAGTTTCATCAGTGGGCCTCTGGAGCAGTGGGCTCAGAGGTTGGACCAGCTGCCTGGCCCGGTCACTCTGGGGCCCTCAGGCTCTTCAGGGGATCTGGTAGGGCTGTTGGGCCTCCCTAGTCGTGTGGCACCTTTGGTGCAGTCGACTCCGAGCTCAGGTATTTTCCCACCTCACATGGCTGCGACGCAGGGGTCACACCGATGCCTCTATCTTATGGTATTTTTCCTCCTCAAATCCTAATTTTAGGAACCCTTTGTTTGTTATGGCTCCGATGGATTGCACGGCACAGATGCATCTGTTGGCGCCGTCCTTGGCACCGTTTGGATTGTTGGCACATCCTCTGTGTCGTGTGGCTTGTCGGCACCGTCCTCTGTGTCATGTGGCTTGTCGGCACCGTCCTCTGTGTCATGTGGCTTGTCGGCACCATCCTCAGCGCAGAGGGCTCTGTCTGCGTCGTGCGCGGCGCTGGGTCAGGCGGCACTGTACTCTTTTTCGGCACCGGGGCTTGGTGTGACGTCTTCCAGTCTTCAGGGCTTCTCAACTCCGAACCTTTTTTCTTCCTCTTTTCATTTTGATTTTCACTTCTTTCCTATCCATACAGTCCCTCCTGGGCTGTCAGGAGATGATACTGAGTTTGACGCAGACCTCAGGCTGGGTGATGACGTGGAAGGAGCAGGATCTAATCCTATTGCAGAGCCTGTGGTCGAGGACCTGTCATTTAAGTCTCTGTTGAAAAATTTTAATTCCAGTCTTTCCAGACTACAGATATCGATCCTGGGAAGCTTTTAAGGCTCCAGTACCTTCATGTCCTAGAGATTCCTATGGATTTAACTCCCCCGGTGCAGCCGTCCTTTGAGACGCTTTCTCAAATGGTGTGGAATAATCCCGCTCTCATTCCTTCTGTGGCTAAGTTCATAGATGGAAAGTACGCTGCTCCCAAGGATCGACCCATTTTGGCCTCCCAAGCCTTTGCGGACCCTGTTGTAGTCTTGGCAGAGAATAAGGTTGTCCTCCCTCGGGCTACTACAGCCTGACCTATAAACAAAATCTCATAATATAGATATTTTAGGTAAGAGAGTCTTTGCTGCATCCACGCTGGGTATGTGTATTGCCAGCTGCCAGGGTCATTTCTCTCAGTATGAGTATGTTCTTTGGCATTCGCTCAAACAAATGGTAGAAGTTCTACTGGAGTCTGACACTAATTCAGAGCTTCTTCAAACCATAACCAGAGGTATCGAGTCCAGCAACCAGCAGGTTAAAGCAGCTATGGATGCTTTCGATACTGCCTCCTGAGCGGCGTTGGCGGGCATTTATACTGCAGTCACTCCTGGCTGCGCACTTCAGGCTTCCTGAATGATGCCCAGCAACAGGTCATGATGTTACCCTTCGGTATGTATCTCTTCGATCCTCAAGTAGAGCAAGCTCTAGAGGCCACACAAAAGACTAGGTCTGCCATTAAATTGGCTCTACCTGCTCCCGCCCCTTCTCGGGGAGGGGTGTTAATAAGAGTCAATTTCACAACCGTCAGTCCTTTCGAGGCAAGGGCTGGGGAGGTTTTAATAGAAACCAAGCTCCCCCGCCTCAAAAGAAAACTGAACAGCACAAGGGCCCAAAGTGCCCAGTGCCGCCTTCTGAGTTTCTGGCCCAAGTCCCACCTCAACTGCCTGAGGAAGACTCTTTCTTTCTCAGCGGTGGGAGGCCATCTGACTCTGTTCTACAACCGGTGGAAGTCCATAACATCGGACAAATGGGTCCTCCGGATAATCCGCGAGGGGTATTCCCTCAATCTTTCAGAGACCCCTCCGGATAGTCCCCTCAAACGACAGCCCAGGCTGTCAGTATTTGTCAGAGCTTCTTGCTTCTGAGATCCAAGGCCTTCTGAACAACCAGACAGTAGAAATAATTCCGTTGGATCAACGAAACACAGGGTTCTACTCCCATTACTTTCTAGTTCCATAGAAAACTGGGGGCATGCGCCCCATTTTGGACCTCAGCAAATTGAACAGATTTCTTCCCAAGGAAAAGTTCAGAATGATTTCGCTAATAACCCTGTTACCTTTGCTTCATCAACATGACTGGCTAGCCTCCCTGGACATGCAGGATGCTTACCAGCATATTACCATTTACCCAAAGCATCACAAATACCTACGGTTTGTGGCTTCGGGCCAGCATTATCAGTTCAGAGTCCTGCCCTTTGGGCTATCCTCGGCGCCGCGGGTTTTTACAGAGTGTTGTGCAATTCTCGCAGTGCACCTCGGAAAGATCGGAATACAAGTATTCCCATATCTGGACAACTGGCTTCTAGCAAGCCCTTCCAGGCAAGGAACTCTCACCGCCATAGCCATGGCATCAGACTTTCTCACGTCCATGGGAGTTCTGCTAAATCTCAGGAAATCGAAGTTGCAGCCCTCCCAGAAGCTCCTTTTCATAGAGACTCTTCTGGATACCTCCTGTGTGAAAGCTTTTCTCCCAGAGGACAGAAGAAACGATATCCTACAGGTGGCCCGATACATCAGAGAGAACAGCTTGGTTCGAGCTATCTCGATGCAATGGATGCTGGGTCTCATGACATCCTCAGTGTTCACTGTACCCCTAGCTCTCCTCCATATGAGAACCTCTCATTGGCTACTCAGTGGTCCCCAGCCACTTACCCTCAGTCCTTTCTCATCAAAGTGACAGCACCTCTGAAGAGGTCACTCACCTGGTGGTCGCAAGAGGACAATCTTCTGGAGGGGTATCCCTTTGCTCCCCTGGATCATCAGATTTCCATTACCACGGATGTGTCCCTGATGGGGTGGGGAGCTCATTGTCAATCTCCACACCCAAGGTACTGTACGTGGACTCGGGACGAGTCCCAACTTCGCATAAATGTCTTAGAAATGAGAGCCGTCCTTTATGCAGTCTGGGCTTTGAAGGACATTGTCACAAGAATATTCTCCTTCAAACGGACAACAAAGCAGTGATGTATTACATCAACAAGCAGGGCGATGCACACTCTTACCCTTTATGCAGGGAAGCTATGAGATTGTGGGAATGGTGTCTAGAGCACAAGGCTCTAATTCAGGCGGTCTACTTGCTGGGAGTGCAGAAAGAACTGGCAGACCGTCTCAGCAGAACAGAGACAGAGCCTCACGAGTGGTCTCTAGACTCAACTGTAGTTCAGTCACTATTCGCAGAGTGGGGAACTCCAGACCTGGACCTTTTTGCATCCCCACTCGACACAAAACTGCCTCTCTTCTGCTCCAGAAATCAAGGGCCCTGGCATTTTCTGTCAGGATCCGTTCAGGCTGCAGTGGACAAAATGCTTTCTGTACACCTTTCCTCCTCTTCCTCTAATTCAGAGGGTACTTCTCAAGTTAGAGTCCCAGGGAGACAAAATGATCCTCATTGCTCCCTTCTGGCTTCGACAGATATGGTTTTCTTTACTCAACAGTATGTTGGAAACCCCTCCGAAAGTGCTTCCCCTTCAAACGAACCTTCTGATTCAGGGGCCTGTGGTACATCCCAATCTGAGGTCGTGTCACCGTCACGCTTGGCTCCTGAAGAGATAGAAGTGAACAGGTTCAATGTCTCTCGCAGAGTCTCAGATATTCTTTTGGCTGCGCATAAGTCAGCCACTAGAAAAGCTTGCACAGCCAAATGGAACTGTTTTTTTCTCTCTGGTGTGCAAGGTCCTCTTTGAATCCTTTTTCCTGCCCACCAAATATAGTTCTAGAGTACCTTTTAGACCTCTCAAATTCAGGTCTACAATACTCTACGGTCAAAGTTCACCTTTGTGCCATTTCAGCTTATCATGAGCGAGTACTTTCCTTGTTACTGGCTCAGTTACCAGTGGTTAAGAGGTTTCTTAAGGGTGTTCTGCATACCAGACCTCCCGTCCAGTCGCAGCCTGGTACATTAATCTTGTACTAGACATGCTCACTCGAAAGCCTTTCGAGCCTCTAGCTGCCTGTGAGCTGAAACTTCTCACTTGGAAAACGGCCTTCCTGGTGGCCATTACTTCGGCCCGCAGGGTCTCTGAAATACATGCATTGCTCACAGACCCTCCGTATACTGTGTTTCATAAGGACAGAGTAGTTCTTGGGGCCCATCCTAAGGTTGTTTCAGAATTTCATCTAAACCAACCTTTAGTCCTACCTACATACTTTGTGAATTTCCAAAATGAAGGAGAGCATACCCTTCATTCTTTGGATGTCAAAAGAGCTCTGCGTTTCTATTTAGATAGAACAAAACAAATTTGCAAAGCTAAACAACTCTTCGTTTCCTTCAGCAAGACCCGGCTGGGTCAACCTGTTGCTATCGGATGCTTTTCAGCATGGCTGGTGGCATGCCTTCGCCACTGTTATTTCATGGTGCAGGTTAAGCTGGAGGGCAGAGTGTACGTTCACTCTACTAGAGCAGTCACTGCATCCCTGGCGGAAATCCGCAATGTGCCCATTGCAGATACTTGCAATGTGGCTACCTGGAGCTTAGTGCTACTTTCGTCAAGCACTATGCCCTTGATGTCCATGCCAGGCGACGCCTTTCGTTTGGCAGAACCATCCTTAATGGACTTCTGTCTTAAATTTGTGAGTTCTTGGTCTCTCCTGCCGCCCTCTCGGGGGATTATTAGCTCGGTACTCTCCCATCATTGGGAATGAGTGGTGCAGACTTCGTCCAAGAAGATCAAGAATTACGGTAGGTACGTAAGTTCCATTTCTGGGTTCTTCATGCCTTGGAGCCGCTGGGCCGCAGTCGGGTCAGTCAGGCCAGGATGTTCGTAGTGCCCTCTCTGGTGCCAACACCATTGACACTGACTCCTCGTGCCTACCCTCCTCTCTTTCCCTGCAGGGGCCAGCATGAGTACCGCTCTCCTTCTCCCCTTTTCTTCAGGTCTAGGTCCAGCAGCGGTGCCGGTGCTGTGGGTAGTGCTGGTGTCGTGTGGTGCCAGGTCTGGCACCGTGTGGCGCCACAGGTGGCACTGAAGTCTTTGCTGATCCAGGTGGTGGCGTCTCCCATGTTTCTGGTCTAGACCTGCCTTTTGGAGGTCATTCTGGGGTAGAAGTGGATCTGTATGAGTCGCTCCCTATTCTGCTTTGTCGAAGACGCAGTGGAGGACTCATTTTATGGGCTGGAATGCAAGCCTTCTGTATCAATGTGATGGAAGTTCTTCTCTCCAGTTTTTTCCAGGGTATATGGGGTCCACCATAACATTTCAGTCTTCATCTGTGGACCAAAGCAGACTTCTACGTCTTGCGTTCCTGCATTCCTCAGTATGAGTACACCTTGCGGAACACACTTAATGCAATGGTCGACAGTCTCACAGAGTCTTTAACGCTCCATTGCTAGGGGCTTATAGCCCAATAATCAGCTGAAAGCTTTTATGGACGCCTATGACTCTGCCTCTTGGGCAGCTGCCGCTGGCAGCAGGTGGTTAACATCTTCTTGGTGTTAGTTATCTATTCGGCCCTCAGGTTGAGTTTTGGAGGCCACTCAGAACAATGGGGCTGCCTTTTAAACCACAGGCAGCGCCTGCTGCCTCTTAGAGGGACGGGAACCGACAACATTCTTGTAATAGGCAGTTCTTTTCAAGGTGGAGGCCTAGGTACCTTTATCAGGAACCAACTCCTCATCCATGAAGAGAACGCAGTAGAGGGCACAGGGCCTGAAAGTGCCTTGTACCAACCTCTGTGGATCCAGCCCAGGTCCCACCTCCGCTGTCTGAGGGGGTAGGTGGGCATATAATTTGGTTTTATAACCAGTGGAAGTCCTTTATAGTGGACATATGGGTAATCAGGATTGTCCGAGAGGGATACTCTCTGTTTCACAGATTCACCAGACCTTCCACCCAGACGACAGCTCAGTCTGTCCGCCTCTCAGTCACACTCTCTTGCTTGTGAGATACGGGGCCTCTGTGGAAACTAGGCAGTAGAAGTTGATCTTACTTCGAGAAACAGCTCTTGCAGCAGGTTACACCGTTAGGACTTAAGCCGGCAGGTGCCAGGACCCCACGGAAATTTTCTAGCTAGCAGTATTCAGCGGGGACCGCCCTCTTCAGGCACAGTACATAAGGGGGCGGTCCCCCAGAATCCCCAGTTCTTTTCCCCCGCTGTGAGACTCGCTAGCATCGGCCTCTCGGGTCTCTACCTTCAGCATCACTTACTCTGGAACTTCCAGAGTTTCTACACGACTAATGTCCTCCAACTTCTTCATTTGAGGGTCACCTTTCAGTGTGCCTTCGGAAAACAGATCCCTTTTAAGGATCCTCATTCTTCCTGCGTGCGTTGCTTAGGCCCGGACCACAATACTAAGGCATGCACCTTTTGCCAGGGGTTCAGCAGCCGCACCAGGATCCGCCATCGGAAGGCACTTCAGGCTTACCTGCTAGAGGAGAAACTTAGTAGGATGGACAAGGAACCTTCCTCCAGGGGCGATTCTTCCTCCAAGGTCCACTAACACTGGGAGAAGGCAAGGTCCAGATCCCTGAACCGGGCCTCTGATTCACAGAGCTCAGGCTCCACCCGATCGGACCGCTCTCCCTCCAGGGCTAGGTCTCTGCCCCCTCCGGTCAAGGTCCGGGCTTCCAGCGGTTCTTCGACTCTTCAGCCAATTAAGATCTCCAGGCCCTCTGCTTCCTCTACTCCTTCTCGGGCCTCTTCACAGTCCTCTGAACACCACAAGTCTTCCTCTTCCACCCGATGTCGGGACCCCGACTCCAGGTCGGTCTCCCAGCCCCCTAGGGGCCTGGATCCTCCACCCAGGAAGACTAAGGACCTGACGTCCCACAAGCGGATGACGGACCCGACGTCTGCCGAGAACCTAAAGTTGGCCAGGCGTTCGCTGGAGCAGAGAACATCAGCCAAGCACCAGATGCCAGCCAGGCGTTCACCGGACCCGAAGTCATCGGCCAAGCGACCACCGTCTGCCTCACTGTAGCCAAAGACTGCCCCCCCAGTCACCGGTAGACACCGGTCACAGGGACTTCACGGAGGAGGGCACTGCGTTGCCCGAAGACCAGGTGGGTGACGCAGAGGATGCCGGGCTTCTGAGGGAACCTTCGCGCCCACCCTGGAGACACCGGAGGACCCGACGCCCGACCTCTGTGACAGACCACCAGCGTCAGGCCCGTCGGGCATGAATATTCAAGAAGTAAAGGAACTCTCTACTTTCTGGTGGGACACCATCCGCAAAGACGTGGTCCCAGTGAAACCTCCTCCTCCCCCTCCTCCTACTCCTTCACCTCCTACACCCCCTCCTCCACCACAGGGGCCAGCAGGACGACCACCAACCCCCAAGGAGCAGACTCCACCTCCTAGGGGTAGATCCCAGGATCGGAGAAGGCCTCCCTCAAGAACTCCATCAGGGTCTCCCAGCCCCAAGCGACCCAGATGTCGGTGGTATACTCCGGGGGATTACTCCAGATCTCATTCTACACTCAGCACTTCATCACCTGACCCACATGACCTTCCCAGGTCTCCTCCGGATGACCCCTCTTTCTCTGAGATCATGAGGCACATCCAGGACAACATTGGGTGGGATGCTGAAGACCTCGACCTCGAAAGACAGCGCCTTGCCCGTTTTCTTCGGCAGAAAGATCCGAAGCCTGTGGTAGTGCCAGCCTTGGTGGACACCTTCACGGACGTCACCAAAGCTGCGTGGAAGCGTCCGCACTCCACTCCTGCGGTGCCGAAGAAAGCTGACCGCCTGTACAAGGCCCCGAGAGAGTGGCTCAACAACCTCTGGCAGAGTCCCTGTTCATTACGGCCTCACATGACTGGTCACAAAGACCGCAACACATGAGCACACAGCCACCGGACCAGGAATCCAAATAATTGGACGCCCTGGGGAGATGCATGTATGCGGCTGCTACATGCTCTGTCAGGTCCCTGAACTACCTAACCCACATGGTAGAGTTTCAGAACGCCCTATGGGAACAGGGCCAGGACCTGGTCGATAACGTTCCGGATGGCGAGCAGAAGGCGGAGCTCCTAAACCTTGTCCGCACAGGGTCTGATGTGGGAACCCAGGTACTAACAGCCGCATATGATTTCGAGGACCCGTCCGCCAGAGCTGCAGCTTCAGGTGTCTGTCTCCAGCGACACTCTTGGCTCTGTGTCTCCAGCTCCCACCCCGGATTTACAGAAGAACATTCTTGACGTCCCCTACAGTGGTGAAGTACTTTTTGGTGAACCCTTGGAGAAGGTAATCACCAAACTTCAGGATGCTGGGAAGGCAGTCAGGTCTGTACAGGCCATGTACAGACACAGGCCCGGTTCATTTCGTAGGAACCAGAGTAGTTTTCGCAGCCGGCAACAAAGACAGCAGCCACGTTCTGGCCAGCAACAAAGGGGCACCTTTCAGCGAAAAGCCCAGGCAAAGTCGTCCACAGGCAGAGCCCAATGCTACACTAAACCGGCCCAGCCTGCAGGGGCCAGTGCTGCCACAGCATGACTCTTTCCCGCCCCGGATCAACTGGCACAAAAGGTTGGGGTCAGACGCTCGCCACTTTTCAGGGTGGCAGTTGATCACCGACCGGTGGGTTCTCCAATTGGTCAAGAAGGGCCTTTTCATAGAATTTCTTGACCACCTACCGGCAAGATCTCCCCTGCTTTCCCATTACTCGGGTCAGCACGCCCTGCTTATACAGCAGGAGGTGCTCGCGCTCCTGGAAAAAAAAAAAAAGCGATAGAGCACGTTCCACGGAACCAGAGGGGCACAGGATATTATTCTCACTTCCTTCTGGTTCCCAAGAAAACAGGGGAACTCCGTCCGATCCTGGACCTCAGCGACCTCAACGAGTCGGTCCTGTACAAACGCTTCCGCATGGTGACCCTCCCAGGTCTGATTCCCATGCTCAAGTAGGGCGTCTTTGGACATGCAGGACGCCTACCTGCATATATCCATCACGTGAGCGCACAGGAGGTTTCTGCGCTTCGAGTTCCAGGACCAGCATTATCAGTTCCGAGCCCTCCCTTTCGGACTGTCATTGGCACCTCGGGTATTCACGAAGTGTATGGCGGTCATAGCGGCGACTCTGAGGAGGCAGAGCCACTACGTGTTCCCCTACCTGGATGACTGGTTTCTCATGGCGCCCTCTTCGGAGTCCTTGATGTCTGCTATTCATTATACTCAAGTCTCTGTTCGAGACGTTGGGCATCTTGATCAATCAAGAGAAGTCTTGTCTGGTTCCGTCTCAGACTCTGCAGTTCACAGGCGCAGTTCTGGACACTGTCCAAGGGAAAGCTTTTCTTCCCCAGGACAGAGCGGAGCACATCAGATCCCTCATCAGGGACATTTCGGCAAAGAAGACCGTTCCTGCCAGATTGGTCATTTGCCTGCTCAGACACATGGCTGCGGCCATTGCAACAGTCCCGCTTGCTCGTCTCCACATACGGGCCACCCAGTGGATGTTACGGGTCCAATGGGATCAAAAACCAGACAGTCTGCAGCTTTCAATCTGGATCACGAAGACCATAATCCGGGATTGGCAATGGTGGCTAGATCCGAAGAATCTCTCGGCAGGGGTCCCCTTCATTGTGCCGTCTCTGATTGTGACACTCTCCACAGATGCCTCAGGGCGCGGATGGGGAGCACACATCGATGGTGTCCGGTCTCGGGGCTTTTGGACAGCCCAAGAGACTCATCTCCACATAAACATCCTGGAAATGAGAGCAATTCTTTATGCCCTGCAGGACTTCCAGTCGGAGATTCCACTGGGTACTCTTCTGTTACATACAGACAATTCCACGGTGATTGTATTACCTCAACAAACAAGGAGGCATCCATTCCTACCCGCTTTGCAGGGAGGCCATGAGGGTGTGGGATTGGGCTTTGCAACACAGTGCAAACCTCATTGCTGTTCATGTCCCAGGAGTGGACAGCGTCATTGCAGACGGTCTGAGCCGCTCTCAGGCCAGAGCCCACGAGTGGGAACTACTCCAGGAGGTAGTAGAGGATCTGTTTCACAGATGGGATACACCAGAGTTGGACCTTTTTGCATCCCCATCCAACGCAAAACTGCCCAGTTTTTGCTCGCTAGATCCAGGGCCTGGTGTTTTCTGGCAAGACGCGTTGTCCCTCTCCTGGGCTGGCAGATTCCTCTATGCCTCCGCCCCCTTTCAGTTGATCCAGAGGGTTCTTCTGAAACTGAGAGAGCAAGCAACGCTGATACTCATCACGCCGTTGTGGCCCAGGCAGATCTGGTTCCCTCTGCTACATCAGCTATCTCGGGAACCTCCGGTGCTTCTGCCAATCAGCTCTCACTTGTTGTCTCAGGAGGAGGGCTTCTTGGTCTATCCGGACCTTCGTTCACTGGGCCTGCATGCTTGGCTCCTAGAGGCATAGCCATTTTGTGACACGGGGTCTCGCAAGAGGTAGCTGACGTTCTGGTGGCCGCGAGAAAACCGCCACTCGCGCTACATACGTCATGAAATGGTGCCGTTTTTGCCTATGGGCTCAAGCGTGGGGGTTTTCGCCTCTAGACTGTCCAGAAAAGTAAGTCTTGGACTACCTCCTGTCTCTTTTCAGACAGGTTTGGCCTACTCCTCGATCAAAGTACACCTCTGTGCCCTTATCAGCCTCACTGTCCGATAGGCCAACGCACCATATCCCAGTTGGGCACGGCACAGGCCTTTCTGAGAGGTATTCTCCACCTTAGACCTCCGATTAAGGATCCAATTCCGCCATGGGATCTACCCTTTGTCCTGGAGCAGCTCACGCTGCCACCCTTTGAACCAGCCGCGGATTGCGAACTACGTCTTGTCACTTGGAAGACAACGTTTCTAGTTGCCGTCACTTCGGCCAGAAGAATTTCTGAACTCCATGCACTCATGTGCAAAGAGCCTTATTTAGTTTTTTACCAAGACAGGGTATCCCTATGGACTAATCCCAAATTTCTGCCTAAGGTGGTTTCCGCTCTCACCCTTAATCAAGACATTGATCTACCAGTGTACTTTCCCAACTGTTCGTATCGAGGAGAGGCCCTATTGCACACCCTAGATGTGCATAGGTGTCTCCGATACTACCTGACCGGAACCAAACACCACCGCAAATCGGACTAGCTTTTTGTCTCCTTTGCCCACAGGATGCTGGGAGCTCCTGTTTTCAAACAGTCGCTGTCCAGGTGGCTCATTCAGTGTATCATGTTCTGTTACCAAAAGCACAACAAACCCTTACCGGGCGCGGTTAAGGGTCATTCCATAACAGGGGTGGCTACCTCCTTTGAGGCCCTTAAGAATGTGTCCACCTCTGCCATCTGTGCTGCAGCTACTTGGAGCTCCATGCACACTTTCGTCAGGCATTATAGCCCGGATATTGCATCGAGGCAAAGAGCAGGTTTTGGTCTAGCAATCCTTCAAGGACTTCTGTCCTAGGCTTTGGTTTCATTAAAGATTTCTACTTTCCCTCCTCCCAATGGTGTGGGATTTCCATGATTGCTTGGGAATCAGTCCTAATGGTGTAACCTGCTGCAAGAGCTGTTTCTGGAAGTAAGATAGTACAGTTACGTAAGAACTTACCGTAACAGTAGATCTTCGAGAACAGCTCTTGCAGTGGGTACTTTCCCTCCCACCATCCCCGCTGGAGGTAGATTCTAGTTCCAACATCCTTCTCCTAGGATCAGGTGTCGCAGCATCTCTCTGACTGCCATTTGATGGCCGATCCTCAGTCTTCTCTTCTGATGTCATCCAGCAGTCGGGCGTCTCCGGCGGGAGAGCTGGGAATTCTGGGGGACCGCCCCCTTTTGTACTGTGCCTGACGTCGGGGATGGTCCCCGCTGAATACTGCTAGCTAGAAAATTTCTGTGGGGCCCTGGCACCTGCCGGCTTCAGTCCTAATGGTGTAACCTGCTGCAAGAGCTGTCCTCGAAGATCTACTGTTATGGTAAATTCTTAACTAACTGTACTTTCCACAGCGGACTGGAGCACAGGTTCCTATTTTAATTGCTTCTGGTTCCAAGATAACAGGTGTCACGTGCCCATTTGTCGACCTTGGAAGGTTAAACAAATACCTGTTCAGGGAGGAGTACACTGAAACCTCGGCGTTTAAGTCTTCACTTCCTGGACTTTTGGCTCCTAGCCCGCCCATCTGGGCAAGAAACACAGGAAGAAGTCGCCACAGCTTCTCAGTTGTTCTCTCCAGGGGTTTTCTGATTTGGGGAAGGTGCCAGTTTAATCTTCCCAGCAGCTTCTCTTCTTAGGAACCCTCCTGGATACCTCCAGGGTGTCTGTTTTCGTTCCGGAGGACAGGAGAAACGACATATTTAGATGGCTCGTTACATCACAAAAAACAACTCTACTCAGGCCTCTTTCGGTTGAGCGGATGCTGGGATTTGGGGCAACCTTCTCAGCAAGCAGTGGTCTCCGACCACGCATCCGCAGTACTCCGTACAAAATGACAGAGCCTCGGACGAAATCTCTCGTGGGGAGCTCATTGTCAAGACCTCTACACCCAGGTGTGGAGTCGGAAGGAACCTCATCTTTCATAGATATCTTGGAGACGAGAGCTATCTTAAGTAAAGTCCTGAAGAATGCCATCTGCCACAAAGTGATCCTACTTCAGATGGATGACAAAACTGTGATGCATTATATTAGAAGGCAGGGTGGGGCGCCCTCCTACCCTCTCTGCAGGGAGGTTGTGAGAGTGGTACCTCGAGCACGATGTCGGTTCAGATTTTGTGCAGTCGCTTTCAACGAGTAGGGCAGTTTGGACCCAGTCCTTTTTTATTTAATTTTTTTTCACCCCCTTTTTTTCTTTATTTTATACTTGTAGGCATGATGAGCATTACTGCCCGTTTTCATGTGCGACAAGCTTACAAAATGCAAACATTACCCACATTTGTATAGAAACATAGAAGCTGACGGCAGATGAGGACCGCAAGGCCCATCCAGTCTGCCCATTTCTTTTCTACCTTATGAATGTGCCATAGGCCTTGGCTCTGTCAATGGCCTATCTATTCATACTCGTCTGTATTGCTCCCTTATGCCTGTCCCATGCCTGTTTGAAGCCCTGCACTGTATTCATATCCACGACTTCCTGAGGTAGGCCGTTCCATGCATCCACCACCCTTTCTGTGAAAAACGACTTCCTCACATTACCCCTTAATCGGCCTCCCTTTAATCTCATGCTGTGTCTTCTTGTCCTGCTATTTTTCTTATATTGAAACATGTTGGCTTTCACCTTGTTAATGCCCTTAAGGTGTTTGAATGTTTAAATCATATCACCTCTCTCCCTCCTTTGCTCTAGGGTGTACATATTGAGTTCAGTTAATCTGTCCTCGTATGTTTTCTGATGCAATCCTTGCACCATTTTGGCTGACTTTCTCTGGACTGCCTTGATTTGGTTAATGTACCTGTGAAGGTGTGGCCTCCTGTGCTGCACGCAGTACTCCAGATGGGGTCTAACTAGTGTTTTGTAAAGAGGGATTATTACCTCCCTCTTCCAACTTGTGATACTCCTGCTAATTCACCCCAACATCCCTCTAGCCTTACCTACTGCTTTAGAGGTCTGCTTGGATGATTTCAGGTCATCTGTGATGACGCCCAAGTCTCTTTCTTCCCTTGTGACTGCCAGGAACTCCCCTGCCAACCTATAGGTGGCTTCCAGGGTTTCTCCTCCCTACGTGCATGATCTTGCACTTCTTTGCGTTAAACCCCAGTTGCCACTCTTTCGACTATTTTGCTAGTTTATCCAGATCTCTTCTCATTCTGCCCACACCATCTGGATCATCTACTCTGTTGCAGATCTTGGTGTCATCAGCAAACAAACAAACCTTACCCTCCAGTCCATCTGCAATATTGCTGATGAAGACATTGAAGAGGACTGGTCCCAGACCTGATCCCTCAGGTACCCCACTTGTGACCCGCATCTCTTCTGACTGTATACTGTTTACCATCAGTCTGTTTTCTTTCCGTCAACCGGTTTGCCACCCAGTTGACCAATGCCTGACCCACCCAGAGCCTACCTAGCTTATTAATCTATCTTCTATGTGGAACAGTATCGAAAGCTTTGCTGAAGTCAAGGTAGGCAACATCAGCTGCTCCCCCTTGGTCCACCACTCTGGTTACCCAGTCAAAGAAATCTATGAGATTAGTTTGACAGGACCTTCCCTCTGTAAACCCATGCTGTCTTGGATCCTGTGCTCCTATGGATTCCAGGTGTTGGACTATCCTTTCCTTAAGGAGTGTCTCCATAATCTTGCCCACTACTGAGGTAAGACTGACTGGTTTGTAGTTCCCTGCTACCACTCTTGTGGAGCGGGATCACATGAGCCCTCCTCCAGTCTTCTGGGACCTCTCCTGTGCACAGAGACTCACTAAAGAGTTCTGATAATGGCTCTGCTGGTTCCACCCATAGCTCCTTTAGTACCCTGGGATGTATTACATCAGGTCCCATTACCTTGTCCACCCTGAGCTTATCGAGCTCTTGTAGGACCCTTTCTTTTGTGAAGGGATTAGTGCACACCTCCCTTCCCCCGGTGTCCATGGTGCAGAGCTGTAGGCCCTGCAAAACAAACTAACAATTAAACGGATACAAACAGCATCACGAAAAAAATCTTATTCCTGAAAACAGTTGCACTTATCATTTTTCAAAAGCCAATCCTGTAACAATTTAAAAGGGTGCAAAGTTGACTGATTTGTTATAATGGGGGAGTGAGTTAAAACGGATAGGGGCAGTATACTGAAGTGATCTTTGACCCACAGTTTTTTTTTTTTTTTTTTTTTTTTTTTTTTTAACAAGGGGTTACAAATTTCAAATTGTTTCAAGAGTGAGTTGCACACAAATTTAGAAGTCTAGGAAAAAGGCCATTATAGAAAGGGGGTCAAATTCAAACTTGCTTAAATAGAGAGTATTAAAAAAAAAAAAAAATTCCTCTTTGGTAGTGATAGACAACCCGATTTCCTATAAATCACATGAATGGATATCAAATGGTGAACCTGTGAAAAATCTTAAGATGGCATTGTAGGCGATTCTCAACTTAAGTACAGTATTTGAGATAGCTGAAATAAATATTAATCCCATAATCCATCACACTAAGTAATAAACTGTGAGTAAGTAACTTTCTGGATTCCTTAGTCAAGAACAAATGTATCCTATATAACATCCCTAACTGCAGATGTAAAATTTTAAGAAGGTGATCAATATGAAATTCAAAAGATAAATTTGAATCCAAGTAAAAGCCCAGACATTTATATGCGTTAACCCTCTCAATGTTATCACCATTAAGATCTGAAACTGATGGAAAGAATAAAGACTGGGAGGGGTCTATTCTGGGCTCTGAGAAAACCATTAACTTTCTTTTTTTTTTTTTGTGTTCAGAACCATACGTCTTAATAACCAGTACTGAAAGGAATCTGTTTCAAAGCATCACTTTGAAAGAACTCTTAAAACTGAAGGTGGACAAAGCAATGGGGCCTGATGGGATTCATCCCAGAATTCTAAAAGAACTAAGGGTAGAACTAATGACACCACTGACTGCTCTCTTTAACAAATCATGGGAGGATGGGGTGGTACCTGAGGACTGGAGGAGGGCAGATGTGATTCCCCTTCACAAAAGTGGGAGCAGGGCAGTAGCATGAAACTACAGACCTGTTAGTTTAACCTAAGTGATAGGGAAAATGTTGGAATCACTTCTGAAGGAAAGAATTGTCAAGTACCTAGAGGCCAGAGGGGCACAGGACCCAAGGCAGCATGGATTCACAGCAGGAAGGTCATGCCAGACGAATCTGATAGATTTCTTTGACTGGGTGACCAAAGTAGTAGAACAGGGAGGGGCTGTGGATATGGCCTACCTAGACTTTAGCAAGGCATTTGATTCGGTCCCACACAAAAGATTAATATACAAGTTGGCCAGCCTGGGAGTGGGTCCCAAGGCAGCATGGATTCACAGCAGGAAGGTCATGCCAGACGAATCTGATAGATTTTTTTGACTGAGTGACCAAAGTAGTAGATCAGGGAGGGGCTGTGGACATGGCCTACCTAGACTTTAGCAAGGCATTTGACACAGTCGCACAAAAAGATTAATATACAAGTTAGCCAGCCTGGGTGGGTCCCAAGATGACAGCGTAGTAAAGAATTGGCTGGAGAATAGGACACAGAGGGTAATAGTAAATGGAGTCCACTCTGAAGAAAGGGGGGTTACTAGTGGGGTACCGCAGGGTTCAGTATTGGGACTGGTCCTCTTCAATGTCTTTATAAGTGACATTGCAGAGGGGCTGGAAGGAAAAGTATGTCTCTTTGCAGATGACACAAAGATCTACAACAGAGTTGATGCACAAGGTGGGGTGGAAAGGATGAGAAGGGACTTGGCATGGTTAGAGAAATGGTCAAATGTATGGCAGCTTAGATCCAGTGCTAAGAAGTGCAAGGTAATGCACCTGGGAAACAAAAACCCAGGGGAAGAGTACACAATGGGGGGTGAGATAAAACAACAAAAATGGAAAGGGACTTGGGAGTAGTCATATCAGATGACTCTAAGGTGGTCAAGCAATGAGAGGGCAGTAAGGAGGGTTGGGGGATACTGGGATGCATAGGGAGAGGCATCACCAGTAGAAACAGGAAGTTGTTATCCTCTATACAGACAGCTGGTGAGACCCCATCTGAGTACTGTGTGCAGTTCTGGGAGACCCAGTCTCCAAGTAAGGACATAGACAAGATGAAAGCTGTCCAGAGGAGGGGTACTAAAATGGTGCAGGGTCTGCACCAGAAGACATATGGAGAGAGACTAAAGGAGCTTAATATGTATAGCCTCGAGGAAAGGGGGGACGGATAGAAACTCCTCAAGCACCTCAAGGAATCAACAAAGTCCAAGAAGGTAGCATCTTTCAAAAAAGGTGCAAAGAACAAGGGGCACAATTTGAAGATAGAGGGAGGCTCAGAGGTAATGTAAGGAAGTATTTTTTCACAGAGAGGGTTGTGGATGCATGGAACGGCCTTCCAGAGGAGGTTGTGGAGTCAAAAGCAGTGGTTGAATTCAAGCATGCATGGGACAGTCATAAGGCAATTCTAGGGGGTGGGGATAGAAAGAAGTAGGCTGCTGGTTAACTAGGATCTGCAGCTTATCCATTAGGTAGGGAAATGGGCAGACAGGGTGGGCCAAGCGGTCCTTATCTGCCATCAAATTCTATGTTTCCATCTGAGATGCTCAACAAACCGCATCATCAGCATAAAGGGACATAAATGAATTCCTACAACTTTAAAGGGGCAGAATTCATAAAGGGAGAAAAAATCATTGGTCCCAGGGTGGCCCCCTGAGAGACACTACAATGAGTATCAGAAAAACTAGAGTACGTACCATTAATAACAGTACAGTGACTCCTCAACTGTAAATAATTTGAAAACCAAGAAGTAACTGAAGAAGAAAAATTAAACTCACTCAAAACTCAAGGACATATACTAAAATTGATCAAGTCGAAACCTTGGTGAGGTCCACAAATACAGCCGCAACAGAGCGCCCATTATCAAGGGTGCTCTGTATGCGGCTTGTGAACCCCACCAAGGCTGTCTCAGTGTTATCTTTTTTGCATCCCCTCTCAACGCAAAACTGCTTCTGTTGTGCTTCAGAAATCCAGACCCTGGTGTTTTCTTTCAGGATGTTTTCACTGCTGTAGACGAGATGCTCCTTGTACGCTTTCCTCTTCTCCCTTAATTCAGAGGGTGCTGCTCAGGTTGTAGGCACAGGGGAGCAGGATGATTCTCATCATCCCAGATTGACCTCGGCAGATATGATTTGCATTGATCATCAGATTGTCAGAAGTTCCCCCGAGGCGACTCCCTCTTCGAGCAGACCCTCTGACACAGGGACTTTAGTCCATCCTAACTTGTGCTCCCTTCATCTCCATGCCGGGCTCCTGAGGAAATGGAAGTGGGCATGTTTTAGGTTTCCCAGACCATCGCAGACATCTTTTAAACCGTGCATAGGCCTTCCACCAGGAGGGCTTATGCAGCTAAGTGGAAACCCTTCTCCATCTTCTGTGCAAGTACCGCCTGGATCCTTCGGTTGCCCACCAAGTAAGGTGTTGGTGTGCCTCTTGGACCCGTTGAACGCAGTTCTGCAGTACTCGGCAGTGAAGGTACACCTCTGCACGTTTTCGGTCCATCATGAGCCAGTAGAGAACCTGTCACTGTCTCAGTTACCATTAGTCAAGTTCTGCTTCTCCCTACTTACTTTAACTCCAGAATGAAAGAGAGTGCTCCTTTTATTCTCTGGATGTTAAGAGGGTTCTGCATCGACAGAAAGAAAAGATACGCATCCGAGCAACTATTATATCATTCAGCATGCCTCAGCTGGGTCAGCCTGTTACCATGAGATGTATTTCGGCTTGGTTAGTAGCATGTCTCCGACAGTACTAATCCATGGCACAGGTCAAGTTGGAAGGCTGGGTTCACACCACTCTACCGGAGCGGTTGTGGCTTTACTGGCGGAGATTCGTAATGACCCGTTGCAGACACATCTGCAAGGTGATGAGTTGGAGCTCACTGCATACCTTTGTAAAGCACTATGTTCTGGATATCCATCGCCAGCCAGTTCACTTTCTTCGGCAGGGCAGTCCTTATGGAGCTTTGTCTCCTACCACCCCACTCCGGGGGGGGGGGATTGATTTTTTTTTTTTAGCTTGGTACTTTCCCATTAGTGTGAATGAGTGGTGAAGACTTTTAGTCCGGGAAGATATAGAAATTACGTACGTACCGTAATTCTTGATGATCTTGGACGAAGTCTCCACCACTCATTCACATGCCCACCTTCCATCCCCCAAGCTCACTTGTTCTGTTTTGGTCTTCACTTCCTTGTTGTTTGGGCTGTGAAGATATTGTTGTGTTGAAGGTATTGTTGAATTGACCCTTCTTACATGGGTCATCTTGGCCTTCATATGCCTGGAAGTTGGGGTTAGGTTTTCTTTCATTAGTTGATGCTGCACCTCCTCAGTCGAAAAGGTACTGAGGCGGTTGAAGGGTCGACGCCAAGATAGCCTGTACAGTGCGAGCTAGTGTCGCGGCGCCATGCATGCGCGGTCCTATCTTGGCGTCTGCCCTCCGGAAGATTTTTGGCTCCCGCATTGTCCTGCCACCTCCGGCATAGTCCCATTAGTGTGAATGAGTGGTGGAAACTTTGTCCGAGAAGATCAAAAATTGCGGCAAGTACGTAATTTCTATTTCCCTTCCCTCTGCCGAGGAGGAAGTGGAAAGGGAGTGGATGGAGTCCAAGTCAGGGATTCAGTTTTCTCCCCTGCTTGATAAGTCCTTGTAATATTTTCTCTCCAAAGTCACTGATTATTTATTTATTTTTTTTTTTTTTAAGAAAGGGTCTCACAGGTGGGAAGCTCCTTTGCTGAAAGACCAGGCTGCTTGTATTTCTGTAAAAATGCCACCCTGCCTATCGAAGGCTTTCTGGCCCTAGCAGATTCTTATGTCAAGTGGATGGACTCAGTGTGCAGGTGGGGTTTTGCCTCTATTAGCTCAAACATTGTATGTCTCCTGCTTCTTTTTATTGTTGCCAGAGCCTTATATCAAATGAGTCACTACTCTGGCAGTTTCATTCCACCCGACTCTTAAGATGTGAGCATTTTGCAGTTGATGGCCATGGCCTCCACCCTTTCTAGGTGGTTATACACTGGAGAATTGTGCACATCAGACCACTTGTCTGACTTCATTGTTTTTGGCCATGAGGGCCATGTGACTTAGTCACTGGGTTACTGATCAACCTTCATAAGCTAAGCTGTTTAACCTCCCCTTGTGGGAGGCTTATGGTTTGATTGTGACTTGGATACTGTTTTAAAGGACATGTGATAAGTGCTATCTCCAATGTGTAAACAGCGCAAGTCTGCCGTAACCCAAAGGGGTCAAGGTAATGGCCTGTGCAGACAGTTCTGAGAGGGAGTTAGTTCCTTCGGATTTTTGGCTCCAGAGAATAAAGGAACCTACTCAGGTAACAAGTTTATTCTGCCTCAGTTTCCAGGGACGTTGCAAAGGCCAGGTGTTGTCAGAGACCCTGACTCTCTCCCTCATTCATTCAGAGCCATCGTACGGGTCCCGCTAATTGAACAAGGTCAGGGGTCCTGTTAGATCTGTTTCATAGTTCCCAAGCAGATCTTCCCTTGTCAATCTTCACCATTCATTACTGCTTGGGTATAAGCCGGAGGCATGCTCCCGTCATGGGATATTTTTTATTTTTTTTTGGGAGAGGAGTTGGCATCGACGGCGCCGCCCTGAGAGCGACGCACTATGTGGTGTGCGAGAGGTGGCCGTTAGGTGCTAAAGACTCCTCCTCCATCCCAGTTCTGTTTCTCCCGCCATCGAGGTAGCACCTGCAGCGCGTGTGAGAAGTGTTTTCTAGTGCGCCACTAGGCCTGCTTCATTTTTAGAAGCTGTCTGAGTCAAATCCTGCATCCCGGTTCAATTCTTCCGACACTGTTGACTCCGGTAGGACCGTTTTAATTTTATTTTTTCGACTGCGTCGGGAGCTTTTCTGTGTTTTTAAAGTTGTTTTCGTGATCATGTCCGTTCTGAGCTATCCAAAGTCAAAAGCGGGCCGTGTCCCTTACAAGTTAGTGCTTCTGTAGGCCAGTATTTATCCGTGACGGACCAGCATGATGCCTGCCTTCAGTGCCTGGGACCTAACCATGACATGGATGGATCCAACGCCTGTTTTTTGATGGACCGCCATGTTCTCTTAAGTCCGCGTGTTTAAAGTCGGCATGGCTCCGCCGACTTTTGGAGGACGGTGTCAATCTTGGGTTTCCCAGGACAGGACTTTAGGCCCTTTCTCCGGGTCCCCTCCCAGGCCTATATGGTCCGGGTAGGAGGAGGCCTCCTCATCTTTGAGTCTTGCCGAGGAGGCGGCCTCTTTTTGCGGTGTCGGAGGAACGTCGTGACCCCTCCCGGGGTCGTATCGGGGACACCGCCTTGGCAGTCGCCTCTCGAGGTGCAGACTTCTAGTGTCACGGCCCACGGTTGTTTGGTCTGGCACTGGTGGACCCTTGGCGTCACCTGCCGGTGTTGTCTCAGATCCCAGCTCTGTTCACGACGCCGGCTTGCTTCTCGGCGCCATTTGCTGTGCTGCTTCTCTGGTCAACTCTGCTGGTGGTGCCGTGTTGGACTCTGGGGCTGTGCGCGGCACCGGGGATTCGACTGGGGCCATTGGCGGGTCGGGGCCGGAGTAGCGGGGGATGCGCCGGGACCTGTCGGTGTTGCGAGTGATGATGGCGCCATTTGTGGCGCCGCTTCCCAGTGGACTCTTGGGATAGCCAGCATCGAGGTCCTGCTGGTCGACTGTTCTTCAGAAGTGGGCGACTTGGACGTGGACCGGGTCTTGCACCCCAATCCCTCGGAGTCGGAGTCCTTTGGGAGGCGCGGTGTCAGGCGACCCAGAGCCCCTATTCCTGAGTCTCCAGAACACCCTTCCTCCGAGGACTCCCAGGCTGGGGGTGGCTTGGAGTCTTTGGGGGAGGGTGTCTTGGGGGTCGGGGTGGGGGCCGTCCCCCCTGAGAGGGCAGTGGCAGCTGCCAGCCCTGGTGCTGCTGTGTCTTCCCCAGGTGGATTGGAGGCTCTGTCCCCGGGGGCTCCCCTCGGGATCGACGGACCCCAGCGCTCGAGTAGAGGAGGAGGGCGTCCTCAGAGTCGTGAGGGGTGAGGGGCGTCTGCTTCCTTCCGCCACCTTTCGGAGTGTGGGACAGGGCCATAGCGCCGAACCCCGCTTTTCCTTCTTGGGCTCGGGGACCCTTCTGGTGGTGCCGCCGTGGGTTGCCCTTCTGGACCCATGCAACCCCAGGTGTGTCACAGGGGAGATTCCCCATTTGGGCTCTTCCAGAGCTCGCATCCCCAGGGTTCTGTCTTGCGACCTGGTTTGATTTCAGGGACCTGACCAGCTCGGGCTCCGTTCCCTGGATTTTAGAGCCCTGGCAGATGACAGTTGCCTACTCATAGGTGCCCCTCTCCCATTCCTCTGCAGCCACCTCTCTCTCTTCCAGGTCATGTCGGTGATATGGGACCGTTATCCTGGGAGTTGTTCAGAGGCACTGTATTTGAGTTCCCCATCTTCCTTGGCTCCCTCCTCTGAGGGAGAGAAACTCTCTGCTCACCTTTCCTCCAACGCTGATTTCACGGATTATCAGCGCTTCCTTTCGAGGATGATTGGGGACCTTCGTATCTCCTATGTCAGGCGTGTCAATACTGAGCGGGAGACACGTAAATTCCTTGGCTAATACAGTGCCCAGCATTTGGTGGTGCCATCCTGGCCTATTCCTTTTCAGGAGGAGTCTATCCGCACATGGCAGTCTCCAGTCGACCCTTTCCCAGCCCCGGCAGACTGCAGGAGGAGGTATTGTGCCCCATCTGAGTCCCTAGGTACTCTGCCCAACCCACCCTCGGAATTGGCGTTCCTTGAGACTTCCTTCGGGCACCGCTGCCTGGTGCACGATGTGAAAGTGTGTGGGTATAGACAACTCAAAAAGGCAGAGACTGGAGACAAAATTCAGGTTGAGACACAACATAACTTCTTGTGTGTCGTTTATTTTGTAAAACTGATAACTCAATAGATAACCAAATTCAAACTCGGTCAATAAAGAAAAAATATACTGTTTTGATCAAAATTACAAAACCAAACCTGGCTCACCAAGAGCTTTTTAGAATAAAAACAAACTTATTCTCATAGAGTGGAAGTATTTTCCTCAACGTTCCACCTTCATCTATGGAATTCCCTGGAAGAGAGATAGGACTATTTTGTCCCACCTTTCTCAACTGAGCACAGAAGCCTCTTAAATATTTTTAAGGACGGTAATAGAGGACATGTGACTGGTCTGATCCGCCCCTAAATCTAAGAACAAAGAATTTCTAAACTAATACAACATGTTGGTGGATCAGGCTGTCTAAATTCCATTGCTACAATTTAATTAAACTTAAAATGCTTCTTTCCACTCTAGAAAATAAAATGCCAAGCAAGAAAACTTAACATGCATAGATAATTGAAAATTAAGGACCTGAGGCTCCACCCCCAGGGAGGTGTCATACTACCTCTTGTCCTATAAATAGGCTTCATATTGGGTCGCCTGCTCCCTAACAGGAGCCCTTTCTACATGTCATGGTAGCTGACTCTGGGTAAGAAGAAAGAAAAAATAAATAAAAAAATATAGTATATATCACTTCACTATTTCTGTTTCTTTCCTTTGGTATTTTCCACCTCATAAGATATATCTGTGACTTCTGTAGCCTGCATATTAAAGTGGTGCAAGCTATTAGTTGATGTGTTTGAAAGTATTATCTAGCGCTATGCTCGCTACATTTATGCCAGCATTTCATTCATTCAACATTTAGCCCTCTAGCCTCTCGAGCGAAGCACCAGACTTTCTCCGTAGAGCAGGAGCTCAAATTATAGCGCTTCACCTTCCGTGTCTTGGAGAAGACAATGCTCACAAAGGTCTGGCACTGAGGGACGAAGAGGACTAACAGTGAAAACAGCCTCCCTGTCTTCCTCCTGTTGCAGTATGCAACTGGGCGCCGAGAGGCTGACACTGCCACTAAAATGAAGGGTGTTTCTCCCTTTAACTAGAGTATCTGACAGACTATAATCAGGAAACAACAAAACAAACACATTCTCCACATGCTTTCTTTAGCGAGGAGAAATGCGTTTGAGTGACCGCGTCTGGCGCTTTCACTTTTCTTTTTTAAAGTGCGAAACAGGCACTTTTACTTTTTCTTTTTCCTGAGAGCGCAACCCTTCTATTTTTACAGTACAGGAGTTATACCCGGCTAAAAAAGACCTACAATCTCCCCAAAATAACTCCACTTTCTAGAACTGGGGTACAAAATATGGGGGCTTTGGAAGGACTCATTCGTTTCCTATAACAGAGCGCTTTATTAAAACAAAACGACATCTCCCCCCCCCCCCAAAATTCCTAGGGGCACAGGATCCCTGAGGCAGGAAAAGAAATCACTGGGGGAAAGCAAAGCAAGAAACCATAGTAGGAGGCCACCCTGTCATAGTGGGGAAAAAGTGAAATGGAAAAACAGACTGCTGCAGCAGGAGGATTTAAATTTGAGAAGGGAAATAGAGAAGGGGAAATGCCTCGGGGTTCCATCTTTATTAACAAAACAAAGCTAGGGGCATTACTGCCACACATGACCATCCACCGGACCTGGGTTCCCTATAATTTGACCGGTGGGGGCGAAGAGTGTTCTCTTCTTCTTGTGCGATGTTGTGCATTGCATCACATCAGGCACACCATGCTGCCTATAACAGGCACTTATGGTCGATGCTTTCTCAACTTTTAGCATCAGTGCCTGATACGGAGCAATCCAGACAGGCCATTATCCTCTGCGCTATAGGCCTGGAACTGGCAAGGCAACAAGCAAGGGCATCCTATGATGCCAGTGAGGTGGCTTCCAGGCTTGCGGGGACAGCGATCTGCATTAGGCGGACGGCATGGTTTCATCTATCAAGATTGTCACTCCTGGCCTGGCGTAGGGTGATCTGCTCCGTCTTCCGAGGGACCCGCCTTTTTTCTGTCAGGGCTAGGAGACTTCTGTAGGGGCTTCCTCCGTCTCCTCCTCATCTCCAGGCGACACCTCCTAGCTTTCTTCGGCCTTAGGCTTCTTGTCTTGTAAGGCCAGAGTCTCTTCCTTCTACTTTTCACCAGGAGGAGGCTGAGGGTCTTGTTCCCTTAGGGTTTTCCTAGTCCCCCTTCGGGGGGGGGGGGCTTGGTACTCATCCAAGCAGTAATGAATGGTGAAGATTGACAAGGGAAAATATGGAAATTACGTACCTACCGTAATTCTTGATCTTTGCTTGTATTTTCACCATTCATTACTGATTCCAGCCCACCTTCCCCTCATGGGCCTCCTTCTTCGGCGTCTCCCCCTCCCTGCTCGTTCCTCCTCCCTCCTTCTCATGGCTTAAAGCCTGAATTTCCAAAAAAAAAAAAAATTTGAGTCTTCCATTCTTCTCTCGGAACGGATACTATAAATTGGAGAGGAGAGGGGAACAAATAGAATTTGGCTTTCTCCTGAGAGAACTCTTTCTGGTTGCCCTTGAGGGTGACCTTTTGGTTCTTTTTTAAGCCATGATTGTTCAATCTACAGTTAACGAAACCTTTCCTTAGATGGTTGTTCCTTTATCCAGGTCCCCTGTTTTCTCCAGTCTCTGCTAGTTAAACGCTCTCCTAGCACTCCAGTTCCCTTGAGCTGGTGATCTAATTTGCCTTGCCTTCAGGGAGTCAGATTGAGTTCCCACTCTCTCACTTTTTTCGTAAGAGGGTGCCCTGCTGTGGGCCCCCCCACACTACACATCTGTGTTAGCACACAGCGAGGTGCCAGGGCTTCCTTCTCCTTTCTAATTGGGTGCTCTCCCTTCGGAACAGATTCTGCCTTGGCAGTCTGTGAGCTCTCAGCTTGAGTGTAGGGGTTGGGGATGACAGGAAGTGTTGAAAGTCTGCCTTTTGTGTACCAAGCTGTGCAAACAGTTCGGTTGAACCTTCTTCACCAGGTTTATTGAGTGGGATCCTTGCTTCCTTGCTTTTGGTTCTGAGCTTACAAGCCTTTAAACCAAATTTAACCATTTGGCAGAACTTTCTCCCCCCTCCCAACATCCCCCTCTCTCTTCCTTTCTCTCCCTTATCTGTTCCTCCCTTGGAGCCGCTCCAGGAGTGAGGCCCTTCGGTCCCATAGGGTAGGTGTTCCTCTTCCCTGTCCTTTATCGGCTTATTCCTTTTTCAGTTTATATCCTTTCCTTTGTCTATGCCTCGGCTCTCTTGCCTCGCTCTCCTTTTCTTATCCTGCCTCTCCGGCTGTCAGAACTGGGATGGAGGAAGAATCTGCGGCTCCTGACGGCTGCCCTTAGCGCACCACGTAGTGAGTCGCCGTCGACGCAGACTCCTCTCAAAAAAAAAAAAACTCCCGTGGCGGGTGCACATCTCCGGCTTACACCCAAGCAGTAATGAATGGAGAAGATACAAGAGAAGATCAAGAATTACGGTAGGTATGTAATTTCCATTTTTGTTTTTGGGGGGAGGGTTCAAGCCCATTCTGGATTCGAGGCACCTGAACAAGTTTGTGTGCCACAAATCTTTGAAGATGGAGTCCCTGAGGTCAATCAGCCGGGCTGCTGAGCCAGAGGGTCTTCTTAAAGCCTCGGTACATCTGACAGATACTTATCTCCACTTTCCCATTTGGCTGTCCACCCTACCTAGAGCATCTCATGTTCTTGATACTAGACCAACTTTTCCAGTACAGGTGCTTCTGTTCGCCTTGCATCACCCCCGAGTTCCTTGAAGATGTTTAGTCCTGGTGGCTCAGTTTCGCAGTAAGGGCATCATGTCTATCCTTATTGAATGACCTCCTGCTTATTCATGCACCGACGTTGTCCCCGGCAAGAGGTCGGTGCTCAGGACTCTAGAAATGCTAGAGTTGCATGGCTAGGTGGTGAACCAGGAGAAGAGGTCTCTTTAGCCGTCTTAGACCTTGGTATACCTGGTGGTAAAATTTTCGACACCAAACCAGGGAAGGTTTTTTTCTCATCTTCCCAGAAGGAGACCTTATTGACAGAAGTACAGTGACTCAGGACGCATCTGCCTTCTGTCTGCTGTGGTTTCTTGGCCTCATGACAAGCAGCAATAGATTTTATCCCATGGGCTCACTTCCGTATGTGACCTATTCAAATGGGTTTGCTGACGGCCTCGGATCTCTCATCTGAGGATTATCAGGCCAAGTTTCCCTTCACCCCTCAGCTTCATCACTCCATGAGTTGGTGAGTGGATGTGCAGGATCTGAGCAAGGGTTCCCCTGGAACTTCTCCAGAGTTAATTCTCACAACAAATGTCAGTTCGCATGGATGGGTGGCAGGCTGGAGCCAACTTCCCACTCTGAGAACTTGGTCAGCCTAGGAACAGCATCTCCACAGCAATGTTTGGGAGATGAAGGCAGTCCACTTAGCAGTTTTTGGTTGCAGAGTGCTGTAGACATCAAGTAATTTCCCAGTTCTTACCGCTGGCATATGGGATAATAATCTTCCCCCTCCCAGTATTTTCTGGGTACTGCTTCTTAGAACTCGGTTGTTATGATTATCCATTGACAATGTGGAGCGCTGCAGAAAGAAATTTCTTCATACTTATTGTAATTTCCTTTTCTGTTGGCTCCAACATTGTCAGCGGGGCCCATCCAGGAGCCTGGCTGCTGCGGGAGGATCTTATCTAGTATGTTAGAAGGGATGTCCTGTTTGTCAAAATCCCATACTATGTTTTCAGACGTCCCTCTTTTGTTTTGCTGTACTGTACTCATAAATAACCAAAAAATATATATATTTTTCAGTCAGTCTGTGAACGCAGGTTAACAGCTTTACTGATAACTCATAAAGGAAAACTCCACCCTCATTTTCTAAATGTTATTTGTTTCCATGTCAATAGACAACTCTCTTCACATAGCTGTTAAGGATGTATACAAACGTTTGTCTGTTTTTTATAGTTTATACTAGGCCCTGTGACTGCCCTTGGAGTCTCCATTTCATGGTTTTTGAAATCTCATTGTCTCGGAGAGCTGCATTAGCACATGAGAACATGATGCGTAATCACCCTTTAAGCTCCCCAGTATGCATGCCTAATTAGTCTTAAAAGAGACAAGCTGCAAAAAGGTGTGGAATACCACATTTGCCTTCAGTGAGCTTTGCAAACTGAGTTATAATGCAGATTTTTTTCATGTTAAACTTTCCTCAGTTTGTTTCCAGAGAGTTTTTGCAGGGTATTTGTTCTTTCAGCATAAAGATACATGATATAAATGGGTGATCTGACATCATGTTCTCATATGCTAATGCAGCTCTCTGGGATAATGCGATTTCAACAACCATGAAATGGAGACTCCCAGGGTAGTCACAAGCCTAGTATGAACTATAAAAACAGACTAAAACATTTGCATACATCCTTAACCCCTACATGAAGAGTTGTCTATTGACATGGAAACAATATTTAGAAGATATGAGGGTGGAGGTTTCCTTTCCTTGTTGCAGGTAGTCTCACTGCATTTAGTTGTTGCCTGAAAGTTATACCTCATTATGTGGTAAGCCTCAGTTTTTCCAGATAAGTGACTTGTGTAGAGATTTTCCTTGTTGCCTGATTGTTCTTTCCTGCAAGGAGGACCGAATCGTCCAAACCTTGAGTCCGCCGGAGAGCATTTTCTTCCTCTGCCTGCCAGGAAGGTAAGGCAGCATTTATTTACAGTATTAAGGAATGTTGCATACAGGTAATTGGTTTGAATATATGAAAATGTCACTGTTATGGCACTGTCAGTAGTTATGTGGGGGGGGGGAATTGCTGCTGCTTGGAATCCTCATGTGCCCAGCATTCTAAAGCTTGGGCTGTGCCATTTCTCCTGGTAGGGGTGCACAATACCCAGTTGTTATGATTACCCATTGACAATGTTGGAGCTGACAGAAAAGGAAATTACGGTAAGTATGAAGACATTTCTTCTTTCTTTGCTGCTGTTGAAGGCATTGGGGACTACTTGCTGTGGCTTGTTTTTTTGTTAATGGTTTTCGATGGATCACTTAATTTTGTTTTATTGAATAAATGAGAATAAGCCGTCTTGGGATAGCTTAAAGGAAAGCTGTCCAAAACATGGGCTCCAGTTGAAGTGAGCAGTGCATCGCCACACCTTTTCAGCAAATGGAGCGCCCCCTGCCTCCTCCATACTTCCAGGTTCCGTAGTTTTAAAAATTAAAATACAGCAAGTTGCAGTGCAGAAAAATGCCGTTCTTGCAGTTAAAATCTAAATCAGAGGGTAAGCTGTGGGGGGGTGGGAGCCCATGTTTTGGACATCTTTCCTTTAAAAGATTGCAGGTGAATATTGCAAATTCATGGAGGAAAAAAAAATCCCTAGGGAGAAATATTGATAGTTATTTACCCAGGTCTCTCTTCAGAATGATACTGCAGCCTGACAAGATCACGTGTCAACATGTGGGTTTTTTTTTTTTGGTTGGTTTGTTTTACTGCAAGCTCTCTTTATTGCCTTGCTCTATGTATCAGGATGTAGCCACAGAAAGGCATTTTAGACTAAATCATACATGTGCCCTTTTTATCTACAGGCTTCAAATGAAAATGTACGGTATTAAATGTCACCAGTTTCAGGCCTGGGATGTGGGGCCATATGTCCTTTTTAAGCACTAGAAATGCATCATTTGTTGGCGAAGCGGCATCCCTGGATGCACTTCAAGGCATATAAGAACAAACATTTCACTGCTGGATGCCCAAGTGCACTGCAGTGAGCTGCGGGAAAGGGGGCCAGAGGAATGATGCAGGGCTTTAAGGATTTTGGTCTAGGACTCCTGAGAATGCCAGGTAGTTTGAACAGAAAGCAGATCACTCTTTAATGCTCAGCACCAGCCTGATTCATCTGTTTTGTAAGCAGTAGGTAGAACTGGGTTAAATCATGTGTTGCGGAGCTTGTGTTAGCACTGGCAAAGTGAGGGTCAGTTTGACCCTCTGTATCAAAACTTGAGGGTCAGGCCAGAATTTCTGGGTGGCTGAAATCTGCTGAATGTTTTTGAAATTTCATGATGCTTTTATTGCTTATGGTGCAGTTACAGACCTTTCAGTATCCGTGAACGGTTTTCTGAAGTCCAGCTTTTCACTTTGGACTAAAACAAAATCTAAGTTTGGGTTGCTGATAAGGGGTTTGCTAAATGAGTGTGCAACATAAATGCAACCACCCCAAAGTACAGATCACCCGTGACCACTTATTAATACAACCACAGTTTTAGAACTAAGTTTCGGCTGTAGAGAACTACTTATCTTAAAATATTGCGTTTGCTGATTGGTACTGTGTATGCTGTTAACTTCCTAGGAAACCGACTCTGATCAACAAAGAATACAGAAAATAAAGATAACACTAGGAGGAAAGAAGTAAGTGCAAAGACCGTCCCCATTTATTTTTTGTTTTGTTTTAGTTGACTCTGAGAATTACAGAACCCAGTTTCCCACCTGGGGCACTACTGCTGTCGAACATCCTTAACCTTGTGGATTCCCAGGAGGCTCGTACTCCATAGCTGATCCCAGCTGTGTGCCCATGGGAGGGCCTCAGCTAGCATAGGGAAAGGAAGGCTGCTTATGAGGCTTGACGGAGCATTGGGGAGGAAGGGCCTCAGCATGTGTAGGCCCTGTGGGTGTGGGGAAGTGATCGAATGTCTCCTAGTCCTTGCATTTTCAGGGATATTAATTAAGGCAAACAGTGATATTCCTGACGCCCAAAATCCTGATTTTTGGTATTCCACCCTTTCCTTTAATTTACATCGTTGTAACTCTCACACACATAGGATGACGCATGGCACGTTCTGCTTCATTGACTTCTGTTCTTCCTTCAGTGCCAATAGAGATCCACGGGCTGGCTCCTGATGCCCCCCATTTCTCCATTATGCACAGCATCGCCAGTAACGTAATATAGCAACATACTATTGGAATGACAGTTGTAACTTGGGATCCAACTTGTTCGCCACTCCTACTGCACAGAACTGACTATACTTAGTTTTTGTATCGACAGTCCAAAGTTAATAAGTCAGAATGTTACTCTGCTTGTGCTGTGT
Organism: Neoceratodus forsteri; assembly: GCA_016271365.2. Lineage (NCBI taxonomy): Eukaryota > Metazoa > Chordata > Ceratodontiformes > Ceratodontidae > Neoceratodus > Neoceratodus forsteri. The sequence goes on from CM057452.1 coordinate 1,487,828,357, forward strand.
AACCCTCAGTATCATTCCTCTGCAGGACTCTGTCGTCCTGCTTTGAAAGCCTGAACAGTGCTAGCTTCCACAACCTCATGTGATAGAATAAAGATGAACTCTACCAGGGATACAGCGGTGCTCCTGGTTACAGACTAGTCCACACCAGAAAGAGACACTTATACCCTTAATTGCAGGGTGAAACTTTAGAACATCTAACATACTAAAATGCCAGCAGAATAGGCCTAATGGTCTTTCGTGTTTGCTCGTTTGGACAGCCCCCACCCTGGGAGCTGACCTTGCTGCCCCCCTCGTCCCCTCTGGCTTCTCCCTTCCCAGTCATTCCCACTACACAGGACTTTGTATCCAGAATCCTTCCCCTGTACCTTTCCCACCCACCTCTTGAACCCCTCTACCGTCTGTGCCTCCACCAGCCTCCTGGGCAGCGCATTCCATGGCTCCACCACCCTCTCAGTGAAGTAGCACCTCCTCCTTTCTCTCCTGAATCCCCCCCCCAGCTTCCACCCATGCCCTCTAGTTGCCCCCCCCCCTTCCTTCAGAGCACCTTGACTGCTTCTCCCCTATTTAACCCATTCATGTACTTGAAAACCTCTATCATGTCCCCCTGGTCCCTTCTCTCTTCTAATGTGTACATATTTAGCTCTTCGAGCCTCTTCCTATAGGTCCTGTCCTCCAAGCCCCAGATCATTTTGGTTGCCCTCCTCTGGACCCTCTCCAGGAGTTCAATGTCTCTCTTTAAGTGTGGCCTCCAAAACTGCACGCAGTACTCAAGGTGGGGCCTCACCAAGCAGTTATACAGGGGGAGTATCACTTCCCTCCTCCTGGAGGCGATGCATCCCAGCATCCTGTTGCCCCCCTACAAGTGTCAGAGTTGTTCATCTTGACATCCACCACCACCCCCAGGTCCCCCTCAGCCATTGAGACTTGTAGAACCCCCCCCCCCCGGTATACTCTTGGCCCGGGTTTCTGGCTCCCAGATGCAGTACCTTGCATTTCCCTGCATTAAACCTCAGCTTTCACTTTCTAGACCACCTTTCCAGAGCCTCCAGGTCCCCCTGTAGGGCCACCCTCCCCTCTTCCCCATCCACCACCGCCCCCAGTTTTGAGTCATCCGCAAAGAGATTCATCTCACTCCTGATAACCTTCCTTATGTCAGAAACATAGACATAGGCATTGAACAGGAGGGGCCCAAGGACTGATCCCTGAGGGACCCCACTAATGACCCTCCTTGGATGAGACTATCCCGCCAATCCGGTCCTGGAGCCAATTGCCTATCCATCTAATCATCTAGTTCCCCAACCCCATTTCTTCCAGCTTATTCAACAGGCCCACGTGAGGAACAGAGTCAGAGGCCTTGCTGAAGTCAAGATAGAGGATGTCCACCAGTCTACCCAGGTCCAAGGCTCTCGTCACCCAGTCATAGAAATAACACAAAAGTTGTATTACACATGAAGCAACAACTCATGAAAACAATCAACATTGTGTTGTACTAGGTGATTTCATGAGTCTCCGTCTCAATGGATAGGCTGTTCTACACACTAACCACTCTGTGTGAAGTACATTTTCTAACCTTACCCTTTACTCCCCCCACCGCAACCACCGTTTGAGGGCATGCTGTCTATATCTTTCAAGATCGGTGTTGTCTCTAGAGTCCCACTCTTTAGTCTTGAGGCTGGAAGCACCAGGACCCCAAGGGGTGAGCATGCAAAATGCCCATGTCAAGTATAGCACTTCGTGCACTGACAGCATGAATAGTGGTGCCAGCCCCAGCAATTTATTTTTTTGTTCTGCCGTTAAGAGTACGCTTTGTGGGGCCAACTGAACTTGGGATTTGCACAAATTGGACTCCTGTGTTTCTGGTTGCTTTAATTTTTTTGTTTTACAGCATGATTTCTTTACTGAGCACCTGCAGGTGAACAGATAAGATGAGTAAAAGGAATATATTTTTTTTTTTTAACTACCATTTTGCGTGATTTACATCCATTGTCTGATCTTTTTTTTTTTTACAGAATGTTTCCCACCTTGTACATTATGTTGGAATAGATGCACAATGTTAACTCATGTAGTGATAGCAGCCGCCATGGTACCACACGCAAAGTAGAAGCAGTAGGAGTGGGGATAGAAGAGTATCAGTATCTGTTTTTTACAGTGCAAGAGATGGTTTCAAAGAACTGCTCACTGGCTGGCAAGAAGGGCTGTTGTAACCTGGCAGAACGAAAAAAAAAAAAAAAAGACAGTGGGAAGTATCTTAAGATTTGATGGTAGTATTATGCCTAGAGTTTGGCTGCAGGCACCTGATAGGTTTGAGATTTGGTTTAAAGGTATGTGTGGGGGAGCTCAGGGGATGGGTTTGCAAATGACATTAACTACTATAGTATTTAGATAAACATACTACCCGGCTGAAAAAAATCGTAAATACTTTCCAGTCGATCTGCACTCCTGAGTAACTGTTTTATTTAGTTCTCAGCACCATCAGTTTTGGATCTACAAGTTTTTTCTCCACTCTACTCATTTTATCATTCTGTTCATTGGCCAGTTACAGTGGCGTGAAAAAGTATTTCCCCCCTTCCTGATTTTCTCTCTTATTGCATATTTGTCACACTGGATGTTTTCAGGTCTTGAGACAAAATGTAATATTAGATAAAGGGAACCTGAGTGAACAAATAACACGTGTTTTTTTTTTTTACTTATTTCATTTATTTAATGAAAACAGTTAACCAACACCAACTGGCACTGTGTGAAAAAGTAATTGCCCCCTTACACTTAATAACTGGTTACGCCACCTTTAGCTGCAATGACTGCAACCAAATGCTTCCTGTAATTCAATATCAGTCTTTCACATCGTTGTGGAGGAATTTTAGCCCACTCTTCCTCGCAGAACTGCTTTAATTCAGTAACATTGGTAGGTTTTCGAGCATGAACTGCTCGTTTTCAGGTCCTGCCACAGCATCTCTATTGGGTTTAGGTCTGGACTTTGACTAGGGCACTCCAAAACTTTAATTTTACTTCTTTTCAGCCATTCTGATGTGGACTTGCTTTTGTGTTTTGGATCATTATCTTGCTACATGACCCAACTATGCTTCAGCTTCAGCTGACGGACGGATGACCGGACATTCTGCTCAAGAATTTTCTGGTACAGAGCAGAATTCATGGTTCCTTCAATTCTGGCAAGTCGTCCAGGTCCTGAGGCAGCAAAGCATCCCCACACCATCACACTACCACCACCATGTTTGACTGTTGGTATGATGTTCTTACTGTGGAATGCTGTGTTTGCTTTACGCCAGACATAATGGGATCCATGTCATCCAGAAAGTTCCACTTTGGACTCATCTGTCCATAGAACATTTTCCCAAAAGGCTTGTGGATCATCCAGGTGCTTCTTGGCAAATGAGAGACGAGCATTTATGTTCTTCTCGGTTAGCAGTGGTTTCCGCCTTGCTACTCTCCCATGAAGCCCGTTTTTGCCCAGTCTCTTTCTGATTGTGGAGTCATGAACACTGACCTTAGCTGAGGCAAGAGAAGCCTGCAGTTCTTGGATGTTGTTTTAGGATCCTTTGAGACATCCTGGATGATTTACGCTGCGCCTTGGAGTAATTTTGGCAGGCCGCCACTCCTGGAAGAATCACTACTGTTCCAAATGTTCTCCATTTGAGATTATGGCTCACTGTGGTTCGATGGAGTCCCAGAGCCTTACAAATAGTTTTGTAACCTGCTCCAGACTGATAGATGGCAACAACTTTTTTTCTGATCTTTCAGGAACTTCCTTTGATCATGGCATAATGTGCTTGTCGAATCTTTGTGCTGGCAACGTGACTTTGATGGTAAGGGTCAAAATAAGTGAGGTTTATATTGAGCAGGGCTGGCTGTAATCAAGCCTGGCTGTGTTCAATCAGCTGACTCTAATTATCCCTTTAATTGGGTTGATTTAACTAGGGGGCAATTACTTTATCACACAGCGCCAGTTGGTGTTGGTTAACTTTTTTCATTAAATAAGTAAAAAAAAAAAAAAAATTATTACAGTATTTGTTCACTCAGGTTCCCTTTATCTAATATTACATTTTGTCTAAAGACCTGAAAACATCCAGTGTGACAAATATGCAATAATAGAGAAAATCAGGAAGGGGGCAAATACTTTTTCACGCCATTGTATGTCAGGTGTGGGGTGCTTGTTGAGACCAATTGCTTCCACAGCGAGTTTGCTTCAAACTGCCACTGTGCTGGGTGAGTGTCCCATTACTATGCAGCCTAATGGGGGGATAGGCAGTCATCCCGAAGTCATAAAATATTGGTCCCAGTCCCACTTGTGCCCTGTGTTGGATTCCCATGACCACTTGGTCATGACCTTGTCTTTGTGTAAAGTTGCAAGTGCAGAGGTGTCGAGGTCCGGGTCTGGTTTGTACCATTGTACTGCGAGGCTTTTGGATCTGTGTTGCATGCGCTTTGGTATCTCTGCCCCCCAACTCTTCTTCGGGTTAGAGTGTCGAACCTGTTACCAGTCTTCTCCACACAGTGGTGTGGACACCTAAGTCTCCAGCCTCTGCAGTTCCTATAGAGATGTCTTAGATGAGCTCTTTCAGCTATCGACTTTGGACTATGGCATCAGGCCTCTCCAGGTATCTACTGCCTAGTCTCTGTGCCTGGACAGTCTCGCCTCTGGCAGAGTTTCTTCAGGAGACACTGGACTTTTTAATTCATCCTTTGGTACCATGTGGTACCCATTCTCATTCAGTAAGTCTCTTAGTGGAATTCGAGGTGTCAGTATTGAGGCTGCATCCCTGCCAACCTCGGTGCTGATGTCCCTGACAGCTACTATGCAGACTGGGAAAATTGCCCCCTTTGCGGTGGTTTGGCTAGCTTTTAAGGTAGAGATTCACAAAGATGCGACAACTCCCCTCATGGTTAAACATGAGCTCTGAGAATAAATTGACTGAGTAGAGAGAGGCAGATATTAAAGTTTACAGCATAGCATTACAGTTAACACAGGAGTCCTGAAATCATGTACTACTTTATGCTGGCCTGATCCTGGGGGTTGGGGGTGGGGTGGGTGGAGTTCAGAAATCTCTGTTCCAGTCACTACTGTTTCGAGAGTTAATCCCGATATATTCTCTTCTCCTTGGTTGGCAAGCAAAAGTCCGGATCAAGATTTCGGCACTTACACAATCACATAGGGGTGCACTCCAAAGTTGAAGGTTTGAATTGTGACTGACCACTCCAGTGGGTCAGTCTGTTATGTACCCACAATCTGTCACTCCCACTGGCTAGCAGAATCTCAGCTTGGGCACAAAACCACTGACTTTGGCAGTTAAATGCTTTCAGATCTTGGCTGTAGAATGCTCTAGCGGTTTCCTTGCACCTTCCCTGGAAGCAGGTGCAGTGTATGGCTTAGCTGGCAGATAGCTTGAAGACTGGCTTACCTCGGGTTCGGCTTCTTTGTCTTGGCTTACCCTGGCTATCCTAAGCTGGAGGACATCGGATGGCTTCAGGCTCAGGTTTGATCTAGTACCTCATTGTTCACCCCAGCTCATGACCCCTCTGGGAGATTGGCTCCCAGTTCAAGTAGTCCCTGTGTTCGAATCCAACTTCATTACACTAAGAGCATGTTTTTAACACTTGTTGGCTGGAGGGACGAACCTTCGAACCACCTTTGTTCCACCTATCCACGAGGAGCCAGCATAGAAAGTTTTATGACGTCAGGACTTATTCAGAAATTAAACAATAGTTCATATTTAGTAACAATAAACAATAGACTGTTAAAGCATTTTGCAAATGCCTGCATTTCTACATGTGCCCTGTGCACGCTGTCCAGTCACTTTCCTTGGTTCGAGGGGAGCTGGCAGACTCTCTCTCTTCTGCCTATCTTGGCTTTGAGGATGCTGAGGCCCATTGTCTTACTTCTGATGTACTGTAAATGCTGTCTTTTGATTTCTAGTTCATCTGAGCATTCTTTATTGTAAAAGCTACCTTCAAATCCCAGGAATTCCTTACTACACTTACTTGTGCACTTCAGCCTGGAAGGTTGCGCTGCCCTGGAGAAATAAGTGCGTTTTAAACCTCCGTCTCGTGGTGGTGCTACATTCTGCTGTTTAACGTCCACCTGAGAAAGCAAGTTGCCCCGAACAGCTCTCCTCAGCTGGTCTCCAGTTTTCTGCTTTATTTTCCAGTTTTGAAGTAAACTTTTTTTCATTTACACCTCTGCCATTTGCTTTTAGACTAGTTTTGGGCTTTATTTTGAGAATGTTTCGTTTTTCTGTGGTTCCTCAGTGATTCCTGGGAACTGGAGATGATGCTTTAGTTTACTTTGCTATCTTATTTTAAACTGCTGTTTTCTTGATATATTCCCTTTATTCTGTCCATCTTTAACTGTATGTACCTACTGAATATTTTATGCTTTTCCTGATTCTGTGAAACTGTCTGTACTTGTATCATGTCCTGTGTGTTTGAATGTATATTTTCTGTACGCTTCCCGGTCGTACCTGAAAATAGGCAGATGTCTTGTCTAGTGTGCTTACCTGGTTAACAAAAGCTAAATAAATAAATGTCCCTCTCATTTGTGTGTGTGTTTTTTGTGTGTGTATGTGTGTGTGTGTGTGTATGTATGTATGTGTGTGTATATATTAAGTGTGTGTGTGTGTGTGTGTGTATGTATATATATGTGTATGTATATTATTAAACCAAAAAAACTCCGTTTAATGCATTAGTTAGGTTGTTCCACAGCGACAAAGTGGGGAAATTCGGTGTTAGGGGTTGAAACCCCTTGCACCCCAGCCCACCCCCAACCGGCATTGGGTGAGATTGAGGTCGTCGACCTAACTCTCACCCTCACATGTGTAAAGCAGCAGAAGTATGGGAGAATGGGGTGAGTTGGGACCGGCGACTGAGCTCTGCGGGGCTAGTGAGAAAGAGATACCAACCTGTCACTGGTGGCTATCTGTAAACAGTTTTACTCTAATTCCATTCTTTGAGAATGATGAGAAATGGTGAATGTAATCTTGTGTGTGGGAGGCCTTGGGACCCGAGATGTCTTGTGGCATGGTAAACAGGAACAGCAGCACAGAGCGAGCGCTAACAGTGGCGACTGAGTAGCATAGCGCAAATGAGAACAGAAAGGGTAATGCACTGCGGTGGCGTAAGCGGAACGGTCTGCCACGTGATGTGTTGTCACGTAGTAACATGGTGCCTGCAAACGGAAATGTCAATGGGCATGGTGACGCAAAGAGAAACAGTACTGTAGACACAAATGGCAAAAATAAATGCAAGCGCAAAGAGAACGCAAAGGATAACGCACATGGTGGCGTAGACGTCAACGGTAAGTGAAACGGGTACGGAACCGCAAGCGGAAAGGGCAACGATAACAGTAATGTAAGTGCACAGGCTGGTTTTCCCCAAAGGCTGCATAGAGAAAGACAGTGAGTACAAAGAATGTATGCATAATAATGGGTGTCGGAGCAGAAAATAAGGACTTGGAATACTAAATAGGTTATCTCAGGAACCGTACGACGTAGAAAAAAAATTTAAAAGTCTTATGATTTACAGCTGTCCTGGCTAGGTTTTTACTTGGCCCCCATTAGGGGGCTAAGCATTTTTCCGACGAAAAGTCCGTATCTCGCACCGTTTCCGAGATACGGGCCCTGAAAGGCGCGGCGAACGCTGTAATGTTATCCTATGGGGGGAAAAAAGAAGTTCGGAGTGCCATAACTTTGCCTCCCTGTAATATTTTTTTCACCAAACCACTGAAAGGCACATCTGTGGGCAGTTGGCTATGTTCCCTTCAAATTTCAGGAAAAAAGACCAAACTGTTATTTTGCAGCAGGGTGCCAAAGGATTCTTGTAATGCGTCGGGCGCTGTAATGTTATCCTATGGGGAAAAACCGTCAACTTTGGAGTGCCATAACTTTGCCGCCATGTAATATTTTTTTCAACACAACACTGAAAGGCACATCTGTGAGATGTCGGTTCGTTCCTCAAAATTTCAGCCCAAAACTCCCAACCGTTCTTTTTGCAGCACAGTGCCAAAGAATTGCTGGTATTTTCAGACACCCTGGAAAAGTACTGTCGAACTTTGCGAAAGCTTTCGCAAAAATTTGCGACACTTTCGTAAGCACGAAAGTACTTTTTCCAGAAATTTGAAAAACATATTTCTGGGGTGTTTTACCCCAAAATAAAGACATGGCTAGCATCCTCAGGCTCTGACTAGGTGAATACAAAAAGAATTGGGTCGCTAGAGGGTCCCAAATTTAAATGGCAAGCATTGTTCTGATCACTAACTGAAAACAAGATGGTGGATTTAAGAAAGTAAGAGGGCCATTTGCGAAAGTAAAAATGCATTTGCGACACTGTCGAACTTTTTGTTAACTTTTCCCATTGACTTATAATGGGAAATTGTTTTTTGAATAACTTTTGAACCGTTAAATATTTTTTCACGAAATCTTCGAAAGGCACATCGGGGACCCTGGCCGCACGTTCCTTGAAGATTTCGGGTCAGTTTCACAAACTGTGCGACCTGTAGGCGCGACCGTAGAATTCCAGAAAAGCGTAAAGATCACGCAATAATTCCGCAGCCGGTATCCGACCGGTATGAAACTTGGCAGATCCTAAGGCGTATGGTTTTGATCATATATTCCAAATGTCAGGCAAATCTGTCAAACGGTTGCAAAAGTTATTAAGGTGCAAAATTTTGGTTTAACATAGAAATGGCTCTCTCTCCTAATCTATGGTAGCACTATCCATATACCATAATATATGTGTGTGTGTGTGTGTGTGTGTGTGTGTGTATGTATACGGTGTGTGTGTATATATGTATATGTGTGTGTGTGTGTGTATGTATATATATATATGTATGTATATGTATATGTATGTATATATATATATATAAAGTGTGTGTGTGTGTATATATGTATATATATATATATGTATGTATGTATGTATGTATGTATGTATGTATGTATATATATGTATGTATGTATGTATGTATGTATGTATATATGTATATATGTATATATGTATATATGTATATATGTATATATGTATATATATATATGTATATATATATATATATATATATATATATATATATATATATATATATATATATATATATATATATATATATGTATATATATATATATAAAAGACAAAGAACCTCCGTGCATAAACACTGAGGCAAGGGTTACCCAAAGGGCATTTGGCTGGGAAAGTTGAAAGTTTCAAATTGTTATGTTTCACACGTAAAGCATATACGTATGTGCAAATCTGTAGGATTTGCACATGCAGCCCATGGTGCTTTTGTATTGTGGGGCATGTGATTTTGTATTTTCACATATATATATACATATACACACACACACACATATTTGGTGGTATTGAGAAACTCTTTGGGGAAAGTAACATTTTTTTCTTCTCTTTTTAAATAGTGGTTTGTTCCTTCTGGTAATCGGACCACAAACTTGTAATTTATTTCCTTCAGGGAACCATTCCTTCCAGGTTTTGTCATTTATTGGCATGTCTAGACAGACCCAAAAAGAAAATGGGACCTACAGTCAAAAAAAATTGTGCAAAGTGAATCAAACTCGCGGCGAAGGCAAACTGCCACAAGTTGTGTCTAAGGTGCTTAAGTCCAAACTACCTTTTTACTGATTGTGAGTTTTGCAGCAGGTGTTACTCGAAAACAGTTAAAAAGGGGGCCTGCCTGTTTTGCCTGGGGCCCAACCATGACACCGAGGCCTCCCAGCATTGCAGGAGCTTCAACCGCAGTACTAGGATCTGCCGCCTGAAGGCCCTCTAGCTTTTTGCTCTAACAACAATTGGTCGCTATAGAATCTTTGTCGGCTAGCTCTTCAAAAGCTGCAGGGACATCGTCGTTATTGAGCAACCACAGGGAGAAGTCCCATGGGAGGCACTCTTACAGGGATAAGGGCGAGCAGAGGTCCCGGTAGAGCTTCCATCCTCGGTCCCCACACCATGCGGTGACCACTTCGAACTCCTCCTCCTCCGTGAGGTTGGACCCCGCTGCGCCCGGCTCTGGCGTGGCCCCAGACTGGATGTCAGGGTCAGATGTCCGCTGTCCTAGGAGGTCACCACCTTGGCTGATGTTGGCTGGTACCCCCGGTCTGGGTACAGCAGATGTCCGCCACCTCAACTTCGGTTTCGCTGGATTTGAACCAGGCAGCTCCTGTCGAGTTGCCCGATCCTCACCAGTTGGTACTTCAATGCATGCGATGCCGGCACCCGAGGAACAGCTGCCTACAGACCCGATGGCCGTTGACCCAACACCCAGCAATCTGACGCCGGTCACCCTGACACGGGCTACCCAGTCACCATCCCTTTCCGAGCCATCTGACCAGGTGCATCCTTCTAACCTGGGACATACCCCTCAGGCTCCAGGCCCTTCCCGGCTGTATGACCCGGCGCATCCCTCTAACCCGGTGCTGGACCAGTCGGGCCATACTCCTCAGGCTCCAGGGATCTCCCCCCACCCCGATCCCCTTGTCGGAGGTGGGGGCCTTCTTCGACTCATGGTGGAACACCATGAAGAAGGACTTGTTGCCTGCTGGGCCTGGGACACCCCCTACGGGGCTACAGCCAGTGTCTCCTACCCCATCTCCTCTACCTAGGAAGCCCTCTCCTCAGCCGGATCCCAAGGAACCCCGGTCACCCAGGGGTAGGAGGAGACATTCCTTCTCTAGATCCACCTCAGTCACTGTCGGTGACACAGGTCCTCTTCCATGTCCTCGTCTTCTGGGAGCTACAGTGGAAGCTCAGATTTTATGACTGAATCTTGAGAGGATGGCTTTTCCCTTGCTCCATTCCATCCTCAAGACACGCGTAAGTCCCCTCCTGATGATCTGAGTTTTATGAATGTCATGAGGCACATCCAGACACTCTGTGGTTGGGACACAGGAGGACCTAGACCCCGAAAGGCGCCAGCTGACCAAACACTTGGTTTTACTTTACCCTAAGCCAGTTCTGCCCCCTCTGGTTCCTTCCTACCAAGACGTTACCATGTTGGTTTGGAAGCACCCCTCTTCGGCCTCGGCCATCCCTATCCAAAAAAAAAAAGAAAACATCTGACATGCTCTGTAGAGCTGCTAAGAACGAGCCTTTCTTGGCAGAGCATCCCAGGGCCAATTCCATGGCCTTGACTGCAGCCCATGGGAGGTCCAAGCAGCCCAGACACCTTTGTTCCCAGCCCCCAGACAAGGAGCCCAAGCAGCAGGATCAGCAGGGTTGCAAAGTTGTATTCCTTAGCTACGTGCAGCATTCGTTCACTTAACTTATTGGCTCACATGGTGAAGTACCAGAACACCCTGTGGAAGAAAACCATAGAACTGGCCAAAGGTCAGCCTGAGTCCCCCCCAAGACTTCGGAGTTGCTGAATATCCTCCATTCGGGAGCAGATGTAGGCAAACCCGTTTTGTGATGCGGTTACGATACCACTGACACTTCAGCTGCTGCTACGGGTATCTGTCTGCGCTGCTACTTGTTGCTTCGAGTATCCAGATTCCATCAAGACCTCCAGGAGGGAATTCTAGATGCTCCCTCCCAAGGTCTGGTGCTTTTCGGGGAACCCACCGAGATCATCCTGAGGCTCCAGGATTCTGGGAAAGTGGTCCAGTCTGTCTACAGAATGTACAGATCGGAACTGGCTCCTGCTAATCGACGACCTTTCATCGCCCAAAAGGCCAGCAATCCCAAGGCCAACAGCCTAGAGGTTCTTACAGGAGGAAGGCTACTTCTCAGCCGGGAGGAGGCTCTGGTCCTAGAACCTCTAAGACCCACCAGCCTTCCCTCCCCACCCCAGTGCTTCTGCCCGACTCCTTGCCTGACACCCCTCCTCTAGTGGAGCATCTGGGGGAGTTGGTAACTTCTCCCTGTACCTCGATGGGTGAAGAAGCATTACGTCAGATCAGTGGGTGCTACAATTAGGTAAACAGGGCCACATTCTGGAGTTCACCGAGGTCCCACCAGGCATTCCTCCAGTGCCTTCTGAATTAACCCCCATGTCGGTCTCATTCGAGAGGAGATCCAGTTTCTGCTAACCAAACTGGCCATAGAATGCTTTCCTCCGGATCAGAGGGGAAAGAGCTATTACTCTGACTTTTTCATAGTCGCCAAGAAAACAGGGGACCTACAGCCAATTTTGGACCAGTCAGCTGAACAAGTTTGTAGAGTACAAACTGTTCAGAATGCTCACCCTCCCAGGTCTGTTTCCCCTACTCCATCAAGGGGATTGGCTTTGCTCTCTGGATATGCAAGATGCATATCTGCATATTCAGGTCTCAGGCTCACAGGCAGTTTTTGCGATTCCGCTTCTGGGAGGCCCATTGCCAGTTACGAGCCTTCCTCTTCGGGCTGTCCTCGGCTCCTCACGTTTTCACCAAATGCCTAGCAGTGGTGGCTGTGGCCCTGAGAAGGAAGAGACACCGTGTCTTCCCTTCCCTAGACAACTTGCTGCTGGCAGCTCCCACAAAGGGACCAGCTGCTAGGGACTCTGACAGATACCCGGAATCACCTTGAACCTCACAAAGTCCTCTCTGTGGTCCTGCCGAAGACTGCGGTACATAGGAAGCCGTTCTAGACACCGAACAGGGAATGGCCTTCCTACTGGAAGACAGGGTGGAAAGGCCCCAGTCCTTAGCCCATCGAATCTCCTCATCTTGTCGGACTCCAGCCAGGACTTGCCTCAGACATCTAGGTCACATGGCAGCTGCCATACCCACAATCCCTCTGGCGCGCCTTCATATGAGGGTACCTCACTGGACCCCTCTGGTTCAATGGGACCAGCATTCAGACAACCTGGATCAGCAGGTGCTGGTGTTGGAGGCAGTCTGGCGGACGCTCAGATGGTGGCTTAAACTTCCCAACCTTGTTGGGGGTGGTTCCTTTTGCAAGGACCCACCTGCTGGAATTCTGATCATGGATGCTTCGGGCCAGTGCTGGGGAGCTCACTTGGCTAACAGACAGACTCTGGGGACATGGTCTCCACTGGAGCAAGATCTTCATCAGTGTATTGGAGATGAAGGAGATCCTTTTATGCCATGCAGGCCTTCAAGACATATCTCCTTCCAGGCTGCCTGTTGATGCAAACTGACATGTCAGTGGTCTTCTACATGAACAAACTGGGGCACCCACTCGTATCTCCTTTGCAGGGAGGCCATGAGAGTCTGGTACTGGGCAATAGATCACGGTCTAGAACTGACAGCTGTCTATTTTCAATGCATCCAAAACACCTTGGCCAATTGCCTACACCGATTTAGGTCCAAGACTCACAAGTAAGAGCTTCTGCAGGCAGTCCCAAACTACCTCTTCGACAGGTGGGGGCGTCCAGAGCTGGACCTTTTTGTATCCCCACTTAATGCCAAACTGCCCAATTTCTGCTCACTTGATCCAGGGCCTGGTGTTTTTTGGCAAGACGCGTTGTCCCTCTGCTGGACTAGGTTTCTCCATGCGTTCCCTCCTATTACTGCAGAGAGTTCTTCTCAAGTTTCTGGTGGAGGGAGCAGACATGATCCTTATTGCTCCTTATTGGCCGAGGCAGATTTGGCTTCCCATGCTCCACAGACTGGCAGCAGAGCCTCCAGTTCCTCTTCCTCTGAGCTCGCACTTGCTCTCCCAGGACATTCTATCAGAAAATCGAATCAGTTATTCATTTCTTTTGCTCCAAGAACTTAAGGGGCTCAGGTTTCTAAAGGGACGTTACCCAGATGGTTGGCTAAATGCTTTGTTTTCTGCTACCAGAAATATTACGAGCCTTTACTGGGCCCCGGTTGTAATCATTCCACAAGAGGGTGTCACCTCTTTAAACCCGCTCTGTGGAGGTTTCTGCGACAGATATCTGTACAGCTGCCACTTGGAGTTCCATCCACACTTTCATCAGGCACTACAGTTTGGACATTGCTTCCAGACGCAGAACAGGCTTTGGCTTTGCAGTCCTGCAGGGTCTCTCTTCTTGAAGGATTGCTTCCACTGTTCTTCCTCTTGCCTTTGGATGGGGGTTGTTTCCTGGCACTGCTTGGGACTCTGTCCTTCCGGTGTTGCCTGCTGCAAGGCGCTTCTCAAAGTAAGATAGTACAGTTATGTAAGAACTTACCGTAGCGGTGTTTGGGACAGGTCAAGGTCGTCAGAGGTCTCCGACTGTATATTGCTAGCTAGAAGTTTTCTGTGGGGTCCTAGCGCCTGGCGGCTTAGTCCTACTGGTGTTATCTGCTGCAGGAGCTTCTCTCAAACATCTGCTGTTATGGTAAGTTCTTGCATAACTGTACTTTACATCCCCTTTCAAGGTGGTAATTTGTTCCTCTTTCTGCTTCACTGTCCTTTTGTGTTTGGCAACCTCATCTTTCATCATTTGTATCTGCTCTTTGAGTCTCTCTTTTTTGTTTCTTCCTCACAACCCCTTGTGGGTTATTTACTCTTGTCAAATCTCCCTTTTCTAGGGGCGTAGATGTGGTGTATTATTCACTCTCTAGCAGAATACTTTCCCTGTAAGAAGGTGCCAAAAGGTCTTCAAGCTGGCTCATCCCACCCACCTGGGTGGTATCCTCGGCACTGCCCAGTAATGGGTCTTCGTTTCTGATGGAAGCATAAGGTTCCTTCCATCACAGGTCCATGCTTCAAGTAGACCCTCAGACATTTGTGTGTTTTTTTTTTGTTTGTTTTTTTCTCCAGTGTCTTCGAGCTCTGTTTACTTCAGTGATGGACTTGGGTGATCTGAAATTGGGACCCAGCTTCAAAAAGTGCTCTTGCAGCCAGAAGATGTCTAGAACCGATCCACACACTTTGTGTGTCTACTGTGTTTGGATGGATTATGACCAGCAGGCTTGCGGCCTATGTCACACTCTTCACCTTGGAAAACCGCTACGCATGCGTTCTGCTTGGGCATCCGGACGAATGACTTGTCAGTTTGTTTGAGACAGGCCCGTCGTTTAGTCCCTTCGTCCTCTGTGATGGCAGGCTCAGCTGAGTAACTCGCTGTCCTCAAGGAATCCTCAGCTCAGGCCACTGCAGGAGTGTCATCTGTGGCAGCTGTTATTTTGGTGGGAATTTGCGCCTTGTTCACTGGGGGAATTCTGGTACCTTTTCCATTCCTTTTCTACCCTTGGGAAGGGCCCTTCCCTTGGGTCCAAGACCTCCAAATCTTCGAGATGTGACTCTAAATCGAAGAGTCCCATTGACTGCCATGGGACCATGAGCGCTCTCGGGCCTCTGATTCCTGCACTTATCCTAGCTCGAAGGCTGTCAGGCTTTTGGCTTCAGATGATATTTCTGTCCTGGTCGCTGGTCCCATGATCTCCTCAGGCCTGTTGGCTGAGACCATGCATTTGAGATTTTCCTTGATGAGGTTAACTCGTTGTCACAGGACAATGGGAATGATTCCTCTCTTCAGGACTCCGGTCCTGCCCATTGTTTCCCAGGGAAAGATGAACCAGCCTACTGATCTGCTCCCCTCCCTTCCAGAACCGGACCTGCAGCTTTTCGACGAACCCCGCTTTTCCTCCCCGTCTGTCTCCCCAATGGTCAAGGTCCAGGTGTCTGTCCTGTAGTTAGAGGTCGAGCGGCTCCCGGCACCACCAGCCCAGCTCTTGGTGCTCGGGCAGGAAATGACGTAGACGTTCGTCCTCTTGGGGGGAGGATCGGTTCCGCCGCTAAATGAGACACTGCTATGAGGAGTTCCTCTGGCAGCAGTTGCTGCTTGGTGTGGGTAACAGGCCCCTGGTAGTGCCTCAGCCCCCTTTGGCACTCCCTTGGTTGCCTCTGCCTTAGCCTCTGCCAACTCCTCTAGCTTGGCCGCCGCCAGGTTCCCTGCCGATTTGAGCCCCCACCCATGCAGCCCAAGGATGGGGCTCCTTCCAAGTCTGCCTTGGCCAGCCTCTGGTGTGCCCCATTGGACAACTAGTCTCATCGCGTCCTTGTGGACTCTGTTCAAAGTCCTCTCAGTCTGAGACTTCTTCGATGTACTCTTGCTGGACTCCTGGCTTTGACGAGGAACGTCTGCTGGATCAAGGGCCTACATCTTTCTGGTCCCTTCTCTGCCTCATCTCCGAATTTACTGGGACCCCTCTGGTGCCAGTCCAGAAGCGGGCTCTCTTCGCTCTTGCGGAGATCCTCAACAGACTACTCCCCTGGGGTTACCTTTCCTATCGCAGAGGTCATCTTAGGCCTCGCTTTGGAGCTTTGGCAGCGTCCTGCCTCTTGTTCCACTCCAGCCCATATGGTTCGTAGATGTGCAGTCTCTACTGGGTTGTTATCTGGCTTCACCGAGCAGCCTTCTGTGGAGGGTGTGGTAGCTGACTCGGCCTTTTGCTGTTCGGGCAGCATGGACAAACCTCCTGACAGGGTGTCTAAGAAGCAGGCCCACGTGGCTAGAAAGGTATGTGCGACCTCATCTTTGGACCTTCGGCAGGCAAGTGCTGCGTTATGCATTGCCAACTTTGCCCATGGCTTGTTGGGCACCCTAGATCAGGTTATCCTGAGGTTGCCGGTTGACCTGACTCCTGTTAAGCTGGCTCATTGCTTGGTGCGGGACCAAGGCCATGCAGTTGACAAGCAACAGCGTAGCGGCTCTTGATATCGGTGTCTTACGCTTGTCGGTGGCTGCTGCTGTGGATACAGCTCCTGCAGGGCTTAGCTGTGGATCTCGACCTTTACGGCTGGTATGCAGCACAAGCTGATGGACGTACGTTTCTTAGGTATCGACCTGTTTGGACCTGGGGTTGATGGCCATCTCACTAGGATTGAGAAATACAGTGCTACTCTGGACTCTGTTACCGCTGCCTAGAAGGGCAAAGGGCCGAAACAGAAAGTCACCCTTTCAGTTTCAGCCCTCCTTTGTCCTTGCCGGACATCCCACACTAGCCTATCGTCTCAGCAACAGTCTTGGCAACCTTGGCCAAAGTCCTCGTCCTTGGCCGCCAGGCAGTCCAGAGGGAGAGGGCCAGCAGCTTTCACGGCCAGTTCCTCTTCTGCCTCCTGTCCTGCAAAGTGACAGGTTTTGGGCTGCCTTTCCCCCGCCTGTCCTGCCTACCCCAAGCCCTCTCGGGAGTTGGCGCCACCATTTCGCTTCCATCTGGTCTGCCATTTCAAATGATAGGTGGGTCCTCGAGGTGGTCGGCAGCGGTCTGCCTATGGAATTCGAGGCTCCTCTACCCAGCCGAGCCCATCCCCACAGGAAGACGTGTCCTTGGATATAGTGTCTGCCCTTCGGGAGGATATTTGCCTCCTTCACCTCCTCAGGGAGGCGGTCCATGTCCAGGACACCATGCCCAGCCCGGAGTTTGTGCCCAGATACTTCCTGGTTCTGAAGTGGACAAGAGATTGATGTCCCATTCTGGATCTGCATGACCTCAATCGGTTCTTGCGTCCTCGCACGTTCTGGACAGTCACTCTGAGCCAGATCAGAACATGTGGTTCTGTGTTCTAGACCTCCAGGACGCCGCCTTCCACATCCCCATCCAGCTGTCCCACCGGCGGTTCCTCCAGCCCCACTCGGAGGGGGCTCTGTATGAGTTCCAGGCCAAGCTGTTCAGCCTCTTTGGTGTCCAGGGTCTTATTGCAGTAGTGACAACCTTCCTGCAATGCCAGGGGGTCCAGGTATACCCCTATCTGGTCGACTGGTTGTTGGGAGGTGGAGAGGTCCAGCGATCTGACCCTTCGGACCTGTTGATCAGTGAGGCCAAATCAGAACTTGTTCCATCTAGGGTGATTCAGTTCATTGGAGCAGAGCTAGACTCCTGATAGGCTACGGCCTGGTAACCGGCAGACCAGGCAGATGATCTTACTTCCTTTGCCTGCTCATTTTGGGTTGGGCAGTTGCACCCTACCCTGGACTTCCTGGACCTCATCGCTGCATGCACCAGCGTGGTCTGCTGGGCCCGCTAGTGAATGCGCTCCCTGCAGTGGGGACTGGCCAGGCAGTGGTCTCATCACCATGGTCGCCTTGACCAGTTGGTCTCAGTGACCCAGAAGATGTGGGATGCTATCCAGTGGTGGCTAGTCCCAGTGCATCTCCAGGAAGGAGTCCCCTTTGTTCGCCCAGGGCTGACGGTCATCCTAATGACTGATGCCTCCCTTGTGGGGTCCACAGGCTGTGGAAGCCCGAGGAGTCTCGCTCCCACATCAGTTTGCTGGAGACCTGAGCGGTGTATCTGGCACCGACAGCATTTGCTCCCCATGTGCAGGCTCAAGTCATTCAGGTCCAGATGAACAATGTCGCGACCATGTACTATCTTAAACAGGTCGGGATACACTCCCTTCCTCTCTGTCTGGAAGCTCTCCACATCTGGACCCTCATGCGTAGCTTGGATGCCGACCTTCTGGTGATTCATGTGGCCAGTGTGTCCAACCAGCTTGCAGATGCTCTCAAAACAGATGGGTGGGTGTCTCACGAGTGGTCTCTTCAGGAGTTAGTCGACTTGTCTCTTTGCCCGATGTGGCACTCCAGGTTGACCTGTTGCCTCCAGGGAGAACCCACAGCTGAGGCAGTTTTTGCATGCCTCCTCAGTGCGGGACACTACAGGGGGGTGCCTTTGTGTGGCCCTGGACACAGGGCGTCCTGTATGCCTTCTCTCCCTTTCCCCTGAATAACAGGGTGCTGCTCAAGGTGCGGAGGGACAAGGCACAGGTGATCCTGGTTGGTCTGGACTGTATACCCCAGTTCTGGTACCCCGACCTCCTCAGCCTCAGCAGCAGGCTTCCATATTGTCTTCCTGTCTGCCTGGATTATCTTTCATGCTCCCAGGGGAAGGTTCTCCATCCAGACTTTCAATCCCTGCATCTGACAGCCTGGTTCCTGAGCAGCTAGAGTTCCAGGCTCTGGGTCTCTCCGAGGTCCTTGACATTGTTGAGGCCTCTCAGGAGTCAACTCACAAGTGCTATGCCCTCAAGTGGAAAAGGTTTTCCATTTGGTGCTGGGGCAAGGAGCTAGACCCCTTGTCCTGTCTGGTGGCGAGCATCCTGCAAAATACCTATGGTCCCCCTCTGTTGGGCCGCCGATCGACGACCATTAAGGTGCACCTTGCCGCCATCTCTGCATACCGGGCGTGGGCCGGAAGGCCAGCGGTGGTGCAGGAAAAGGTGTTTGTGTGCTTCTTTAAAGGCCTGGCCCACTTGTCCCCACTGGTGCGTGAACTACCTCTGCCTTGGTACCTGTTGC